>OZ005659.1:17495617-18695617 GCA_963930645.1 Salticus scenicus | reverse complement strand
CGATAATATTAAATTTACGTATGAATCCGAACAGAACAGTGAGATAAGTTACTTAGATGTTAAAATTAAATGTGAAAATAGCAAAATAAGAACCACTGTTTACAGAAAACTGATGGCCAGTAACGAAATTGTTGACAATAGAAGCAAAACCCCTTATAAGTATAAAATTAACACAATCCGCAGCTATGTTAATCGCGCAATACTAGTATGCAATAATAAAAATGACTTAAACAAAGAACTTAAGTTTATTAAAAAATTAACCGTTGAAGCCGGATATTCAAAATTTATCGTTGAAAAATTATATAAAAAAAGAATAAAACAGCTAAATCATATCCCAAACCAACAAAGAAGGCAACAAAAATATACATTCTCCATACCATGTAACCAAGGAACCTCAAATAAAAAATACTGCCAACAAATTCAATCTAAATATTCCGATTAAACCGAACCCGAACATTTTTCAAATTGTAAGAAATGACAAAGATATTATTCCCCCCCTCGAAACCGCCGGTGTTTATAGAATTCCCATCGAATATCCCGACAAAAGAAAAGGAAGTTATATAGGAGTTACTAAGAGGAAAATCAAGACCCGTCTTAAGGAACATGAAAATGATATAAAATTTGCCCGTTCTACTACCGCGCTAGCCAAAACATACTGTGAAAATGAAATAAAAATAGAATTTAATAACGTTGAAAAAATAGCTAACTATAATAATCCTACATATGCTTTTCTCCATGAAAGCATTGAGATCGTTAACGATAGCTGCGCCATTAATGGCCACGAATCGGCCAGAATTGATCCGCAGTGGCACTACTTGTTACAAGGAAGTGAAGCTATAAATAGCCGGTGCCAGAAAACACTAGTTGCAATTGACAAAGGGGAAGGATCCTCCCCAGAAAAGCTTATTGCTAAAGATGAAGCCTAAGTAAGGTTGTTTGTTTTATTTTATAAGTACATAATTATGCTTAAATTTATATGAATTTTATAATTTAACAAAACTTCTATAATTTGTATAAATCAAATTAAATAAGACAAAAATGTCTTAAAACAAGAATCTGAATTTTAACACAGATTTTAAATTTATCAAAAAATATTTTCATTAAAAAAATTCTTTTTAAAATTTAATAAATAAATAAAAACCTGGAATGGACTTACGAATTTAACTAATCACCAGAAAGTCAGATTGGATAAAACCGGCTAACTTCAAATAAAATTTATTCATTTTGTTAAAATTAAATAGAGTTCAACTTAAAAAATAATTATTTTTGATAGAATTTCTTTTGACTATTCTCATTTAATATGTAATAGAAATGTTTTCTCTTTTTTAGACTGGTGGTTTAAGAGTCAAAATGAATCATTCGCCTGAAGATAGTTTAACAACATGTGCTTGGTACAAAGATGGAAAAAAGTTTGTTTGTGGGGGTACAAGAGGACAATTTTATCACTGTGTAAGTTATTAACAAAATTTTACTCTTGTTTAAAGTAAAACATCAGTGATTAGCTAAGAAAGAAAAAAATAAAAAGGTAACTCTTTAAATGTATATTTTTTTTTTTTATCATTGTTCTCTTTCAAACTAAATTGTGAAATAACTGTCAAATTTTTTTCTTTATGCAAAACTCTATTATTAGATGACTTATTTGTTATGAAGAGAACTAAAGTATTTTTAAACTTAGAATTAGTCGTTTTTGACTATAAATATATTTGTAACCACTTACATTTAAATAGGAATAACTTTACATTTAGTCTTAAGTAGTAGTATTTCAGTCTTAATATTTTCATAGCAGGAAAATACTCTTATAGAATTTTCTTAAGAGGGGAAAAAAAGAATTACTAAGAAAAATAAGTCTTGCATTGGGGTTGGTTGGCCGATCTTTTTTTTTTTTTTTGTAGGCTGGGTTTGGGTCAGGTTTAGGTTAGGTTTGGGTTGTGTTTAGTTTTCAATGAATCAGGTCGACTTGAGAACATCTTTAAAAAAAAAAAAAAAAAAAAATTCTAAACATAAATTTGTAGACACAATTATAACACTATAACTGATTCAAATATACTTTTTTTAACATGTGTCAGAGCTCCGTATTCGTATCCATATCTACAGATATCATCCAGAAAAAAAAAAAAAAAAAAAAAAAAAAAAATCCGTATTCATATATGGATCCCTAAAAGCAAGAAAAAAAAATATATCCGTTTTCTTTTCTTCAATGAATCCAACACGCATCTTTTGTAGAAATTGTGTGAAAATTAGAAAGTATTTTAAATCTTTATTGACTACTAGCAGACTTTGCCTGCTTCACTGGTCACTATAAGTGAATAAAAGAATCAATATTTTTTATACTGTTCTACAAATTAAAACTTAAAAAATAAATAAAATAAATACATTGAAATTATTTAAAATCTTCGCTTTGGGGCCTCACTGATTTTGGCAGAGACTTCTTCACCACAATGTCTTGGTACTGGATAATTTAATTTATTTAGTTTATAGAAATGCCAATAATACAGGAAAAATTGCATTAGTCATTTTCTTTTTGATAATAAACAGAACGGAAAATGCATAATATTTTACATTGAGATATTTTGTATAATTAGACCAATTAAAAAAAATGTTTTTCCCTTTTTTTCCACTCGTATTTAAAATAGAATTGAGAAAAATTTTGCAAAAACATTGAAAGATCTTTGACCTCTTGGCGGAATTTGAAATTTGGCACTAAAGTATCTTGGACCTTTCTCGCCAAAATGTTTACTTATGCATTTGCGATACCCATATCAACTCATCGCCGAAATGACAACAAAATTATAAATGTTGTTGTTGTTGTTGCTTATCCTCCTTGTCTGACGGAGGATAAAAATACAGGCAGGCTAATTTATTGCGGCAGGGTTCATACGCCTCAGGGAGAACCTGACAATCAGGGAAAACTCATGGGAAAAAAATCTGTCTTAAAATCTCAGGGAAACCTCAGGGAAACTTTCAAAACAAGCACCAAAACCTGGAAAAACAGGGATCTACTCTGGAAAAAGCTGGTACTTTTGCGTTTCTGTGACGTCATTATGGAAATCCGATAAGACACGCCTACTAGCATCATGCTGATCCGATGAAAAACTGGGCATGTTTTTTGCATTATGAACAATCCAATCGTGAAATTAGACACACCTTTACTCTCCCTAAGAGATTCATTAGCTTGATTTTTCTCCATGGTTAATTTGTTTTCATTCGATAATCGGCATCTGGTAGCAGCTTTAAATATTTAGTTTGTTATTTCGTCTTATTGATGCAGTGTGCACGTGCTTAGCTTAGTTATTTTATTAGCTTAGGCATTTTATTTCATTTTTTTTGTGAGATGGATTGAATTATAATTAAAAAGTAATTATTATCATGAGTTAGAAAACATCATTTAATCTGGACTGGACAGATAAAAACTTAAATCCACAGTTTGCATTTTGGGTCAGTAGTGACCCTACAAAGCACAATGTCATTTAATAATCATTGGCTAATCAAATTTTTTGAAGCATTTGGTTTAAGGGCAAATTTTTATATAAGGTAATTAAGTTTCCAAGAGTTTGTTATATATATACACATTTCCAATTCTGATTAATATTTTATTTTGTCTGAAAAGGATTTTAAAATTAATTTAAAATAAGATATTCAGATCCAAAACATTCTAGGCAATTAGTTTGCTAATATTTATTAATATATTTTTTATTTTTAGAAAGGGGGAGGGGAGGAGTGGATTAAAATAAACATCGCTAGTTGTCGATATGGAAAAATTATTGATTCTGGGAACTAACTCAGGGAAAACTCAGGGAATTTTTTTTCTGAAAATTAGTATGAACCCTGTAGCGGGTAGAGACTGGGGAGCCGTCGTAACAACCTTAGAACATATATGATTAAATCATAAATAATTATAAGATTTAAAAAAGAAAATTATATGCCATATTTTTAAATTTTCTGTTGAATCTTATAGCTATAGAACATTAGCACTTTATCAATGTGTAGAAAATTTTAAAGTGATTATAACGTCAATTTTTGTGAGATGCATAATTTAACTTTTTACAATTTTTTAATGTTCACGTTTAATTAAATGTATTTATTTTTATGTCGAAAAAAAAATGAACTCATATATATTTTTTTAATTTATATATTTATTTTGGCAACTATTAAATTATAACTAATATTTATTTTCATATTTTAATTAAAAGAAAACTTTGCAACGTAATATCTTTATAACTTGATGTATATAGTATCCACACAAAAAATGAACAGTTTATAGCTCTTTTAAAAAGTATAACATCTATGCAGTACCTTTTAAAAAAATTCATTAGTTTCTACTAAAAAAAATGGCCAACTTTCGCCACCAAAGTAGTTAAATCTAGACTAGTGCTGGACGATATCAGAAATTAAATATCGCGATATATCACCAAGTTAATATCGATATTAGTGAAATATTGCGATATTTCTATCAAGATAGGAAAAAATAGACATTTGTTATTTTTTAAAGACATATGCACACGAATTTTAAAGTATAGAAGTATAGAGTGTTTTCTATGTATTTTCTGGTATATTACTACCATAACTTTATCATTAAAAAAAAAAAAAAAAATGCATAAAAAGTGAGTCAATATTTTGTGTTTCTTATAACTTATACTATTACTTTTTAGTATACATCTGTATAGTTTATCCTCTATTCTTCCCATTTTAAGCTTTAATTATTTTAAAATCATATTTTAACACAGCTAATATGTGATCTGTGTTTTATTTGCACCAAGTATATCAAAATTCATAATTGTACTAAAAATAAAGCTTAAGAAAAATTGTCTTAAGATGTAGGTATTAAATAAAAAGGAAAATCATTTTAAATAGTCAAGAACTGCCATTGGATACACCTTTTTTGGTCGTAGAGAGTAATATTTTTTACTTAAAACTCTTATATGCATCCTAAATGTCAGTTACTTGTCATTTTTATTTTTGTATCTGCTTACCAAATCATTACAATATTTTTTAAATGTATATGTGTTCAATTCACATTCGTAATAGTATCACACTAATTGAAAATTGAATTATATATATATGTATACATTGTCAGTATAAAAATTATAATATTTAAACAAAATTATGTTAAAGTTTCATTTTGTTACTTAAAGTAACTCATTTTGCATTTAAACCAATTTTATTTAACATGTACGGCTTTAAAAAAAAAAAAAAAAAAAAAAGAAAGAAAGAAGGAAAAGGAAAGAGAAAAAATAAATGCTACATAAAAAAAAAGTAATAAACTATCCAATATTATATATTTCTATAAAGAAACTGTCACTGTAAAATTACTGAAGATAAAACTTTATTTTACATCAGTCAGATAGCACCCTTTCTCCCTTCCCATGTTATCCAATGGGATTTTTGTCTCGTCGTTTTATAAAAATATTTTATTAAAAAATGAACGAATTCTGTTTTTTGAATATTACTCTTTGAACAGGTCGTCTTTTAGCTTAAATTCTGTTTTTTTAATATTACTCTTTGAACAGGTCGTCTTTTAGCTTAGTGAGCAATTTTTCGAAAAAATAAATTTAAATATTTTACTTAGAGATCCACACTTAGAGTCCATAATTTACTTATTGAAATAAAATATTTAAATTAATTTTTTCGAAAAATTGTTCACCAAGCTAAAAGGCGACCCGTTCAAAGAGTAATATTCAAAAAACAGAATTCGAAAAACTTCATTTTTGAATGAGATATTTTTATAAAACGAAGCAACGAAAATCCCATTGGATAACATGGGAAAGGAGAAAGGGACTCTGACTGATGTACAGCCCAAAGCGAGTTAAACACATGTCGCATCTTATTGGCTAGAAGTTACCGATACTTTGAAATAAACCAATATCAATGAACCAATAGCAGGAAATGAGCTAAAACAAAAGATATTGTTTTCATTCGTCATAATAAGCGTTTGTTTTCATATCGCCTTGTCTGTGATTTGGTTACTGTGGTATTACACCTACGATCCACAAAGCGGTGATGTGCAATATTATCAAATACTAACGGTAGTATAAATTCTTTCATATTATCGTTTAGGGTCAATATACTATGGGAAGTTAGTATATTGGTTGAAGTCAATATACTGTGATAACTTAATTTTCTTGATGAATATCATTCAGACTTTTTGGACAGTGATATTTTCGATTGGGTAGATAGCACGAATAAAGATAAAGAGAGTAGATACACTGCGGTAACTTAGTTTTTTTCTTAATGAAAGAGAGATATCGTTTGGGGTTGGAAGTAGGGAAAAAAGAAAAAGGGGAGGGAAAATGTAAAAGGGTTGCACTATTCAGCTGTCTTTTTGTTCGGTGCGTGGTGGGTGATGCATGCTTAGTGGGGAAAACAGAATTAGAAGAAAGTATTTAAGATTGGCGTTCATTATTATTTATCAGGACATGGATGGAGCGTGCAGTGCACAAAGGGTTGCATTAGTATAAGCTATACGGCGCGGCGTTCGCTTTGTTCGGTGCGTGGTGATGGTGCTAGTAGGGAAAGCAGGATTTGAAGAAGGTATTTAAGATTGGCATTAAACATTATTTATCGGCGCATCGATCGATCGCTCAGTGTGTGCTAAGAAATATCGTTAGAGGGATATATTGGCAGAGCAAGATCTTTAATATCGTTACTGCGATATAAAAAAAATATTGATACTTGGGGATATATTGATAAATACTCCAGCCCTAATCTAGACCAATCAAATATAGGAGTGGTCCACCTGTATGTGTTCCTGACAAACTCTTTGCTTTATTTATAAGATTGTTAATATATAAATTGAAGAAGTACATAATAACTTTGCTTTTACGTTCCAGGAATTGAAAAGATTTCTCAATTTGCTTTTTTTTTTTAAACATACCTTTATTTTCAATGAATTTCAGTCCTCTCTTTCGTGTGAGCGAAATTTTAAATTTTCCTCCATTTACACTTGTATAGTATACAGCAAATATAGAGGAAATACTTGTGATTTAATTAACAAAGTAATGTAAAATGAACACATCTAGGAAACAGATTCCATCAAGGCAGTTAATATTCTTTATAGTCTTCTCTAGAACAAATAAACAATGCACCAAAATTGCAACTATTTTAAAATTCTGTTTTCTCATTCAGGAAATTTACAACTGTTAAATTAGTACACATTTCCCCAAAATTGAATTTTTAAAATTTTAATATTTCACTTTACAGCAAAAAAATAGAAAAATGCATTTAGTTGCTATTTCGTATTTTGTAACTCAAAATTGAAATTTTAAAATTAAAAAAATTAATTTTTCCAAAATGAATACTAATTAACAGTTGTTTATTTTCAGAATGGAAAAACAGAATTTAAAAATAACAATTAGGTAATGACTTATTCTATAAACAATTTTACCTATAGAATAACATGAGCTTTGGTTAACATGGACGATCTATGATTCACCTTAATTTGAAGGACATTTTTGTAAAGTCCACAACTCACATAAATGGTTAAAAATTATTATTAATCCATTTTTCAGATATTTCAATTTTTCACTTAATACAATTAGTAATTACGTTTAAATTCATATAATTTTAAAGAGTTTTGCATGGTTTTTAGATGAATTAGTAATGTTTAAATTCAGTTTTTGGGCAAAAGAAGTCAGATTTCGGGTGTAAAGAAGCAGGTTTGGGTCACAATAATTCTTTATTGCAGGTTCGGGTCATTTTTTGGATTGATAAAAAATTTTTTTGTCAGGTTCGCTTGACCCATGCAGGACTCGACTCAAATTTTCTAGTTGAGGGGGGGGGGGGGACAACATTGAGTTGAGACATTGAGAGAACCCTGTTGTAGAAAATCTAAGAGGGGAGGTGTCTGTGCCACCTATTAATTTGTATTTGTTTCTAGAGCATAATTCTTTTTACTTCCTTTCTTCCTTTTCTTTTTATTTTCTCTTATTTTTTTTAACAAAAAATTAGATTATATACTTTATTATTTTATTCTTTACATGAATATTTTATTACTAAAAATATGTGTTCTTCCTTAGGATCTTAGTAAATTAATTAAAAATATTTGAGAATTATTCTAAAATATTCATAAGTAAACCTTTTTTTAGTACAGGGCATTATATAATCTGGAACAGCTGAGTTAAAAAAAAAGTTAACATTAACAAGTTACTTTTATTAAAAAAAAAAAAAAAAATCTGATTTTTTACTTGGAACAACATTAAATTAAAAATATTACTGAATTATTTAGGAAATATTCTTTATTAAATGAAACTTTCCATAACACAATAACCTGAGACAATTTATCTGAAAATCATAGAAATTAACATATGTTACACTTTGAAAAAAATTCTGAAATATGTTGCGTACTTGGGGGTTCGTGAGTTGTCCGAGAATGAAAGGCCAAACTTACAAAAATGCAGTAATTTATTCACAGAAAGTTCCAGAAAAATACAGGTCTATAAACCAAGTATCAGCTTCAATTCAACCAGTAAACACAGCTTAAACAATAGCTGTCAATAGCAAATCCACAGTACAAACTGGATAGCAATAACACTTGAAGCAAGTCCCTTTCAAAGAGGCTCAACACAATGCAAGCATTAGCGAAGCTGGTTGAGAACTGAACTGACTGACTAGCCTTGGCGAAGAAAACAGGCTTATATACCCTGTAGAAAAGTGTGGAACGTTCCAGAAATCTCCATATCTCATCAGCCAATGGGATTAGAGCTTCCATATTTGGTATATCCCTAATAAGAATTTTCTCGCCAAGGTCGCCAAAAAATCGCCAAGGTGGAAAAAGTTGCCAAATTTGGCACCAAATCCATTGCCTGCCTTATTGGGGCCTTTTAATGCGTTTTTAAGGGAAAATAAGGCTATTTCAACACTAAAACGACTAGAAATGCACAAAATTAGCACTTTATCAACTTACTAAGCCTCTTTGAAAGAATTTATACAAAAGTAAACACAATTATTTACAATTTTGTAACACTGCCCCCTTCCCAAGGACTGCACGTCCCGGGCAGTGCAACCCTTGGTCAAGAGGCGCAACTAAACAAATTTACACAATCTCTAAAATACAAAAATTAAGTTGCATATAACGATAAAATAGAAATATAAATCAAGAGAGAAATATTTACAAAATTCACAAATATGTACAAATGTTTATGTACAAATATTTACATTTTAAATTTTAATATTACCGTTAATTGTGGTACTTGGCTAGCCTGTTATAGTGCACCACCTTCGGTTTTGACGAAGGTGTTTTAGTGATCCGCACCACTACATCATTCAGCCTTTTTAAGACTGTGTATGGTCCGTCCCAGTTGCACTGTAACTTAGGAGAGAGTCCTTTGCGTCGAACAGGATTCCACAACCAGACCTTCTCTCCTTCCTGGAACTCATGTTGTGTAGACTTTAGATCGTACCTTGTCTTCATTTTCTCCGTTGCAATGTTAATCCGCTCCCGAGCAAAGTTGTATACGTCCTCAAATCGTGCCTGGAGATCTTGGATGTACTCCTCGGGCGATGAAGGCGCATCGGGTGGACAACCAAACAGGAGATCACAAGGGAGACGAAGTTCACGTCTGAACAGCATCTGGGCTGGAGTATAGCCGGTGGTTTCATGAATAGCACTTCGATATGCCAGCAGGAACAATGGCAACTTCAAGTCCCAATCTTGCTGGTTCCTTGATACTAGAAGAGAGAGGTTATTCAGGATGGTACGATTGAACCTCTCGACCATGCCGCCTGACTGAGGATGTAAGGGTGTTGTCCGGGTTTTGTCTATGCTGAGTAGTTGACACAGTCCTTTGAAAACAGCAGAGGTAAAGTTCCTACCTTGGTCGGTATGAAGTTGTAGGGGCGTGCCGTACCTTGACACCCATTGCTGCACTAGGACCTCTGCGACTGTGCATGCTTCTTGATCGGGAATGGGATATGCCTCAGGCCACTTGGTGAAATAGTCCATCACGACGAGGATGTATTTATTTCCACTGGAGGTCCGTGGCAAAGGACCCAAGATGTCGAGTGCAATCTGTTCAAATGGTGCTCCCACGTTATACCGTTGCAGTCTTCCTCGGCTTCATTTCTGCAGGCCTTTACGTGCCGCACAAGCATCACAGGAATTACACCATTTCTCCACATCCTCCTTTGCCTTGCACCAGTAGAAGCGTTCCCGAACTTTCTGCAGAGTCTTCATTACCCCAAAATGGCCTCCGGTAGAGCTACTATGCAGTTGTTCTAAAATTTCTGGAATTCTTGATCTTGGCAATACTATCTGCCATCGGAAGCTTTTCCCATCATCAGATTCCCACTTTCTGTATAATATGCCGTTTCTGATATGAAGAGAGTCCCAAAGTGCCCAATAACTTTTCGTAATGGGACTAAATCTGGAAATATCCTGCCAGGTAGGTCTGTTGCTGGTCGTCTCCTTCAGCTGTAATATTGGTTTTATGTCAGGATCTTCCAACTGGGCTTGTCTAAGTTCTTCATCACTCCATGGATCGGGATCTTGTTCTGATGGTGTTGAGACAGTAACTTGGCAGGCAACCGTATTTATCGATAGGTATTTCTGTTTGGCTCTAGAGCAGTACTTGCAGCTTTCCGAGCAGGGCTTTCGTGACAAGGCATCTGCATTACCATGTAGAGTCCCTTTACGATGACGTATCTGAAAGTCATATTCCTGGAGGCGTTGTATCCACCTGGCAATCTGTCCTTCCGGGTTCTTGAACTGGAGCAGCCAAGTTAAAGATGCATGGTCAGTCCGGAGCAGGAATCTTCTGCCATAGAGGTAATGATGGAAATGTTCTATGGCTTTTACAATGGCGAGTAGCTCTTTCCTGGTGGTACAGTAATTTCGCTCTGGTTTAGACAGGCATTTACTCCAATAGGCAGTGACATGTTCTTGACCATCAATTTCCTGCGACAGAACAGCACCGACACTCTCATGGCTGGCATCTGTATCAAGTATGAACTGTGTGTCGCGCTGTGGGTACGTCAAGATAGGCGATGATGTTAGGGCCTCTTTAAGTCGCTTGAACGCTTTTTCACATTCATCTGTCCACAGGAACTTCTGTTTGGCTTCCGTCAGCTTGTGGAGTGGTCTGGCAGTATTTGAGAAACCCTCGACAAACTTCCTGTAGTAAGTGCATAACCCCAGGAAACTTCGTAGTTGGTTTACATTTTCAGGACGACTCCAGTTCTCGACTGCAGAGATCTTCACAGGATCAGTCCTCACACCTTCGGCAGAGATGACATGGCCGAGGTAGCTCACTTCACGACGGAACAAGTTACACTTGCCTGGATTCAATTTGAGGTTAGCCATTCTGAGTTTCTCCAGCACCTTTCAAATGTTTCATAGATGGTCTTCAAAGGTGCGCCCCACAATGATAATATCATCCAAATACACCAGACTGGCTTCATAGGAAAGTCCTTTTAGCACTGTCTCCATCAGGCGTTCGAAGGTGGCAGGTGCATTACATAATCCAAAACTTTCTTCTATCTTTATAACTTTCTCTTCAAAATTTTCTTCTATCTTTATAACTTTCTCTTCTATTCCATCCATTCTATTTTCAATCACCGTTAATTTACCCTCGATTGATTCTTTCACCGTTGAAAGCTCTCTCTTCATCTCATCTTGATTAGATTTCATTTCTTCGGTCAAGCCGTCTTTTAATTCTTTTTGTCCTGTTTCTATTTTCTCTATCAATCCGGTTTCCATCCTTTCCTGTCCGGGTTTCATTTCATTCATCTGGGTAGCTAAGCTTTCTAGAAGTTTCTTCATCTCTTGCTCCATAGTTCTAGTTATGACCATTCACAAACAATCCCGCTTCTGACACCAGAAATGTTGCGTACTTGGGGGTTCGTGAGTTGTCCGAGAATGAAAGGACAAACTTACAAAAATTCAGTAATTTATTCACAGTACAGGTCTATAAACCAAGTATCAGCTTCAATTCAACCAGTAAACACAGCTTAAACAACAGCTGTCAATAGCAAATCCACAGTACAAACTGGATAGCAATAACACTTGAAGCAAGTCTCTTTCAAAGAGGTTCAACACAATGCAAGCATTAGCGAAGCTGGTTGAGAACTGAACTGACTGACTAGCCTTGGCGAAGAAAACAGGCTTATATTCCCCTGTAGAAAAAAGTGGAACGTTCCAGAAATCTCCATATCTCATCAGCCAATGGGATTAGAGCTTCCATATTTGGTATATCCCTAATAAGGATTTTCTCGCCAAGGTCGTAAAAAAATTGCCAAGGTGAAAAAAGTTGCCAAATTTGGCGCCAAATCCATTGCCTGCCTTATTGGGGCTTTTTAATGCGTTTTTAAGGGAAAATAAGGCTATTTCAATGCTAAAACGACTAGAAATGCACAAAATTAGCACTTTATCAACTTACTAAGCCTCTTTGAAAGAATTTATACAAAAGTAAACACAATTATTTAAAATTTTGTAACAATAATAATAAAAATTGTGCAATATAATTAATGTTTTCACTACATTTTAAATTAATCCCTTTTTTATACTTTGCCTCTTTTTTTTTTAATTATTTTATTTAAGATTGTAGAAAAACTAGTATGTTGTGGCCACCACAAGACTTTCTTCTATATTTACCCAGGGGTGCAGAAAATGTTCAAACCTCGGAAATTTCCCCCAAACACAATATAAATTTCCCTCAATAATGCAAAAATCTACTTTGCTATTCAAAGTCATTTGTTCTATGTAATAAATCTTTAAGAGAATAAACATACAGTGTAACATAAAAATATCGCTGTTAGTGTATAAGCACTTCAAAGTAGCAAATTGTTATTTTTGATTTACATTTTTATTTTCTCTTAAAAAAATATTCAAAATTTCCCCCGAACCTCGTTCGGACGTTCGGACATGTTCTGCACCCCTGTATTTACCTATACATATTCAATCAGTAACAATATTAAAAAAAAAAAAAAAAAAAAAAAAAAAAAA
The DNA here is from genome assembly GCA_963930645.1 of Salticus scenicus. Lineage (NCBI taxonomy): Eukaryota > Metazoa > Arthropoda > Arachnida > Araneae > Salticidae > Salticus > Salticus scenicus. The sequence continues at coordinate 18,682,683 of OZ005659.1, read as the reverse complement.
AAAAAGTACAATTTTTTTTTTTCTTTGTTAAAAGTGAAAAAAATCGATAACTTTGTTTTAAATTGTCACAGATTTATCGTTCAACCATTCGTTGTAAAGGTATTGACGAGATCTTTCGAAAGATACCCATCTTGAAACTTTGCCCCCCCCCCCCCCCCCGGGTGGGAACTTCCCCCCCCCGGTGGGGGGGGGAATCGATGCCCCCACATGCACAAAAATTTTTTCCAAGTTAACTATTACTATTATCAACGAGACCTTTCGAAAGATACCCATCTTGAAAATTTACTTCCCCGGGGGGGGGAACCGATGCCCCCCCATGCACAAAATTTTTTTCCTAGCTAACTACTACTATTATCAATAATTCATATTAATTTTACAATCACAAGTGTAAAATAACTCTCTTTATGCCCATTTATACGGAATTTTGTCCTATGCTGCCATGTTAAAAATTTGCATAAAATGCGATCACAGCGCCACCTATTGAGCGATTGATCCCAAAATCTAATCAGCACCAGTTTATGTCAGGGTGCAACTAAATACCAAGTTTGGTTAAATTTCATTCATTGGTTCGTGAGATACAGCGTCCACAAAAAAATGATTCAGACAGACAGACATTTTCTAAAAACTATTAATTCGTGTTCTCCATATCCCAAAACATGTAAATCCATCAAAAAGTGGACTTCGAAAATTTTCGCGAATCCAATACTTTCTCTATATTACATATAGAAGAAAGTAAAAAAAATAAATGATAACTTTTCCATAAATTTATATTTTTTTTCCTCTATTTACCTTAATTATATTTGATAAATTTAGAAACATATTTTCAATTTCATTTTTAAAATCTATTATGTGTATATTAAATTAGGACTTAGATGGTAATGTATTGGACTCCTGGGAAGGTGTTCGGGTCCAGTGTCTGTGGTGTAGAAAAGATGGAAAAACAGTGTTAGCAGCTGACACACATCATCGTATCAGAGGTTATAATTTTGAAGAATTAACAGATTTTAATATGTAAGTATTAATTTTTGTGGTTTTATGTATATGATTAAATCTATCCCCCCCCCCCCCCTCCCATAAAATAGTTTTATATGAAAATTATCATATAACTTTTAGAGACTTTTCTTTTTACTGTCCATTAAATTTGAGTGCTTATAGCTATATATATATTTAGTACATAAAGCAAGGGAAAATTAATGTGAATTTAACTTTTATTGAAAATTTGAAAAATTTCAGAGTAATATTATAAAGTATCAATTCGAATTCATCCTACCAGGTATGGAAACTATTATGCCAATATATTGCTACACCAACTGTAAAACCTGGAATAGTTGGAGAAATTCACTATTTTTACAAAGTCTTGAAAAGTTAGAGAAATATATGGTGATTACCAACCAGCAAATTTTCAGCTGAAGTTTAAGAATGAACATGAATTATCGCACCAATCAGAATTTAATGTACAACCAGATTATCATGCAATCAGGTTCATTATCTTTCAGAATACAAGAACATTCAATTTTATTTGGTGTAAAAAGTTTTAGGGCTTTTTTTTTTTTTTTTATCTCATTCATTATACATTCGAATAAAATAAGACTAATGTCACACCATCGACTGTTAGGTTGTTTGTTTTATATCAGAATAATATATTATTAATGAAATAAATAACATATAAAACAGTAAGACAGAAGTCTAATAGAAAGTGATTGACCGTGGCAAAGCCATGCGATACTATTGCTCCAGATTTAATAGAGGTCAGACAAAATAAAGTTATAATATTGCTAGCATTTTTGAAAATTTTTATATGATCTATGAGTTATTGTATGTATAAAAACCACAAAAAAACAGCAAACACAGGTGTACCTTTTTCATATCTGGTTCTATAAACTGAGAAAAAAAAAGCTCTCTTTATTATAAGAGAAGTTTTTATTTCTAAAGAATTATATAGAATCTGCTGCTAACTGTTAATGAATGATTATATCATTTTTATTACTGCCTTATTAATTTATTTAGATTGCAAGAAGGTCATTCAGTTATGTCATTTACATGTGATGATTCTGGAAGACTGGCTTTGTTGAATGTTGCAACTCAGGTAAAGTTCTTTGTTTATAATTCCCCCTCCCCCTAAACTTATTTCCCCTAATAATTTAGGAGTTTGTTTAAAAATGGTTTAAGGAGCTTTATGTAATATTAAACACTCCTAGCTAAATTAAATGGGTGATTTTCAAATCAACTGTCAGTTTTGATGTCCTAGTATTTTAATCTTAATTATATATATATATATATATATATATATATATTGTGTGTGCGCGCACATGCATGTGTGATCTTCTGACTATCTATCATATCTCCGAAACTAATAAAGATAGAATGATGAAACTTCAGAATTGACACAGGTCTCTGGTGTGCAGATGAATTTTTCAAATTATTGTGAAAATTACAAAAAGCGAAAGTGAGACATATCCGAAACCAGAAGTAAGTACTGTAAATCCATACCTCAAAATCGGTTCTAATGATTTTCTTCAAAATTGCTATATAAACACTCTAATGGATGTCCTTTCCAATGATATAGTTGGTTAGTTCAGGGAAATTGATTGGTGTCCTGTATAAATAGCTCCATTTCAGGTGCGTTCTATCAAAAACGGCAGCATTTATTTTTTTCAAACTTAACATAACTCTTTTTTAGGTATCCTTTCATATGTAATTGCTGTTTTCCAGTCGACAATTGAGTTTGTCAAGTTTTTGTGAAAGCCTGTATCTCAAAAACAGCTCTAACGATTTCCTTGAAAATTGTTACATAAATCAATTCTAGATATCCTTTCATATGTAATTGTTGTTTTCCAGTCGACAATTGAGTTTGTCAAGTTTTTGTGAAAACCTGTATCTCAAAAACAGCTCTAACGATTTCCTTGAAAATTGTTACATAAATCAATTCTAGATATCCTTTCTCATGTATGACATGGTTATTACAGGAAAATTAAGTCATCATGCTTAGGTAGGTTAATTTTAGATCTCGGAAATTGGTGTTTCAAAAGTGGTGTTCAAAACTCAACCATTTTTTCTGTTCTAACTTACCATGTAAACTTTGTTTTACATGTCTTTACACGTGTATTAAGTTTCTCATACTGGAAAAACTTTAGGTTTCTACTTCGTTAGGTTATAGTGCGTAATGGAAGTTGTGTGGTTGTTTCACACCAGATTTTTTGACACTGTAAAAGCTTGAAGTGATGTATCATTTTACATTCAATTGAATGGATTAATTTTTTTCCGAATTGTGAAATAATGTTCTTTTTCTTTCGTTAGTAAGTAAAGAAATTTACTTTTCCTGAATTAAAGAAATCTCACATAACCTGGATCTTTTGTTACATTTCAAAACAACTTTTATTTATATATGATATGAAAAATAAAATTGCAAGTGATTTGACTGAAATATTAAACTAATATTTTAAACCTTAAATGCATTTTGTGCCATCACATGCAGCTCATTACTTGGAAGTTATTAGGGCGATTTGGTATAGTTGGTATAGATTTAGATTTTCATTTTTTTTTTTATTTTATTTCATTTATTTATTTTTGTGCAATACTTACGAGAAATTCTGATGAATACATTGGAAAGCTTAACTTTGGCTACAAAATCATATAATATCCATCACTTGTTTAAGTGATTCACAAAACACTTTTCTTAAAACCTTATAACTATGCCAACTAACCCGAACCCCACACACATTGTTTGTTGGCATACCTATAGGATGAGTTGGCATAATGTGATATGGATAGAAATTCTTAAGCAGGACACAGCAATTTCCAAAGAAAAACATTTTATTTTAACTATACTTGAAGTAAAAAATAATAACAATCCTAGTGTATCACTCACGCTACTTTTTCTTACCCAGAAATTCAATACCATAAAGACAGAGTAGACATTAAGAGATAAGGTAACGAATACTGTTATATAAATCTTCGTTTAAAAACAATTTAAAATAGGCTTTAGAAAAGCTTCATTTGACGAATAATTCTGTTTGAGGGGGCTACTGCCCCTCAACACCCCGTTTCAATATTGTACTTACATTTAAAGAGATTTCAAAAGCTGGTATTAAATTTAAAAGTTTATTCCAAATTATTCAGACAAATTTCACCCACACCATTCCTTGAAACTTATCAATTTTGTTAAAATTAAGTACCAACCTTATATTAACTTCAAAGTCAACATTTGAATTGCCTGAGATTATTTGTTTTTAAATTATTCTGATAAGACATAGGCATAAATTAAATGTTGAAAACGTTATTAAACATTAAAAACACGATTTCAATATTCAGGGAACCTTAAAACATGTAAATATATATACAGTAGAACTTGGATAATTCAAAGTTGAAGGGACCAGAGAAAAATTCAAAATATCCGAAAATTCGAATTATATATACTATTTTGCCAAAAAAAAAAATAAATAAATAAATAAATAAAAAAAAAATAATAAAACTCTATGATCAAAGATTTAACACAAACTTTATATCTAAGAATACTACTACATCCCCCCCCTCCCAAATTAAATCAATATTTTTTTTTACGAGCTTAATTGTTTAACACTTTTTAAGAAATAGTCAGATAATTTTGATTGCTTCTTTAAGTACAATCTTTGTGTCATAGCATATAACTTCCACCTGTCAACTGATACAAAAACAAAATCTTCTACTTTAGACATGACTTTCAATTAAAAAAACCTCGAAGTTCATGTATGTGGACCTCATCTTCTTTTGATGCACTAGGTAGGAAATACTCTTGTATTTCCTTATCCTTCTTTTGAAAGACTGTTAAAAAAATAATAATAATAATGCACTTTAGCTGAGAAAAATCTCGGGAACAAATTTTACTGTGATATTTTAAAGGTAATCGTATGAAAAATTCGAATTATCCAATATAGAATTCGAATTATCCAGAATTTCGAATTAAACAAGTTCGAATTATTCAAGTTTCACTGTATATATATATATATAAAGTTGAATATTTAGTTTAAAAAATACTTGCTTATTTACCACGGAATTAATTTGAATTTCTGAGCAGTTTTCCTGAACATGGTTAAAATACTTAGTTAAAACACTTCCATTACTTACATTCAATAAAAAAAAAAAAAAAAATGTTTTTCCTTAATTATTGGCAGCTCTGTATATCATATAAAAATTATGTACACACCACATTGTGCACTTAAATATGATCCTATATTTATAACATATGAACAGTTCATTGTAAAAGTGGTGTAACTCCATATTTTTACTTAATCGTATCACATTTAATATCTTTCATTATAAAAGTGAAGAAATTCCAATAATTACATCAAAGTCCCATAAATGGCATTGCTTGTTTTTTTTTTTTTTTTTCCCAGAAATCTAAAACTTCTAAATATTCATTATAAAAATAAAGTTTGTAATTTATTTCAAATTATTTTTTTTATAATTTATAAATTCTTATAACTCAGATCTGATTTGTATTAAACACTAAAAATCAGCTAAACTGAATCTTAACTTTTTTGCTACACATAAATTTTCAAAAAGCTCATTTTTTCGAAATCCATTTACAAGGAGGTAATTCACTTTTACAGTGACCCATATAGCACAGCCTGAAATGTACTTCTATGAATTTCCAAGTATTACCTCACTATATTCTAGTTCTTTTGTGTACATAAATGATGAATGATTTCAATATCATACTCTACATGAAACATACTTTTATGCCTATAAAAATATATTTTCATTTCAACTGATTTAGTACAGCCTACAGATGTTAAACTCTACTTATTTGCAATTTTCCCCCATAGACAATAATGTATTTGAATTCTCTTGAATGTCCCTGTACACGAAATATTTGCTTGATCCCAATGAAAAGTTTAGTGTAGCATCTCTATATGATACAGATTTAGAATACTGAGTTTAGACTCCCTGCTGCTATCTGTTCTTGAGATATGTTGGTAACATACACATAGACTGACAGTTAACGTGTTAAAAAACATGTTGTTTAACATGTTTTTCAGATTCAGGGGACCTCAAAACATATAAATATAATAAAAACTCAATTTCGGAAATTTGACCCAAAACCAATACTTCCTCTACCATACATATGGGTAAGAGAAATTAAAAATTGCTTAAAAAGTATGAAAAAACATTGAATTCTCCTGATATATGGCTACCTATAGTTATTCAAATAGAATAAGTTCAGTATTTAAAATCAATCATTTTCCATAAGTTTTATAATGAAATAATGATTTTGAACAAAATTATGAAAGTAATGGATAATGATGCTCTATTATATTTTTAATATAGCAGAATTATTTAATGTAATAAATTTTAATTTTATCTTATTATACAGAATTTTGTTTTACAATTATTATTACAACAGGATTGTTAGTTTGTCTCATGAGTGTTACTATTTCTATTCAGTGTTACTATAACTAAATATTGGCATTGCATGAATACATTTGTAAATTTATATCAATAAATTGTTTCACTAATTAATCATAAGGAATGGGTGTATACCTAGGTAAGTTTTTATGTTTAATCTAAAATAATTTTTGCCAAGTCATGTAAAACTTAAAAGGTAATATCTAAATATTTTTGTTGATAGAATACAGAATCTTCCTATTATTACCATTTTTAAATATATATGCTTTTTTATTCATCTATAAGAGAGTGTTAAATTTGTTTTTACCTCCACTGTAACGTTTTGAGATGTCCTGAAAACAATTTGACCCTTTTTAGAAAATATCTGTCTACACATATCCAATTCTTTATGGACATCTCAAAAAACAATAGTTGGAACTAAATATAAATTTATAATTGTTTGGATCTTTGTTGGTGCAGACCTAGGAGTGGCTAGCTATTCTAGCTATTTTTCTCTTTTATTCACATTTGTCTCTTTTAGTCTCTTTTTTGTTCAATTAGTCTCTTTTCTAGCTTTTTTTCATGCTTTTTTCAATATTTTTTCTTTACTCATTTTTCCTCAAAGATTCACTTTCAAATCAATGTGAGTGATAGATTTTAACTCTTAAAGAGAGAAGTCACAAGTATTGTATAGAATGTAAAATACAGAATTAAAAAATGAAAATTAGATTCAAGTAAAAAAGTTGCATGTTGGGGGTACATCATATATATTTTTTAATGTAAAATCAAAATTACTGTTCTTTCACTTGTGTCACTTTTCTTGTCATGGTGTGATATATTTATTCCTTCACCATATGCAAAGGGCAATAAAATAATCACGAAATTTATGTTCATTTTCTTTATTCAGGATATAGGTAAATCAATTTAACAGCGTTAAAAAGAAATGCTAAGCCTAAAACTTATTTTATGTTACTAAATTACTATAATATATATATATATTTTTCTCTTTTTGTAAATACAAATTTTGTTTATTTTGCAAGTTATTGGTATTAACGTAGTAAACTTGGACAAACATTTTTAGGTCACATTTAAATGTTATTTTACTGCAGGTTGGTTTAGAAAATTTTGTTATTGGACATATCGTGTAGTACATGTAAAGTAACTGTTATTCTGTCCTAAGCTTCCAATTTTATATTACTGGCTGGTAAGATTTTTGGTAAATTCTGCACCTCGTTATATATGTATTAGTATCTAATGTGTTATTAAAAATTATTTTACATATAAGTAACATACATTATGCTCTTATTTTAGTTTTCAGGAATTAGAATTTAGCAGCATCTGTGATGCATTTTAATTTAAAACCTCCATAAAACAATTTTGTAAATATTTAGATTCTATAAGATTTAGCAAATACTTGTAATTCTGGTGTTGCTATGAATTTTGTTACTAAGATAATTTTTCTTACATATGGTGGAAGCTGACATTCAGGGCAGTTTTGTGCACAGTATATTGTACACAAATAAAAAATAAAAATAAAAAAATCAGTAGCTGACTTTCAGTTCTCGAGGTCAGGGATGAAATTCCTACTGGTGGCCCCGTTTGCCCTGCCTTATTTAGAATTTGCATAAATAAAAATGAGTTTTCTTTTGGTTTTGGAGTTTTCGCTCTGTGGTCGCATTTTGCTTTTTAAAGTTCCTTAGACAGGAACCTATGACTTAAAGTGAAATTGCAGAGAAGAAAATATTTGCACAACAGCTTCATCAGATATATATACTTACAAATTAAAAGTTTCTTTGTAGACCCTCCCTCATGAACAGAGGCTCAGGGTGGCCAACCCCCTCCACCTTCCACTTGGTATGTTAGTGCAGTATGTACATTAATTTCACATCTTTGTTCATAACTTGTCTCTTTTCAGTCTTATTTATTGAGATTTATTTTTCTGACTGAGTGAAAATAATGCCTGGACCGGGAGTCGAACCTCAGATCTTTGACTTACAAGGTCAAGGCTCTACCGATTGAGCTATCCAGGCCAACAACCGGTGGACATTACTCACTCAGACATCTGTCGTGTAGTACCACATCGTGTTTATTTAATTTTAATCAATTCCTCATTAAACTTATCAAAATCGATCCATTATTGAAGATTCAGGCTAAATTCCATTAAGTTTCATTATTCTACCGTTTCGCCCCTGCACAATTGCTTTGCATCAACGCTCGAATTTTCACTCTTTCGTTCTTCCTTAGCGGACCCTACTAGCTTTACGGTAAGGTACGTGAGCGCTCGCTCTGATTGGATGAACAGCGCCGTGACGTTTTGGGAAGCTAACTTGCGTCGGCCGAGAAAATTCTCACCAGCAGATGACTTGAGAGAGAGATACAGAGTAGGTGATACTGTTAGCTGGTGTGAAGTAGATCCAAGGCTAAGTGAATTAGCAGAGGAGCCTACTCTAGACATAAACACCAGCTTAACAACATTTAAAGTTAATTAAATGAATTTGATAAAATGGAAGCTAGAGTAAGTAAATATGCTGAAAGATAAATATGTAGAAATTGTTAAATAAATGACCATAACAAATTTTAATTTAATTTGTATTTTAATTGAAACAATAAATTCAAAAAAAAAAGTTTATATAAATATAACAATAAGTTTATATGAATAACAATAAGATAATTGAAGTAGACAAATACTTTTTATATATAACAAACATACCAAAGCAGATGCTGGATGACAAACAAGGTGAGTACGAAGACAATATTTAACATCTTTTTATTTCCCATATAGGTTGCAGAAGAAACTACTACGTGCCATTAGAAAGAAGCTGGTGACACTTATGTAGAAGACGTGACGTTCTTGTTTCCACTTGTTATTGTCGCGATATGAACACCTATAAATTTCATTTAAATTTCGAACTCACAAAAAAGGATTAACGTGAGTTATAACTAACTAAAAATGAAAAGATTTTATTTGAATATAAAAAATAAACGCCACATATTACGGCGACATCTTATGAAGCCGGCATCGGCGAAAAATGAACAATGGCAGGGGCAAGAGCAAAGGTAAAAGCAACCGCAAAGGCAACCGCGAACACCCACTACCATCGCCGTTCGCTATTTATAGTTTCGCGGGAGAAACGAAGTGATCTTCCGGACGTACGTCGCGGCATGCGCCGACGCGGCGCGTGCGTAGACTTCGGCTATCGTTCTTAGAGATGTTTTATGCAAATTTTTGAAACTCGGCTCAGTCGGAACTTCCGGAAGGTTAGCTATTGTTTACGTTTCGCGTTTGAAAAATTAAGATGGATGATTTAAATTTGAAAGCTCTTTAATATAGCATTTCATTGAACGATATATTTATTTTCCTGGTAAGTAGAAAATATATTAAAAGGAAATTAGGATTTTTAATAAATGTTTAATTTTTTTCAACTAACGTTTTTTTCTTTAAGCTTTATTTTAAGAGTGATTAATTTTTAATATATTTAATTAGCATAACGATAAGAAAACACGGGAAACTATAGGTTTACTATTAACAGATACGGGTTGGCCGCGCTCTCGCGCGCGCCATGTGCGCCTCGCGAAAATCTATCGCATGTGGACGACTACTAATTACAAGTCCAATTTATAACTCTATAATAAATTAAATTTGATGAAATAACTTAGTACTTCGAGTCAACTGATCTTAATATAACGGGTTTCACAATTTATGTGGAAATTGATATCTATCAGTTGTCCTCGCACATAAAAATTAATTTTATGAATATAAATGCTTATATTTTATATATATATATAGTTGTTAACTTACCTTTAATTTGAATTTAAAAGTTTTCTCTATTTAAACTCGGTCAGCCATCTTTTACTTACATCGCGCCATTACTAACGATGTTCTGTTTACATTGTTGCTGTTGCCAAATTTGCTCTGCATAATTTTCTTAATTTTTGCTGTTGCCACTTCTATTAAAGTAGTTATGATAAATTGTATTTTTGACTTTGACTGTTGAGTGGCAATGGTAATGCATTGTTTATATGTAGATTTTTGACTTGTCAGTCAGTATAAAAAGATCGCGATGCATGTGTTAAAGTGCAGTTATCGGCAGTGTTTAGCTATGGCCTGCTAGTCTTCAATTAGATATGAAGCAGTAGTTTATGAGTAGTGTGAGTAGCTTTAAGCTGTTGATGGCCAAGTAACGATGTATGTGCTTATAGTATCGTTCCAGCTAAGCTAGTAATGCTCTTTTGCTATTGCATTTTTTTAAGAAATGATGGCTGCCGTTGTTAAGTTGTTAATATTTTACACATGTTAAGTTTCTGTTTGTTAAATTGTTCCTTGTTAAAGGTTAAATTTTCCGTCGTTCATGGATGATGGAAGTTTTGAATAAAATGATAATTGACGTCCTTTTGAGACGAGTTTGTTAAATTTGATAGTTTAATTAATGTTAAATTTGTTTAGACGCTAAATGAAAGTTTCTAAATTGAAGTGTATAGTGGATGAACGCAATTGTTTTCATTTCAATTTTGTGTTATTTCGTCTTGCTTCACTTTCGCTGATCAACCAGGCGATCGCGGAAGTATATTTCTTCATCGTATTTTCCCGCTGATCAACCAGGCGATCGCGGAGGCTCTGCGACGTTTCTTGAAGTATATTGTCATCTGCTTTTTCATTGTGTTTATCAATATGCCTAGCTCAACACCTGTAAAAGGTAATCTTGTTCTTGTTAAATCTCTTGTTAAATCTAATTTCTTGATAAATTTGAAATCTTAATATATCATTATATCTTGTTGAATAAAGTTGTTTTATTTGTTAAAAACTTTGGTCTTTAATGTGTTATAATAGTTGAACACTGGTCGGGTTATTTCTATTGAAGCCCTTAAAATTTAAATCTTAATGTTTCCACTGTATTTAATCTGCTTAATAGAAATGATTTGAAACATAGACTTTTAGTTTATAATATTTGGTTATGGGCTAGTTTTTTTTGAGGGTGTCATTTTTTTAAACTTGACCAGTTGTTCTTTTCTTGTTTTCTGTATAATTGATAATTAAGTAACTATTTAAAAAAAAAATGGCTTATAATATTGTACCTCAAATTGCCAAGTTAAATGCCACTAACTACTCTGGTTGGAAGTGTGATATTAAATTTTTACTTATGGATAAAAATGCTTATGATATCGTCATTGGTAACGAAACTAAGCCCAAAGTCAGTGAAACTGTATCTGAGGAGGCAGTACAAGACTTTAAAAGAAGGCAGAATGCTGCCATGTCAATTTTATATTTGAATATTGATAATGAATTTAAAAGTTTAATAAGTGAATGTACTGACCCCTCAGAAGCGTGGAAAATTTTAAAGGTTAACTTCCAGCCAGATAGTAGAAGTTATCATATGAAATTGTTTTCTGAAGTTATGACATGTTTTTTAGAACCTGGCGAATCTATTGGTGTTTTTGCAGCTAGAATATCTAAAATTGCTGATCAGTTAAAATCCATTAATAAACCTATTGCTGACGAATACTTATGTTTTCAGGTTTTGAGATACCTACCTGATAAATTTGATCAGGTTGTTCAACAAATTCTTCGCTGGCCTGATAAGGACTTTAACTTTAAAAATATTATTGTTGAGTTATGTGCCGAGGAAACGCGCCTTCAACTTAGAAATTTTGATAAAAGTAGAACGGAATGTTCTATTGAGGCCCAAAATGTAAAATTTAAACGTAGGCCTGTTTTTACTTGTTGGAGGTGCGGAAAAAAAGGCCATGTTATTAAGGATTGTAAAGTTAAGTTAAATAATGATCTAGCTGCAAAAGAAAAGGAAAAACCACTCAGAAGTAATTTTTCTAAGAGGGGTGGCTCTAATCAACAGTCAAAACGTGATAAAACTCCTAAAGCTCAAAATTTCATAGCTGAAGCAAATTTAAGTAGTTTTGATAGAGAGGGCAGCTGGGCTTATGATACGGCGGCCTCTCATCACTTCTGCAAAGATAAATCTTTTTTTTGTAATTTTTCTGAAATTTCCGGTGATGAGCTTCACGTGGCTGTTGATGGCGTCACTTTTCCCATTACTGGTAAAGGTGAAGTAGAACTGAATTTTAATGGGACTGTTATTAAACTTTGGAACGTTTTGTATTCGCCGAACTTGCGGAAAAATCTTTTGAGTGGTTCTAGATTCGACCAGGGTGGTGCTAAATTTATTGGTGAGGCCGGCAAAATAAACGTGGTCGACAAGTATGGTAATTTCCTTTTCTCTGCTAAACTCCATGACGGGATTTATTATACATTTCCAAAAGTAATTAAAAATAAGCACAGTGTTAAATTGAATGGGGGGCAGAATTCTAATGAAAATTTAAATGATAATACTGAAATTTCAGCTTTTCCTGTAATAAAACCTGTTAATATAAAAGACTTTGATACCTGGCACCTTCGTTTTGATCATCTAAGTCCTGACTTAATTTTTAATACTATCCGTAATTCTGCTGTAAAAGGTCTGCCCAATTTAAAATCAGTTGATAATTTTTTTTGTGATCCCTGTCATGTGAGTAAGCAAAATCGTATTTCTTTCAAACCCTTAAGTCATTCTTCTTCCAAAAAACCTTTAGATCGACTTTTTATGGATACTTGGGGTCCAATTAAAATTCCTGGCAAAAAGGGTGAACGTTTTTTCTTGTCTATAATAGATGATTTTTCTGGTAGGTCATCCGTTTACCCCCTCCAGGAAAAATCCATGTGTTTTGATGTTTTTAAGAGACATGTTTTGAGGGCCGAAAGGTTTTTGGGAACCAAGTTGAAGTCGATCAGAACTGACAATGGCAAAGAGTTTGATAATGATTCTTTTAAGGGTTTTTGTAGAGAAAATGGAATAAATCATGAGCTGACCAACTTTTACACACCAGAAGAAAATGGAGTTTGTGAGCGGTTCAACCAAACAATCATGAACTGTGTTCGGGCTATGCTAAAATCCAGTGGCTTGTCTGATGATTTCTGGCCTGAAGCTTGTTTACACTTTAATTATACGTGGAACCGGATTTGTCACGGTGGGAACTCTAAAACTCCATTTGAACTCTATTCAGGAAATAAACCTTCTGTTCGACATTTAAGACCATTCGGTACGTTGACATATGTGGGTGTTCCAAAGGTTAGACGTAAGCACAAGTTAGACTCCAAATCAAAACGTGGTGTCCTTGTGGGCTATGCCTTGCGTACCCGTGGTTACAGGGTCTGGTTAGAAGACGAGAAGAAGGTTGTGGAAACCATTAATGTTTCTTTTGTTGAAAGCGGTGATGTTCTACGCAGTGGAGCGGTGATGGGCGACTCTTCTTTTGAGTTGGTGCTTGTCCCAGAGGAACAACCACGGCCCGTTGACCGGTACCTTCTTCCTGGTCCGGAGCCTGGTACCTCTGGGGTCTTGCCCAGCGAGACTGAAGTTGTCGTCCCAGCCGTCTCTCCTGTTTCTCCTGCTCCTCAAGTTACTCCGCAGACTGCTTCTCCTAACTGGATGACCAATCCCGTGTGGTACAGGAAGGTTGTGCCTCGACCTCAGGGAGAAAAGGTCGATATTTACTATTATCCTGATGGAGAGGGTAAAAGGTGTTGTCAAAGGTCACCTAATGATGTCAAAAAGTTTTGTAATTTAAATAATATTGTTTTTAACCCTGCTGATTTTGATTTTTCCAAGTTTAATAAGTTTACTGGTGTTGTTAATCCTGGTGTTATACCTTCCGCGTCCAGCACGGCTAGTTGACTAGATGTGGTGGTCCCGAGAACGTATAAACAGGCTTTAAAATCTGCACAATCTGATGAATGGCATGGGGCTATGTTGGAAGAGTTGGAATGTATGGCCACGAGAGGTGTCTGGCATCTTGTGAGACTCCCTGAGAACAAGACTGCGTTGGGAAACCGCTGGGTTTACACAGTAAAGCGTGACGAGTCTGGCAACATTGTCAGATACAAGGCCAGGTTGGTCGCGCAAGGTTTCAACCAGATCCAGGGCGAATCGTACGATGAGACCTTCTCGCCTGTGATAAACTTTTCTGTTGTTAGATTTTTTTTCTCTCTTTTAGTCTCATGTTATGGTTGGTTTAATGTACAGTGCGATGTTAAGTGTGCCTATCTGTACGCTCCCTTAGAGGATGAAATTTACATGAGGCAACCAGTTGGCTTTACTGAAAAAGGTAAAGAAGACTGGGTCTGTAAGCTGGATAGAGCACTGTACGGATTACACCAGTCAGGCAGATTATGGTTTTATGAATTAAATAAAGTATTGTTGGAACTTGGTTTTAATAAATTTGAAAATTGTAACTGTGCTTATTCATATTATGATTTTTCTGTTTTATTGGTTTATGTTGACGACATCGTTGTTTTTGCCAGGACTGAATCTCAAGCTAATGACATTTTAAGTTTGCTGAAATCAAAGTTTGATTTGAAAATTTTGGGTATCACACGCAAGTTATTAGGTGTGGAGTTTGAGTATACAGATACAGGAGTTTTGATCCACCAAAATCAATATATTGACGAAGTCATTAAGAGGTTTCAAAATCACCGTGTACCTATCTCCTCCTTACCTATTGTTAAAGGTATCAAATTTTCAAAAAGTGATTGTCCTGTTATTCAAGAAGACATCGATGAAGCTTCTCATTTACCTTACAGAAATCTCTTAGGTTGTATTTCTTTCATTTCAAACCGTACTAGACCTGATATCGCATATGCTACCAACATTTTCTCACAGTTCCAACAAAATCCAGGTATTAAACATTGGCAGGGCCTACTTAAACTTCTTGGATATATAAAATTCACCAGTCAATATAAGCTCCATCTTAAATGCACACAGGTTAAATTAATTTCTTATTCTGACGCTGACTTCGCCGCTAATAGGGACGACTATGTTTCTATGGGTGGCCAGTTAATTCTTTTGGATAGTGCTGCTGTTTCTTGGCGTACTAATAAACAGAAAGGGATTACCATATCAACGATGGAGTCAGAATTTGTTTCTATGTGTGATTGTGTTCGTGAGCAGGACTGGTTTTATAATATTTTATGTGAATGTTCTAATTTAAATCTGATAGAAAATAATTTTGAAATACCTACCTTATATGCTGATAATCAGGCTGCAATACGTTTTACAAAGTCCAGGATTGAGAGTTTCCATACGCGTCATGTTAATATTAAACTATTTTTTATAAGGGATTGGTTTGATGAGGGCAAATTTCATATTCAATATATTTCCTCTAAATTAAATCTTGCCGACCAGTTTACGAAGCCGTTGACAAAAAGTGATTTGTTAAAATTTATAAAAGTGATCTTTATATAAATCTTTTGTGTTTGAATAAATTTCTTTGCTCTGTAGATACTTTTCATAATTTTTTATATTATGTTATCATGGTGTGAATGTGTGTGTGAAATCGTGAGGCGCCTTGCGTATTTGTTCATTATGTATATATATTCATTTTTCATAATTTTTCATATATTGCATATATGTTCATTTCTTGTATATATACCTCATATTTACTCTTTCATGTTTGAATATTGCATCATATAATTAATGTTGTATATAATGTATATTTTTCATATCACTTTTTCTTTAGTGTATCTGCGGAGTGGGGAGTTGTTTTTCATCACTTGAAATTTTTTGTCAATGGTTATCTAGTAATTAGTTTATTACATCACTTGTGACATTTCGTATGGACTATGGGGAATCTCATGATGGTATTTTGTTAAATTTTTTTTATATGCTGTGGTGGGGGGCAATTGATATCTATCAGTTGTCCTCGCACATAAAAATTAATTTTATGAATATAAATGCTTATATTTTATATATATATATAGTTGTTAACTTACCTTTAATTTGAATTTAAAAGTTTTCTCTATTTAAACTCGGTCAGCCATCTTTTACTTACATCGCGCCATTACTAACGATGTTCTGTTTACATTGTTGCTGTTGCCAAATTTGCTCTGCATAATTTTCTTAATTTTTGCTGTTGCCACTTCTATTAAAGTAGTTATGATAAATTGTATTTTTGACTTTGACTGTTGAGTGGCAATGGTAATGCATTGTTTATATGTAGATTTTTGACTTGTCAGTCAGTATAAAAAGATCGCGATGCATGTGTTAAAGTGCAGTTATCGGCAGTGTTTAGCTATGGCCTGCTAGTCTTCAATTAGATATGAAGCAGTAGTTTATGAGTAGTGTGAGTAGCTTTAAGCTGTTGATGGCCAAGTAACGATGTATGTGCTTATAGTATCGTTCCAGCTAAGCTAGTAATGCTCTTTTGCTATTGCATTTTTTTAAGAAATGATGGCTGCCGTTGTTAAGTTGTTAATATTTTACACATGTTAAGTTTCTGTTTGTTAAATTGTTCCTTGTTAAAGGTTAAATTTTCCGTCGTTCATGGATGATGGAAGTTTTGAATAAAATGATAATTGACGTCCTTTTGAGACGAGTTTGTTAAATTTGATAGTTTAATTAATGTTAAATTTGTTTAGACGCTTTTTAAGCGTCATTTGTTTAAGTTTGAAATTTTTTTTTAAAAGTTAATTAAAAGTTAAATGAAAGTTTCTAAATTGAAGTGTATAGTGGATGAACGCAATTGTTTTCATTTCAATTTTGTGTTATTTCGTCTTGCTTCACTTTCGCTGATCAACCAGGCGATCGCGGAAGTATATTTCTTCATCGTATTTTCCCGCTGATCAACCAGGCGATCGCGGAGGCTCTGCGACGTTTCTTGAAGTATATTGTCATCTGCTTTTTCATTGTGTTTATCAATATGCCTAGCTCAACACCTGTAAAAGGTAATCTTGTTCTTGTTAAATCTCTTGTTAAATCTAATTTCTTGATAAATTTGAAATCTTAATATATCATTATATCTTGTTGAATAAAGTTGTTTTATTTGTTAAAAACTTTGGTCTTTAATGTGTTATAATAGTTGAACACTGGTCGGGTTATTTCTATTGAAGCCCTTAAAATTTAAATCTTAATGTTTCCACTGTATTTAATCTGCTTAATAGAAATGATTTGAAACATAGACTTTTAGTTTATAATAGAAATTAATCGGCTCATCTTACGGATCGACGTGGATTTAAAATGGTTCACAATCCCTAGCATTTGGAGCAGCCGAGATAAGTTTGGTGATGACGATGTATGGATTCAAGTACCAAACCTTTTTGAATGATGTCCAGTAAATAAGAAGAAATTAATTCTCATCTTCTCTCATGCTTCCTTTCTTCTGCAAAATTGTGGTAAGAACTTTCTTTATTTTTATTCTATCTCAAGTGAATCTCCAGTCAGTGCATCACAGCGAGTCCGGCTTACGCCGAATGGGTTTTGTACTACACAACGTTCCTTTTGCTTACAATTATCATAAAATATACGATCACTATCATTGAAATCTAAGAACCTTTCTTTGCATAAGTACTATATATTAAAATGAACTCCCCATTTAAGTCGATAGCAGCACCCAGAGTCTGCTATTCGACAACATCCATTAGGCAGATAGCTCAATTGGTAGAGCCTTGACCTTGTAAGTCAAAGATCTGGGGTTCGACTCCCGGTCCAGGCATTATTTTCACTCACAAGTAAACCTTCTCTCCTTTGATACCGGTTTACCGGAAACCCATATATTTTCTGAAAGCTTATGTCATAAGTAGAAAAACTGCGAAATCTTAGGGGCAGAGGAACAAGCGTTTAGGAGCTACAGGACCAACAAAGTATCAGTAAAGTGTGCATAGAGGGACATATTCCCGTAATGACGTCTCTATTTCTTGTATGTTCCCGTATGTTGATGTGAAGTACTAACGTATTGTAGTCTTCTTCTTGCATTGTAGATGGATACTAAAGTCGTTGTGGCTGTCTTGGTCTCCCAATTCGGAACAAGCAATCGATCTCCGAACATCCAGGAATCGGAGATAATAAAACACATAACTAACCTTCTGGAAAATGATATGGAAATTGTGGAAGAGATCAAGACTTAGGATTTGCTGGATGCAATGTAGAAGAATGGGACGAGGCAATGGAATTCGGAGATGACGGTGTCGATAAGGAACAGCAATGCTCGTCGCAACACTCGCCGTCCTCCACTTCTATCGTGACGTATTTTGGCCTGATGACAGGAAGAAAATTCTGATATTAGTGGATTCATGGTGTTCTAACAAAGATCATGCATTGTTTGCTTTTGAAGTACCTGATAGTAAAGTCATACAAAGAGAACTGGTACCTAAGGATGTACGGGAAAGATCCAGCCTCTGGATATTCATTTTTTCAGACACTACAAATCTTTTGTTCGTTACATAACAGACACAATCATTATCGAGACACAGGAGCACATATGGCATCGTGATAGTTTTCCGGCCCTGCAATCATTTTCCCTATATTAGTTCAATGCTTCTCGTTTTAAGAACTTGATTAAGTATGCTTTTTATAAGTGCGGATACTTGGACGACGAATCTGGAATGTGGATTACGCCAATTTATTACTGCTTCGATGAGTGTACAAAGTGACTGACGAATGATGAGTGTACAAAGTGTGCGGCTATCGCTTTTGTAAAATGTGCCCATTGTAAACTGTCTTTCTGCCCGTTTCACTATATATTTGATGAATTGCACATTGATTGTCTCTTGTAATGGATTTCGTTTGAAGTCAATAACACAAATCACATTTTCAACATCCCAACGTATATTTTTTCATTTCAACGAGTTGTTTCTTTCTTTATTTTGCGATCTCCACCTTCTTATCATATTATTAGTTCATATAAATACATGAAACGAGCATTTTAGCGACTTTTGGTGTCATTTTTCCAACACTTTACTGATACTTTGTGGGTCCAATAGCTCTTAAACGCTTATCCCTCTGCCCCTAAGATTTTACAGTTTTTCTACTTATGACATAAGCTTTCAGAAAATATATAGGTTTCCGGGAAACCGGTATCAAAGGAGAGAAGGTTTACTTGTCAGTCAGAAAAATAAATTTCAATAAATATGATTTTCTTCCCAAGAATCAGTTGATTGTGTGATTTTAATATTTTGTATTTCTTTTCAGTCTCTTTTTCAAACATTTTAGTCTCTTTTCAGTCTTTTTTTTAAACATTTTAATCTCTTTTCTCTCTTTTTCAAGAGTGCTTTACCACTTCTAGGCCTGTTGGTGTTGCTGATTTGGATTTGTATGCATTACAGATTTTAGAAACCTCAAAACAGATAGAAACTTTTTTTTCTTTTTACAGTTTAGTATATAGACTCAATATCCATTTTAAATTAATAATTGAAGACTATCCATCTCTTAACTGTGTTAGTATTATTGAATAATATAACCCCATAAATGTGATTTTCAGACTATCTTTTTATGTTAAATTAGGGTGTTCATTTATGGGACATTGAAGACAGAGTTTTAGTTCGAAAGTTCCAAGGTGTCACTCAAGGCTACTATACAATCCACTCTTGTTTTGGAGGAGTCAATCAGGTGTTTATAGCCAGTGGCAGTGAAGGTAATTTGTTCAATGTTTTCTGGAAAAATAATCTTTATTTCTAAGAATAAACTGTAATTCTTATTAATCACTTCCTGGCTCAATTCATTTTGGGTTTGAAGTAAAAAAAAAAAAAAAAAAAGTCAAATATTTTAATGCTTATTTTCATGGCATTTTTTTTTTACATAATACCATTCACATATAACACTTTCTTTCATTTGAGAGAAGAAAAAAAAATAGATGTAAAAATTACCTTTAAAGTTGGCTTTCTGCATTTTGCTTGTTCAAGCTGAGCGTGGGATAAACTCATAATTGCCAACATTTTAATTAATTCCCAAGCATTTTTAGCCCCGTCTTTAATTCGCACCACTTTATTTATAATTTTTTTTTTTTTCTAATATACATCTACGATAAAATTAGAAAAATTTAACTTTAAAAGAAAAGTGGTAGGCAGGGCTAAAAATGCTCCGGAATAAATTAAAATGTTGGCATCTCTGATAAATCATCAAGGAAGTAAAATTAAATATTTTTATGTATTTTGCACATTATTTTGCTTTATAAAAGTGAAGTATTGTAATTTTGTGCTGTTTAATACTAAATATTTATTAAGAATAGAAAAAGGGGCACTTTAAAATTTGAAAATATGCATTTAAATTTTTATTGCATTTAGACTTTAGTATTCTCTAGTACAGTGAAATGTATAGAGTGAATCAAGGCAGTATCTTCTGCATGCAGGTTTCATAAACTTTAAATATTAACCCCCCCCCCCCCCCCATAGTAGCTTTATTTTGCTACAAGTGTGCTTGTAGCTGCATTTCTTTTATTGAATTTCTGGGATGAAGCCTGCTGGTAGTGCCCATTAGAGTACAGACCTTTACTGTGAACAGTTGGATTGAGTAAATCAATTTTTAATTGAAAAGTGCCCAATGATTGTCAACAGAAAAAATATTTTTCTCCAAAAGGGTAATGCAAGATCGCACTGCGCAAGACGAGCCCTGAAAAAAAAAAAAAAAAATAATAATAATAATAATAAACTGGGATAGAAGGTATTGCCTCACCTACCATACTCTCCCAATATTGCACCATTGGAATTCCATTCATTTTGACCACTGTAATATTTTCTAAGTAAGTGGCAAAAAAATTGAATATTTGGATGATGTCCAAAATGCAATCTCTAAAGATGTTTATTGATCTGGCATTGAAAATCTATACACTAGATGCCTAAAGGTTGTTGATAATGAGGGTGATTACACAATTGATTAAAATTAAAGACTCATTAAAAAATTATCTGTTTGATTTATTGTAAAAAGATGACATTACTCTCTGGTCCCCCTAATATTTATGGGCTGATTAATATAGGATTATATCGCACTCATTTTGTATCTATAGGGTGTTTTTCATTTTATATTAATAATCTCCTCGTTGTTTGGCTTTCTGTCTACTGTAGTTTCTATTTTGTTATCTTTAGTCCAGATTGTGGTTACATCAACAGGGTTCTCATTAGAGGTAGAAACTGGGTGAGAATTTCTCCCCTGTATTCAGAGACAAAGTCAGATTTCTAAAAAGAATCTGAGAACAAAAAAAAAAAAAAAAAAAAAAAAAATGTATATATAAAAAAAAAAAAAAAGAAAGAAAGAAAACTGGATTAACGTAAATTGCTAATGATGTCTAATTTTACAGCTCATTGGTATAATTTGAGTTTATGCACATTCAATTTGCTTAAATGGGTTTCACTGCCGATCACTTAACTGTTGCACTGCAAGTTGATAAAACTTACTTTTTATATTAACTTAATAAAAAAGGATTGCATTAATTTTAAATAAAAAAAAAAATAAAAAAAAAAAAAAATTTCATCCTTTTGACCGTGCAAATATATTTCAAGTGCTCTCGTGCTCATCTTCAGCACACTTAGTGACACTTCCTTTTCTCTGTTTTCATCTTCCTTTTCTCTCGACGATACTCTTCACTTCGCTTCGTCTTTTTTAGTATGTTTCCATTCAGCCAGAATAATATGTGCTCTTGGTCATTAACTGAAATGTATTGGTTATTATTTCAATAGTTTCGCATTTAAGGGCAAAATGATGTGTGTTGCAGGGCGCAATTTTTTGGATATTAAGAGTTTATAGGTTAATAGAACTAATTTCTCGGTTGTATTATGTTTACAATATTTTTGCCATTGTCGAAAAGCTATTTTATTAGTTTTATTAAGTTAAAATCAGGTAACTCTGATATTATTTAGATGTAGGAAGCAACTTCATTTTGTACTGTGATATCTCAGTTTCAGTAGGTGGATAACTGGGGAACTTTTTAATTCCTTCTGACATAACCACCTTCATTTCTTCTTGATAGCCCAAATTTTGCTTGATATTAAAAAAGATAATTTTATCATGGTGTATTATAATTTTCAGCAATTATTTTTCTTCTGTGAAATAAGGAAAAACATTAATATGGATATATTTATTTTATCGATTCAGTGGCATCTGTTATTGTTGATCTAGTTGCTGAAAAATTAATGAATTAGCCATAATGTAAGTATCTATTTTTAGTTCACATGTGATTTTGAAACTATATTGTTCTTGGAAAAAAAAAAAAAAAAAAAAAAGAAAGAAAGGAAAATGGGAAACACTTCTACTAGGTTGGCTAACTCATATGAAGTATTTCTACTAATTTGAGGACTTATTTCTGCAAGTCTGCTAGTTTTAAATAGTAAACAATTCTTAAGTATTAATCATGTAATAATTTGGGTTACATGTGCAATGAATTTTTAATTTCGTATTTAATATAGTTTTATTGATAATTCTGTTAAAAGCTTTTTTCCACAATTATTTTCAGACAATAAAGTATACATATGGCACATAAAACGGGAGATGCCAATAGCTGTTTTAATTGGCCATACTCGTACAGTAAATTGTGTGTCCTGGAATCCAGCTTATCCAAGTATGTTAGCTAGTGCCTCTGATGATGGAACAGTCAGAATATGGGGACCTGCAGAAAGGTATCGATCAAGCAGTAAAGGTATGCTTATATTAATACTAGTTATTATTTGTGACTACATCATAATAAATTTCAGATAAAGTCCGTGTTGCTAATAGAGCTAAATTTTAAACTCTGATAATTAAGAATTAGATTACAAAGTAACTGGGAGAGAAGCAAAATGCATTTATTTTGAAACAGTGACTGTAAAAACAGTCATTAATTCTTAATATACATATTTCTATAAGTATGTACTAAAATAGACTAATTTTGTGACAGTCTTTTTTTTTTTTTTTATCTAAATTTATTCTAAATGTGTTACACAGTCGAAAAACAAATTTCTAAATGCAATTCTCTTATAATTTTTTTAAATTAAGCTTTTTAATGCATTTTAACTCATAATTCATAATTATCAGTAAACCTAATAATTCGTTCAATATTAAAAAATTCATAATACAAAACATAACTTAATCATTTAAAAATAGATTTTATAAATTTTCTAGATTTCCCCCCCCCCCTTTGAAACCCATATTTCAAAGATAGTTAAAAGCAGATGCCTACTTTTGTATGTTAATATATACTGACACTACATTTTTGTTATTTTATGTTTTTCTGACTGCCATTTATTTATTTATTTATTTATTTATTTATCTTGCACTAAATCCTATATTTAATATAATTTATGTAAAGTTGTATTGCTTTACATGTATCTTCTTCTTGGTCAGTTTTAATCTTTGGATTTCAGAGACAATATCTGTCAGCTATCCATCTTATAGCAGACTTGTTCTGAAATGTCAGACATTGTCACAAATTCTAAGTAAAAATCAAAACAGTTGTGGATTAGAAGCTGCCGGTTTGAATTAGAGGCATAGATGTTCAAAGTGGTTCAAAATCTGCTTTAAGCAATAGATCTTGATTTGCCCTGTGTAATAAATGACCATAGAGGGACAACCAAAACCAAACCTTTAAAAATAAATAAATAAATTATCAGTAAAAGTTATTTATATATATATATATTGAATTAATTTAAAAGGATTTTATTACATTATTTATAAAAATATACCTTAAAAATATCATCCTTTTAGTTGTGCACATGCAAATATATTTCAGGATTTCAGGTGTACTCACACCCATCTTCAGTACACTACAGTGACACTGAATGTGATGTTAAAAACATCACTTCTTTTTAAATGTTAAATAAGATCGTTTTCTGCACTTAAATGCATTGTTTCTCTCAGCTGGCTCAACTCACCCTGTTGTGTTTGCTTTACTGCAACACACACACAGGAGAAAAATTGGTTCTTCTTTCCTAGTGGTGATGTCATATCACACCATGCTGAGAACCAATAGGGTGATGGTTCTGACTCCACCTTCTGTTATTCCGGCAGTTTTAAATTTAGTTGGGTTTCAGCAGCTCTCAAGAGAAGAACATGGGGTGAGAAAGATTTGTTTTGCTTCTGTTTTAAAATAATGACCATTTTATCATTTGGAGAGAGAGTGCCTACTTATTAATAATAAATATATATATATATTAGTTTATATGAATACTTATTCAAATTTTAAAAACCATTAATTTTTATATCCTACTTAATTTGGAATTACTAGTGTGGTTTGGAAAATAAAATTGATTAATTTTGATGCAGCAGATTAGTTTTCTTACAAACATTATTTTTGTATGCATTTTTCTTTTTACAGCATTCTAGCCAATAAGTAAATTGATTCCTCTTTTCTCTTATGTAAATAAAATTATTTGGATATATATATTTGACCTTTTGACCCAAAGAATAAAAAGGGTTAGTGGCCAGAACGCAATGTACGCCATGAGGTTCTTTGATCCTCACTAAGTAACTTCTGTTGCTATGAAAATTAAAAATATTAATAAAATTAATTTAAAATATGGAAACATAAAAAGTAAATGAATTATTTACATCACATTTGGTGCCGGAAAGGAATACTTGATTATTGTTCTTAAGAATAAATGGTACTGTAGAGATTGTTTATTTTGAATAAGTCATTTTATTTTTATTGCTAGAATTACTGAAATTATTTTTAAAGTCACATAACCAATAACATTTTTTGGTGATTGAATATGATTGATACCAAGTGACCTATAAGACAATTCCCTGTTTCAAAATTGTGATATGCTGGAACTTTGTACAAATGAATTTTTTTTTTTGGTTCAATATATTTTGAATAACTGATTAAATAAATAATAGTCAACAGAACTTTGTATTGTTGGCTTAAAAAAAAAAAAAAAAAAAAAAAATGTAGGTATCTCTCTCTCTCCTCAACTACGTGAATTTATTATATGCAAATAGCCATCAACACATGTAAAAATCAAGAAATTTAAATAACAAGCTTCATACATCTGTGTTGTTTTTTTAAACCAATATACTAGTTTCATATATATACAAAAAATAATGGCTTCTAACAAAGGATTGACAAGAGGTTTACCATTCAAAACTTTAGTAATGCCATTTTCTGGAGACCCTCATTTATTGGATTTTTTTATTGAACAAGTGAAATTTAAAATTGAGAACAGCAAATGGGAAGAATCCCATGCTTTGGCTTTTGTGAAATCAAAATTGGCAGATACTGCTCTTAAGTTTTATGTCTCCTCCCCAGCTTGCCAAAAAGCCAAAAATACAAAAGAGTTATTTAATATATTTAAGAAATATTTTAAGGTAGAGTCGGCAACTGCAATAGCACAACAATTTAACGAATTTAAGTTTGAGTCCGATGTCAATATTAATATTTTTGCTAATAAGCTTGAAAATTTAGTGAGAAAACGTTTTCCTGATATGGAAGAAAAAGCCCTTGAACAACTACTAATCGCAAAATTCAATGATCTCATTCCGCCCCACTTTAGAATTCATCTACTATCACAAAAAGCCACAACCTTTTATCAGATGGTGGAATGTCTCGAAAAATTCCAGGAAATTTATAACTTGCAAGTAAACCCTGTCTTACCAGGAACATCTTTTGCTACTATTCAGAACTTCAATCATAAAATAGATAGTGAAGTGATAGGTACAAACTCAGAAAACAATTTGACTAAGATTAACAATTCATCTTATAGCAAGCGGCCATACAATAAATTTCCACAAAATAAAGGGTCGCACAGGATTCAATGCCAATGGTGTGAAAGACCTGGACATTCTGCTCAGAGGTGCTTTGCACTCAGAAAATTACAAAATAATAAGTTTTCTCACAGATATCGTAATGGGCAAACTTTCTCTAGACCTTATAGAGACATGTCACGGAGAGCCAGGGCCCCTAAAACATTTAAATCCAACTCCCCTCAAACCAAAAGTAGTCATTCACAATGACTAGAAGTGGAGAATGGTAGAAGTGACACTAAACTCCTAAATACAAAGAGTTCCTCATATAGGTCAGGTTTGAATAAAGTCAATTACCATAACAACTTTTCACAGACTAACTCAACATATTCTAATCTACCTAATAATTTTTTTGTAAATAACAATGAAATCATTCTGAGATCTCCAGACACACAGGCAAAGTTCCCTTTGTCATTAGAACGCAAAGTCAAATCTGTTGCGATACAGACAACATCTCCTGTACTGGTAACGTCCCCGAGTGTGGAGGAAAATGGAGACTGCATATTAGTTAATTCACTGGAATTCTTGTTACACACAGACAATGATCTGCCCAATCTCCCCATCATACAATTACTGTTAAACAAAACATTAGAGAATTTTCTTCTCGACTCAGGAGCTTCTGTGTCATTACTCTCACAACATTACTTCTTACAAAATCAAAACAAATTATATTACAAAAGAATTGCTTCAAGAGTCAAGATATCTACAGTAAACTCTATAGTTCAATGTGACGGATGTGTTTGCATTTCCTTTAAAATAGGGAAAACTTTTTACAAACACACCTTTTTTCTTATTGAAATACCAACTGAATCTAAATTTATTGGTATACTTGGCTTTGATTTTTTAAAGTCCCATCACGTAGTTATCAATTTACACAATAACAAAATACAAATTAATGAAAATGCTTTAGATATTCTAGACACTGTACCCTCGTGCAGTCTTCTATCATCTGAATCTGATATGAATCGGGCATCACATAAGATAGCTACTCATATGGATTTTCCCCAAACTGGATATAAAAAATCTAAAATTGATGTTCATAAAGAGAACTTACCCTCTTATCAAAAATGTTGGCTTACCCAGAAGATTATGATTGATCCACAGGATACTATATATGTGCCTGTGCGGTCCACGCTTATTCCAGAAAATCAGTTAGTAATGTTTACATCGTCTAACAAGCATTGTCCACTTGTGTCCTATCCTTCTCTTATGGAGGTACAACATATCAAGGAAAATTCTACTAAACAAGAATTAATTCAATTTTTTATTCCTATGTATAATAATTCGAGTAAGAAACTGCATATAAATAAAAATACCGTTTGCGGATACATTTCAGAGATAGATAAAATAGAAGAAAATTCCTTGGATCTTGCAACAAATACACCTGATCACATGTGTAATCTAATTAAGGCTACACCAGAAGTTTTATCCTTAAGACAGAAAGAATTTAATGTAAATAATTTTTATATTCAGCATTTAAAACCTACAGAAAGGGTAATAATGCAAGATATTCTTCAGAAATTTAACTCTGTATTTTCATGTTCACTAAAGTCGATTGGACACACCGATCATATCACTCCACATATAAAATTCATTTCAGATATTCCCTTAAAAACTTACCCTTTTCCTATTCCACAAGCTATTCAAGAAGAGGCAAAAGATCAACTTGACAAATTACTGGATGCAGGGATCATTGAGAGAAATATCTCTGAATGGGCATGCCCAATGCTTATGGTTAAAAAGAAAGCTGTGTCTAAGGAGGATAAACCTTCCTTTAAATTGGCCCTAGATTTAAGGTTAATCAACTCTATGATTCGATGCTCCACTTATCCTCTTCCAAGAATTGATACGACAATAAATAACATCTCAAAATTTAAATATTTTACAACATTAGACTTTCCCTCAGCGTATCATCAAATTTCATTACCTAAAGAATACAGACGACATCTCTCATTTACTACACAATGGGGAACTTATTCATTTAAAAGATTAATGTTTGGGCTGAGATCAGCCGCATCAACATTCCAAATGCTTATTGACACAATTATACAAGAGTGCAATTGTTCAGGCATATATGCTTACCAGGATGACATTATTATAGGAAGTGACTCTTTCCAGGAAACAACAGAAAAATTACAAACACTTTTAGCTACTCTACAAAAGTACAATCTGACATTGTCTCCAAAGAAATGTAAATTCCATCAGTCATCTATTGAATATCTCGGTTTCAGCATCCAAAATCAGAAAATACATCCTATTTCTTCCAACATTACAAAAATTACTCAATTTCCTATCCCAGCAACCAGAAAACAACTAAAAAGATTTATAGGATTGTGTGGATTCTACAGAAAACTCATTCCCTGCTACTCGCGATTAATTGATCCTTTGATAAAATTAACATCTCCGAAAACTACATTTAAATGGACAGAGGAACATGCTGAAGTCTTTAAACAAATACAGAAAGTTTTTTTCTCTAAACCTTTTCTTTCTTTACCCGATTGGTCAAAACAATTTTTTCTTAATACAGATGCTAGCAAAATTGCTATTTCAGGGGTTCTTCTACAAGAAAAGGAAGGCATTCTGCTTCCGGTTAGTTACTTTAGTAAAACACTATCTAAATCAGAACAGCGATATTCAGCCATCAAGCTTGAGCTGATGGCCATAGCTAAGTCAGTCAGTGCATTTAAATTTTTCCTTTTCAACCGACCTTTCACCATTCTCAGCGATAGCAGACCACTCGAACACTATAAGAAAATTTCCTCTCCTGCTGATCTAACTACTAAATGGCTAATTGAATTATCAAACTATCAATACACATTCAGATATGTAAAAGGTAAAACAAATGTTTTGGCAGACTATTTTTCAAGAGAAGACTTTTCTGCATACACTCAAGATCTTAACTCAAACCCAGAATTAATTAAAGAGGCTAACAATTTACCCATTTCTTCAGCTTCTCCAACAATTGAACTCCATCATTTCAATGTCACACAAAAATCTGATAAGTCACTCACCTCATCAGAGCCTCATCGTTCTTCCTTACCTCAGTTGTTAAGCAACGATGCTGCTCCACTCAGTCGTTCCTTAAACAGCTCTGACGCAGATAATCTTATGATGGAAATCTCGGAAGAATGTTTTTTTAAAGAGCAAAGAGAAGATGACTTTCTGCTAAAAATTATTGTCGATATCACTTCGGAGAAACCTTCTCCTAAATATAAAAATTATTTTGTCCATCCGGACACAGGTCTGTTAATGATCAAACGAAAGTTTCACCAGCCTGAAAACTCTCCAAAAACAAAAATTGTAGTACCACAGAAGTTAAAACCTAAAGTATTAAAAATTTGTCACATGCCTCACTTTGGAATTAGAAATACATACAGAAGAATACTTAAACACCTTTATTGGACAGGATTATTTGAAGATGTAAAAAACTTTGTTCTGTCCTGTACATTATGTATTCAATATAAACCGCACAGAATTCCACCTGCTCCACTACAGGAAATGTTTGTTCCTTCTGCGCCGAGTATGTTAGTTTCCATGGACTTTTTGGGTCCTTTCTTCAATGGCTTCCATGTGTTAACATTCCTCGATCATTTTTCTAAACATATTGAATTGGTACCAGTAAAAAATGCAACAGCACAAGCTGTAGTTAAAGCCATTACGGGATACATTACTACCTTTGGTCGACCCTCTGCGATACTCTCAGACTTAGGCCCACAGTTCACAGCAAACATCTTTAACAACTTGGCACAGACATTGAAAATTACAATCTCCCATTCATCATCAGGACACCCGCAAACACAAGGCTCATCAGAAAGAATTAATACCAGCATTAAATCCTCAATTTCCACTCTTACCAAGGAAGGATTTGATTTTCATCAGGCTTTGATGATACACAAGAACCTGTATAACACCACCGTTCATTCTTCAACTGGATATTCTCCAGCCTTTCTGCATTTTGGCAGGTCAATAACAAGCATCTTTGACTTGTTTGAAGCTCCTCAGTTAGAAACACTGGAATTTCCATATGAATACCATAAATACATGGAATCAATGAAACAGATCTTTAGGCAAGTGCATCATAACATGAAGTTTTACCAAAACCAACGTAATACTAGACAACATAAAAAAGCAGTTCTCCGGAAATTCAAAGAAAATGATATGGTCTTTATAAAAACCAAAGATACATTTAAACCAAGATTCATAGGCCCATATTCAGTTCAAAAAGTAATATCTGACGTGTTACTCTCCGTCAGAGAATTCGAAAATGAAGGGGCTGAACCATTCACTATTAACATAGACCGTGTCATCCTGGCGCATAAAAGAAAGCAACATCTCATTCCACAAACAATTCTGACAGGTCAACCAGCTGGGATTGTTCAACCGCAGTCTCATTATGATCTCAGACCAAGATGCAAAACTTAATTTTTTTTTTGTTTTTTTGTTTCCATTTTCACAAATGTTCTTTTAACATGTTTTTTTTTTTAAGTTTTTTTTTTAGGGGACTTGATAAGCAATTCATTCACCAAAGTTGCCTGTTGTAAACAAGTATGAGTTGGTACAGGTATATTTGATAAGTTGTATTTTGTATATTGTCCTATTATATATTGTGTAGTTATATATATATATATATTTTCTCCTGTGGCAAATGTTGAATATCTACAAAACTTAGTGCAGTGTGTATTGTAGTTAATATGAATATAAATCTTCTGTTATGCTGATTTATTTTATATATTGTCTTATTTGTTAAATTTGATAACTATACTATAATTATTTACTGCTCAAAATGTACAGTATGTGTGTGTTATATGTATCGGAAACTTGCATATTTATATGTGTATACATAATTTTTCTTCTTTCTTTTCATATATTAATTCCTACACATTGTCATGTTTATAAATATATTGGGTTATTAAATACAATTTCTGGAAGCTTCCACACCATTTTCACAGACACAGACATCACTTATACAACACAAGTATACACTACATCCACACTATTACACAATCAAATTAATACACAATCCACACATGATATGTATATAAATGTGTATAATGTTTGATAAAATTTTTTGTTTATTGTGATTATTGACATTGCAGTTTTGTTTTGGTTATATCTGATAGTATGTTTATTTGAGTATTACTTGACGTTTATATTAAGTGCATTTTTGATTTTGTTTAGTAATCTAACTTGGTGGCCTCAGTAGCCACTCACATTTATTATTTCCATTTATAATATGTATATTCTTTAAATAATAATAATAATAATGGTAATGATAAAATTTTAAAAAATCTTATTCGAATATTATACTCGAGTACTTGGAATGCCTTTTCCGTAATGTAATATTTATCTGTAAGATTATTTTGACATTTGTATTGATACTTATTTTGATTTTTTTTTCTCCTTCATAATAATGCTTCAAGAGGTCATCTGTAAATATTTTATACTGAAATACAATAACTGATTTTGTTTTATCATAATGCGTGTATTTAATATCAAGATTATTGGTTAAATATTTTTGTTGAAATTGTACATCCACTAAAATTCTTTTGCCATGTCATGCATTTTTTTTATTCGCTCTAACTAATTATTTTTACAAATTTATAGGAAAGAAATTTTGCAGCACTTTGTATGATTTTCAATATTTCTGTTTATAATACTATTTTTTTTTTAAAAGGTATCAATATTTTTTTTTACTCATGTCACTTGTTGATAAAAGCTGTGTCTGTTTGCATTTATAGATATATTTTATTAGTTGTCAATATCCTAATAAATATTGTTAGATATGTCACTGACCACTTTTGTATCAATAAAATCTTTTATTTGAGAATGTCTGTAACCACAGTGCTGAAATAGTATTGTTTTTGATAAAATGGTGTATTCCTCGCCTATTTTGGTAGAATTGATCACCTACCAGGGTAGGCGTTGATATTGGGTTGTTTGTCGGAATTTTATTGTTTCAGCTTTACTTATCGATTTTGTATTGTGTTTGGTTCAGATTTTGTGTCACATGTACATTGTTCTCAAAATTTCCAAATTTTTTTATCAAGTGCATGTTATTAAGAGTATTGTAAGACCTTTCAGTTGCTTAAAAATTTGCTTTGTTACATTCATGCCTTTAATGGCCGTTCCTACAATATTATGTAGTCAATATGGATATTTTTTTTTTCACATGTAAGTAAAAAAAAAAAAAAAAAAAAAAAAAAAAATTTGTAATCCTTCATGTAAATGTAGGTATGCACTCTCCATTCACATTTTTAGTCTTCCAAATTTTTTTAATGGTCGTTAGGGGTAATGTGATGTTAAAAACATCACTTCTTTTTAAATGTTAAATAAGATCGTTTTCTGCACTTAAATGCATTGTTTCTCTCAGCTGGCTCAACTCACCCTGTTGTGTTTGCTTTACTGCAACACACACACAGGAGAAAAATTGGTTCTTCTTTCCTAGTGGTGATGTCATATCACACCATGCTGAGAACCAATAGGGTGATGGTTCTGACTCCACCTTCTGTTATTCCGGCAGTTTTAAATTTAGTTGGGTTTCAGCAGCTCTCAAGAGAAGAACATGGGGTGAGAAAGATTTGTTTTGCTTCTGTTTTAAAATAATGACCATTTTATCATTTGGAGAGAGAGTGCCTACTTATTAATAATAAATATATATATATATTAGTTTATATGAATACTTATTCAAATTTTAAAAACCATTAATTTTTATATCCTACTTAATTTGGAATTACTAGTGTGGTTTGGAAAATAAAATTGATTAATTTTGATGCAGCAGATTAGTTTTCTTACAAACATTATTTTTGTATGCATTTTTCTTTTTACAGCATTCTAGCCAATAAGTAAATTGATTCCTCTTTTCTCTTATGTAAATAAAATTATTTGGATATATATATTTGACCTTTTGACCCAAAGAATAAAAAGGGTTAGTGGCCAGAACGCAATGTACGCCATGAGGTTCTTTGATCCTCACTAAGTAACTTCTGTTGCTATGAAAATTAAAAATATTAATAAAATTAATTTAAAATATGGAAACATAAAAAGTAAATGAATTATTTACATCACACTGAAGAGGCAGTGTCGCTGTAGTGCACTGAAGATGGGTATGAGTACACCTGAAATATATTTGCATTTCAGTGTCGCTGTAGTGTACTGAAGATGGGTGTGAGTACACCTGAAATATATTTGCATGTGCACAACTAAAAGGATAATATTTTAAAGGTATATTTTTGTAAATAATGTAATACAATCCTTTTAAATTAATTTACATTAATTAAATTTTTTTCTTAACTAATTAATAACTTTTATTTTTTTATTTATTTTTTTATTTTTTTTTTAATAATAAATATTAAGTTTCATTATATGCATTTTTATAAAAATATCTTCTTTTCTTTTTCAGGACAATCTCCAAATATATCAAACACAAATGTATAGCCTAACTTTTCTGTAGGTATCTGTATTTAATCCATTTGGTGGCAGAATAACCCCTCAACAGCCTTCATTGAAGAAGCACTAAAATGATCTTTTGTGTGTCTTTATAGAAGCATAAAAAATGCATTTGAACTCATATAAGCTGAGCTGAAACTCAAGTTGTTATTTTTTAGGTCCATCTGTTATCTTGAGGTGGTTATAAAGAACTGCCAAGGGAGGCAACCCTGTGTGTTTTGGGTTTAGCATCTCTTATAAAGAATTTATTGTGCCTATGTTAATGACAGTGGTTTTGTCATTTGCTGGGCTATGCCCAAAGTTTGGTAGTAAATAAAGGTGCATCCCATCTCTTTACCCAGTTCTTAAGTGCCTCATGGAAATTCCCTCATTTGTAAATAATTTATTTCCTTATAATTAATATGTAAACATTGTATGTTTGTGTAAAATCTCTAGAATTGTTTGCCTGTTTCTTTAAAGATATGTTGTAATGTATGTAAGGTAGAATGCTAATGTCCTGAAGTTTTGATTTAGACATGCTCAATGCCCCTTCCCCCCTTTTTTTTAATAGAATAACAAAATCTTGATTATTTGCTTATATATGATTTTGCACATTTTAGTTAATGTATAAACCTGTTAATAATTCGTGGGTCATAAGCTTTAAGCGTCCATGATGTAAAACTAACATTTGGATTAAAATATTATCTCTAGTAAAGAAAAAAAAAATTGCTTATGATGCGCATGACAAATAAGTAAATTTTAGTTTATAAAGAATTCAAACAAAAGTTCATCCATTATACATAAGACATTTTAAAATGTTATATTAATTTTATTTATTATTTTTCTTTTTAATAATGCTCCTGAAAAAAAAAAAAAAAAATCGTCAAAAAGTCCTCATACATATGAATTTCATATATATATATATATATATATATTTTTTTTTTACACGTTAGGCTAAAATTTAAAACTCCATGGTGCTATTTTCAAATAATATTACTTTAAATTTTTTTTTAAGTCAAATGAAGTATTTTCTCATTTTATTGGAATCATTTTAATTATTCAGTGATGTTGAATGACAACCAGTAAAGTATTTCACTGAATAAGTATATTTTCCATATATCAGTGTAGAGCAATTTTTTAAATTTTTCAATTAGTTATTAGGTTGGTTATCATTTTTTTAAAAGTGTTTTTAATTCATTTTTATTGTCAAATTAGTGCATATTATCAACTTATTCTGAAGAAGCAAGAAATAAGTAAAAAAAAAAAAAAATCCCTCCTTTAATTTAATTAATGTAAATGTTTGTATGGAATTCTTTATGAGTTAAAATAAATTTAAATTGGATTACAAAATAGTCATGTGTGTTAATTTTATGATTTTATAAAATATGTTCTACATTTCTTCACATTTGTTCTTCATACAATTAAGTTGATTTTCATTAATTTGAAATCTTAACTAATGAATCAGCTAAAGCTTTTTAAACATTTCATCATCTTTTTTTTTTTTAATTTAGTAAAATTTTTTGTATTTATTCTTTATAATTTTATACATTAAATTTGTTTTTATATAATGCAAGAAGTTTATTTTATTTTATTTTTTTATTACAAAATTTTATCCTTTTTTTAAGTGTTGTAAATTAAGTCAAGTAAATACAGTTTTTATTTATTCTTGTCTTTTCATCAAATGAGATGTCTATTATGAAAAATGTTGAAATATTTTTTTTTATTTTCTATCATGTTTAACATTTTAACAACAAGGGTGGCTATTTTGATCACAAAGCTAATTAGCTTTTATGTCAAAATGATTGTTGTCGTTGTTCTATTGTTAAATAAATAAGCAGAAGTTTTTAAAGTAATAAATTCAACTTACTAAAATAACTTTTCTGGACTGCAGCAAGGCTATCATCCTTGTTTTTGCTTTGAAAGCAGTAGCTTAGTGTCCTAGCTTTTTTTGAATAAATTTGCTTCTGTAACTCCCCTCCCCCCAACACACACACACACATGCCTTTTTTTAATATTTATATATAAAAATAATAATAAATCATATATGACTTGTTTGATAACTTTTTTTTTTTTAGTCAGTTTTTGTTACATTTTGTTGTATTACTCGTTGAATGTTTAAAACCCCCTATATTTGGTTATGAAATTTTTTATTCATTTTATTATTCATAAAGTAAGTCCATAAGATTCATTTTTGTTATTATTGTGTAATTGTGTCTAAAAATGTGGCAAAGCAGCGACTTGTTTTTTAATTTCTTTTAAAAACAAGCAATTTTTAAAATGCGTAACTGAAATACAATTAATATTCTCTCATAAACTAAATTAATAGACATGTATTGTTTCTTTTAATCCTTTTGTTTATAGTTAGCGAATTTTAATGCAAAATATTAACAGCATCTTGTTTTATTATGTGTTACATACAGCACCAAATTATCTGTTACCAACTTTGAGCATTGCCTGTGACTCCAGTAACTCCATAAATAGATAGAAATTATCAAACGAGTTACTCTTATAACTGATAAAAAATGTAATATTTAACACTAAAACAATTGTTGAAAAATTATATTATCAGTGATTGTGAAATCAAAGATTAAAAAATATTTTCACATTACTATGTTTGTCTTCTAAGAAAAATGTCTGGATTTTATGTATTGAAAATTTTTTATACTGTCGTAATGTAATTACAGTGTTAGAACTTTTGACAATTTATATATGTATATCTGTTTTGATTCTGTTTCATAAAAGTCTGAGAAGCTTATAATTTTTCTTTTTTGTTATATGTATGAATTATTGCTTTAATAGTATCTAAAGTTTTTAAAATTATTTTTAATATTGTGCAAAAGTCTATTCTTTATACTATTAAAATTTATTATTTTCTTCTTGAGCTGTTTTCTGTTTGTATTTTTAAACACAGTTTTTGTCATGGTAAATGGTACATGGTATTTTATTCATGCAATTATAGATTTATTGGGTGATTAAGAGGATTTAGCTATTATCTCTTTTTAACAATTTATTTTTAGAAAAAATATAAAACTTTTTTTTTTTTTTTTATGTATTTATTATTTATTTTTAAGAGCATGCATTTTTGTAATTATTCATCATACATTAGATTGAAAATTTAATTAATTTTTAAGGCAATAGTGTTTAAAGAAGGAATTTTTAATTTTAAAATAATAAGTTTAAATACCCTTAAAAGTTCTGAGCACTTTCTCTTGGGATCCTTCTTCAGAGTTGACCTTAGGTAGAATGTGGCTGCTTTGTTTCTTTCTTTTTCGACTGTATTAATTAGCAATCTTACATCTATATTTTTTGTTGGCTCTGTGTCATTGCATGCAATAGCTGCATGCAACACCACCTTCTGTTTGGTTGTTGCATGCAGTTATCCTATTGGCTGGTTATGTTGTTCCTCCCTTTTAGATTTTTTCCTGTCTTTCAGTCTTGCTTTTGCCTCTAAGGTAAGTAGCCTATGTTTTATGCACTTGAAGAAAAAAGGCGACATCCTTTTGAAACCAGTAGTGCTTCTCTTTATTTTATGGTGTGTAAAAAAGTTTTTATGTTTATATATTTATTGTACACCAGTTCTTTAAATTATAATCATTGTGTGTGTGTTTACCAACTAAGATTTTCATTGTTTCACATCATGAGTATGATTATAATATTTGGCAATTTTTTTAATATTTTTAAACCTTAAATATCTAAAGTTTTTTTGAGCACTTTCTGCTTGTATATATCTCAGCCTTCTTCAGAGTTGTCCTCAGGATGAATGTGTCTGCTTCGTTAAAAATATTTAAAAAATCATGCCAAATATAATAACACATCATAGCTATGCAATCCAATGTGGACTGTGAAAATCTTAGCAGTTGTACTCACATGAAATGACTTAGAGCCTATGAAAAGCATAGACATAAGGTGGCACTATCTCCTACGATGAAAGAGAGAGGAGACAGCAGCCACATTCATTCTAATGGCAACTCTGAAGAAATCTAGGGATC
The DNA here is from genome assembly GCA_963930645.1 of Salticus scenicus. Classification (NCBI taxonomy): domain Eukaryota; kingdom Metazoa; phylum Arthropoda; class Arachnida; order Araneae; family Salticidae; genus Salticus; species Salticus scenicus. The sequence goes on along the minus strand of OZ005659.1, from coordinate 18,645,383 downwards.
TCAACAGAAGTGCCCAGAAGAATTTTAAAATATTTAAATTTATTAAAAAGTTCTTAAAAAAAAACAATGTCCTTAAATAGAAAGTACAGCAAATTATGTACACTGAAGCAAATTGAAGTATGACCTTTTAAAATTTTATAGCCTGAATTATACTCGCTTTCTCAGAATAGATGGCTCAAGGTAAGAGATTTCTGTCATTATCAGAGAGTGGAGTCATGTGATTGTCCTGTTTGTTTTCTGCAACTTTTTTCATATTATGCAGCAAACACAAATGCTGAGGTGCATTCATTCTTTCAAGGATGAGATTCTTCTTCAGGCTTTTGCAGGAATATCAGTCTTTTCTTAAATTTTTGAAACATTTTCAGATTTTTTATGTAACAGTAAAATTATTTTAACATTCATGTTAAATGTCACAAATGTTACGTTTAAAAAAAAAAAAAAAGTTTTTTCATGTACTTTTTATTTTCACATATTCTTTTTATATTTATAGAACGTGTAATTTATCTTGTATATGTTTCATTTCTCCATTTGTTAAGCCTTTCGCAATGGGAGCTGCTAATGCATGCTTAGGATACTGACCCAAGTGTGTAGCAGCCAAGGTTGAACAAGAAAACACTTTGTCACACCTGCATGCTGGCTGGCCATGTGTTTCTTTTGCATGAGTATGTTTGTTGTTGGCACAAGTGCGTTTCTTGCAAATGAATGCATTGCTTACTGGCACGTATGCATGGCAGTCAGCGTGAAAAGGTTAAAAAATGTGTTCATTGAAAGTTTTGAAGAATCAAATTATCTCCGGGTTAAATATATGTTTCAAACATTTTACAATTTCCCACTCTCATCTGTGTATATTTTCTCTTATTTGACCAGGAATATCATGAAAAGAAAAAAAAAGAGGTGAGGGAAGATTGCCATACTTATCAGGGGATGGGGAGGGAAAATAGTTGATTTGTGGTTGACCTTCACATACTTTCATTAAGGAAAATAAGTATCATCATATATCACCTTAATAAATCTGTTCTTGCATGTCTTTGAAATAGTCAAGGATGAATGATCCCTGTTATACATAAAAATAATTTAGAATAAAATCTTATGGTGCCGTTATTGAAAGTGAAATTAAGGGTTTCACTTTTGTTACTTTACTTTTTACTTTCATAGAGGTATAAAACTATGCAATAAAACTTTTAGCAACAACTAACAATCCTAATCTTGTTAGGATAGGTTTCTATTTCAAAATATAGAAAACATGATTCTATATATTTTTCTTTTCTCCCAAACAAAAATAATTTTATTTCATATTGTTTCTTAAAAGATCAATTCTGAAAATCTCCCATTGCAATTAAGTTCATAAAAGATTAATTAAATTACTATATATATTTGTGAAAAATTGTCATTTCTGTTCAGTTTTAGATTTCAATAATTCTTTATTTAAAAAAATTTCTTATCAGTATGCTATTGACCATTACATATACAGAGATTGTATTGTTATGTAAAATCCTTTTCTTTGTTTTGTGATAAGTTCTGAATGATCTATGCTTCTTCTTAATTAACAAAAGATTATATAAATTAATGATGGGTGATCTGCACATCTAAATTATATCTCTATCAAAAGTTTACTGTGTTTTATAAATTTCTGATAATTTCCAACATTAACTTTGTACTATATGCTCACTAGTTCGATGTTTTTTAAAAATCTAATAAAAGGAAAAAAAAAAAGTTTTCACAGCTCCATTTTTGATGTAATTACTTTAATAGTACATTGTTTGTTTAAATATATAGATTTGTTTATTTATTTTTTCCGTTCTTTCTCTTTCATCTTTAATTTTTTTTTTTTTTTTCCTCCTCTTATGTTGTGTCGTTTAAATTCTAGTTTCCTAAGAGTTGAAATAGACTTTTTATATCCCAGTATTTTTCTCTTTAAAATAGTTAGTGTGATACATCTATCCTAATGTATATAATACTGTGTACTGCATTTAGGACTGTTTTTTGTAGAAAATATTTAATTGACTTGCAACAAGTATGACTAAGCTTAAAAATAATTTCTATATGTGTGCTTAAACTATTTTTTTTTTGTTGTTACCTTTAAATTGTGGAATTTGTCCTAACATAATTTTTTCTTCTTTTTTGTTACATTTAATTTTCTCATTTCATCATAAAAATCTTTCTGACACATTTGCAGACGTTGTACTAACTTTATTTTATTTATTCAGGAAAAGGAAATTTTATATACTGTTATTTATGCACCAAGTAATTCATTTTTTTTTTCCCCAACAGATTTGCTATAAGTAGACTCTGAGAAACCTGTTAAGCTTGGGTCCAGTGATTATGTGGAATTTATAATTTTCAAGGTTTTAGGAAAGCAGAATTTTTTCCCCCTCATTTCTCAAATAAGAGTTTAAATATTATGAAGCAGGGGTCGATCCAGGTAAAATTTGGGTCCCTTTTGCGGCCCCTTCACAAAATTCCACATAGTAAAAAGGGACCCTTCACAAAATTCAAATTCATAAAAAGGGACCCTTCACAAAATTCAAATTCATAAAAAGGGACCCTTCACAAAAGTCAAATCCATAAAAAGGGACCCTTCACAAAATTCAAATTTATAAAATCAGTCCCTTCACAAGATTTTGTTTTATAAAAATGATCTTTTTATTAAATGTTTTCATGTTTTCAGCATTATTTTTAATTTATGCCTTAATTTGGCTCAACGAAACTCTCTAAACTTGATATTAAACATTACATAAAGTGATTATAAAAACGGTAGATTTTACACAATATTTTACTTTTTCACAAAAATATTTTATCTTTCACAAAATAAATAAAAATTTCACAAAAGTATTCTGTTTTTCACAAAAAAGGGACCCAAAAATTAAAACCTGGATCGACCCCTGTGAAGTATAAAAATGATAGTGAATACATAAGCGTGGAAATATTAAAAATTAAAAATAAATAATAAAGTCAATTAAAAAAAGATAAATTGAGTAAAAAGATGTACAAGTTTTATGTCATTTTTTCTTGAAATAATAATTTAAAATATAGCTCTTAAAGCAAAATATGAAATTCAGTTGACAAACATATGGTATAATGTATTGTTTGACCATTTTTCTTGTGACCATGGGAGCCTCTGTGCATGTGCTGACTCAATGAATTCAGTGTTAAAATAGGTGTGATAATCCTTATGGTCAAACAAAAATAAGCAGTAAGGGCACACTGAATAAAATAAAATTGTTTGAACAATTTATGAAATATTATATGTACTGCTTAAAAAAAAAAAAAAAAACTTGCAATCTTTGAGAAGTTATCATTTTTTGTACAAATATAAATATTGTTTTGGTACTTGTTTCCAAAAGTTGGACCTTATTCAAAATGAAGTTTCTTTGGTCCATCAAATTCAGTTTTTCATGAATTGTCATTAATATCAGTGCCATTTTAAAATTTCTTTCCTGGAAACTGTCATAAAATTTATTGTTTACAATGGTTATTATATACTAATTTCTAGAAGTCTACTGTATAACTTTAAATATCATTTCTTATCTATATACTACATTCACTGTTTGTCGTGTCCCAGTATCACAAAATGAAATCAATCATGTCCAACAATGCAGTTCAAAACATCACTCTTTAACAGCATTTTTTTTTTTTTTTTTTTTAGAAAAATTAAAAGATTATTAATTTTTCTTCTATTTTAATTATCTGTTTTTAGCATTTATAGATAGAGATTAATAAATGTGTCAGAAAGCCACAAGTTCAGTTTTAATAATGTCTTGATCTAAAAAATTAAGCACTTCATGTTATGTCCACATCTGTTTCACTTTGCTTATTTTTAGAAAGCAACAGTACACTTCATATTTAATAAAAAAGCACCACAAACTGGCGTTGTAAAAATTATTACTTACAAACTTTGAATAAACACTATAAAATGCAATAAACTCGCAACAATTGTTTCGGGTTGAAAAAACACATGACCCTTCATCAGGCGAATAAAGTAAGCACTTGTGCTTACTTTATTCGCCTGATGAAGGGTCGTGTGTTTTTTCGACCCGAAACAATTCTTGCGAGTTTATTGCATTTTATGGTGTTTATTCAAAGTTTGTAATTAAATAAGTACACTTCATATTTCATTTGTTCTTATTCACAATTTTCTGCTGAGGTACATTAACTAATTTAAAAGGTGTATCTGGGGGAATTTTGGTACAGAATGTGCATTTAACAATTATTGTAAAACTGTCAGACAGAAATTGACTTTTATGGAAATAATTTTTTTTAATTTGAAGAGCATTACTAACAACGAAAAATATTCCAAAGATGTCACATTACCTTCTTTTGTTCCCTCCAATTTACACATACACATGTCTATGCAAAAGCATAAATTAACTTGTGCCTTCAAAAAAGTTTACTATTCTGATGGTTTACCTATTTATTGTGGTAATTTATTAATTCGCATTGTGGCGTTTAAATCATATTTTAATTTCAAATAAGTTTTTAAAGTGTTATATATAGTTAACGAAAAACTATTTTTAGAAATAGAAACATAATTTTTTTTATTTATTTTTTTTTTAAGAAAAGGTTTTGATACATCATTTGCAATAAAGCATAACATTTGTGCGTCTATTTTTATTTTATTTCTTATTATTATTGCTTAAAATATTAATTTTAATTTAAGTATGTGATTATTTTAAGTACTTATGTAAATCTAAAAATTGCTAAACCACCTTCATTTTTATTTTTTATTGACTATTATCATTATTTCCCCCCCCCCCCCCCTAGCTACTGATAAGTATTCCATAATTTTACATCTTTATTAACAAATAATTGTATATAATATTTATTATTATTGTTAAAAGAAATTTTGTAATCTAAAACTATTACATAAATTTTCTTTAAAATTAGTTTCTTTTCAACATACAAAATGGTGTAAGTTTTATAATTTTTTTTTTCCTTTTTGTCCTTGAAAATATACATATATAATGTTATTAGGCTGTATCTTTCAATTTCTTTGAAAAAACAAATTAAATATGTGATATAAGAAATTTTATCTCTCTTATTTCTAAATTTATGTCATGTTTACTCTCAATTATAGCAGATCAAACTGTCCATGTAGAAATTTTAAATATTGATTTTTATATATCACTGTAAATACTTTACAATGAAATATAAAAAAAAAAAAAAAAAGAATATCTGTTTTACTTTTCTATTTTTTATTATTACATTCTAATTAGTTATATTATTGTAAAATAAAATTAGCTAATCACTTTGTACAGTTATAAGAAAGAAAGTTGTAAAATATGTAATGGTTTTCTTTAGATATAAAAAGATTATTAAAATCTTGGCTTGGAGAACTTTATTGTTTATGTCATTTTGTAGAAGATTGCTCACTTGCCTCCATTCAGCTTGATTGCCCTTTATATGTTGCTATTTATTATTAAATGTTTTAACAGAATACTAAAATTTAAATAAGATTACCAGTTTTGTAGTTTGATTTACTGTGTGGGGAAAAAAAATAGAAAAACAATTGACTCATGTTTGAAAATCACAGCAGTTAGTAATATGTTTTAACAGGTGCATATATGTCAAAATGTTGTATCATTCACAATGGATCTTCTATTTAATTTATTCTTTTGCAGTCTATGTTAATGACTATTACTTTCTATAAACTAAATGAAATTATATGTAAATTTGAAGAATTGTACCTATATAATGACATATAAATATATTGATAGATTTTATGTTACTCAAAATTTTATTATGACTATATTCTTAAAATATTTTTTTATTTAAATGATTAATATGTGCCTGTATTAAATGAGGGGAAGGGGAAAGATTTCATGGGATAAATATAGTTACAATAATATCTTTCATATTATTATTATTATATATTTTCTTTTTTTTTATTAGTAAACAAAATATAAATGTAATAGCTTACTTATACTAGTATTAACATACAAACCTATTTTCACTAACTTGAGTTTGTTCTTTTGCTTTTTTTTCCATCAATAAATTAATAAGTAGGGTTCATGCCAGTGATGAAAATTTTGCGGTACCAAAAGACCACCAAGGTTATGATTTAATGGTCCAAAATTATAAAATGTATTTAAAGTAAATAAATCAATAAACATAAAAACACATTTTTTTTTTTTTACTTGTTCTTACTGCAGAAATGAATATTCTTCTGTGAAAAATAACACAAATATTTTTATTTGCAAGTATTCTAAATACAAACTGTATTTTTATCAACATGTAATTTCTGGAAATGTAAAATTGTAAAAAAAAAAAAAATAATAAGGTTTTTAACAAGAATTTATTTTAAAGAATCTTCATATAAAATAGAGAGATGTGTGTGTTTGTTTGTTTTTTCTTTCTTGAAGACTATACTTTTCATTTCTACTGTTTGTACAAATGTAAAGTTTAAAGTAAAAAATAAACAATAAAGATTCTACTGTAATTAAATGAAAAGATGGAATTGAAAATATTATAATATACTAGATAAATATCTAACATTATCTTACATTTTATGTTAACATGAATTACTAAATTACTAAGAGGCTTTTTGAATTTACATTGCTTATCTATTTTCAATTAATATTTTTTTATTTTCTCCTCTAATGTTAAATTTCTAAAATAAATTCAAGGTACTGTTCGCTATGTAAATGAAACTTTTCCAGCTGAGTGATGATTTTTTTTTTTTTTTTTTTTTTTTTTTTTAAAGGGGGGGTTCTCAGAAGGAGGGGGAAGGAATTTGAAGAATTATAACTTTTTATGTTGCAGAAAAATATAATTTAATAATGTACATTTTAATATTTTCATTTTTGCATAACCACTGTACTTCACATTGTCTATTAAAAGAAAATGTTTATTTGAATCAGTTGCATTTCTTAAGGACAATCTCACCTAAATTATTTGTTTTGGGGAGTAGCAGAAATTTTTTTAATTGGGAAGTTTTTAAATATTTAAAGTATTAAAACTGAACTATTACTTTAATGCAAAATAATGACAATTTTCATATTTTTACATGTAATCTTTTGTTAAGGGTTTAATTAAGAAAAATAACACCATGGAGCTAAACAATTTTTTGGTGTGTATAATTTTCTGTGTAGGAAATCTAACTATGTGCTATTTAGTCCTATGCAAAAAATTTTTGATAATTTTTCTCTAATATAAAAAAAATATATATTAATAAAACCATGCTGAAAAATATTTGTTTATTAGAAATTGCCTGATATCATTTTCTAAGTTTAAATATGTTGTTTAAGTATTTGTATCTTTAGCATTTTAAGTAAAAAAAAAATATTCCATAGTTAAAAAAACATAAGTTTAATTTACTATAAAAGTACACAAAGTATGACATGTTTCAAAAGTATAGAATTTTTTGTTTGTTTGTGTGTGTGAGTGAATGGGAGAGATTCAGCTGAAACCTCTTAACAATCGCACATGTATTTATTTCAAAAGTGACACAAATAAAGAAAATTATTTTTCTGAAAGACGAACATCAAATCAATGTTATGCTATCAAATCATTCTTCGAAACATATATATATATAATAAAGATGATCTATTAAGCATAGTAGAAGCCAAGCAACAGATACAAGATCACTGAAACACCAATGACCAATAAGATTTTAAGAAAATTTATCAGTGGATGAAATACACTAATGTAAAGAAACCAGATCCACTAATCAACAGCCTGCAAAACAAACGAAACAATAAAGTAACACAACAAATCCCAACTCAAAACCATAAACTTATCAAAATTAATGAAAAAATAACATATTTACTTACAAATCACATTACATGTGATTATTTCCAAATTTCACCACAATAAAGTTGTATAACGTTATATACAAAAAATATATACATATATATAACTATTCTAAACCAGTCAATTATATTGTAAAGATATTACAATATCTTTATAAGTGACTGACGAGGAAGTATGTTTGTGGTACAGTCATTATTAATGATTAAAAAATTAATGTTTGGAGTTGTCACTTTTGAAATACATGTATGATAGTTTGTAATGCTTTCAACATATTAGCTACTGTCAAAAAATAATTTGAAAGTCAATGGTTTTAAATAAAGAAGAGAAAAATGGCTCGATCTTTCTGCTTCTATGATAGTTTGAGATTCATTTTTTCAAGCAAGTTCATATTTCTCTTCTTTAATGATGTATTTAAGCCATCAACTTTTTATTTAGAAGTATTTTATTACAGCTCAAAACAGTTAATTTTTTTCCTTTAAGCCAAGGCAATTAAACTTTTAAAAATGAGAATGTATGCACAAAATACTATGCACCATGTGTATTCATATGTTGAAGCAGTGGAGTAAAAACTACTGTCATAAAACATCCTTCCTGTTGTAATCTAATATTGAGGCTATAGGAATGTGCATTAAGAGACCTTTAGAAGACAAAATTGATTTTAGCCCCTTCTGTATATATGTGTGGCAGATGTATTGTGCCATCTCTTGCTAATATTTTTATTATTGTTTTGGTGAAAATGTACTTTGTTGAATCATAAGTATTTTATATTTATTGCAGTATGTTGAGTTGGACTAAGATTTATTTGTTTGTTGATATATGCAGTTGCTCTGATTTATTTGATTTATGTGGCAGATTTTTTTTTTGCACATACATTCTTTTCACATTACTCACATTTAGTTTTAACTATACTTCTTCAAGTGTAACTACCCAATCTTCATTTACGTTGTTGCATATATATATAATATATATATATTAAAAAAAAAAGTTAGTATGTAGTTTTAAAAGCAATAAATCTATATTTTCTGAGGCTTTTTTAAACTTAAATTTTAGGTTTTCTTAATGCCAGTTGATTTATTTAAAGTTCTAATTTTTTAATATTTATATTTGTTGTATTTTTAAAATATATTCTACTTATTCATAAATATTTCACTGTGATCCCACCTGGAATATTTCTAAAGGGGGGAATAATATCTAAAATGTTATTTATTTATTTATTTTTAAATTAACATATTCATTTTATTATCATTATTTATTAGCATATATTGAACAATTAATTCTAATTAAAATATACAAATTTAATAAGTTTTTTTTTTTTACGAATTGTTTTATAGATTAATAGTCATGCTATGGTGTTGATGAAAAGCTATTAATAAACCACTAACCCTTTGTATTTGAAATGTCTTGTAGTCTCAAATATATTTTTAAAAATTATACTTCTCAAAGTATAATTATTATAAAAATACTATACTTCACCAAGTATAATTATTATAACTATTAGTAAAAATTAATCTCATCTTTTGTTACCTCCTGTATTTCCTGTTACAAGATTTTAGAATTGTGGTACATATTGTATTCACATTTCCAGCAAAAAGTTTTTAATGGTTTAAAAAATTTTAAATAATTATAATTTTTGTTTTAATTTTTGTATCACTGCTAAAGATTCAGTATGAATTCATAAAATTCGTATATTTTTCTTATAAAATGTATAATAATATTAAAAAGACTACAAAATAAGTTATATTTCTGTAAGATAATTTTTGCAATAAAATTTTAAACTAATTCAAGTGCAAAATTGAATAAAAATGTGACAAAGGACTGGTGATAAGTAATGAGTAATAAACTTTAAGTAAACACAATAAAATGCAATCACAACAATTGTTTTGAATCAAAAGAAAACATGGCCCTTTGTCAGGCAAACAAAAGTAGGCACAAGTGTTGCAAACAGTCTGCAGGACTATCATTGTGGTTGCAGCAGATCTTAGACTCTTTTCAATTTCCATACGTATACTATGTAAAGAATTTTTGTAATCATGAAAAAAATGATATTATGAAAATGTATATTTTGAACATAAAACAAAAGCAAGTCTACGACTTTTCATTTGATCAATAAATCTTAATACATATTTATAGCAACTATGACAGCATTATAAAAAGGCAGGGGGGAGTTGTACATCTTTAATGAAAAATGTTTTTTCCAATTAAAGCACATCAAAAGTATCTCTTTGAATCTGTGTTATTTTTCTGGTGATTACAGCTCCAGATGCACTGTAGTCTGAAAAAGAATTTAATCTTTTATTATTTTCATATTTTTTTCCCATGAAGGTAGATTTTGTTCTAGATTTATTATTTCTTAAAATCATATTAGTTTACGAAATTTTTCATATGTGTTTGAGTGGGATATCTTGAATGCAAAGGGTTAAAGGAAAATAGTATTTTTGATTCACCATTACACAATCCTTAATTTTAAATTATTTTAAATGGTAAAAATGCATTTAAAATAATCCTAGTGTTATGTATGTAATTTCGTTCATTCATTTATTTTTTTCTTTCTTGTAAATCTGCTATTTTGCGTGTTTAATTTGTAGAAATATTCCTTTTAAATACTACAGCATACTTGATATTATATCATAAATGACTTGATTTCATGAAAATATTTTAACATAAAACTGCTAAACAAAATAATCCTATCATATTTTACATTTCATTATAACCTTTATTGCATTTCTAATGTTTTTTTTTCATCCTTTAGGAGCTTATTGTTTCTTTTTCTAGTCAGCATGTTATATTTTTTAACTTTCGTCATTCCATCTGTTTGTTAAATTTTATGAATGCTGACGAGATATTTTTACCTTCTATTGTAAAATTTTAAAAATGTTAACTGTTGTCACTGGTTTTTATTTTTCACCTATTTTAAAATCAATTATTCAAATGTAATAATTTTCGTAGAAAATGCCCTTCAATTATTACAAATAACAGTAATTATATTCTTTTTCTGCTTAAATTGTTTTTTTAAGTTTCAGTGACATTAATATTTTTTTTTCTAAAAAGCATGTTATGTTTTTCCAGAAATTATTTTTATTAAAGTAATTGTTTGTTAAACATTTTTATTTAATTTTATGAATGGTGACAATGTGAAGCCCACAGGAGTTTTGACCCCCTCCCTTTCCACATAAATAAATGTGGTATGATTGGATGTTTCATTTTATTATAAAATTTCATTTATATTTGCTTTTCTGTGTGTGTATTGCACATTTTAAACAATTATGGAAATGGAGTTTTCTTATTGTATGAAATGCTATTAAACTAAATCTATTTTGCCAAATTTTGTTTGATACGATAAATGAAATTGGGCACTATGTTTAATATAGAGCCATTTAGTAGTGTCTGAAAAATATTAATGGTAATTGTAGTCAGATTGTTAAAGTTTTTTTTTTTTTTTTTCTTTTTTTTTTTCTTTTTTAACACCTTAATTTTGTCAATTAAAGTTAATATGTATTTTAATAATGGCATGCTATTCAAATTCAGATTTTTTTTTTTTTTTTTTTTTTTTTTTTTTTTTGTGGGGGGGGGGGGAGCAATGTAATTTTCATAATATTGTATTTTGCCCCCCCCCCTCTTTAATATATATATATTTTATTAATTTACAATTTTTATTTTGAAATTGTATAGTTCTTCTATCTCTGAAAATCGTTTGAGATTTATTTATCCTTTTCAGAATAAATTGGGCTTGTATACATGGCATTAAATATACAAAATATTTATAATTTAGACAAACTATAATTTATAATAGAACCTACGACACTAGAAAGAATTCTGTCCAAGAAGTAAGGTCGGGGGGGGGGGGATTAAATAACAATCATGCTGCATTTGAATTATATCAAATTGAGAAAATTTTCTTGTGTAATTATATATTTTTTGTTTTTTACTCAGTCAAGAAAGAATTGCTTTAAACATAAGTTACTTAGCTAAAAAAATTTAACACGCATTTCATAACTCATGAAATTTCTTTCTGTTTTTATTTCCTGTATACATTATCTGAAATGAATATAATTTGATTGTACTATAACTTCATTTAAGAATGTCATACACATGTTTAATATATATATTTCTATTTATAATGATAGCAATATTTAAATATTATTTGCTAATCTTCTACTATCACATTATAATTTTATATTTCATGTGTACATTTTCATTTACAGATTAACTTTGGTTCTTTTGGGATAAAACATTATGATGATACATGTTTTTAGAAATGTAATCCATTTTTTCTGCTGTATTGTCCTATAACCACAAATGTGTTCAGAATTTAAAAATAAGCATACATTTATAAACATTTTATTAATTATAAAATATCCCTCCACATTTTACATGCAAACAAAAAATACATACATTTACAAACATCTTGAGGAGTTTAATATTTCAACGCTAAAGATATTATTAAACTGTGAATTAATAATTTATTATAACCTTTTTGGAGGTGTATAGCTTGTGTTTTTACTTTAAATTGTACTGTAAAAATTAATCAATGCATTTTAGAAACCAATAATTAAGAGTATTTTAAGGACAAATTCTCTAATATTTATGTGCCTCCTGCAGCCAAAGTGTCCTTAAAATTATTTAAGTAATTCAATGATTTATTAACAACCTAAACGTAATCATATATATATTAATGCATGAAAAATAAATTTTGGCTGCATGTAAATATAATTGAGAAAGTATTGATTACTGCTATCTTCTTATTACATTTGTCTCAGATTACACTTCGTTTAGACGCTATAATACAGCATTACTCAATTGAATATTGTGGACTGGCATTGATCACCCAAACATTTTCCCCCAAATCATATAAAAATGCAGAAAACTTTAATAAGTCCTCTCTCTCCCCCCCCCCCCCCCAAAAAAAAAAAAAAAAAAAAAAAAAAAAAATCATGAAAAATAGTTTATCAAAATATCATTTGAATTCATTGTCCCTCTTATAACAATGTAAAATTACATATTCTAAATCTTGAAAATAAAAAGTGTTTTACCTTAGCATATAAATGTAAAATGTTTCTGTACCATTCAATTTTTTTTTTTTTTTTTTTTTTTTTTTAAGGTCTAGAAATTAAATTACTTGATTTTAAATCAAGTTATGTTATATTGTTAGTTTGATTATCTTCATCTTAATTAAATTTATAGTGCCTTCCTATTTTTTTTTTTTTTTTTTTTTCTATTACAATTGCAGATAACAGCACTAATCAATTCATATTCTGGTAATCTGTAAATCTGGATCCTAGAATAAGGATTCTTTTTTTTTTTTTTTTTTTTGAGTTGCATTATGATTTCACTTTATTTACTCCATGATTTCTTGTCATTACTGTACTGACTTTAACTGTACTTTTAATGGCTATCTGGTTCTTGAATTTTACATGTGACACATTTATTGCAGGCATCTTTTTGTTGCACATTTCTTCACTATTTTATAAGTGATTATTTGTTGGAATTTTTACTATATTTATTAGTGTTTTTGGTTTAATAATTTTTATATGTTTCTCTCTTTTTGTGGTGAGTTTATTTTGAAATTAGTTTTTTTCTTGTTTTGGCTCCAAAGAATGTTTCGGGCCAGGATCAAAGATATTCTTAGCTATTGCTATCTTTGAGACAGAAAAACATTCTTTTTGCATATTTGTGTTCTACTCAGCCTTTGATAACATTTAGAATGCAAATATGTATATATTCCAATTTATTCTATTTTTGTTTGATTTGGTGGTCTTTGTTTTTGATCATATTAATTGTTTGAATACTGATAATATTTAATAATCCTTTAATTTAACTGTCTGATTTTCAATGTATGTATACCGTACACTCCCAGAAATCTGCAATACTTAAGACCAGAGTCTGTGTAAATTTTAGGTGTCTTTTTGTTTGCATTTCTGAACTAGAATTTTTAATGCTATAATGCATTAAAAATGATATTGAATAAATAAGCATATGAAATAAACTAAAAAAAAAATAATAAATGAAGTTAATTATAGAGTAATAAACTTAATAGAAACGATACATTTAAAGTTATATGTACATATATCAATTAGCAAATTAAAACTTGTCATATAAAGCAAAGTATATAAAAATCTGATACAGTTATAGGCTTATATTATAAATTAATAATTTTTATTACAGTTTAGAAATATAGATAAAACTGTTATTTTGTTTTGTTTCCTTGCAATCTATAGATAGTCATTATTTTATGTTCAAATGAAAATATAGTTGCATTAAAAAAGTGACATTTTAGGAATGCTGCGAGGTCTGAGTATTTTACTTTTATTTTATTCTGTTGTCCAGTGGTGGCTCATGAACCGAAAATAGGTGAAGAGCTCAAAAATAATATTTAACTATTTTTAATCATAATTTTTATTAAGCATGGTCTTAACTAAAAATACTTATTTAAATGTAAATTTTTATTCTGCGTAAAATACAGTGTGCCTCTTCACCAATTTTCAATGCACGATCACCAATACTGTCAATTAGAAAATTTTCTTTAGCATTTTTGACGTTTTTCAAGGTAAAACATTATGTTAAATAGTGTTGTTTTAAAATTGTGGTGGCAATATAATAAAAATAAGCATAAAATTTTAGGAACGCTGCGAGGCCTGCATACTTATCGCAAAAACGTCGACCTCACTTAAAATTAACTTTCCTTATTTCATTATATTCAGTTTCTAAAGCCATTAATATTAGTGATATTTTCATTTGTTTTTCTAAAAAACTTTACTATAAATTTCATTGTTTATATTGATTGTGACATACAGATTTCTGGAGTTTGCAAATTTTTAGGAGTCTGATTTTGTGGGAGTCTATTGTATGTTATGTTTATCAATCTTTCATTTATAAAGCTACTGAACTGTTTATTCAATTTTTATTTGTATGAAAAAGTCTTTGTTAATAATATTAAATATATATTTCTTTAGAATCTTCATTTCAGCTACATGTATCAGCTTAAATAGGGTACTCATAGATCTAGTGCTTATTTTTAATTTTAAAAACCATTAGAAGTGCTTACTTTTTGTCAGTAATCTTCAGAACATAATTTTTCTTCTTTAGAAACAAAATACAATTTATTTTATTTTATTTTTTTATTTTTTTCCCAAGCACCGGATTGGCAATAAAACTTTTAATTTCAGAATTATCAAAAAATTTCAAAAAGGTCTTTACTCTTGATCTGTAAAATGTAGAACATTTTCTGTTATTGATAAGTTAGCAAACAGTTTGTTTTTTGAATGTTTTAGGGGAAAAAAAATGTTTTTGATCACAAAACTACTGCATAAAGTTAATGTTTGGAGAAAGAAAATTTAGTAATTCTTGATTTACAGCACTTCATTACTGTAAGTAGGTAAAAAGCCGCAGTGATGACTTATATCCAAGATCTCACAAGAATTAACATTGCACTAATGCATTAAAGCCATGTTTTAAAAATAAATTGTTCTGTGACAAAATTTTTAAATCTTGAAATCGTGGTAAATTCTTTATTTCCCTTTTATTGTTCTTACTCTGTAATTTGTGTATGTACTTACATATTACTGATGTGTATACATGCAATTGCCCCCCCCCCCTTTTTTTTTTTTTTTTTTTTTTTTTTCATATTTTGTGAATAAATTTTAGAAAATAGACTTCAATATTGTGCTTAGAAAGTCATTATTGTTTGTTTGATTAAAGAGTAGGAACCCTGTAAAATAAAAAACAGCAGTGGTGGATTTAAGGGGGGGGCTAGGGGGCTGAAGCCCCCCCCAAAACACTGACCTTCACTATTGAATATTGCAATTGTAAATTTTTTATCGGTCTAGAATAACACTTTGAAAAATCTTAGCCCCCCCCAAAAGTCAAGTTCTGGATCCGCCACTGAAAAACAGTACTAAATTTTGCGTTTAACTTCTCCCTTCGCAGATTTAATATACGTATTGACTGGCTTATTTAGACATTTGCCTAAAATGTTAATATGCTCCTCAATTTTCAGTCCACATATATGGGAGGTTGAGAAATGCTGTTCAAATACTCTTTTTATTAGTGACGGTTTTCTGTGAGAAATTATTATATTAAGATCTCCTAGCATGTAATGCACAAACTTACAAGCCATATACAGAGCTATTTTTTAAAAAATGATCCTGTGGGCTTGCAAAAAGTACATTTTTTCATGTTTAAATCACTACAGGATAGTAAATCAAATGTAAAATGTAAGAAAATTATTTTGATATATATGATGTATATTAATATGTTTATTTTGATTTTTTTCTGTGTTTGTGACCAGTATGAAATAAATACATGACTTACTGACTTATTTTAAAAGCTAAGATCATACTAGAGAGTTTTATTACGTAGGAAAACATGTTCTTTCTTAATGGAGGGGTTTTTTTAATATAAGAGCTTAATTATGTTTAAGCATTTTTTTTTTCTCTGTACTGTTTTTTATAATTCAAAGTTGAATTAAAAACTCAGAAAATTGCATTAATTATCTTTCATTTTCAAATTTGTTTATTCAGATAATAAATATGCAATTTATCTGCATTGTTTGTAAGATTGAGTTGAATGCAAATTATCTGTAATTTATGTTTTGGGGTTTTTGTTTTTAAAATAAATTTTGTATATATAATAAATCAGTTGAATTATTTATTATTCTTGTTTTGTATCATTTGTTAAGTAATTCTTAACAAAATGATAAATTATTTAATAAGGAAACACATATACATACACACATATATATTCTATTTCACTGCTAAGATTTCAGTTTTACACAGACATAGACATTTTCTATTGAAAGTAAGAAATGTTTGCCTTGAAATTTAATATTTCTATAGAATAGAGTTTAAAAGTTGCTTTCCACAATTTTTACTTTCTTCTGTATGTAATATAGAGAAAGTATTGGATTCGCGAAAATTTTCGACCTCCGTTTTTTGACGGATCTACACGTTTTGGGATGTCCTGAACACGAATTGATAGTTTTTAAAAAATGTCTGTCTGTCTGTGGTTTAGTGTTTTCACCGTATCTCACGAACCAATGAATGAAATTCAACCAAACTTGGTATATAGTTGGACCCTGGCGGGGCATTGTGCTGTTTAGATTTGGGGATCAATAGCCCATCAGGTGGCACTGTGATCGCATTTTATGTAAATTTTTAACATGGCAGTATAGGACAAATTTTCGTATTTTTCACTGTATCTCACGAACCAATAAATAAAATTCAACCAAACTTGGTATATAGTTGGAACCTGACGGGGCATGGTGCTGATTAGATTTGGGGATCAATCGTCCAGCAGGTGGCGCTGTGATCGCAAAATTTCGTATGTTACACCGTATCTCATGAACCGATGAATGAAATTGAACCAAACTTGGTGTATAGTTGGACCCTGACATGGAAAGGGTCTGATTAGATTTTGGGATCAATCGCCCAGCAGATGGCGCTGTGATCGCATTTTATGTAAACTTTTAACATGGCAGCATAGGACAAAATTTCGTATAAATGTACATAATGAGCGTTATTTTAAACTTGTGATTGTAAAATTAATATGAATTATTGATAATAGTAGTAGTTAACTACGAAAAAAATTTTGTGCATGTGGGGGCACCGGTTCCCCCCCCCCCCGGGGGGGGGGGGGGTAAATTTTCAAGATGGGTATCTTTCGAAAGATCTTGTCAATACCTTTAAAACGAATGGTTGAACTCTAAATCTGTGACAATTTGAAACAAAGTTATCGATTTTTTTTACTTTTAACAAAAAAAAAAACCTTAGAAAAAAAAATCGTATTTTTTTTTTTTTTTTTTTAAACGAAACTTAACCAAACTTGGTATTTAGTTGGTCCCCGACATAAACTGGTGCTGATTACATTTAGGGATCAGTAGCTCAACAGGTGGCGCTGTGATCGCATTTTTTCTAAATTTTTAACATGGCAATATAGGACAAAATTCCGTATAAATGTACATAATGAGCGTTATTTTAAACTTGTGATTGTAAAATTAATATGAATTATTGATAATAGCAGTAGTTAACTACGAAAACAATTTTGTGCATGTGGGGGCACCGGTTCCTCCCCTGGGGGGGAAGTACCCCCCGGGGGAGGTAAATTTTCAAGATGGGTATCTTTCGAAAGATCTCGTCAATACCTTTTAAACGAATGGTTGAATCTGTGATAATTTAAAACAAAGTTATCGATTTTTTTTACTTTTAACAAAAAAAAAAAAACTTAAACAAGAAAAAAAATCGTATTTTTTTTTTTTTTTTTTTTTAATATTGTTACTGTTTGAATATGTATTACTTTTACCAAAAGAAAAAATTAGAAAAAAATCGTAATTTTTTTTTTTTTTTTTTTTTTTTTTTAATATTGTTACTGATTGAACATGTATATAGGAAAATATAGAAGAAAGTCTTGTGGTGGCCACAACATACTAGTTTTTTTAGTTGTGCTATCCTTATACTTAAAAATAAGTTAAACCAGTTTGCTTTGTTTTTATGTCATTTATACATTCATATTATACTTCTATCAGCTTAGTTTAGTTACTTATCAAACAGTTTAATAATTTTGTTGTATCAAAAGTGCTTCACAAGCTGTTTAAAAAATGGGTTAGCTTCCAAAAATGTCCATATTTACTTAAAAAAAAAAAAAAAAAAAAAAAAAAAATGTTTTAGATTTGAACTTGAATATTTTAAAGCAGAGAAAGATGCATTGAATCTCAAACATGACTTTTTAATGCCATCCCAATTTATTAATTACATTGCATTAAAGGAATGCATCATCTAATCATTGTCAGCAGTCAAATCCTGTATACAATGAACAAATCTATTATAAAAATTAACTCATTACCTAATATGTATATTCATTTAGTTCAGTTTACATGTTCAGGAAACTCACAACTGTTAAATTAGAATTCATTTTAAAAAAAATTGTTATTTCATGTAGAAACTATAAAATGCAAAAATGAGGTAAGTGCATGTTTGAGGTTCAAAATATTAAATATTTAAAAATCGACTTTTGGATTACAAAAACAAATTTGACAGTTATGAATTTTCTAATTCTGAAAACATAATTAAAAAAAAAAAAAAAAAAACCTGTAATGAATAATTCTTTTAACAAATTTCTCCACAGAATAATATAGGATTTGGCTGCCAGTGATGGTAGGTGATGTGTGTCTCCTTACATGTAGTCACTTTGTCATGGCACTGTCAGTATTTTGTAATCCAGTCTGTTTCCAATTGAGGTATTTTAATAAGTATGCTTTGATATAATAGAGTGGATTTGTGACCTTATGATTTGTAAGAAGGGTAGCTTCAGTATCTCATTGAGAGAGGGTGCATCAACCAGAAATTAATTGTATCCAAACCCAAAAGCAGAGGGAAGAGAAATATCTCATAGCTGAAGCAAAGTTCAGCCGACATCTAATAGAAATATCCTGCAGTTCTCAATACTCATTGAGATGACAATGAAGATGCTCAAACTTATGAGCAGAAAAGGGCTAACAATCAATAAATTTTCCCGAGCAGTGTTCTTATCTAAATAGTAGCATCCTCCATGACAAATGGACCAGAGATACTTATGATGTTTAGATAGATGCCTCTTTAAAAATACAGTGACAGTTAGAAGGCCAGCTATCTTCCTCAAACTATTTCTGTTACGCTTTAAAAGATCCTTATGACACAGACCAGGTCAGTCCCAACTAAACTCATTTGCTTGCCTTTCACCATCAGAAATATACCATTGCTTATAATGCTGTGTACAAAAGAATTTAAAAATACAAGCCTTAAAAGTACTGGAAAAAATACCAAGAACGGGCTCAGGTCCTCTAAGAATGTATTAGAGCCAGACGTTAAAAATTTATCAACCAATTTAATACTAAGAATGCCTGTATGACCTAGCACCTAGTGAAAATTAACAGAAAGGTCACAAGAAGTATCTTGAAGTATTCCCACCTTGCAAGAAGATGTGAACTTATACCTCACTAGGAAAAGGAGAGCATCCTGGCATGCTGAACAGGTACGAATGGTTGAATTACAATTAATCATCAGAGCAGTAAACACCTACCACAGAATGAAAATTAAGCTTAGAGCCATGTAAGGCCATAGGTAAGAAGGGGGGGGGGACGATGGGCCCAGGCCCCCTTCGAAATAAATGATGAAAGACTGTTTTCATGTAGTCTCATGTATCAGGCAAACATTGTCTGGAAAAAAAAAGGGGGGGTTAAAAAATACTAATTCACATACAAATAATTTAATAAAACCTATTAATTGAATTGGACTTCCCATTATGTTCTTTCTTCTCTATATTTAAGCTCTAGATCATCGTAAAACCTCTTCAACCTTAATTTCGCTATTTTTATTCGCTTAATTTCATCCACCTTTTTGCTATAGCTATAACAGACTATCATGTGTCATGAATTCCATCTTTTTACTTTCTTTTGTATTCAATAGAAGAAAGTATTGGATTCGAAAAAAGTTTTTGATTTCCAGTTTTCGATGGATTTACATGTTTTAAGAGATTCAGAACACGATTTGACCATTTTTAGAAAATGTCTGTGTGTGACAAAAATTTTGTTCCAATTATATCTCGGGAACTACTGCACTGAACAATGCAACTGCACCATGACATAAATTAGTGCCTATTACGTTTTGGTGAAAATCGTCCAATAGGTGGCGTTGCCATCTGGATTTTTCTCAGTTTTTAGGTTGGCGGTAAAGGACAAAATTGCTTATAAATGTACACAATAAGAATTATTTTTTACAAATCGCTATAAAATTAAAAAGAATTATTTAATATAGTAATAATAAAGTAGGCAAAAAATTTAGGGCACATAGGAGCAACGCTCCCCCCCCCCATATTCTATATGGGTAGATTTAAAAAAAAACTCGTTAATATCTTTAAGACAAATAGTTGTACTATTGATCTATGATAATTTGAATCTAAGTTCTCCACTTTTTTCTTCGTTTTTAACAAAACAAAAAGGGAAAAAAAAAGCATTTTTTAAGATATTGTTAGTGAACATAAAATTGACTTTCTTTGGACATTAAGTGTTACATTTCTACTAGAAACAAATTATCTGCATTTGTCATGGAAATTAATTTTAATAAATGAAGGTTTTTATAAAATGATTGATATTGAGTGAATTTGTATAGGAAAATATAGAAGAAAGATGCAAGGTCTGATGCAAGTGTGCAAGGTCTGATTAAAGCAGGGGCATGTAAGTCATGTGACCTGAATAGCAGGGAAAACGCCATTTAGCCTTTTATGCCCTAAAAATTGTATCATATAATGCAAATTCTGCCATATTACTCACCATTAAACAGGTATACATGTATCTGTCTTTATTGTTGCACAGTGTGAGGAGGAGACTGGCTCACGAAATTGTGTGCCGTGGGCCTTGCATGAAGATAATCAGGGTTTGTTTATGTAGGGCCTGATTCACTTTGAGTGAGGCCCAGGGTAAACATACTTTTGTGGACCCCCACCCCCCTATCATTTGTACTGTGCATCAATCAGCAAAAATACATATATATACCTGTATATGAAACTAAAATGACAGAATGTTGCATTTTTTTATACCATTTCTGTCACTTTTAGAGGCTAAAGGTCATTTTCAGGACCAGTTTTACGGCCCTTTGCTACTTAGGGCCCGGGGCACATGCCCCTGTGTTAATCACACTCTTGTTTGTATGTGCATATGATCTTTTCTTTGGGTATGCATGTGTACTTTATTATATCATATACAATGACCTTGTATTAGAAATGTGATGGGCCCCGCCCGAAAAAAAAATCCTGGCTATGGCTTTGGAGCCATGAGTATGTTAAACCAAATATTTGTTCTTAAGTCAACTGGCAGACAAGTCAATCTTCCCTGGAAGAAAATTAGATTTTAAAACACTTGTGTAAAACATATCTCATTACCTTGTAATCTACTCCATAATGGAAGACCACTCCACCAGTGGTGTATGAAAATGGTGTTTAGGGCATAATCCACATTAGTAATTAGAAATAGTACATTAAATTGGATATTTAAGCATCTTAATGGTTAATTCGCTTATTTTGAGAAACAATGTAGATACGACGACATTTCAACAGCCAATCAAATGCATGTTTCATGATGATGAGCAGTTTCTAGCCACCCGTATGGAGCTTGCCCAATGTATCACAATATGCCACTGCACTCCATCCCTCTTGGTTATGGCTGTTTTCCATGTTTGTTTATAAGGGCTTGAAATTAGCTATATAGAACAGAACCCATGTGACAATTACTTTGCTTAATAAAGAATACAAACCGTTAAATTTATATTTATTCCAGCCAATTTTGATGCTATATAGATAGACTGCACCACGATAGGACACCATTATAGTGAATGTCTGCAACATGAGGGTGTAGTCTGATACCAAGGTTAATTGGGTCGGACACAATGGGTTTTTTTTTCCTAAAAAAAAAAAAAACCATTTTGAAAAAATCCACAATTTTACAAACTTTTGGGTATTTTTGATTTTATAAGACTTTCTTCTCTCTAGGTCTGCACCACGTGATCATTTAACTGAGAAACCAGTTCATGTCACAGACTGAGGGGGGGGGGGGGAGGGGGTTGTGTGGTCTATCTATAAATTCTATGAATTCTGATGATTTTCTGCCTAATGCATTTCCTATTCATCTGAGGTTTATGAATATATTTTCTTAATACATGCATTTATCCATTATGTCAGTTAAACTTTATGAAACATGTTTTCGAAGTTGGATTTTTCATGATGTTAAACATATCTTAGTTGTTTTGCCAGTAAAATTCTTTTTGTTGTATTAAATAAGATGAAAAAAAGACAGATTTTTTTGCAATACTATAAAAGAAACTGAGAACTGTAAAAAAAAATTTATTTTTAAAAATACAAACATCATTTAGATAATCTATGTACAACAGAAACAAGATATAAATTACAAATAATTAAAAATAACAGTAAAACTTCAATTACTTAATGTATTAATTTATATATTCTTGCAAAAATTTCAGTTTAAATCCCTCCCTTTTTTTCCCCTTCTCTAGTGCACATGCAGTGTGTGTTTGCATTTAACCCTTCTTTTATTAAATTTTAAATGCAGTTATTTACTTTGAGCAAGATACTGTGTGTTAAGAACTTTATGAATAAATTTTCTTACCCTTTAGGGACAAGCCATTTTTATTTAAAACATATTTAAAATAAAGATATAATTTATACATCTGCACAGTAGGATGAATAAATACAATGAAAAATGTACATAGAAAATGTTATTTATCAATCATGAATATTTATTCGAGATATTGGAGTGTGAGGCTGAATTTTCATACCAACTCTGTGAAAAATACAAGAGCTGGAACTCGAGTGGAATGCCTCGTTTCAATTTCCGGCTCTGGCATTTTTCACATAGTTATTATAAAAATTCAGCCTTATACTCCAGCATCTCTAATAGTGAAAAATATACAGTTTAAAACATTTTTACTTGTTCGCAGCTCATACTTCCAAAGCATAGTGCACTGAGATACTTGGGGGGGGGAGGGGGGGAATACTGAATGGTCTATTTGTGTGCTAAGACTTTCAAAAGCAAAAATTGTTAAAAATTACACATTCTACGTGAATAGGTTTAATAACAACGTTTTGTCTATTTTGATTCGAAACCAAACTGTTCTGTGAAATAGACTTGAGTGTGGGGGGGGAGGGGGTGTTACTTGCCACTTAGCAACTAAAGAACAAAGTGGCAACTAAAAAAAATAGAACAACTCATCACTTTAGGTTTCTCCTGTGATCATTTTAAAACAAACATCATTAACTAACTTAAAAATTGTGTATTTCTGCAATTATACATAAATTAAGTCTAATGGCAGAGAAAAGATCCCTTCTTTTGGAAATAGCCTGCAGAAATGAAATATTTCATAAATTAGGCATATAAAAAGTACACCTTTTGTTGATTTGCCACAAAATAACTACTTACTCTTGTAATCAGCTTTGGGGAAGGAGAGGGAGGGACAATTTTTGTCATTTGGTAGTTAAAGTAATTATTTTATCAGCTATAAATATTTCAGCAGTTAGTAGTGACAAAATGCAATTTTATTTTAATCAGTGGCAAACTAGTTTCGAGTTTCATCAGTTGACCATAAAAATTTTGCAGTTTTTCAATGAGGAACAAAAAAGTGTGAATTTCATTAATTGACTATGAAAAGAATAGCTTTTTTTTAGGAGGTGAGGTGAGGCAGTTCACGAAAACCAGGCAATTTTAAAAAGTTTCTTAAAAATTATATATCAAATGACTTTTTTTCAGTAGTCAGCCAAAAAATTTCGAGCAAATTCTGATATCTACCGGCCACTAGTGGACAACTTAAAACTTCAATTTTCTACAACAGATGTAATTAGTATATAAAATGACTTTGTTTATAATGCTGATGTAACAAGCAATCAGGTTAAGAAACAAACTACATTAGTAAACATTCATTACAATAATGATAATAATTAACACTGCTCGGCATGAAAATTGCTTCTGACACCATTTCAGCATATTCTTATGTAAAATGATCTGAATCCGAATACGATGCCCATTTCGCCCTATCGACCACCGTTTTTTAGGAACGGCCCCCAATTTTTATCATTTTTTGGTTGGAGGATGCTAAAACATGAACGTTTTCTACAAGGATTTTTTTTTTTTTTTTCGGGGGGGGGGGGGGGGGATTTGCCACTGAAATTATGTATTACATATCTTATATTTTTTTAATCTGTTATTAATGTTATTTTTTAATCTTTATATATTTTTTGTTTTTAGGTGTAAAATTAATTCTTTTTCATTCTTCAAATCAAATTCAGGGTCATAAAATTATCAAAGAGGGGGGAAAAAATGAGGGAGGGGGTAGTGTTTCTAGAAAACGGTGGATGACTAGGCAAAATGGGAGTCATATTCGTATTCAGGAGGTCATTTTACATAAGAATCAGCAAGAATAGTATCAGAACTCGTATTATTATTAATGTTATATTTTTTTGCAGAGCAGTGTAATTAGTTTTTACAACAATATAGTAAAATATGAAATAAAACTGTAATAGAAGTTTTACTGTTATTCTTTTAAGTCATTTTAAGGCCTTCTCATACTTTTTTTTTTTTTTTTTTCAGTTATTGCTAATATAAATTAAAAAAATATCAATAAACTTGTAGACCTATCTTCAAGAAAGTCTTTCAAATGCACACCACTTTAATGAGGACTAGTAATCATAACCAATATTTCAACAATAGTGGTTATTTCTTTCAGAACAATCAAATTATTCCCAAAATTGTTTGTTTTAAGTTATGTACACTCTCGTGATTCTTCTTAATACACACATAAATTAAAAAAATCACAAATGAGAAATCAGTCTTCTTTTTGAGCAAAATTGTAAAAAAAAAGGCACTTGTAAAGACGTGCCAAGCACATATATGCTGATAAATTTTGTCAGTACGCATACAAAATCTTCAGTTCTTGGCACTTTCTATACATGCTTTTCAGTCTATGTAGTCCTTAACATAAACTTGCATTAGTATAAAAAAAGTTCCCTCACATGTAATACAAGTTTCCATCATTAACTTTGGCAATACTAAGTTTGTGTAGGTATGGAAAACTCAGATAGTGTTATTTGAAATGCAGATAGCTGTCTTTTTTTCAATAAGAGTCGAGTTTTCAGTAGAGGCAGTTCAACATAACTCAATCTATAACACAAATTTTTCAGTCTTTTTCTGTCGTTAAGTAAAAAGAATAAACTTAACTAGGCTATATTTTTTTTCATTTATTATAATTAATATAGGCACTGAATACTGCTAATATATTCCAATCATAAATGATTTTTATAAATGCTTTTGCTAATTAATATATTTTAAGTTCAATTCTAAGATAAAAAATAATTTGTGAAATATGATATGTTGGTAAATTATGTAGCTTTTTTTTTATTCACGTTTACTTAGTGAAAGAAATGGCTTGGGTTTTTGCATCCATTTTCTCCTTGTACGTCAAACTTTTCTTATTTTCTTTGTAGCTATTTTTTTGGCAAGACTGTATCATTATGCAATGCAAGTACAAACCATTTCATAAAAAAATATATAATTGGCCTTTATTCGCAAACCATTTTCAGGGGAATTACAAAGGTGTGATTAGCTTTCAGAATGTAAATATTTTGTTAACATGAGAGGTTATTTTCATATTTATTTCTAGTAAATTTAAAATTTTTAATTAATAGCATTCAGATTTTTTTTTTATTTTTTAAGTTTTTAAAATGCTTGATCATGCTTTATATATATACCAAAATACAAAATGCCATAGGAATATGGACATAAATAAAGACTTTATACATACAGTCGGTAACAAAAGTGTCCGAACACTAGCAAAAATTCCTATATTAAAAAAGTACGCTTAATACTGTTTTGTTAAATAAATCCTTGTCGAATCCTGTTCTTAGTCTAATAACAGGATTCGACAAGGATTTATTTACCCCTTTAATTTCCCTGCCTGTGAGGTTATATATTAAATAGCTTTTAAACTTAAAAAAAAAAAAAAAAAACTGGTGTTAATTCTAATTTTAGATACAAAAATGGTCAAATTTTTGATAAAATAAATTTTTCGAAATAATTCTCTTAGGCTATGATGGTGATGCTATAAAGACCCTGCAAAATGGGTGTCGGATTATGCATCTCCATTATATCTGTCAGAAACGGAAATTATCTGGGAGATCTTTGTTGCATTTTTAATTTAGAGGATCTGCGAGTAAAGGGTATATATATTTTTTAAGAACGGTTCTGTACATTACTTTTCTAATGTTCTTTAATGTATGATTGATAGTAAAAATAATTTTAAAATGAGTTTTGAGCAACAAACCTATTCAGTCAAGATGTGAAAGACATAGTTTTCTTTAGCATTCTTTTTTAGGAACTAAGAACACATAAGTTTGAGTCTACATAGCTGTCTCTAGTGGCGGCTGTCGACTACTACTTCGACTGCTTCCACCATTAGATTCGATTGAGTGTGGTGGTGAAGGGCTGTTCTGGTGGTATGGTCTTACATTATAATTTTGTTCTTTATTCTCAAGAGAACGTTTCATATCGAGAGTCGATCCCGTTGATGAACTCCAGTCTCTAGATATCTCATGAGAATTTCTTGACGCTGAACGATCTACAAAACATTGATTTTCGTATGTTAAATCAAATGTTGGATGAACCATCAAATTTGCAGTTCCATTTTCATGAGCTGCATCATGGTTATAGCTGAAATAAAGGAAAAATAAAATTAGTTTCTAAAGGAGAATAGATTTAATAACCATGCAATTGAAAGAACCATTTTGTAAGCCTTTATTACACAAAGCGACAATGTCGCATCAATTTTAAACAATTCCATGTTGAAGTATTGGGCGGGGAAGTTGCTTTAAACCATTGAAACCAAGCAAATTTTCCTCGCTGAAGCGACATTGTCGGCAGAAAAATTTGAATTGCCTTTATTAATCAATGAAATACTATCTATACTATCGTGTCTGTAAGTCTCCTGTCAATATCACAAGATCCTATAAAGTCGATAGCATTATCCAACAAGGGCCCGACTTAGACTACCTGAAGCCCCGGGGCAAGCCTATTCTGGGGGGCCCCTTGCAGTGGCATAAGAGCTCTTTAGGTTGCAGAATTTCTGCATACGCTTGTAGGGGGGCCCCTTCCAGAAGGGGGGCCCAGGGCATTTGCCCCGTATGCCCTGCCGTTAGTCAGGGCCTGTATCCAACAACTCGTAAAGTTATCAGAAATGAATTTAAATGCAAGTAAGAAGCAAAAAACAAATCCTAA
This sequence comes from Salticus scenicus, assembly GCA_963930645.1. Lineage (NCBI taxonomy): Eukaryota > Metazoa > Arthropoda > Arachnida > Araneae > Salticidae > Salticus > Salticus scenicus. The sequence continues at coordinate 18,617,836 of OZ005659.1, read as the reverse complement.
AATATGAGAAAAGTAGCAATTAGTATAAAAGCATTTAAAAATGGTCTTTTGTAATTTTCCATATAAACGAAAAATTTCTACGGAATCTAACATTTTTTGATTACGACAATTAAATAATAAAACTGAAGAGAATGTTCAAAATCTGTTCCAAAAGTTTTGTTATCGAATTTACTAGCGTCTAGAGATATATTATATTGACGCATATAAATGATCTGAAAGTCTCTGTACATTCTAAATCGATCGTCTGTGCGAACAATTACCGGAAAATAATAATAATAATAAAAGATATTTCAAGATATCGAATAAAATTGGAGAATACGCTCCGGTTAGAGTCGAACTTCGATAGGAAGAATTAAAACTGATCATCTTGAAATTTGAGCTCTTATTGAATTTTCAAGGAAATTGTTGGGGAAAAAAATATAAATTAGATATTTAAATAAATTTGGTTTTATGTGAGAAATGCAATACATGAGGGTTAAACTTTATGTCTCTATTAGAAATATGTCCCAATGAATCATTTTAATAATTAATAATAATATAGCTGATGGAAGGAAAAGGGAGGTGGGGGTGTCAAGTAAAATAAATCTATAAAATGCAATTACGATTTTAGACAAAGTTTGTTGGAAAGAGAATGAAATTTTACTGATGTGTACAACAATTGGATTCGGGCGTTCATTTCTGAAAATTTTATGGTCATCAAAATGGAAAAGAAGAACTGAAAATATTAGTCTATAATTTAAAAATTTGGGCTTCGGGGTATATGATGGAGGGTCATAAAGGATTTCCGTGCCAAATGCGATAGCATACTTGCTAACCATCTCATTATGAAACGTAAGATTTTTAGTACCCGACCACTTTTTGCACACCAGTCATACTTCAGAGTAATTTTATTCTTATTTAATCGTAACAACATTTGGAGAGAATTACTCTAAAAATAAAGTGGTGTGGAAAAAGAGACTTTTTTCAAGGGGCGTTAATAATTTTACGCTTATTTTATTAATGAGGTGGTTGGCAGGTATGTGATAGCTCTGTGATGACCAGAATGTAACTAAACATAACACACGTATAAAAGTAATATAATTTGTATTTTCCAGATTTTTTACATATGGACACTAAATGGAAAAAAAAAAAAAGCAAAATTAAATATGAAATCAATTATGCAGGTGGTAGAAGAAATATGTGAGGAGAGAGGATTACAATCCTGCCACTAATTTTAAATCCTTCAATTGAATAAATAAGATTTATATATATATATATATATATATATATATCACTAATATTATCAGTTAACCCTTTCAGGAGCGGTGATGCCGCTACAGTATCATCTAATTTTAATTTTCAACTGCAAAAATTTCTCCTGGAAATATTTCACAGGATTTTTATTTTTATAAATTAAAGGGAGAAATTCATTTATTTCTTCTCTTATATCATGATCGTAAATTCTAGTGGTTGTTGGTTTTAAATGAACAAAATGACTCTGCCCTTGAAAGGGTTAAAATGAGTATGTTGTTGATGCTTAACAACGTAATATAAGTTATGAAATGGCTATGTGTCATCATCTAAATAACTTCTTTTATTTCCTGTTTAGCTTAGCTTTAACAAGCTTAATAAATATTGATTACCTTAATTATATTTTGAATCATTTTCATAGACTCTAATTTAAGATTTCAAGAAAGGATATTGAAGATAAGTTATGGTGTAAGAAGAACGAAACCAGGCGAACTTTTTCATGTCTACCTCGGTAGCCATTCCGTATTTTAAAGTTTTTTTGCTAAGTCAATGTTGAGAAATTATCAATATTAATGTTTTCTCAACGCAGAGTCTGTCATTTGGTTTTCATATTCAGTCTGCGGTCCAGTTTCTAGCATTTCTAAGCTCAATCCAACATGTTGTTTTCAATTAAGCACCAGTAAATTCCTTTTACCTTTTATGACGGCAATGCTTCGTTATCAAAAAATGGGCTTTTGTAATTTTCCATATAAACGAAAAATTTCTACGAAATCTAACATTTTTTGATACGACAATTTAATAATAAAACTGAAGAGAACGTTCAAAATCTGTTCCAAAAGTTTTGTTATCGAATTTACTAGCGTCTAGAGATATATTGACGCATATAAATGATCTGAAAGTCTCTGTACATTCTAAATCGATCGTTTGAGCGAACAATTACCGGAAAATAATAATAAAAGATATTTCAAGATATCCAATAAAATTGGAGAATACGCTCCGGTTGGAGTCGAACTTCGAAAGGAAGAATTAAAACTGACCATCTTGAAATTTGAGCTCTTATTGAATTTTCAAGGAAATTGTAGGGGAAAATATATAAATTAGATATTTAAATAAATTTGGTTTTATCTGAGAAATGCAAGTTCTTAATATATGAGGGTTAAACTTTATGTCTCTATTAGAAATATGTCCCAATGAATCATTTTAATAATTAATAATAATATAGCTGATGGAAGGAAAAGGGAGGGGGAGTGTCAAGTAAAATAAATCTATAAAATGGAATTACGATTTTCAGACAAAGTTTGTTGGAAAGAAAATGAAATTTTACTGATGTGTACAACAATTGGATTCGGGCGTTCATTTCTGAAAATTTTTATGGTCATCAAAATGGAAAAAATTGAACTTTTGATTGGGAAAAAAAAAACGGAAAATATTAGCCTATAATTTAAAAATTGGGCTTCGGGGTATATGATGGAGGGTCATAAAGGATTTCCGTGCCAAATGCGATAGCATACTTGCTAACCATCTCATTATGAAACATAAGATTTTTAGTACCCGACCACTTTTTGCACACCAGTCATACTTCAGAGTAATTTTATTCTTATTTAATCGTAACAACATTTGGAGAGAATTACTCTAAAAATAAAGTGGTGTGGAAAAAGAGACTTTTTTCAAGGGGCGTTAATAATTTTACGCTTATTTTATTAATGAGGTGGTTGGCAGGTATGTGATAGCTCTGTGATGACCAGAATGTAACTAAACATAACACACATATAAAAATAATATAATTTGTATTTTCTAGATTTTTTACATATGGACACTAAATGGGAAAAAAATGCAAAATTAAATATGAAATCAATTATGCAGGTGGTAGAAGAAATATGTGAGGAGAGAGAATTACAATCCTGCCGCTAATTTTAAATCCTTCAATTGCATAAATAAGAATTTTTTTACATATATCACTAATATTATCAGTTAACCCTTTCAGGGGCGGTGATGCCATCCCTAATAGCACAGTTAGGCTTAACTTATCCACAGTACATCTTAAGGACGTTTCTGGGATGCCTTTTCATCCAGAAGACATCTTGAAGATATCCTGGGGAAGCGATGTGCTGTCTGGGATTACAGCGTCATCTAATTTTAATTTTCAACTGCAAATTTTCTCCTGGAAATATTTCACATGATTTTACATTTATAAGTTAAAGGGAGAAATTCATTTATTTCTTCTCTTATATCACTGATCTTAAATTCTAGTGGCTGTTGGTTTTAAATGAACAAAATGACTCTGCCCTTGAAAGGGTTAAAACGAGTGTGTTGTTGATGTTTAACAAGTAATATAAGTTATGAAATGGCTATGTGTCATCATCTAAATAACTTCTTTTATTTCCTGTTTAGCTTAGCTTTAACAAGCTAATAAATATTTAATACCTTAATTATATTTTGAATCATTTTCATAGACTCTAGTTTAAGATTTCAAGAAAGGATATTGAAGATAAGTTATGGTGTAAGAAGAACGGAACCAGGCGAACTTTTTCATGTTTACCTCGGTAGCCATTCCGTATTTTAAAGTTTTTTTGCTAAGTCAATGTTGAGAAATTATCAATATTAATGTTTTCTCAACGCAGAGTCTGTCATTTAGTTTTCATATACAATCTGCGGTCCAGTTTCTAGCATTTCAAGCTTAATCCAACATGTTGTTTTCAATTAAGCACCAGTGAATTCCTTTTGCCATTTATGACGACAATGCTTCGTTATCAAAGGTAATATATTTCATATTGAGCCAAATCTCTCGTTTTTCAAAGGAAACTTAATACTGGAAAGTTTTTATAATTGTTTTGAGCTTACTTAATCGTCGTAAATATAGGTGACATATTCCTTTTAAAAAATACTGGTGCCAAATCTGATTAAAAAATTAAAAAGGTTAATAGCTTTGATATTTATTAAAACGGAATCGTCATTATTATTCCTTATTTTCTGTGCTCATTCTACATTTCCCCTGAAATCCCGTTTTTTGGATTCCTAAATTGAATTGATGCCTTGTTTCAAGTTTTTTTTACTTTGTGTGTTCCTAAAGTAATAGCTGTTTTTCAGCCTCACAATTTCTTAATGCAACACAGATTATAAATTTCCTGGTAGAATGATATTAGATGAGTTGGCATACGGCGTATCAGCATGTCGGCAAATGAAGTTAGCTATTGTCTACTCAAGATGGCTGCAGCAATAGCAGCGCTACCATGGGAGCCATATTGAATCTACCAAAACATTAGTTAGTGCTATGTTAAAATGGCTTCTGCGGTTACAAAATTTTGATTTGTCATCTCCTCCAAGATAAATTTAGTGAGAACTATTTCTATTGAATGAAACGTTTGTCATACTAAAAACCCCGCAAGAGTAATTAATATTAACTGGATAAAAGAGTTATGGTACTTCAACAAAATGATTACTCTCCTTGTATATATAACTCATGAAAAATTTAATACAGATGGTGGCCACCAAATTAATTAATTTTTATCAAAGATTTCTAATCGACACCTAATAAATCAAGGTTTTTTATGTTTTCATTTTATCTTTACTTTTAGTTTTGACAAGTCTGAAATTCAACCCCTTAATGTACACGCTACAGTTAATTCGAGTAGTGACCATGCCTCCTGTGTATTTTTTCCTTAACATATATATATATATTTTTTATTAAATAGCAAAGTTACCATTTTTTGTAATTTATTCCGGAGCATTGTTAGCCCCGCCTTCTTTTATTACCAATTTTTATAAAGTGTAATTTTTTATTTTTATTTTTTTCTTATTTTACCGCAGTTATGTATTAGAGAAAATAACACTGTAAATAGAATGGAGAGATAGGAAGCCAGGACTGAAAATGCTCCGAAATAAATTTAAAATAGGCAACTCTGAAATAGAAATGGTTTACTTTAAATGTATTTTCCTTATCTTTCGCATGAGCAACAAAATCTTTTCCACTTAGAGAGAGAGGAAAAAAAAAAAAAACATAAACGAAGGAGAATTGCAAAGTTAACCTCATACTGATGGCAATGAATAAATGAAACTCTTATACAGTCGGCGGCAAAAGTATCCGAGCATTAGCAATAATCCCTGTCTAAAAAAAAGTACACTTAATACGGTTTTTTAAATAAATCCTTTTCGAGTCATGTTCTTAGTCAGTCTAAGAAAATGATTCGACAAAGATTTATTTAATAAAACAGTTTTAAGTGTACTTTTTGATATCGGAATTATTGTCTACTGCTCAGATGCTTTTGCTGCCGACTGTAACTAAATTCTAAGAAAACTGACGAAGTTAAGGCTACTTTCTGTACACACAGCGATCAAATGAGTTCATTTTTGATGACTATCTGTGTTACATTTGTTCAGAATATAACATGGTGACCATATTAGAGGACCTTCATAATAAAATATTGTTAAAATATATCCGAATTACTTACTTAGTTATGGAGGCTATTTTTTTTTTTTTTTTTTTTTTTTAAGAAAATGAGTACCAAGAAGGTAATTATGTTAAATAGTTTATTCTGATGAATAATTACCCCGCTACAGTTTTTAAAAACTTAGAAAAGCGATTCCAAAATGGAGACTATCCGAATTTTGAAAACATACGGTCAAATATCCAATAGACTTCCACGTTAAAAATATTTAAGCAGTATGAAGTATGCACAAAAATTACTTGACTTATACGTTATTTTACAATAGTATACAAACTTATTGAAAAGTTTCCAGCAATTTTTAACTTTTTTTTTTTTTTCTAATTTCAGCTAAAAATTGTTTACATTGAAATATGATAGGAAAATAAAATGACAGTCTCTAAAATCCCGAAATCTGGAAGGAAAAATGCCGAGACTTCCAGGATTAAAATTTTAATGGAAGCCTGGTACTTTAATCACAGGGGTCGCAGAGCTCCTACTGTTTTACGATCGTTTTATTTTACTCTCGGCACAATTTTCAAAAAGAAAGTTTTCTTGAAGGTTTTAATGTTATTATTATGAAACCTTCAAGAAAACGTTCTTTTGAAAATTGTAGTGGCAGTAAAATAAAACGATCGTAAAACAGTAGGAGCGCTGCAACCCCTATCTCTACAAGAGACGTATGTCGTATGACTTTTCTTCAGGGCATAGTTATATATTTAATTTCGGATAGATGAAATTTTTTTTCTTGATATTCAATTGCGATGCAGAATATTTTTCAGGAAGTTTTTAATAAAAACATATTCTTTTTTATGATTCCTCAATATTACTAAATTCAAAATATTACTCACCCTCTTACAAATGGAGAAAAGTCTCCATTGGCTACCCTTGTTGAACTTGTATCTCCAAGTGTATTCTCATAGCTGTCGTCCATAGAACAACTGAATCTTGAAGCTGACTTTTCCACCGAATCTATGCTTCCGTTCATTTTCATCTGTGGAGTTTTGGGAGTAGATTGCCCATCAAAAGCTCTCTCCATTCTCCGTTTATATCCAAGTTCAGAAAATCCTGTCAGAGAGCGATTTGAGCGTATTGAAGCTCGAATTGAGTTCCGTCTTTCCAGTTTCTCACGGTAACGCTGTCTAGACTTACACAACCAAAATCCCAAGCACATTCCAACAAATACTAAGGAGATAGCTGATATGCTTAGGAATGCTATTGTGAGAGGTTCCATAAACCATAAACTTGTTGAAACAGTTATTTCGGGATCTATCAAGAAAATAAAGAAATATGATAATGTTAGGTAGTTTATTAAAATAAATTAATATTAATTGAAGAACTTAATGCATAAACATATGTATGAGTTTTTCGGGGTGGGGAGATTTCTGAGAGCAAGAACTTATTCACTTTCAAATATAAAACATTCATTGGTTCTGCTAAATGTTCTGCTAAAATGGTTTTCGGCGAAAGAAGTACTTATATACATGGTTTGGAAGTATTTTACTTCATCTTTACAGCTGACTTACACAATTCTACTAAATTATCACATAATATATTCATCCACTAAGCACTTGAATTCTAAATAATAAGAAATACGTAAGCACACATAAATTAAAAAAAAAAATGTATATATTCTTTTGAAATAACCGTTTCAGTGAAAATAATTTATAATTTAGCACAACTGTTCATCAGACGGGGAAAATATAGGCATGAGTTTGAGTACAGTGTGCAAACAATGAAGCACAAAAGCTACCAGCGAACGATCAAAGAATTCAGATTGGGAAGCACCTGTTATTTTCCTTACCACTTCGAAAAAGATAAAAGAAAAAATATTCTTTAAAAATTTTGGTATTTGTAAAATTATGCGAAGTTGATTTTTTAAAAGGAAGGAAGACAAAGGCAATAAAATGAAATGAAATAACTACTAATAACATATAATATAACGTAGATTAAAAAAATTACTATAAATAAAAAACAAAGGAAGGATGGTGTAAGGATTAAAACAAAAAAGAGAGAGAGAAATAAAGCTTATAAAGTATTTATGCGATAAATTTTCGGTAAAACTCATTTTTATATTTGAATTTAATAAGTTTCCTCACAGTTTTCTGAAAAATGAAGTGTTCGTAAATTAAAGCAAGCATGACAAACATCTGGAAAAAGTTGATGAAAGAAAAGCTGATGAAAACTCAACAAGAAAATATAGGGAAAATATTGTTAAGGCATCAGCCAGAGCCTGATTACCACCTGTTGGGGCCCAAGGCCCAGGACGATTTTGGTGCCCCCCGCCCCCCACTCTTGAACAAATTAAAGTTTTTTTTTTTTTTTTTTTTTTTTTTTTTTTAAATCTAATTTGTGCACAGTTTGAGTGCTGGTAAAAAAGTTAAAGCATTGCCTTCATAAGAAATTAATTTTAACTTCTTTTGCAACGAGACCCAAATTATTATTATTATTATTGGTGCAGGGGTAATCTTTCTTCTATGACTGTTGGAATCCACTTGCATAGAAATGTAATTTTTTTACAAGGTATTCTTTATAAATACTGTTTTCTTTTTTAATCCTAATCTACCTCATTCATACCATACGAAGTCAGCGGGTATGTAAATATGAACACATGACCAAATACTACTGAAAATGAAAAGATATTTTCCATTAGGATGATACAAAGTTCTTTAATTTGTATTATATAACTGTAAGTCTGCAAGTGAAAATTTATCTGGATTTTTTGGTCCGCTGTAAAATGTTATATCATTCGACCGATCTCCACGAAAACTGGTATATTTCATAATCTAGCTAATGTTGTATTTTTTAATTTAATCGGATAATTGGTTAAAAGATATTAAAAAATCCCTACTTTCAACTAAAGATTATTATCGTTAGCTAACTTTTGGTTAATTTTTTTTAAGGAAATATTTTCCAAAAATAGCATTTTTTAAATTTAAAAATTATTTTGGTGCCTCTAGATAGAGGTGCCCTAGGCCGAGGCCTTGTCGGCCTGTGCGATAATCAGGCCCTGGCATCAGCTCCATCAGTTTCGCTAATATCTTTGATGAAGGCACAATAGCAGATATATAACCAATTGTTAAGTACATTGGAAGTCTAACTCTTGGAGGAATGATATAAGAGGCGTTGGCATAGGGCGTATCAGCATGCAGAGCATATGAAGTTTACTTTTGTTTATTCAAGATGGCTGCCATAATAGCAGCGCTATGGCAGGAGCCATATTGGGTCTACCAAAACATTAGCTAGTGCTATGTTTTTAATGACTTCTGCGATTACGATTTTGGCTTCACATTTTACTGGACAGGACATGTCATATCATCTCCTCTTACATCAATCCTCAAAAGTCTAAGCACTATTAATGGTAGGGTGTTTAATCTCATTCGTGGAAAAAATGTGTTTTAATTTTTCCATGTACAGTCGGTAACAAAAGTGTCCGAACACTAGCAAAAATTCCTATGTAAGAAAAGTACACTTCATGCGGTTTTGTTAAATAAATACTTATCGAATCATGTTCCTACACTGACTAAGAACAGGATTCGACAAGGATTTATTTAACAAAATCGTAAGAAGTGTACTTTTTTTACATAGGAATTTTTGCTAATGTTCAGACACTTTTGTTACCCACTGTATTTATTATACGTTATCTGGATACAATAATATTCATTAATATTTCCGAATAAAGCCTCATTTAAGAACGTTGGTAATACAAAAAATAAATCACGAGATCAAGGAGCCAAAAAGATTCATTTTCGCCAACTCTCAATGTGAACTTAACATGGCTTAAAAAATGTCATCATGCATCAATGTATCATTACTTATTTAAATACATATAAATGCTATTATATGAATGGAAAGTGGATTAAAATATATTCATTCTAAAGTCACCTACTACATTATTAGTAGCCTGAAATGTCAGCCAATTGCGGCAAAGTGGTATTCCTAACACTGATGGTGTCTTGTTAAGATAAATACATAATTATAAGCAATTAACAGAAAAATATAGTGAAATAGACCGAAATATTGGTGGTGATCAACGGTAAATAAAAACTTTCGAAGTAAACATGCAATAATTATTTCGAATTGATTTGTGCGTTGCTGTTTGTATGCTGCACTAAGCATAATTTTTTATCCAATGAAAGGTCATGATTAATCAATTCGACTCGAAACAATTGTTGTGTATTTTTACAATTCACAATGTTACTTACAAAGTTTTTTTTTCAACCAACAGAAAGACAGTTTTATTTATGCAGTTAAAAGCTTACGACAGAATTTATATATGAGTTGAAGAGAAACTGATGATATAAAAATTACCTCTTTCACATAAGAATGGGAAGTATTCATTGCACGAATGCTTCACGACTTTTCTGTTGACCAGTACTGCACATTCACGAAGAGGAATATCCAGTGACTGAATCCAGAATCTGTCAGAGTAATGCTGATAATAATGTTGCTGCCGCATTACAAACTCCATTAATTCGTTGTGTTTGGTTTTGACATAAGGCATAGACGCATTGTCCAACTAAATAAACAAAAGAAATTAGCGTAATTATTATTATTTTTTAAAGCAACCAACTAGAAATCGACTAGGAATCTGCTAAAAATTTACATTAAAAATAAGAAAATAAAGTAGTATATTATGGGTACTACTACACCATAGGCCATCACAAAATTTTCTTGTACATCAATTTAGTACAGTCGGAGAAAAAAAAAAACGCAACACTCAACTTAACTTCGTTGCTAATCGATGTAGAAAAATGTAATAGGTATCATTCGGTGGGGAATTGTGAGTAGTTTCAGAAAATGAACTAAAATTTTGAATTGGGGGTCGTCTACATATTAAAACGTTGACCAACTCTGATTTTTTCAATGGTAATGCCCCATTTTTATTTTATATTTGAATTCCTGGGATCGCGACAACGCGAAAAAGTATATTGGTTGTATATTTTACCTATTTTTTCATAGAGTTATAAGCGTTCAAAGTTTGAAGGTGCTAATGTTAAATTCATATTTCAAACTTTTATTAATATCTTCACAAAAAATAACACGAACGATATAATTTTTTTTTTTTACAAGATACAGTGAAGAAACCCAAACATAACTCACCATTACTTTTGATTCTGAAAAATATTTTTAATTCTGAAAAATATTAATAAATTCATATTCATAAAAATTATGAATTATGACCTATATTAATTTTTACATAAAATGAATCCTAATGATGAAAAATATGGGTATGCAAATTTGCAGCTCATTCCAGTTATTAGTTTTCGAGATATAAATAAATCTTTCTTTTGGAGTGGTTTAGGGGGCCGTCTCTTATAAAGTTTTGCATGAGATAACGAATCAAATCTTAAAAAAACAAAGTTAATTTATTAACTTTGTTAAGTCAGTTAAGTTAACTTTGTTAGTTAAGTCATTAATTTTATAATTCATTCTTACCTGAAAGATTTCCGGTTCAAAACATTAAAATTTATCTGTTTCTTATAGGATCTTAATTTTATTTTTCTTCATTTACTGATAACCCCCTAACACATTTTTGATTATAACTCTATAAATACTAAAGATAAAGTATACAAACAGTATACTTTTTCGCACTGCCAGACTCTCAGAAATTCGAATATGAAGTCAAAATTGGGTGTTGCTATTGAAAAAAATCAAAGTTGGCGCTCATTTTAATATGTAGATGACCCCTAATTCATAATTCGATAACATTTTCAGAAAGTGCTTTTAATTTCCTGTTGAATTATGTCTGTTAGATGTTCCTGCGTCAATTAATAACGAAATTATAGCGGGTGTTGCGTTTTTTTTTTTTTTTTTTTCCCGACTGTACATTTTAATACTATAATCATGTTATTCATTTTCAGTATTGTGAAAATTGGATATAAATAGTGTTTAGTTCTATTAAATAGAATTAAAAATTCATCAGTAGTTATTCAGATCTCAAACACAGAAGCAGATTCACAAAATCTCCTTTCTAGCTAGAGCACCTAGAATAAGGTGTTTAATAATCGTGGATTTTAATAAACTAAAACTTAACGGAAGAAAATTTTGATAAAAACTACCCAATTAATAAAAAAAAAAAAAAAAAAAAAAGGAAAAGAAAGAAAGAAAAACTAGAATCCTGGCAACGCAAGAATCATTTGATGTTTGCACGTAAACTGCCATTCACAATGTTGCTTGTGCTAATAAAAATAACGTGAAAAAACAGCACACGCATTAGTATATTACTTCGATATAAAAGGGGACATATTAGGTACAGTGGATAGTTTGCAGTATGCATTGGGATTTATATGTCCCATTGAGGTCGAAATATCTTGTAGACTGACGATTATACTGCAAAATTACTCTTCATTTATTTTTAAAAGTGCTTTCAGTAAATGAAAAAAAATATGTATCTAGTTTGTAGAATTAAAAGAAATATGAAATATATTTCTCGATCTATTTAAAAAGTATAACAATAAAATAAAATCTTACTTCGCAAAATCTTTTAGCTTCAGCGAATGTCATTACACCACCAACATACAAAAAGCAAGTATCTCCAATTTTCGTCCATCCACCAGCACATTTGCCTATAATATAATTCTCATATTCAATGGATTTAATCATATACAGTACATAAGTTACAGAAAAAAAAAATTATAATCATTACTATTCATAATGAGCTAAATAGATATACCCAATTTTAGTTCATATTACTGTATTAGGATATTGTTAGAGTGATTATTTAACAATACTACAAAAATATGAAAGAAACAAGTTTTATTAACTTCATATTAACTTACCACTCAAAACACTAGTGTTGTCAGGCAGGAAAGGCTCGTAACTAACACTCAGAAGCTCTTCGGAATCGGATGAATCTTTGATACGGCCTGAAATAGCAGCTCTCTCACTGAATCCCCACCAGTTCCTTGTAGCATATATGAAACTATCAGTTGTACTGAAGCTGAAATATTCAAATAATCTATTAATATAATAATATACACTAAATGTTTCAACACTTTATACTAGGGGTGTTCAATAAGTACACTCACACAATGTAGGTTAAAAAACGCATTATTGAGAAGTGCGTTACAATATATTGTGACACACATACATCACATTATATCTCTACACAATCTCCTAGTTGGTGTAGGCATTTTTCAGAAAATTGCATTAATCATTGGATGCCCTGGTGATAGAAATTAGCTCATTGGTTTTGAAGCCAGCTTCAAACCGAATTGATGTCGGATAGGTAGAATGAGCACTGTCATTAAATATTCCCAATTTCTATACAATTTGTGCGACTTGTAGCGACGCCATCTACGCAATTTCTCCAATAGATTATCAAAAACTTACCAATGGACAACGGGTTAACTTTTTATCCAGAGATATGACATTTGATTTCTATGTTTCAAATCTATCTTCCCGCACGCGTCGCTACAATTGGTGACCCGAACGCTCCAAACGGAATACGCAACGAATTATCATCTTCACTCTGTGACAATAGATGGCAGTACCACACCTTCCTACCAGCAAAGCCTGTGAAACATTCACAAAGCTTGTCAATGCCGTGCAACTTGAGACAGCCAACTGACAGCACTATCTGGTATCCGCTACCGTTCACACGAATAATATCACTCGTTTGACGTCGTACTCTCTGGGAACGGAAGTAATGTAACGACGCCCTCTACGCCATTTCTCCGACAGATTATCAAAACTTTATCGAGGAACAACAGGTTAACCTTTTTCGTCCACAGGTACGACGTTTGATTTCTATGCCTCAGGTGCCGGAATCAAATCCAGCTTCCCACGCGCGTCGCTACGCGACTGCAACCTTTAACTCTGCAACTGCTGGGGAAATGTCTTCCACTCGCTGCACCATGTTTGATTTGCTCACCGTTGTTGGTATTTTCTCATTGGTTAAGTCTGTGAGACCGTCTTCGAACTGCTGGCACAATTTCATAATGGCTGGATGTGACATTGCATGTGGCCCATATACTACCGATATTTCATGATTAATCTCCGTACTCGTGCCATGTTTTGCCCATAAAAAGCTCATTGTTTCTCGTACTTCAACGTTGGAGGAAATCTCCTGATGATGCGACATTTCTTTTTTATAGTACCCAACAACAGTTGCGATTATTCAAATAAAACTGTTACTCTTCGGAAACTGTGGATCTCAATTATCGTTTGCACAAGTTCAACCTGCAGGAGAACAAGTGTAACTAACTTTTTGAATGCCCTCAAAAATTATGCTGTAAAATAATGTTATTTTAAATAAAAATATGCATCCTAAAGCCAATACAAAAAGCACTGAAGAATATATAGCTAATTCTGAATAGTTATTTTTTCCGTTGTTGGATTATTTTTTCCAACACGTTTACTTCATAAAATATAAATGAAATCAATCTAGTTTCGAAATAAATACAGCATCATGCTCCTTCCTTTGAATTATCGTGATAAATTTCTTAACATATATTATTTCTGATAGTTCGAGTTGTTATATTATAACACGGATATAAACTTAGGAAAATAAATGATAAGACTGAAGTTTATACTTTGTTTACTCGATGAAATGTCAGGTACGTTTCCACAATTACATTATCTTTGAACCGCTATTTATTTATTTATTTATTTAGCTATTTATTTTTAGATTGATGGATTATTATTTCAATGCATTTATTATGCAGAATTTAGATGAAATCCAATTAGTTCTAAACTAGTTGGAAACTAATGCACCATCATGATCCCTCCATTTTAAATCATCGTGATATAGGGTACATATCTGTTAAAAATTTTTGACCACGCCATAAAGAGATGTTTCATGTAAGCCCTCTCATCCTCATCCTAACTAACTTGTATCCAGTTTTGGAAAAGCGTAATATCCGGGGATATGCTTTGGTGAGTTCTAGTCCGGAATCTACCGATTTAAGAGACAGGCCGGCCGTAATTTTGATTAGATATTGAAATACTTACATGAAAAAGTGGTCTAGAGATCTGGTAAGTTTGCACCGTTTTTTCTTCGATAATTCCTCATTGTGTATTGTACAGATAACTCATTACTTAACTCTTTACCAACCTTTTATTATTTCTTATTGGACAATCATCCACTTGATTTGACGGTTTGGGGTCGTTGAGCTTTCTTCCGGGAAAAATGTGCTTGCATTAATTTTAAGCAAATAAGTGACCATAGGAAGAAGATAATCACGTTTACACCAGCTAAAATATTCTTAAAATTATCGGGTCTCGCATTATAATATGTGGGAAAAGTAAGATTACAGGAGAACTTCAAGACTTCATTTTGATCTTCATTTTTAGATAGGATTTTATTTAACTAAATCTTAATTTTTTAAATACTTTTATATATGAATAATAATGTATGCCTTTCGTAATGATTTAGCAATCTAAATTTCTTCCCATATTGTATATAGTGGTTCGGGTTCCAACACAATGATAAACTGACAAAGTTCCTAATTTGCTTAAGTACTTGTTGTAATATCAGGTAAGATTCCCCAATTACAATATTACTATGATGACTTTAAAAGAAGGACTTTAAAAATGCGTATTTGAAAAATTATGTTTTCTTAATCCTAAAATTTTAAAAACACAAACGAATTATGTTTTTGTACCTGTAGAATGAAAATTATTTCTGGCAGCAGAATTATATTTTATTAACTGGTTATAAAGTACAAAGGATTTGAAGTTATCTAAGATTTGCCACATTACTTACAATATAACCTTAACAGGTACTATAGTATAGATATAGTATTAATTACATTTAATTAGTATCAGTTTTTAAACTCAAGTATTCTAAACGTTATGTTAATAAACTAATAAACTGAACAGATTGTAAAGTTTACTTACACAGATTTATTTCTTGCAGCTAATTCAAAATCATTGTCCGGATTAACAAGGTAGTTGTAACTAAATTTTTGTCCTGCCTTACTAGCTATAATGGTACTCTTATCCCAGTCATTGGTAGCTATATTTCTCCAGAACCAATTTTTCACACATATTTGGAATGACAGAGGCACACGTTCAAATCCTTGGACATGCAGTAGATGTTTTCCTGTATTATTGAAAGCCATATTTTCTGTGAGGTTTGAAACGACCTAAAAGGGAAGACGATAAACAAAGAACAATTAATTTTGCTTTAAAATTAACTCTAACAGTATTTTTGTTATAAAGCCTATCCCTCCCCCCTCAACAAATAAATAAATGAAATGTAGATATATATATATATATCTCGTTTCTCCTAAAAAGCACTAACAAAATGAATTGTTATAAAATACACTGGAGTACAAAAATTTAGGCTAAAACGAAAAAAATCAGCAAAATAAGCAGCAAAATGGATTGAAAGATCAATCAAGAGATAGATTACGGACCAAAACAGCAGTAGGGCAGCGATAGCCCACTCGGTCGAGCGCCGGCCTCGTAATTGGAAGATTGCGGGTTCGGTACTCGAGCCGGCCAAAGACCGTTGTGTACACTAATGGTGGCTGGTGCACGTAAAATCTGTCATGGCCGCAATGTCCTCCATGTTCCCATCAAAAATTATACCTCTGGGGGTCACCGAAGCGGGAGAGTCATCCCTTCCGTTGAGGATCAAAATTGTGATGGCATGTCTCCGGACCACATCTAGAGGTGTGTCCCAGACAGTCGCCAATTGCCCATCTGCGCAGCACTAGTGCGATGTAAAACCCAACCATCCATCCATTCATCCAAAACAGCAGTGCATGTGCGTACGCGATATATGACATAGAAAGGGGAGTGTCGATTGGGTGAAATGTACACGAGGGGTGTAAGCTTATCCCTTCGGTGGAAACCTTTAAAGCTCGATTCACACATCCGCGCTGCAAATGGTCGTAAAATATTTGTTACCAGAAGGTGGTGACCCTTGAAATTTTGGACATGTTTACAGTGAAAAAAATTATTTTTATTGCTCTTTGAAGAATTTTACAGAAGAAATCTAAGTTTTCCAGACCAATTATCATTGCAGGATATAGTCAGAGGCGCAAATCACTCTTCGACGAACACGGCAGCTAAAATTCCACATCCAAAGGAATTTGAATAGAACCGACTTACCGCTTGCTGCCGTGCGAAGTTTTAATGGTGTTCAGTAATAATGCTGCCAAGTTGCTGCTATCGTTTGCAGTCAGCAGGAAAAACTGGAAAACATCATTTGGATGACTTTACCCGAAATCACGTCATTGAAAAATCGGAAAAATGTCGGAGCATGACTAGTGTTATGGAGAAGTTTACTGGACAGCACAAAAAGTTTGCCTCAAATTTGATGCTTGAAATTTTCAAGTTTAATGTAAGCCATGATCAAGCATTCAAGTTTAGACTTCTCCAGCTAGGTTTAAGCTTGATAATTCAAATCTGAATTAATACATGTATCAGCATTCACTATGCTTGCTATGCTACAGCATACATGAATCAAATACCTGTATAAGCGGTTTTTTTTTTTTTTTTAATGCTTTTGATATAACATTATGATTCTAGGTTTGCAAATATTTTTGCAAACCTAGAAGCAAAGAAATTAGTTAGCAAAGAAATTTGTTCACTCTTTGAGCGAGAGCTAAGAACTTCCAGCTTTTAAATTTTGATGCTAAGAAATTTTCAGATGTGTAATATTTTTGATTTGTCAAACGTAATGTTAGGGTTAGCATTGTGCATCATTTCACAACTCTGGGGAGTATTTCACACGATAGAATTATCTGATCAAGTACGGTCGTTTGTGAGCAACAACGGCGGCAGAAGATGAGTATATTGTCTTATAGATCAGAAGAAGTTAATATAGCAGACAGCTAAAGAAATGGCAAAAGTCCTATAAGCACATGTGGGAGTTTCTCAGGAGACGCTTACAGTAGATTCCATATATATCAGATTTGTGCTACAAGGAGAAGGAAACAATGGCTCAATAGCTTTTTGATAACCCAGTCCTCAACATGGGAAAGATGTAATTTCTGCCTCGCATTCAGGACGTATCATACTCCCTACCAAAAACGGTATTTTTCTTTTCAGACACCCATCATATGGAAATTTCTGTCCTCTTCAATTGTGCCGGAAGCTTTTGAAATGCTCTTTTCATTAAAGTGCTTTTATTTTACCCTGTTTTTATTAACTTCGATTCTTGTTTGTTTGTTTGTCTAGTACAAATCTTGCAATCTATTTTTAACCCGTTAGTAGTCGCTATAAACAGCGCCACCTATTAAAAATTGCACACTTTTTATTTAACTGTCACCAATAATTTTAAGAAGTGATGTGACCGACGTTTCTTCGGTTTTATTCGCGTTTTATGTATATCAAATGCCACTTTCAAAAATTTTTGGTGGCTATTGAATAAAAAAATCTGGCAACACTAAATGATGGGCGGCAAATCGACCAACTAGCGACTACTAACGGGTTAACTAACTTCCCTTCTAGGTAGATATTTGAAACTTTCACAGTAGCTCAGAACCCGGTGACTACATCGAAATCAGATTTTTGAATTTTTGATTAGTTTTCTTTTTATTAATTAAAATATGAAAATAATAACCTCCCAATAGCATATAAATAGCCATTAAAATATTAGCTATAATTTAATTGTTGCAAAAAAAAATTTACGAGTTCATTTTCTTTCGACAAAAAAATAAATACGTTTAATTAAACGTGAAAGTTAAGAAATTGTAAAAAGTTAAATTATGCAACTTACAAAAATTGACGTCATTATCACTTTAAAAATTTTATTTGCTGTAAAATTGATAAAATTTTAATTTTAAATTTCAAAACTGTAGAAAAAAAATCTCCAAATTCCATTTTCAAATGTAAACATAAACATTTTATTTCAAAGGGTTATATTTACCCAATAAATGTCCAACTAATATACTAATTGAAAGGAAAATAATAAATATTCTATCATAATTTGAAGTCAAATTTGTTTTCAAATGCCTAAATAAAGTGTCTGATATAAGATATTAATATATTGCAGCGGGATATTTGATATCAGTTGTCCTTGGCAGAAAGAAAAAAAAAAAAAAAAAAAAAAAAATCAATAATATGAAACAATATATCGTACAATGCATATTACGAAAATATAAATCTGGTATGTATATTTTCGTACTACGTTTTTGATCGCTAAATACAAAAATCGCCAAGGACGACATAATTTTGAAATTTAAAATTAAAAGCTTATCAATTTTACAGCAAAAGTAACTCAATCTAACACATGTAGACAATAACTTATATATAACTATATCCAAACATGGAGATTAAAATCAGGAAATAATTTTTCTTAATTTTCAACAATTTTTTACAAAAAATCCAATAGATAATTAATATAGGAAATATTTTTTTTTTTTTTTTCTTGGCCCCACTGACGGTTAGTGACGTCACACTTCGCTTGCGTATAGCTATGATTATAGCCCCTTAAATAAAATATAGGAGCCTTAGCTATGATTCAACGATTCAACAGAAAATTTAAAAACATGGGTGTATCAAAAGTTTTTTTTTTTTTTTTTTTTTTTTTTAATCTTATAATTATTTTTACTTTCTCTTACCTATAAGGTAGAAAAAGTATTGTTTTAGGGTCAAATTTTCGAAAGTGAGTTTTTGTTATATTTACATATTCTGAGGTCCCCTGAATACGAAAATCATATTTTCAGCAAATGGTCTGTGTGTGTGTCTGTCTGTCTGTGTGTCTGTTATCAGCATATTTCAAGAAAAAATAGTAGCAGAAATTCAAAACTCGGTATTCTAAATGTGTGTCATATAGGGATGCTACACTAAGCTTTTCGTTGAGATGAAGCAAATTGTTCGTGTACAGGGGCACTCAAAAGTATTCAAATACATTACGTCTATGGGGGAAATTGCAGGTAAGTAGAGTTTAACATCTATAGACTGCACTAAACTAAATGAAACGAATATATATACAGTAACCGCCGCTAAATAAAATCACTGGTTAATAAAATCAGCCGCTTAATCTGATCAAATTGCCAGGACCAGAATCAAATCAATACAAACTACTTTTAAAGCCGCCGCTTAATAAAATCAACATCGCCGGTTAATAAACTCAAAAATATCTCCTCAGCAGTGAAAAATATCATTTCTGCACATTAAAAATACTTTTTATTTGCATTGTGATTTTATATATTTATTTTTTTAATAGAAAAAGAAATTAAAGCACGACAAACCCTCCGCTATCGCTGATTTCACACTTGCATCACAGTTACAAATTAAACACGCCCCATAACTTATCTCCGTAACAATTCCAATAAGCTATTCTTGAAAGCGCAGTAATAAGTTACAAATTTGATTTGAAATGATTTTGTTTTTCTTCTAATTATTGAAAAACAATATCTAGTTTTTATTTTGAAATTACTATAATTCATGAGGTTTAAACGGAAAGATTTTAACTTTATAAGAACAGCGCGAACTTTCGGTAAAGTAATTATGATTTTCCTCTCGCATGGGAACTTGGAATGCGTTTAATTTACTTATATCGAAGGAACAATTAATTAATTATCTATCAAAATTAATTAATATTGTTTACTAATTCCATTATTCATTACCATTTGGAGTTTCTTTCCAAATTCAGGTAAATAATACCTTTTCCTTAAGTGCAGGGAAGTTCGCCTGATATAAAAATCAGCCGCTTAATAAAATCACTTTGTCTCAGAACGAATGTGATTTTAATAAACGGCGGGAACTGTATTTTGTAATAGAGATAGTCAATTGGGAAAAAAAAATTGTGTATGTATGATCCTCACCTCCCCCCCCCCCCCTGGTTGGAAGCCCCCCCTCGAGGGGAGTAAATTTTCATGATGAATATCTTTCAAAAGAGCTCGCCAATATCTTTAAAACGAATGGTTGTACCATCGATCTGCGATAACTTAAAATAAAGTTATCAATTTTTTTCCTTTTTAACAATTTTTTTTTATGTAATATTGAGAACAAATTCAACTTTTTTTGGATATTTAGTGTTATACTATTTCTCTAATATGGAAATCGTCTGCATTATCATGGAAGATAATTTTTTTAAATAATAATTTTAATAAATTATTTTTACTGAGTGAATTTGTATAGGAAAATACAGAAGAAAGTCATGTGGTGGCCACAACACACTAGTTATTTGTTGTTAATGGATGTGCTTTACTAATAATATTTTACCATTTCCAGGAAAGCTGTTCGGGAATCGAAATAAATTCCTCATAGAGATATGGTAAATAATGTATGTTTTAAGCGAAATATTCATCGCTGTTTTTTGTATATTTGAAGCTTCCTGATTACCGTAGTCAACTTTTTAGCGTCTGATCTTTGTCTGTGTCTGTTAGAGTGACTTAAAAAGGAATAATTTTAAGAGATCCAAATGTTGTATTTTGAAGTTAATACAAGTTTGTTGCTGGAAAAGTTTGATCAAGATTGATAAGTTTCAAGGAATGTTGCGTGTGAAAATTGACTGTATAATTTTAAGTAAACTTTTAATTTTAATAAAAGAATTAAATTCTATATAAATGTAGGAGCATTAATGAAACGGGGGGTTGAGGGGGCGGCAGCCCCCTCCCCCCCTCACACAGAACTAATTATCATATAAAACACTTCTGAAACCTAATTTGAATTGTTTAACATAGGTTTACATGACAGTACTCGTTATCTTACCTCTTAATCTCCAACCTGTATTTATAGTATTAAATTTCAGTGTAAGAGAAAGTCGTGTGAGTGACACACCAGATTATTTTATTTATCTCACTTGTCTTGTACTCACTTGACTAATGCCTCAACCCCACCCTCGATGTCTTTTTCTAGTCAATTTCTTCCTTCTATTCTTTCCGGTGTTAGCCTTTTTGTTTTTTCACACTTGACATTGCGAGTTTTTGTTTTCATCCCATGCTTTTTCTATGGAATTTTGACTCTTTTTTCCCGTGTTTCTATGAATTTTCAACCTTTTTTCCTCGTTTTCAACATTTTAAAGTGCGGTGCGGTGGCTTCCGCTTATACTAGGCGAGACGTATTAACCCTCGACGACAGGTCTAATAACCTTGAAGATTTTACGGTAGGATTTTTTTTTTTTAAACATTTCTGAATATATATATATATATATATATATATATATATATATATATTCGTTCGAAATACCGGCTCGTTTCAAATTTTCGAACACCAGTGTACTTTATTGGTAATGTGTGACGTAACATACATTGAACATTTAGATGTATGTTATTTTTCTATGTATTAGTAAAATATACAAATTTCTAACTAATGAAAATTAGCCCATTGTATTGCCCACGACTCTGTCAAGTCAATGGTCAGAAAAACGATTCTTTCGAGAATACCAGTCATTAGATTTCCGATAAACACAGTAAACGATTACACAGAAAAGGATATTTTTAACTTCGGGATTATAATTTAAACCATGATGCATGAGTTCATCAAAAGAGCTTTAAATAAATTAACACACACACATATATATATATATACATATGTGTGTGTGTGTGAAGTTAAAGCACTTCAACTTTTTCACTTACAGAGGAAAAAACACTACAACTTTGCCCCTTCAATATTTGTAGCTGGAGAATGGCAACAGTAGTGAACCGAGAAAGAAATTCCTGAGAAAAAAAAACAGTCAGTCGTCGTTCGTCGATAAAGTGTGTAGTCAGACGGACTCGCCTAAATTATGATAGAACAAAAGTGTTCTGTATTTACTTTTATGTATAAATAGCACAGAAGGTGCTAATTTACAATATTTTTCCTAATCATCTTGAAACCATGTAAATAATAAGTGAAAATAATCATCGTATTAAAAGTATTTGTGTGTAGACAGATGGATTAATTATTTGAGTTAAATAGTGAGTTTTGGTTTCATTTTAATCTTGTGAATAACTAGAAAGAATGATTTAATGTTGAAACGATTATCTCTTCATTTTATATATTGAGTGAGTAATCCGTTTTTACATACAGAGCTGCCAACCTAATGTGGCAAATTGTTAGTACTGCCCCTTTTTCTACACCGGTAATTTCTTAGAGTTTTTTTCTTCCTAATTCGTCGCAAATACATTTGAAGAAAATTACTTTTAAAAACTAAGTGGTGTAGAAAAAGGGACGGTACTAGCAATTTGCCGGATTAGGTTGGCAGCTCTGTACACACATATATATATTATGTTTTTAAATTTTATCATTACAGAAATTTCAGTACTTACTTGCGATACTAGTATTGTGTTTTCGTATTTGGCGTAGTTTCGAACAAAGTAGTTATGGAATACATTAATCCACTGAAAGGTTCCTGATTTTCTACCTTGCAGGCTAAGAACTTCCTTGTTTCTGTTCTCAGTGAATAAGTTGTTCACAATGATTCCATGCAGCCCAAGCACAGCCGTGTGAGAATCCACTTTAATGGAAAGTCCTCCTTGATTTTTCAAGATGAGATTGTTATAAAAATAAAGTGCTTTGGCATTTTGGACATCCACGGCGACAGCACTTTCGCTGGATGTAAAATTTCCAAACATTTCTTTTCCGTTATTCATGATCCGACTGTATCTTACAGTGATGGCAGGCGTGATTTCTCCAGCACTTCTGTAAATGAACCCTTCACGACCATTGTTAGTTATTTCGCAATAGGAGATGTTGTGATGAGAATCTTGAGCTGCAAAAATATCGAAAAAAAAATTAGTTCTATATTTGCAAGTATATACAAACATCCTCAACATATAAAAAACACATTTAATTTGTTATTTACACGAATAACACGTCTTCAGAGAGAAGCATGTTCGTCACTTAATTTACGTAAATGATAAGAAAGCACTACAGAACTGGCGTTTTAAAGTAATAAGTACAAAACTTTGAATAAACACCATAAAATGCAATAAACTCGTAACACGTGCACGCTTGTGCGTTACCACTTTGAATGCAGCACTCGTACCTACTTTGTTCGCCTGATGTACGGTCGTGTGTTCTTTCGATCCGAAACAATAGTTGCGAGTTTATTGCATTTTATGATGTTTATTCAAAGTTTTGTACTTATTACTCCATTTATGGGCTGAGTATCCGTCTCATGTTTATTAATTTTACGCGAATAAACATTGTGTAAATAGTTTGTCAGTACCAACCAGAGTTAGTGATAATAAAAAATACACGTAGAGTTTACTGGGTAAAAACAGACGCTTTAAAAAATAATAATAATAAATAAAAAAATTAAAAAAAAATCGCGTGAATGAAGAGACAGCTCTAAGTATATGAATGTATCGTCATCAAAGAAATATACGCCACCTCCCTACTAATTTCGCCGTAAATTAGTGTAGAAACATGCAGATGGGGCCGATTGATTAGTAATAACGATTAGTTTATAACGGTATAATTATATTTCACTTAGAGGGGTCTAACTATTAAAACTGGCATTAACTTCATTTGTTTATTCAATAGCAACTCCGATTTGTTACCATTTTTTGAGGTTATTTGAATCAATTTAGTCCAGAAAATAGTATAGAGTATTTATTTCTATCAATTTTTCATATTTAATTTGTCAAAATATGGGGATGCTATTGTTATATGAATGTGACAAACATTAATTCATATCTTCCCGAAAAGTTATTATATTCAAATTTCATTTTATTTTATGCGTTAGGATGAAGTGACTCAAACATATTCCATGCATATTTTGGATTAAAAAACATTTTTTGAATTATGAAAATTATTAATGAATTCATATTTCAAAAAATTGTGGTTATTCAAGTAAGTTTAAATGCACACTTCATCTCAACGCCTAATACATTTTCGCTTGTAACTTTATCAAGAATTACTGAAAGTTTATAAACTATACCTTTTTTCGAACCGCCTTGATCTCAGGAATTCGAGAGTCAAAAATGATGTTGCAATTTAAAAAAAAAAAAGAAAAAAAGAAAAAGAAGTTGATTTAAATTTTAATATGTAGAGGACCCTCTAAGCAAAATTTAACTATTGCATTCATAACTAAATGTTATTACCAATCGATCGTCACCAGCCGCATGTTTCTACGATAATTTACGGTTAAATTAGTCGGGAATGGTGTTTTTTTTTAATGACTGTACACATAGAAATGTACAAAAGTTAGTGGTCATAAAAAATACGTGTAGATTTATAAAGTTTACTGTGTAAAAACAGATACGTTAAAAAAAATCAATGGTATCCTAAAAAAAGGTGTTCGAGCAAAACCTCCTAAACTCTGCACAGCTTAATCCCCGCTTTCAATACGTAAAAAAATATCCAGAGAATTTATTGTTAAAATGGCAAAATAAATCTGCAAATTTAGTAAACGAAACAAATTTGGCTTTCCCAACAAAATATTTTTTCGATACACACTAGGTTAAAAATATTGATAAGTAAAAGACCCTCTGGTTCTTTTTGATAAATTGTAATCAGAAAAACAATAACAAAATCAAAAATATCTTACCTTTAAGATGGGATATGGGAACAGTTATGACTTCAGCAATGAATCCGTGTTCTCCGCTTCCTCCAATAGTATGCAACAAGACACTAAGAGTATCTTCCGATGAAACATAGAAGTTATTAGCACTCTCAATTCCGATATGCCATCCAATGGTTGCCAATACTGGCGACGTCTCATTGAAAACATCACCGTCATAGATTTTAATGTTATCAGGCTGAGCAGAATATTTTGTCCCGTTGAAGAGATTAAACTGCAACAGTCTAAAACCGATTTGTTTCCCATTGTGGTGAGAGCTAAATATTTTTACGCAATCTACTGGTTGATTATCATACTTATAGTACAATATTATTCTGTCTTCAACAATCATTTCTTTATTTGTGTCACATATATCAACCATACCGAATATCCCATAAGATATATCGACTCGTTTTAAAGGATCATAACCTAATTTTGAAGCTTCAGATGTTGATTCGCCAGTTAAAGTAAGAATATTGATTCCAATTCCTAAATTGTTCGTGATTGAAAGTTCATTAAACGCTAAATTGCTAGAAACGCCAATAACTTCCAAAGCATGTGATGCACTTTCCGATATGTTGACGAAATTCATGGCAATATCTCTTTGTACCAACTGGAGTGCTGGGCTTTTCTCATTGTGCAATACACCAGCGCCTCTAATATGAACATATTCCAGTTCCGACATATCTCTGGCCACATAGTTCAAAGTTGGCCTGTTTAGTGGTGAATCTGTAGTTTCAAAGCTTGCAATGGAGAAACGAATGCCTCCCCAGTGTTCTTCATGTTCAGGCAATATTTCCTTACCACAATGAACATACACAAAATCGCCATCGTGATGGCATTTGTAATCATCGATGTAACCATTAAGTCTATATTCACATTCAGATAAAGACCTTTCAGTTCCTACGCATTCAAGTGGATGAGGCCATGACCTTACACGACCTGTTTGAGTAGCACCCATTTCAAGTCTAGGTCCAAAGGCCAAATGCATGTTTAAAACATTATATCCGAGTTCTTTACAAACTACTTGTGCATTTCTCTCTGTGAATCTTTCATCACAAACTGGCACCCACTGTTCAGTAGTACTGTTGTAAATTTCGAGGAAACCATCATTGCGCTTATCAGTGCATTTTTCGTCAATACAGAGCCTCGATTTTAAAACATCTGTTTGCCGACGAAAGCGTTTTTCATCAAACCTTTTTGAAGGTCTCATGATAATTGGTCGTTCGGGATTTCCTCTTGCTAAAATATTTCCAAGAACTAAAATCCCTACACTAGGCAGAAATTCTAGTACAACTCCCGATTCAATAGTTAGGGTCGATCCAGGCATTATAGTCAAATCTGACGTAATAACATATGGTTCAGGCCTGTACGTGAGTTTGAAATTGTGATATAAACGTCCAGTGAGCCTACCAATTTTGATTAGAGCTTCTTCAGTGCTATTAAAGGATATAGCTCTAGCGTCAATATCTCGATATCCTAAATAAGGATTAATATCGGCAATGGCATACCCATTCCAATCATCAAAATCAAATATCCTTTCTTGAATAGTCACGGGATCGTCTGATCCCCACCAATTGTATCCCACATTTATCTTGTTGTCTACAGAGCCTGTCAGAACTCCAGCTAATAATTCGAATTGCATGTTTATATTAACCAATATATTTCGGTTAATGTTTACAAGTTGAACACCTCTAATGGCAAGTGCATAACTAATAGGTTCATAACCAAATTTTGAATTCAAACTTATATCTTTGTTGTCCGACACTATATTTCTGCGAAAATATGCTGGAACTACTCCAAATTTATTGGCATGGCTTTGTAAATTGAATTCAACACCAAATGAAGCTGAATTTTCAGAAATAACATTTTCTTCTATCAAAAGCTCTTTTTCCATACCTGAAAAGCTCAAAATTCCTCTTCTGCATATATTTTCTTGAAATGTATTTCCAGACATATTCACTCGAGCAAAGTGACCACTTATAGAAAATTCAAATTTCCTATTTCTAGTCACTGAACAGTTGTGCATCGAAAAAGAGTGGGTGAAATTTTCATTGTATTGCCACACATACGGCAATCTAATATCTATTCCACCTGCATTATTTTCAAATATGGTATTATTGATTGTCCAATGAAACAAGTTATTGGAATTGCGTATATCTCTACTGTAATGCAGTAAACCTTTCCCATTGGAATGTACTGTACTGTTGATTATAGTATAATTAATCTGAAAAGAGAAAGAAAGACAAATTAAGAACAATGTTTTCAAATTATATTTTAATCACATTAAAAACTGAGACAGATAATATACATTAAAATAAATACATTTTAAAAGATTAAAAACACGATACACAAATTTAAACGTTTCGAGCCTTTTACAGGCTCCTCATCAGTAAAAAACATCAAATGTAAATGCTGAGAAGAACAACAGACTTTCATTTAGTGAGTACAACATATTCATCAGGAACTGCGCATGCCTCATTAAGGGGTGAAAAATGTTGATTTGTGTACCAGCCCTCCAGGAAAATTCTTGAATGATAATTTAAACAGTTAGATACGATTACTTTAGTATTGTTAAAATCAGGTAAATGGTCAGTTTCTATGGCATGCTGTACAATTTTCGAACGAATATCACGGTTTGCATTTACATATGATGTTTTTTACTGATGAGGAGCCTGTAAAAGGCTCGAAACGTTTAAAGTTGTGTATCGTGTTTTTAATCTTTTAAAATGTATATATTTTTTTAATGTATATTATCTGTCTCAGTTTTTAGTGTGATTAAAATATAATTTAACTACGAAACGTAATGATTTTTAAATATTTTCAAATATAATATTAAAAGAAAAACATTTGGTTCAACATGTAACACAAATAAATTAATCCCTTAAAAAGCATCACCATTTTATTATGAAAACTGAATGATGTACAGTCACCCCCCAAAAAAAACGCCACCCCCCCCACCTAATTTCGCCGTAAATTATCGTAGAAACATTTGACTGGTACCGATCGATTTGTAATAACATCTAGTTTATAACGGTATAGTTACATTTTGCCTATGGGGTCCGTCTATACATTTAGAATATATAAATCATGATCTACCACCCTTTATACATTATTTATTTTAAGTTTGACACCGGAAAAAAAATTAAGAAATGTTAATTATAAAAAAAAAAAAAAAAAAAAAATGACTAATTCACAGAACTTTCTGAGTTAGTTTATGAATTAAAAGATTTTTATTGGTTTCTATTGATTAAACATCAGGTTGTTCACTTCATACGAAGAAAATTACATAGCTTGAATAGATATTAAAATATCTATCAAAAGAGGAAAAAAAAAAAAAAGGTGAATGGTTTTAAATTTGTTTGAAAATTCAAAATTATTTTAACTCAAGCTGCCGTATAATTGTCTGAAACGGCGGCACTCAACCTGGTTCCCACGGCCGTTTCACAGTGACAATGGGAGTTTGTTCTGATACTGCAGTACTTTCATTTTCTTTAATTTAATTGACTTTTTAAAAATATTAAAACAGATTTTTTTTTTATTTTTATTTATTTATTTTTTTAATTAATTTTTTTTTTTTTTCATGACATTATTAAAAACTTTTACATAAATCTCCACGATATTCTTTTGCTTTTATATTTTATAATGTGTAACAAATTAATATGCAAAATAATAAATCCTACTACTTAATGGGATGTTCTAAAATTCTACTCTTTAACACAGATACCGAAGTGGACGGTGGGTGTAGAAAGGCTGACTACCCTTAATCTAAATCTTCACTTGAAAAGGTCAAAATGTTACATAACTCTTTTTTCTTAAGGAAAAAAGAAGATAAGGAGGAGGAGGAAAGATCAAAACGAATAGAAAGCATATTAAACGTTAATACCCTTTAAACACTGGAAAAGGGCGGGGTTTCGTATTGTGTGTCATTTGGGAGCTGTAGAGTGCCAGAAAATTACTTTATGTAATAAAACTTTTCATTTAAAGGGTATTTAAAGCAGCATTATGTTTAATACATAGACTATTCAGAAAAAAAGTACCATTCATCTGGTTCATGAAAAATAAAGAACATTTTCTGGCATTGCTCTATGTATATACATTCTTGTCAACCTAACCCGGAAGATTACTGGTCCCGCCCCTTTCCGTACATTTTTTTCACATCAGTCTTTTTAGCGCCCTGTCAGCCATCGGTGGCTGACACTGATCTTTCCATTTAGGCCAAGTCAGCCGGCAGTGTAAAATATGATATAAAACTACAGAACTTACATAGTTTTAAGTAATTACTGACACTTTATTTAAAATTTACTTCATGTTTTTTTTTTTTTTTTAATAGGATTTTTATAGGATTATATCGTTAAGGCCTAATGGGGTTTATTGAAACTCGATAAACATAACACGCTTCTAAGCAGCACGTGTGGCCTGAATGGGATTTCCATAAGAATTCGCGTGGCGCTCAATGAGTTAATCGTAAATGTATTTGAAGTTAATTACTCTAAAAATTAAATTGTGTACACACAGGGGCGGGAACTAACAATGTTACGGGTTAGGTTGGCAAGTATGCATATATATTTTGCTTGAATTATAAAAATTTATAACACATTTTCTTTTTTTTTTTTAGTATTTTGTGTTTATATGTCTCATTAAAAATAAATACAATATTCATATATAAACATTTCCATACAGTAATGTATATAAACATATTGATTAAAGAAGTTTTGTTGATATTATATAATTATTCTTCTATCTGTATAGTATATTAACACAAATATATTTTGTAAATTTCGCAGCATCGAAAAACAGCAACATAGCTTCCATATCAAAGCTTAATGTAAATAGGACGTAAGCGTACTGTAGCTAGTGTTGAAGTTTGAAAAAAAAAAAAAAAAAAAGAATAACAGTGGGCTAAAAATACCCCGGAATAAATTAAAATGTTGTTTATTCTGGTTTTAGTCAGGTGATATCACTCGTGCTAAATAGCTGGATCCGCCCTCTCTTAAGCTCAGGTTCAGCTCATCATTAAAATATTGTTTTTAATATCTGCCGCACCAAAATGTTCAAAACACAAATGCCAATTTTCATATATTTTGAAATCTTCCCGTTTCAACTTTAAAAGCATTTAGATTAATTTATTTTATTTTGAATTTTTAAATTTAGACGTTTAAAGTCTTTTAAATGAAATTTCAGGATTCTGTAAGATCAATATCTATATATTTGAAGACAATTCCTTTGTTTTAAATTTTTATTCCATAATAACTGTGACTTTGATTTCGTGATTAGGAAATTGAAAATAAATACTGTTGAGCTATGTTCCAATAATAGATCTTATAAACTTAAAAAAAAAAATATATAAATAATAAACCAATTTTTCACGATTTGATTCTGTATTAAAAAACTTTTAATAGAAATTTGATATTTTATTATGTTACATTATGGGATAAATTTTAAATAACACAAAGCTTACAAACGGTACAGTAACCAAATGCAAATATGTCACAACAAAATTTAAACAGAAAATTCATGGTAAAAAATCTTTTTAAAATTATTAAATATTCATAATAATATTAATAAAACGGTTGTCGAATGCATAATTGCTGTTTCATGCAATCAGTTTCGCTGTACCGTGTTTTCTAAAACATGATATTTAACTAGAGGTGTACGTACTCTTGAATATTGAAATGCGAAAAAAAGTGTTACAGGGTTAAAATAGAATTTTAGCAGCGAAAAACTAGAAAAAGATATTTAATACTTATGAAGAGAGACTTAACATATTAGGATCGGATATATTCCTTTCTTGTACCGTAAGCCACGCCTTTTCACAAGTTTTCTAAAACTTTATATTATAAAACAGAATAATTTTGCATATTTGTAATTAAATCATTTAAGTTTTGTCTTCAATAATCGATGTAGTAAATACCATTGTGATTTATGCATACCAGCGTCACATATAGAGTCAAATAGGAATATGCAAATTAGTCTTTTTTTTTTAAATAGTGTTTCAGCGAATCAGAGGCGGGGCTTCTTTTCTTTTGAAATTCTTTCACAATCCCTCACCTACATTGTGATAACTTTATAAAAATATGCCAATTTGTATAATAAATATCGAAATATTGCTTAAGAAACAAAAAAAATAACATAAAGGTAAATTAAAATAGTTTTCCGTCAAATTATATACAAACATTTACTTATAGAGGATACAGATTATAACAAGTGACGGCCCCCTAACAGGAATAAAAAGTGAAATATCACTGTAACTCAAAAAATAATGTTAGGAACGAGCTGTAAATTTGGAAACCCATGTTTTTGATGATGCCCGTTCTATTCGTGCAAAAATTAACATAGGTCATAATTCATAATTTTTTCAAATATGAATTTATTAATAATTTGCATAATTCAAAAAATGTTTTTTTTAGCAAAAATTTGCATGGAATATGTTTGGGTCACTTCATTCTAACGAATAAAAAAAACAAGAATTTAAATATCATAATTATTTCGGAAGATATGATTTAATGTTTGTCACATTCATTTAACATTAGCATCCCCAAACTTTGACAGCTTATAACTCTATGAAAAATTGAGCGAAATATATAAACTATACCATTTTCCGTGATGATTTGATCCAAAGAATTCAAATAAATTATAAAAAATGGGGGTTACCTTTGAAAAAAATGAAGTTGATGTCAGTTTTAATATGTAGACGACCCCCTAAGTAAAATCTAACTATAACATTATAAACTAGACGTTATTACAAACTGATTAGTACCAGTCGCATGTTTCTACGATAATTTATGGCAAAATTAGGTGGGGGGTGGCGTTTTTTTTTTTGGGGTGACTGTACAATAAAAACAATTGTACAGCCCCCTCCAATTTTAAATATTTGTAATACTTATTTTGTAATCTTCGCTTAGTTAAGCTTTCGAATACATGTGGTTTTATGCTTTATCGTAAAATAAAATTTTTAGTACAGCTTTTTAATATTTTACTCAGAATCACAATGTGACTCGATTTCTAATTTTAGTGTAAATACATCTGAGAGTAATTCGGAAATAAGTGATATTTATGAAAGTTCGGATAGCGAATATGTAAACAGGCAGCGTATTATACATACATTGTTGTAGTATAGGTAAAATTCTTTTCATAAAATTCTGTTTTAATGTTTAAAACACATATCTTTGACTTTCTCTGCTTACTGGAAAACCAACATTGAGTCATAATAACCCTTATTGTTGGTTTTTCCACAAAAATAAATTTCTCTATTTAAAACTAAAAAAATTTCCAAAAATTAAAAATAAATACTTACATTGTTCATACACTTTATATTGTACAAGTTTCATGAATAAAAAAATAGGTACTTTTTTTTTTCGTTTTCTTGAAAATTACGAGATATTTCTGGGATTTAAAATATTGGCAACTCTGGCTTTTTCAAACAGTGAGACTCCGCTCAGCAATTGTTGAACCGCATTCATTCCCTCCAAATTTGCCTTAGTAATTCACTTCTAATCATAGTTATGTGAATTAATTTGTTGTAGAAAAAGTTCAGATCTAAAAGTTTTAATACATTAACAATAACTTATTTAACAGATATTTATTAGTTGATATTGTTTTCACAAAACTTTGTATAATAATGAAACACGTAACAAACAGTATTTCTTTTAACTTTAAATGAAAAATTATCTAGAGACACAGAATAAAGAGTTAGGAAATTCCGGTTAATTTATGTAACAGCAAAGAAAATATTTTCGTTTATAAATATCAGAATTCTTACTCCACGCCCTTTTTCCAGTTCAAACCCAGGAATAAAAGATTTTCCACTTTTACGCCTTCACTTATTTTATACAGGAATCTATGTGATATTTTTAGTAATGTGTGTCAATTAAATACTATAGAGATCATTGAAAAAAAAAAAAAAAAAAAAAAAAAAACATAGGTAGTAATGAAAAGGCGAAAATTTTGTATGATTGAACGTGACCTGGAGAAAGGGTGGAGAGTACAAACCCTGAATATTAATTAATGCACTCTTTCTTAGGCATTATTTATCAGTTGATGTTGATATTGCAAGGATTGGACACTGTCACAAGAAATCACCTATATTATCGTTAGTTTAACAAGACATCGACAGTTAAGATGTAAACCATTTATTTATCTGATAATGGTATTAGGTCTGCTACAATGTTCTACCCCTCACATTGTTGGAAAAAAAAAAAAAAAAAAAAAAAAAGTATGTACCGTCATTTCTCCACCAGAAATTTTATTTAATAGAGAAATCTACACTTTTTCGAAGGAAGAGCTCGTACAAATATAAATTTATCTATTAATTGAAATTTCTGGTGCAAAACTGGATTATATAACCTGCGGGGTATCTACCAGAAATTACGGTGTACAACATAGTATAAAACAAAGTATAAAAAATGTAAAACCCAATATGTCTTCCCTCTAGTAATTACATAAATGAACTCACACTTTCAACGAAAATTTTTCTAGTGACACAGACTAAAGACTTAGCAATTGTTCATAACATATTTAACACTTTCGCGACTGCATGTTTTTGTCTTTTTGATAGCGGACGTTATTCTCCCAAATATGATATTTAAGAGCAAAATCTTTTGTATTCACATTTATAACACAAATGGATATACATTATAATTATACTCTTTCTAATCAAAGAATTTGTATCCATAGTATATCATGGTTTGTACGGCCACGCCTTTTTTCAAGGACTCTCCCACCAGTATTTTTATGCAACACATTTCCTTTTAAGTTTTAAGGCTTTTTTAATATTAAAATTTGCTAAATAATAATACATGTGCAGAAAATTAAGAAAATTCAAGGACTGTACAAACTATGTATATTGAATGTACAAATATGAATTTT
Source organism: Salticus scenicus (assembly GCA_963930645.1). Classification (NCBI taxonomy): domain Eukaryota; kingdom Metazoa; phylum Arthropoda; class Arachnida; order Araneae; family Salticidae; genus Salticus; species Salticus scenicus. The sequence goes on along the minus strand of OZ005659.1, from coordinate 18,583,924 downwards.
AAGTATATATTTAAGAAATAAATAACATACAAATTTCGAAAGAAACGCCCACTGGTGGAGTTACAGATTTTCAAATGACGTGAATCTACGTCAGCGGTCGCGAAAGTGTTAACAGCGAAGGAAACATTTTATTTAAAAACATTAATCAACATCTCGGTTTCTCCTTCAGCATTGTACAAAGTAAAATTGGTGATACACTCTCATGTTTACAAATTAAAAGTGATTATATAAAATAAACATACAGGATGGCCATAATTAAACTGACAGTGTTTGCAGAGTTGTGTAGAGTTATCTAACTGCGCGATTGGCGCTAAATTTTATAGGATGATTTAAAAAGACGAGGGATGAAGGATTGCACTAAAAAAAATATTAGTTCCAAAAGTCACCGTTAGGGGAATATATGGCGCTGTGTAAAAGAAATGAGAGTTCTAAAAAACGCAGTATGAATATTGAAATAAAATTGCCCCCTTTTTTTAGTACATTTAGCAATTTAATTCTTTAATTTAATGTGGTAACAATTTTTAAAGATAAAGTAAGATACTTTAGATTATACAGTTACCAGTCAGCCTTCGTTTTTTTTTTTTTTTTTTTTTTTTTAATAATATACAGAATTTTAAACGAAAATTATTCACACTTTCGGTTATATTGAAAAATCACTTTTGAAACAGTACATTGCATTCGGAATACACGTATATTAAATAATTCATGAAGTATGAACATTTTTATGAAAAAAGTTTTCGCTGCATAGGAGCGAAAAATAGAAAAAAATTTATTGCATAGATTAAAAGCTGGATATAATGGGCAACTTTTACCAAATTTTTCTTTGAACAGAGTAAAAATTAAGCAAATTGTAGTTTGCAAAGAAGAGAGATAGATTTACGGTATTTTAGAAGGGTTTAAATTCCACAGTGTATCTAAATTTCAGTGTTGCCAGATGTACGAAATTCTTACTACAGTGAGGATTTTCAGCTCTGCTTTTGGCGTGTGTGTGTGTGTGGGGGGGGGGGGGGGGTGTTAAAGTTCTGTTTTGTAGGGATTTTTCTATTATCTAATGAAAATTTTAAAATTCTTTTTAAAAACGCAAAATTTTTAAACTTATCTGTAAAAAAGTTGCTTACAATACCTTGTGTCTGATACATTATTTTATTACAGACTGATGCGAAGTGAAACATCTCATAACTCAGAGTTGCCAACATTTATGATTTATTCCAGTGTATTATTAGTACCACCTTCTTTTGGTACGTCTACTATTTTTTATAAGAGTAGTTTTCTTCCTATTTAATCTTACTTACATACTGGGGAAAATTACTCCAGAAAATAAGTAAGGGAGAAAAAAGGGCATTACTATGATTGCTCCGGCATAAATTATATTAGTTGGAAAATTTGCATATTTTTAATATGTTCTTCCTTTTATTATTATTATTACTATTATTATTACTATTAGTATTCGGAAATGGTAAATTTATTATATAATTTTAATAAAAAATATAACATTTATTTAATATTTTGATATAATTAACATCAAAGTTTTAAAATAAATTGGACAATAAGTCAAGTACATGTTAAAATTAAATTTCCTCGAAATGCCAATTGTTTTCATCAGCAATTGTCAAGTTATTTGCATACACCCACCCCTCAAATAAAATATATTGTGCAGTACAAAACCTTAATTAAATATTATACTGATCTAAAGGTGTATTTTATTTTGTTTTACGTCAGAATGCATTGTCTTTCGTTTTCCTTTCTGTAAATTAACCTTTTTATTTTTCTTTGATGTGCTCACACCACCCATTTCGTATAGCCACGCACCCTGCCTAAGGAGTCGGATAAAGGTACCTAACAAGTCGATATTTGCTGAACATTGATTATTTATTACGAAATTAAATTTATTGGGTAAGTTTGATGTGAAAATATGTCAAAGGAGGTTAGTTGTTTGATTTAATAGAATACAGAGCAAGCAGTATTAAATTTAAACAAATTATAGAAAAATAGTCCATTTTATTTACTGTGTTTTCACGAATATACATATATTAGGTACTTGTTTTTATTTGTCCGTTTGTTTCAACAATTAACTTAAGTACATATTAATAAGAATGAATCTTTTTTTTTTTTTTTTTCTCTTTTTTAATGCTAGAAAATATTAAAATAATATGATTTTGTCGTAGGATATTTTTTTGTAGGGTAAAAATATTTTAACGTAGAGATAATTTAAATTTTCATCCGCCAACACTTCTAAATTTCATTACGCGACACACACTAATTTTAGATGGCGCTGTTCGGTACCCCATAGGGTGCGGACAACGCTACAAGAATTTTATCAGAGAAATTATCCATCGTGATAACAATTTGAAATCCTATAAAAGAAATTTCTTTAAACCTGCAGTGGTGTGAGTAATATAATTTACTTTATATGTTTTATTTAAATTTAAAGCGTGTCTGAGTTCGTAGTCATAGTAGTCATTATTTTGAATACAGTAGTTATACAACTAGAGTCTACTGTATTCATAATCATTAAATGCAGTGTTAGAAATTTGGAACGAGCTTGAACACAATTACATTACACTATGAAGGTAGCAACGTATTAAAGCAGTAGCGTGCATTTGCCAAACGCTTTTAGGGAAAAGCATTTAAATTTTCAGTAAATGCTTAAGTATTAATTATTTGTTCAAAACGCTAGCCCTCCTGTGGCGTATTGGTAGCATACACAGACATTAGCCGGAGGTTCTAAGTTCGACACTACCCAACTGAAACATTTTTTCCTTTCCTTTTCTATTTATTTATTTATTATTAATATATATATGCATATATTTTCTAAATCTGAACATATCTTTTCTAATTCCATTTTATTTTATATTTTAAAAAAATTCTAAAATTCGTTTTTAAAAGTATAAAAAATAAAAAAATAAAAAATGTAAAATAATGATTATTACGTATAAAATAATGATTTTTATGGCAAGCAAATATTTCAAATACATGACACCACCTTCCAATTTTATTTACATTGTTGATTCAATAACGATTTCTTCCAGAACGACTTTAACAATTTGAGGTCTCAGCTCGGGCGTCAGTAGGATTGTCATTCTCATTAAATATTAATTCTTAGTACATACATTTAAGTATTCGCTTTATTATGTATAAAAAGAGTTTGAAGTTTATAATAAAAATATATATGTTTAATTGCATTACTTCCAAATATTTTTTTTTCCCCTTTTCAAGAAATCATGAAAAGTACGAAAAATTCAGTCCAGAGTGAAATATCTGCATAATTACCAAAATTTAAATCCTTGCGGAGTGCTTTTTTCCCCCCGTCTTTATTTCGCACCACAATATTTATATAATATTTTTCTCTAATATTTAATTACGATTTAAAAAAAAAAAAAAAAAAAAAAAAAATTACCCTTAAAATAAAAGAGGTGTGATATGAAGATGGGGCTAAAAGTGCTCCGGAATAAATTGAATTATTGGCAACTCTGGCTTTATCCAAAAGTGTGACTCTGCCCATCAATTAATGAACCCACCCCCCTACAAATTTGCCTTAGTAATTCACTTTTAATCACAGTTATATGAATTAATTAATGGTAGAAAAAGACCAGACCTGAAAGTGTTAATACACTAACTATACCTATCTTAACTGATATTTATTAGTTGATACTGTTCTCACAAAACTTTGCATAATAAGGAAACACGTGACAAACAATATTACTTTCTACTTTAAATGATAAATTTTTAAGAGACACAGAATAAAGAGTTAGGATATCCCGGTGAATTTATGTAACAGCAAAGAAAATAATTTTATTTTATATATATCAGGATTCTTACTCCCCGCCCATTTTCCAGTTCACCCCCAGGAATTAAAAAATTTCCATTTTTAGGCCTCCAGTTACTTTATGCAAAAATTCTTGTGATATTTTTAGTAATGTGTTGTATTTAAATAGTATACAGATCATTGTAAAAAAAAAATATATATATATATGGGTAGTAATAAAAAGGCGAAAATTTTTTATCATTGAAAGTGTCCTGGAAAAAGGGCGGAGAGTAAGAACTCTGAATAATAATCAATAAACTTTTTTCTTAGGCATTATTTATCAGTTGATATTGCAGGGATGGAACACTGGCACAGAACTCATATCAGTATTACTTTAAGAAATTTCTTAAAGAAATAACCTATAATATCGTTATATAAACAGGGCGTCGACAGTTAAGAAGCAAAAAATTTCTTCTTTGATGGTGGTATGAGTTCTGCACAAGTATTCTACTACTGATCAGTAGTAGATAGCGGCAATTTTTTAAAAACAATTTATTGGAAGTGAGGAAAGTTTAGCTATCTTTTCCAGATTGTTGAATGTAGGTTAACCATGTTTAATTTCAGCCGGAAAATACTTGTTAATTTCTATACTTTTGCCAATTTTTTTGTTTACCCGTCCTCTCTCTGAACATATCCTGTCTTCCAAAGAAAGATTGAGGGGGAGCTTGAGCAGTATTTTACGTTATGTTTATATATATATATATATATATATATAATTTTCTTGAATTCCATAGTTTTCGTTATATTGACAAACTTTTTTTAAAAATGAGTATGCGTCAATACATGAGAAAAAAAAAAAAAAAATAGATTAGGGGAACAAACTGAGCTATCATTTAAAGCTCATAAAAGCATTGTATTTTAATTACAGATTGTATGCTACACATGTCAGGATTTTTTAATGTAAATAAATATTTATTTTATTCTTTTTTTTTTTTTCTAGCTGCTGTGAGGAGGATCAGATCTGGAAAAAGTCAATCACTAATTCAGCCATATTAACTTAAGTGGAAAAAAAATACAAAAAATAAATGAAATTTTTTGAAGTTACTTGTTTTTGTTTGTTACAAAGCAAAGTTTATACACACACACACGCACAAAAAAAAAGCTTAAGTTAGTTTTTTTTTTAACTTAGAAAATTACAGGGTTGCTACAGAACCTGTAATTTTAATGGAAACTTGGAAAGCTCAGTTAGTTTGACAGTTTATTGTAAAAACAGGAAAAACTCAGGCAATTTTTTGGGAGACTTTAAAATCATTTAAAGTCTTAAGTTATTAAGTCTTTTAGTTTAAAATTTTAAATTGTCTGTTAATGCTTAGTATGAAGATAAAAAAAAAGTTAATTATATGTTTCTTTTTAACTGCACTAAGCTAATAAAATTAATATATCCTATTGCCAATTGACTCATAAATGTGTTAGATTCTACTGTTGCATGATGACATTTCATCTATTTTACTTTTAAAAGAACTCATGAAAATTTTTTCGAGAATCGTGTAGCAACTTTGAATGAAAATATCCTTTTTAAGTATTAAATTGTTCGACTTAAGAACTTTCTCTTTAATTTGTTATTATTAATAGTAAGTTAAAAAATAAATGATTTTTCAAACATAGCTCTATCAGAATAAAATATTTAAAAGAGAAAAAAGTGATTTAAATATTAAAAAACTAATAAAATATAATCTGTTGATTTTTTTTTTTTTTTTTTTTTTTTAAGGTCTACAAACATTTTTTATGAGAATCTGGCTATAGCTCCTTGGAGTTTTTGCATTATTTATAAAAAATGTTGTAGTCTTACATTTATTTCAGTTAGATTTAGTATTTACGAGCCTAATTTCAGTTTACTCTTGCTTATTAAAAACGAGAAAAGTATTTGCATATATATGATGTGACATGATTAAATTGTGGTAAATATTTCAGTTCTTAATGCAGTGTTCAAATTTTATATTTTAGTAGAACATGCAAGGGTGAAAGTGGTTATCGTCATCGGCACCACTATTTTTATTTAGAAAAAAATGAGTTTATTTTTACTCTAATATCCTTTGATTAAATAGGATACAGGTTACTGAAAACAATTCCGGTGGAAGAATTCCGTCAAAAGACGGAAAACCACGGATTAGGAGATTCTAATCCGTGTTAGTTAAAATAGTTTTCCGTCAAATTATATACAAACATTTACTTATAGAGGATACAGATTATAACAAGTGACGGCCCCCTAACAGGAATAAAAAGTGAAATATCACTGTAACTCAAAAAATAATGTTAGGAACGAGCTGTAAATTTGGAAATCCATGTTTTTGATGATGCCCGTTCTATTCGTGCAAAAATTAACATAGGTCATAATTCATAATTTTTTCAAATATGAATTTATTAATAATTTTCATAATTCAAAAAATGTTTTTTTAGCAAAAATTTGCATGGAATATGTTTGGGTCACTTCATTCTAACGAATAAAAAAAAACAGAATTTAAATATCATAATTATTTCGGAAGATATGATTTAATGTTTGTAATGTTTGTCACATTCATTTAACATTAGTATCCCCAAACTTTGACAGCTTATAACTCTATGAAAAATTGAGCGAAATATATAAACAATACCATTTTCCGTGATGATTTGATCCAAAGAATTCAAATAAATTATAAAAAATGGGGGTTACCTTTGAAAAAAAATGAAGTTGATGTCAGTTTTAATATGTAGACGACCCCTAAGTAAAATCTAACTATAACATTATAAACTAGACGTTATTACAAACTGATTGGTACCAGTCGCATGTTTCTACGATAATTTACGGCAAAATTAGGTGGGGGGGGGGGTGGCGTTATTTTTGGGGGGTGACTGTACTTATAGATGTACACCCATGCTTCATCTGCATAATAAAATATTTTGAGTAACTTGTATAGGTGGCGAAAAAAAAGTTACGCTAAATTTATATAAATATACAACTTCTTCTCTTTTTTCCACTTGTTAATATAGTTTTATATTAATAGGATTTTGAGCGAGTTCGTACCATTTCTGATATGTTTCGATTTGTCTTGTAACTGCCAATCGAAAACATTGCTTACAAGGAGCATCACGCAAGTGTCCGAGTGTTTATTATTATATAAATAAGAAAAAATTCACATGTTTTTAGCCTGTTTATAGCTAGACGAGGAGCTCAAGGGGGTATCGTTCGAAAGGTATGGCTAATGTGGATAGCAGGAAAAAAAAGAATTATTTTCTTGTAGGGTTGAGAAGGCATTTAAAAACCTTTATTTTTATAAACAGGTAACCTTTGTATTTAAAATTTCTTTAAAAGAAAGCTGTTAAATCTGCACGTGCATTTTTTTAAAATTCAGCCACTGAGGATTACATACAGCCGCTGATGATTTAGCTTATTTTCTGGATTTGTTTTTTTAAATCTCAAACATAACGCTACGTGGGAGAATCATTCTTCACTTTATTCTAACGTTCTTTTTTTATTTCTCTTTTGTGTGAAGAAGTGAATACATTTTATTTGGCAAAAAAGTGAATATATATTTTTTTCAAACTGTTGATATACTATTTCGATATTTTTTTTTTTTTTTTTTTTGTTACTGAAATGCTCAGAAAAAGAACTTTGACCGGTCGGATTGAAAGGCAAACAGATAGAGATGTTCAGAAGGATACGCATCATTCTGTAAGTAAGGAGCTGATAGTGATTTTACTTATTTATTTACTTTGAAGGATAGAGTAATTACTAAGCAACGTTGTTTACACGGAAATTTTGAAATTTTATATTTATCATTTAAATACTTACTTAAAACATTAGACGAGTTTCGATGACTGGGCGATACTAGTATAGAAGGATTCTAGGAAGTCAGTTTTAAAAGTAGCCAGCCTAATACGCAATTTTTTTAATACTAACAAGGAAACATTCAAAAGGAATCATTTTCAAAAAGTATTGAAAAAAAATATATGTGATTCTACTCTTCATAAAAAACGAGAAAATGAAAAAATTATCGGCTGAAATTAATTACAACGACCACAAAAAATTATCAAAATTAAGAATATTTGACGATTTCACACTGCTAGGCGATTGATTTTGAGTACTTGGCGGAACAGCAAAACACGGTTCTGTTCGTACACGGCAATCTCGGTGCTAGCAAACGTATCGCCTAAGAGCGCTAAACGCCAAATATGCTTAATTTTGATAATTTTTTGTGGTCGCTGTAATTCATTTCAGCCGATAATTTTTTCATTTTCTGGTGTTTTATGAAGAGTAGAATCACATATATTTTTTCAATATTTTTTTAAGATGACATCTTTTGAATGTTTCCTTGTAAGACTTACGTAATTGCATATGTAATTTTATTAAATTACATATGCAATATTTCTTAAATTCCATTGTACAATAGTTTTCGCTCACTAATTTAAAAAAGATAGGTTCCTAAAATTAGCAACTATTTTAAACAGAGTTTCTGAAATTAGCAAAAACCTTAGGTAAAGTTTCTGAAATCAAGAAAAATTGCTATTGAGAGAGTTAATGAACAATGAAAATCAACATCGAATTAGCAAACTTAACCAACGACCGTGCACTTTACTAGGTATTAACAACATTAAATTAGTGCTTAGTGATAAGCGGTCTAGCACTAAAAGGAAAGTATGAATCAGTAAAATTCCTATCAGAATCAAACCAAGCTTAAATTAAAGAGCATGGTCGAAAAAATAGGGTAGAGCGCAAAATTTGTTGGTGTCGGAGGAACTGACAATAAAATTGAACACAATGACATATTTTCTCAAAATGATTTCACTAATTTATAATTTACATCTCAAAAATTCCGAAATCTGGATAAAATATGAATTTTACAAAGCTTAGTATTCTCGATGAAAAGCCAAATATTTAACAAAATGTTCGTGATGAACCATTTTTGACTGTGAACAAGACAATTGTGACAAATTTTCTTATATTTCTTATTCTTATTGTGAAAAATGCTTATGCTTCACTATTTAACACTTTCCAACAAGGTTGAAAAGTGTTTATGACTTGGGTTTGTCTGTCTGTCTGTCTGTCCACGCTTTAACTCCCGTAAATATTTATGAAATTTCTTGAAACTGATATATGTTATTCAAGTTCACTATCGGATGTTCCCTATTGAAAATGGAGTTTATACCTCTACTGGTTTGTGTACAGGGACCCCCGAAAATATTTCAAAGCATTGTGTTCTATGAGAGGCATTTCTGTAAACCATATTTTCATACCCTTACTGTACAAAAATCTTAATGAAATTGAAATATGTTATACAAGTTCACTATCGCATGTTCCCTATTGAAAATGGAGTTTATACCTCTACTAGTTTGTGTACAGGGACCCCCTAAAATATTTCAAAGCATTGTGTTCTATGAGAGGCATTTCTATAAACCATATTTCCATACCCTTACTGTACACAAATCTTAATGAAATTGAAATATGTTATTCAAGATCATTATTGGATGTTTCCTGTATAAAATGGAGCAAATACCACAACTGATTTGTGTACAGGGACACACAAAAGTATTCCAAAACATGGCGTTTTATGGAGATATTTCTATAAACTAAATTTTAGTAACTTTATGTTGCACGAAGATTTATGAAATTAAAATGTGTTATTTATAAGCACAAAAGAAAATACTTTGCATAGAATATAGCATGATTAGCATTAGATTCACAGGGTGACACAAAAATATTCAGTTGTATAAAGATCTATTAATAAATATTTGCTAAAAGTGTACTTTCGTTTACATTAAGCGTTTTTAACACTTTATAACATTTTTAACACTCCCCAACAAGGTTGAAAAGTGTTAATGACTTCGGTTTGTCTGTCTGTCTCTCCACGCTCTAATTCCCGTAAATATTTGTGGAATTTCTTGAAACTGATATATGCTATTCACGTTCACTATCGGATGTTCCCTTTTGAAAATGGAGTTTATACCTTTACTAGTTTGTATACAGGGACATCCGAAAGTAGTTCAAAGCATTGTGTTCTATGAGAGGTATTTCTATAAATCGTATTTTCATAATATTACTGTACACATATCTTAATGAAATTGAAATATGTTATTCAAGTTCACTATTGGATTTTTCCTGTATAAAATGGATTAAATACCAACTCTGTTTTATATACAAGGACACTCAAAAGTATTCTAAAGCATTGCGTACTATGAGAGATATTTCTATAAATCAAATTTTAATAACTTTACTTTCCACGAAGTTTTAGTAAATTGAAATATGTTATTTATATGCACAAAAGAATGCTTTACATAGAATTTGCCATGATTAGCATTAGATTTACAGGGTGACACAAAAATATTATGTTATATTAAGAGCTATTATTACAAATTTGCTAGAATTCTACTTTTGTTTACATTAAGCGTTTTTAACACTTCCTAACATTTTTTAAAGTGGTAATATGATATCAATTTGTGTATCTGTCCGTCTGTCAGTCTGTCTGTCTGCCCGCGCTCTAACTCCCGTAAATATTTATAGAATTTTTTGAAACTGATATATGTTATTCATGTTCACTATCGGATGTTTCCTATTGAAATTGGAGTTATACCTCTCCTGGTTTGTGTACAGGGACACCCGAAAATATTTCAAAGAATTGTGTTCTATGAGAGGTATTTCTATAAATCGTATTTTCATAATATTACTGTACAATATCTTCATGAAATTGAAATATGTTATTCAAGTTCACTATTGGATGTTTCCTATATAAAATAGATTACATACCAACTCTGTTTTATATACAAGGACACTCAAAAGTACTCCAAAGCATTGCGTTCTTTGAGAGATATTTCTATAAATCAAATTTTAATAACTTTACTTTCCACAAAGTTTTAGAAAATTGAAATATGTTATTTATATGCACAAAAGAACGCTTTGCGTAGAATATAGCATGGTTACCATTAGATTTACAGGGTGACACAAAAATATTCAGTTATATTAAGAGCTAGTAATAAAAAATTGCTAGAATTGTACTTTCGTTTACATTAAGCGTTTTTGACACTTTCTATCATTTTTTTTTAGTGTGAATATAATTTCAATTTGTGTATCTGTCTGACTGTTCTTCTGTCTGTCTGTCTGTCTGTTTTTCTGCGCTCTAATTCCCGTAAATATTTATGGAATTTCTTTAAACCGATATATTTTATCGAAGTTTACTATCGGATGTTCCCTATTGAAAATGGAATGGATATCTCTTCTGGTTTGTGTACAGGGACACCCAAAAGTATTCGAAAGCATTGTGTTCTGTGAGAGGAGTTTCTATAAATCATATTTTAATACCTTTAATGTATAGAAACTTTAATGAAATTTTAATATATTATTCAATTCCCTATCGGATGTTTCCTTTGTAAAATAGAGTACATTTCTAACTGGTTTGTGTACAGGGGCACTTGAAAATACTAAAAAGCATTGTGTTCTATGAGAGTTATTTTTATAAATCAAATTTTAATAAATTTTTTTTCCACAAAGCTTAATGCAACTGAAATATATTATTCGTATGCACAAAAGAGTGTGCTTTCTATGTCAGTTACATTAAGAGGTATTAATAAAAATTTGTTGGAATTGCACTTTTGTTTACATGAGCGTTTTAACACTTTCTCATAATTTTAGGGGAATATGATTTTAATTTGTGGATCTGTCTGTCCGATTGTCTACTTTTCTATCTGTTTGTCTCCGGCTCCTATCATCCGTGAACATTTTGAGAATTTTTTTAAAATGATACACTCAAGTTCCCTATGGAATGTTCCCTATTTAATATGTCATTAATAGGTCCTGTACAACTAGTTTGTTTACAGGGACAATAACAACAATAAAAAAAGCCAATGTATTACGTTTTAGGACAGAATTTCTTAAAAGTGATATTTAAAAAACTTTCTACTACAAAAATCTTAAAAACACTGGCATGTATTATTAATATTGTAAAATATATTTTTGCATTGAATATGATATGATTAACTTTCAGATTTACAGGGTACAGTAAAATATTCAGAGAGTTTAAAAGCTGTAATTATAATCTAACGGCTGCATTTTCTTTTGCGTTAAGCCTTTTTAACACTTTCCAAAATGCCTAAGAGTAATTTTAAAATCAATTAGTCTATCTGTATGTTTTTCAGTCCTTCTGTCTGATGTGCGATAACGTAGGTAAAGAATATTAATAGTTATTCGATACAACAATTGGGTACAGTTGGAAAGTATTACTAAACAATGCGTACTGCATGATTTTTCTTTCTTGTTTTAACTTTTAATCATAGTCATTATAAATTAGAAACAATCTTAGTAACTTTAAACATTATTATTTTCTTTATAAATAAATAAATATATATGTTTGAAATTCCTAGTTAATATTTTATTAAAAGAGAGAGAGAGAGAGATCTTCTAAATATAATAAATATTTTCTCTTAAATTAATAATTTAAAATTTAATTTAATCAAAAATGTAAACAAAATTTAAGTTGAAATAAAAAATTAAGATACAAAATACCCTTTCCGGGATTCTGTTTTAGTACCTCCGACTCACGTAGTCCAGGCAACGAAGGCCAAAATTTGACGAATAGAGGAAAAAAATCGTGTAGTTTTGAAATTTTACATACTCATAGCCGAGAGGGTCCTGAACAACATACTAAAAGTCCCCGCCCGTGGGGGGTGAGCGGGGGGCAGGGGGTCATTTAAGGGGGGCAATTTTCAGTTTTTATTAAATATCTTAAAAACTATCTCATATAGAGAAAAAATGTCAATTACAAAATTAATCTACGTAAAATTTCCTACAAAAATGTATATTACATTTTGTTTGTACGATCATTAGTTTAGAAGATATAGGGAGATGAAATAACACATTTTCTTGAAAAATTCTTTTTTGCAATAGTAAAATTAACTAAAGTGTGTAATTAAAAGGGTTCTTGTCAAATATTTTCTAATATACAAAATAAATATATACATAGGGAATATGTAAGGATAATACAGCATGTTTTGTACGTTTTAAATAATTTTAAGGCTAGTAGGCGTAAGTGGTGGTTTGAGTAAAAATCCAGATAACGAAGACCCAAAATCGATCAACATTAAAAAATATCGTGTAGCTTTGAAATTGAGCACAGTTATAAGGTTAAGTTTACTGAACAACATACTAAAAGGAGAGGATGGATGTCTAATTCTAATAAAAACTAATGAAGCAGTAGCTCTAGAAGCAATTCTGAATAGCATTTTTTGTCGCTGTACAACTGGGTGTAATGTAAGATGTGGATGTCGGAAAGCTGGTATTCAATGTTCTTCAGTTTGCAGCGCTTGCAATGGCACCTGCGCTAACGGAGTACCTTTAGATGATGATGAACTTGAAACTGAGTATATAATTACAGAAGATGAGTCCTATTAACCATAATTTAAAAAGTATGTATATGTTTAGCGGGAATTATTATATGTATATTACAGATAAATGTAAATTTTTTATACTTTAAAATAAATAGAGAGTAATCTAAATATTTGTACTAAAATATTGTTAATATTTTTAATGCATGCTTGCTATAAGTAATTTTAAAGTATTTTAATGTATCATAACATTCACATTTTATGTATTTTATATCTACTATCACTTACAGAGGATTTAAAGAAAATGCAACTTTTAGTATGTTGTTCAAGACACTTAACCTTATAACTGTGCTCAGTATCAAAGCTATAAGATTCTTTTTAATGTTGATCGGTTTTGGGTCTTCGTTATCTAGATTTTTACCTAAACACCACTTGCGCCTACTAACCTTAAAATTATTTAAAACGTACAAAACATGCTGTATTATCCTTACATATTCCCTATGCATATATTTGTTTTGTACATTAGAAAATATTTTATCAGAACCCTTTTAATTCCACAATTTAGTTGATTTTACTATTGCAAAAAGAAAAAAAAAAAAAGAATTTTTCAAGAAAATGTGTTATTTCGTTCTCCTATATCTTCTAAACTATTGATTATACAAACAAAATAGAATATACAATTTTTTTAGGAAATTTCACGTAGATTAAGTTTGCAATTGAGTTTTTTCCCCCCTAAATGTGATAGTTTTCAAGATACTTAATAAAAACTGAAATGTGCCCCCTTTAAATGCCCCCCCCCCCCCTTGGTTAGGGACTTTTAGCATGTTATTCAGGGCACTTAACTTTATAACAGTGCTCAATTTCTAAGCTACACGATTTTTTTTTTTTATGTTGATCGGTTTTGGGTCTTCGTTATCTAGATTTTTACTCAAACCGCCACTTGCGCCTGCTAGCCTTAAAATTATTTAAAACTTACAAAACATGCTGTATTATCCTTGCATATTCCCTATGTATATATTTGTTTTTTACATTAGAAAATATTTGACAAGAACCCTTTTAATTGCACACTTTAGTTGATTTTACTATTGCAAAAAAGAATTTTTCAAGAAAATGTGTTATTTCATCTCCCTATATCTTCTAAACTAATGATCGTACAAACAAAATGCAATATACATTTTTGTAGAAAATTTTACGTAGATTAATTTTGTAATTGACATTTTTTCTCTAAATGCGATAGTTTTTAAGATATTTAATAAAAACTGAAAATTGCCCCCCTTAAATGCCCCCCTGCCCCTCGCTCACCCTCCACGGGCGGGGACTTTTAGTATGTTGTTCAGAACCCTCTCGGCTATGAGTGTGCAAAACTTCAAAACTACACGATTTTTTTTTTTCTATTTTTCCTATTTTGACTGGACTTATCCAGATTTTTACTCAAACCGCCACTTGCGCCTACTAGCCTTAAAATAATTTAAAACTTACAAAACATGCTGTATTATCCTTGCATATTCCCTATGTATATATTTGTTTTTTACATTAGAAAATATTTGACAAGAACCCTTTTAATTGCACACTTTAGTTGATTTTACTATTGCAAAAAAGAATTTTTCAAGAAAATGTGTTATTTCATCTCCCTATATCTTCTAAACTAATGATCGTACAAACAAAATGTTATACACCTTTTTGTAGGAAATGTTACGTAGATTAATTTTGTAATTGACATTTTTTCTCTATATGCGATAGTTTTTAAGATATTTAATAAAAACTGAAAATTGCCCCCCTTAAATGCCCCCCCTGCCCCCGGCTCACCCCCCACGGGCGGGGACTTTTAGTATGTTGTTCAGGACCCCCTCGGCTACGAGTATGCAAAATTTCAAAACTACACGATTTTTTTCTTCTATTTTTCCTATTTTGACTGGACTAACGAGTCAAACACGCTACTACTGCACCATTTTTTTTTTTAAATTTTTTTTCCTACGGTTTGTGCTTTGTTGGTTTTTATGGGAACGGCTAGAACTTCAAGGTTCATATCTTTATCCATTGGGGGTTGCTGCGCAAATTTTGCCTTCTACGTTATGTTTTCGACCATGCTCTTTAATTTAAGTTAGTTAGGTTTCAATAGCAATTTTCTGATTCATACTTTCCTTGTAAATGTATTCGCCTCAAAACGCGTAGAAAAATCAAGCAAAAAAAAAAAAAAAAAATATCGTGAGTGTGCTTAAATAATTACAGTCGATGAAATTTTAGGAAACAGTATGGTATTCAAATTTTAAAATTTTTTTAACTGATTTACATAAAAAATAAATCAAGATTTTTTTTTTTTTTTTTTTTTTTGGAAATATGCATTATGTTAAGTGATCCAAATTGAGTAAAAAGGGTTTAGGCATATTTTATGCAAAAATTATTGTCCAGTAACAAACATAATCCGGACATCTAGTCGTCTGTGTATCATTATCTTTTTTTTTAATATAGTTTACAATTTAACCGATAGGTGAAAAAATGGCGCTGCAATGCAAGTAATTTGCCCAAAATTGAACACATTTGGCATTTTCTGCTTAGAGGAAGTGTGTGTAAAGAAAATTTTTATTGAACAATGAAAGTGATTATGGCACATGTTTTAACCAGATCGAGCGTTACTCTTCAGATTGTTTTATCAAACAAATAATAACGCTTTTGTGACTATCAAAACATTTTGAAAGGTATACGGTTTATTTTAAGGTCCTGAACAATAACAAACCTTCAATGAATAAGTGCGCATTTAAAAAAAAACTGGAACACTTGCCTGAATAGGTCTGCAAGCTATCTTGAATTTACAGAGCTGAAGAAATTGAGATTGCAGTTTTTAATATGTGCCCATGTTAGCAAGGGAGCCTTTATTATATAAAAGCTCCCTAGTTAGCAGTAGTGTGCGTGCAATATTTCAGAATTTGGACATACTTAATTCAACAGCGTAGTGAATCTTGCGTAATGTTTTAAATCTTTACTTATATATAATAACCCAAAGGCAGAAAACGGTGCTTATGTCCAGTTTTATGCAAATTACAAGCACAGCGGTGTCTTATTCTCACCTACCGGTTAAAATATGAATATTTTTTCTTTTTTAGTAATACAAAACCGCATGCTCAGGAGACTATGTGTCCAAAATAACTATGATCAAGCCAGTAGTATTTACATATGAGATATTGTGTTCTACAGATGGACTTACTTCAGCAAGATTCTTTATGACGGGATCCCAAAACGGAGTCCAAACAAATATTCCCTCTGCTTTGCTATTCGCTATTTGAGTGTTGGTGACTAGAATTGTTTCATTAGTATATCGATGGAAATGGTCGTTCTGTTCACTAATATCCCGATTGAAATGGTGACTAGAAATTCCTCTCTTGCAGTCTCTTATGTTGACTGAGTCAATATGAATCATCGGATGCATTTCCCAAGGAGCTTTATTTCTTTGCCCTGCAATACAAAATAAATTTCAATTACACAATAATAGTAAAAAGAAGCCAATATTTAAAATGTGTAATGAATATACAGGTTCATTCTCCATGTTCTTATTTATTTTATTAGTATTTTCTCTCGAGGCGTATTCAAATTACGCATATTTGTTTGATTATTTATTAGTAGTAGTACGACAGCTAGGTCGTACTATTTCTTTCAGACAGCGATTTCGGCGTTGTTACCAATTTTTATCTATCACCTTGAATGAAAGTGCAAACATTTTTGTTTTTATTTAAAATGTGTGAAGATGAAAGTCTGTCATTGTATCTGTCCAGATTATTAGATTTTTATCAAAATTTGGCACATTTATTAATCAGGCCAGAATCTAGCTAACGCTATATTTTAGTTCAATCGGATAATTGGTTCAAAAGATGTTAATTAAAAACTCCATTTTAACTTAAAACAAGTCCTTCCGGCTCATTCGGAAGGGTAGGTTGATTTCTTTCTCCTTACCAAGTAGCCGGCCTTTTGTTTCGAAACATTAATACGAATTATTAATGGACTTCGTGATATTTGAATGCTAAATCCATTTTGCAACTTTGGTTTGAATTGATTAACTATTTCAAAAGTTACCGTGATAACAAATTTTCAAGTGACTGCCACTTGGAAACAATATAATGGAGCAAATTGCACGGCAAACTCGTCCAAGACATTTAAAGCATAAGTTCACTATCAAACTTTGGTTCGAATCAGTGCAGTGTTTCAAAAGTTATTGTTAAGACAAATTTTCAAGAGGCAGTCGAAGTGACTGTACTTGGAAACAAAATGGCGAAGCAACTTGTCCAGCGAAATCATACAAGATATTTATACGATAAGTTCAATGTCCAACTTTAGTTCAAATTAAATCAATGTTTCAAAAATTATCGTGATAAGAAATTTTCAAGTGGTACCGTGATTTCAAGTGGCCATCACTTGGGAAAAAAAGCAGAATGAGATGCCCAGTGAACTTATCCGTGATATATGAATGGTAAATCCACAACCCAAATTTGATGCAAATTGATTTAGTGTTACAAAAGTTATCATAATGACAAATTTTCAAGTGGCTGCCACTTGGAAATAAAATTGCGGATCAAGTTACCAAGCGAACGTATCCAAAATATTTTAACTATAAAAAAGTTCATTTAGACCCTTATGTGGTCTACACTTACATCAAAATTCAAGCAAATCTTGCTTTAAATATGCTTTTTACAATGTGGGTTTGAAATATTCAAGTGGTTGCCACTTGAAAACAAAAAGTCGGAGCAACTTGGTTAACGAACTCATCCAAGATATTTATAAGATCAGTTCGCTGTTCAATTTTGGTTCGATTTGGAGTATTATTATTTCGGGAGTTATCGCGATGACAAAATTTTCATTATATATAGTTAGATAAACAAAGTGATTGCAATAGGTCGATTTCTACAGAAATCAACCTAAAAACTAGTATGTTGTGGCCACCACATGACTTTCTTCTATATTTTCCTATACAAATTCACCCAGTAAAAATAATTTATTAAAATTATTATTTAAAAAAATTATCTTCCATGATAATCAGACGATTTCCATATTAGAGAAGTAGTATATAACACTAAACACCCCCAAATAAGCCAATTTTATTCTCAATATTACATAAAAAATAAATAAAAAATAAAAATAGATAATTTTATTTTAAATTATCGCATATCGATGGTTCAACCATTCGTTTAGGTATTGGCGAGCTCTTTTGAAAGATACACATCATGAAAATTTACTCCCCTCGAGGAGGGACTTACCCCAAGGGGCGGAGGCGAGGCTCCTACATACACAATCCCCCCCCCCCTTCCCCCCAGTTGACTATCTCTATTACAAATAATTATTTTAAATTTCATAAAGATTATAAGAAAAATAATTCTTTTTATGCACATTTATACAAAATTTTGTCCTATACCATCATATTAAAAATTTAGAAAAAGCGGGATGGCAACGCAAGCTGTTAGACAATTTTCACTAAAAGTTGATAGGCACTAATTTATGTCAATGTGTAACTACATACCAATTTGTATGAAATTCTGTGCAATAGTACCTGAGATACAGTTGCCACAAAATTTTGTCTCACACACACACAGACAGACAGACATTTTCTAAAAATGGTCAAATCGGGTTCTACAGCTCTCAAAACGTGTAAATCTATGAAAAACCCGAGGTCGAAAGTTTTTACGAATCCAATACTTTCTTCTATTGAATATAGAAGAAAGTAATAAATAAATAATAAATAAATAATAAATAAATAAGTAAATATATTTCCTTTTATGGAAAAAAAAAATGGTGAAACTTTTATTTTTTTGTTTTACTTATTTCTTTTCTTTCTTTCTTTCTTTCTTTTTTTTTTCTTAATTTAAATAATTAAAATAAAATTAAGAAAACTCGTGCTGAAGAAATTGAACACCTTCAGTATAGAGCTCCTTGGCGAAATTTGAAAGTAGGCACCGAAGTAGCTAGAACGTTTCTCACCACGATGCTTACTTTCGCAGTTGCGATAGCAATTTTAATTCATCGCAAAATGACAACAAAAATTTAAAAGCTACCAAGGGGCTCCTGGGCTAAAGTTATACTAAAAAAAATTTCAGAAATGACTATAGTAACCGATGCTAGGGAATGAAACACAATTACTGCATGCCTTTATATGGAAGAATAGAATAAAATAGGTCTTGTCGTACTAAATTACTAAATTAAATTCTTTTTTGTGCAGAAATTTATATCTATTACTTAGAAAATAAAAATAGGCTCATTTTTATTATTATTATTTTCTCTTGTGTGATGTATTTAAATTCGTCGTATTTCTTTAATTAGTACTTTTTTTGTAGTGTTTAGCTAAAAATGGTTGCAACTCTTTTTTGCTGTCTGAAAGAAATAGTCCTCGCGACTTAATAATAATGTAGCAGCTGTTGCTAAGAAAAGTAACTTCACATTTCGAAGCAAAAAGGCAGTTTACTTTTTACTATTTACGTTTTTTTGTATGTTTAAATAAAAAATGACGATTATTTTAAGTTATAGTTAAGTTACCAAAAAAAAAAAAAAAAATTCTTTTCTAATCAGAATTTAATTTAACCCTTTAACGTTCATTGGTTTCGCAGCGAAGCCAAACATTTGAGATAATTTAACAATTTTTTATGCAGCAGTTTTTTAACATTTCCCCCTTGTTTTAATCGGGTTTTAAACTTCTTGTAGTTTATTGGTCTAATCTAAACCTGTAGATGGCGCTGCGCGCCGATATTAATGTTCTGTTTTCTTCTTTTCTCTTAGAGTGTGTTCTTCGTGTTCGTTTATGTTGTATGTAATAAATGTGTGTAGCCGTAATTTGCTCTCCTATTTTTTTGGAATTATGTCTTGAATTCAACTCCAATGAATAGACAGGAAACTCAGAGGCCGGCAGTCCCCACGAATCTGGACCGATAAGGTAAGATATTTACCTTATTTAAATATAATATTCTGAAATGTTTATTAATCATTATATATGAAGGATATATCTGAAATGAGTCGCCAAAGTAGCGACGTGTGTTTGAATGATGATTTTTATAAAGTCGTTAAGAATTTTAGCGACACAATTATTGGCGCCCGAACAGGGACTGCCAGGCCCTTAAATATTATTTAAAGCTGTTACTTATACTATAGTCCAAATTTGTAAATTAAATCAATATGGCTGTCGAACTTGAAAAATTGAAGAGAAAAAGATCTACCCTAAAAGGATTATGTACGAAACTGATTAATACAATAAATATAAAATTAAATGAACCCGACGAAGGGTTAAATGTTTTTGAATTAGAATCACAGTTAGAAAAACTGCAAGTAAAGAATAACGAAATTATAGAAGTTGAAGATCAAATTGAGGCCAAAATCACGGATCTCAACGAGCTACAAACCGAAATAGAAACGAGACAAGAATACAGAGATTCAATTATTGATGTAAAAGCTCAAATTATCAATAAGATAGAGAAAATTAAAAATTTAAACGTTACTCCGATCTTATCGCAGCCAAGAAATGAGCAAACAACCAATCTGCATTTAGAAAGAATTAATAATAGTTCTGTGAGACTACCCAAGTTATCAATTCCTGTTTATGACGGTTCTCCTGAAAACTGGATTGAATTTTGGAGCCAGTATGAGATTACAATACATAATAACAACAACATTTCTAATGTGCAGAAATTTGTGTATTTACGCAGCTTTTTAAAAGCCCAAGCTTTAACAGCTATTCAGGGTTTAGCACTTTCAGATCAAAATTACAATACTGCAATTGATTTATTAAAATCTAGATTCGGAAAAAAAGATATTATAATAAGATATAAAATTGACGCGTTATTAAATTTGAACCCTGTTAAATCTCCAAATCAAATTAAAGAATTACGCTTACTGCACGACGCCCTTGATATTAATATTAAATCTCTCGAAAATTTAGGTGTGGATTTAAAATCTTACGGAAATTTGTTATTTCCAATTGTTACAAAATTAATACCTACCAGTATTATGATAGACTATAATAAAATGAAAACAGAATCCGAGGAATGGGATGTACAAGATTTGTTAAAACATTTAAAATTAGAAGTTCAGACTAGGGAAAAAACCTTTTTATTTTTAAAACGCGAAGTAGAAACTCACAATAGCGGATATAAAAACTCAAATTCCAGATTTGATTCAAAATCATCGGAAAATAATAATAATAATAATGCTTACTACCGGAAATCTGGTTCGGGATATAAAAATTCTAACACAATGCAAAAGGCATCAGCCTTTAAATTAACTGTTAGTAAATGTATATTTTGTGTTGATGCAAATAACGATCATGACAGTAAAATGTGTAAATTAAATGTAGAGGATAAAAAATTGTCTTTACGCAAACAGGGAATCTGTTATTTATGTTTCAAAAGAGGTAAACATACCGCAAAATTCTGTTTATCGGGTCTCAAATGTGAGATATGTTCAGGAAAACACAATACATTAATTTGCTATAAGCAAAAATCGGAAACTCCAACGGCTCATATGAAAGATAAAAATCACATCGAACATACCCAAACAAATAATTCTGAGAACAGTGCTTGCGAAAATGATAATTCTGTATTGTCCTATAAGTGTCCTGTACAAAATCCGCTTGAGAATAATGAAATATATTTACAAACTTGCTTCGCAAGAATAACAAATAGTTCTAATTTAAACTCTCTAAAGTGTGCCGTATTATTCGATAATGCATCCCAAAGAAATTTCATAAACATATCACTCGCCCGTGAATTAAAATTGCCGGTGATTAGAAAAGAAACTGTTATAATATATCCGTTTTCGTGTAAACAACCCCAATCCAACGAATATTCAGTCGTAAATTTCGAATTGTCTCATTTAAAAAACCACAAACAGAAATGTTATGTAGAGGCATTGGTCGTAAATCAAATCTCTTTTACGAAGTTACAGATTCTGGATGACGCATCATTTCGAAAACTTTGGGTTTCGAGAGAGGGGGAAAGAAATAAAATTCCGCAATTGCATTCGAAGGCTCCAGACATTCTAATTGGCGGCGGGTTATTTTGGAAACTGCAAAAAAATAAAAAGAAAATTAATCGTTCGTTGTTTTCTGTAAATACATTATTCGGATGGACACTCTCAGGGAACAATAATTCAGGAAACGATTCAGACAACTTAATTACTGGCGCCAGCGTGTTAAAGATTGAATGTGGTAACTCCTTTTGTTTACATGAAAACCATCCAAGCATGAAAATAAATGAGTCATCGGAATGTACGGGTAATGATTTGCAAAACTTGTGGTCGTTAGATCTTTTGGGAATAAATGATGATAAATTGATTTCTGCTTCCGATCAGGAAATAATAAATAAATTTGATAAACAGTTAGAATATAAACAGGGTCATTATGTTACTCATTTATTATGGAATGATCATAGTATTGACAAATTTGAGAATAATTTTGAAAACGCTAAACGCCAATTCAATTATTTGAGAAAAAGATTAAAAGCGGATAAATGGATTTTCGAGCAATATAGGCAGATAATCATAGAACAAAAACAATTGGGTATCGTTGAAGACTGCGGCCGCACAAAAAAGGAGTATTTCGCTCCACATAGAGAAATTGTAAGACGGGAAAAACAAACATCAAGGGTACGAATTGTTTTTAATTGTTCCAGTAGAGTATCGGGGTGTAAATCTCTAAATGATTGTCTCGTAAAAGGGCCATGTCTTACACCACCAATTTTGGATGTAATTAATAGATTTCGAATGTTTAAGATTGCGTTTTGCGCAGATATTGAAAAGGCGTTTTTAATGATAGAAATCGCGGAACCCGATAGAAATTTTCTAAAGTTTTTATGGTTTGACGAGGATACCGAGAATTATAAAATAATGCGAATGACCAGAGCTACATTTGGTTGTACAACTTCTCCTTTCTTTTTAACGGCAACAATTAAGAAACACATTAAGGAATATAAGGAAATTTATCCGGATAGTTATGAAATGTTAAATTCAGCTCTGTTTGTGGACGATTTGCTTTATGGCTCAGATACCGTTAACGGTGCCTATGAATTAACTTCTACTGCAGTAAATATTTTAGCAAAGGCTGGAATGAAATTAAGAAAGTTTAGTACGAATTCACAGAAATTAAAGAACATGTGGGATAAAAATGATTGTTTTTCGGAGGTAAATAATGAAAATGTAATAAATATTCTTGGATTGGTGTGGGATAAAGATAGTGATAAATTAGGATTAGCTTTGAAATCTATAGTTGAAAATTTGGATATATCGGTATGTACGAAAAGATATGTATTACATACAGCTGCAAAATTTTTTGATCCTATTGGGATTATATCTCCCTTTTTAATTAGGGTAAAGTGTTTTCTTCAAAGAATGTGGGAAAGAGGTATGGATTGGGATCACGAATTGCCGGATGATCTTAAGGGAATTTGGATAAAGTGGTGTAACGAAATTAAGGATTTATTAGAAATTCGAATAGATAGATGCTATTTCACGTATGTTGATTTGAAAAATTCGCGTGTAGAATTACACATTTTTTCAGATGCTTCACCACTTGCATATGGTTGTGTTGCATATTTTCGGGTTATCAGTAATGATAAAAAATGTTATGTAAGTATGATTATGTCAAAGGCTAGAGTTGCGCCGCTAAAGAAACTAACACTACCAAGATTGGAGTTAATGGGAGCGGTGATAGCAGCTAGAGTAGCGAAATATATTTGTGATATATTTAAGGAAATTAACATCGAGAAATTTTATTGGACCGATTCTACTATTGTTTTACACTGGGTGAAGGGATCGGCGAAACAATGGAAACCCTTTGTTAAAAATAGAGTAGTTGAAATTCAGGAATTGTCAGTACCCGAAAATTGGTCATATTGTAATACAAAGGATAATCCCGCAGATTTAGTTACTCGTGGTATTAGCGCAAATGCGTTAGTTAATAATGATTTTTGGTTTAAAGGTCCAAAATGGTTATCTGAGATAAATGGTAAAGGTAATGATATTGGGGAAAAGGTAAACACGCAATATATTACCGAAGAAAAAAGGAAAACACCTGAAAAAATAATTCAGTTTAAAATCTGTATAGAAACAGTTGAACCAATATTGGATCTAGAAAATTATAGTAACATTTTAAGAGTCCTCAGAATTACGGCATGGATAAAGAGATTTCTTAACAACGCGAATCCTAAAAACGAGAAAGTTAGCGGTCCATTATCGGCAGAAGAAATTGGTAGTGCGCAAACAATATGGGTTAAATATACACAAAAAATTAGTTTTCCGAATGAATTAAACTGTTTGGTAAATGGGGAACCTATTTCTAAAAATTCAAATTTAATTGAGTTCTCACCATTTTTGGATTCCGTAGGAATAATGCGCATCGGAGGAAGGCTTCAGAAATCAAATTATTCCTTTAACGAAAAACACCCGATCCTGTTGCCTTCAAAGGGTAAATTAATTGATTTGTTAATAAAAAATGCGCATGAAAAAGTTTTCCATTTTGGCATTAATGATACA
Organism: Salticus scenicus; assembly: GCA_963930645.1. NCBI lineage: Eukaryota > Metazoa > Arthropoda > Arachnida > Araneae > Salticidae > Salticus > Salticus scenicus. The sequence continues at coordinate 18,559,338 of OZ005659.1, read as the reverse complement.
TTAGTACAATTACGGGAGGAATTTTGGGTAATCAAGGGCAGACAGGCAGTAAAAAGCGTATTAAGAAGATGCAGAATTTGCATAAAATTTAATTCTAGAGCTGGAGCCCAGATATCAGCTCCGTTACCTGCAGATCGTATCAATGAACAAAAGCCATTTGCAGTGATAGGCCTTGATTTTGCAGGCCCTTTATACATCCGAAATACGGATAGCAAAATATATATTTTGTTGTGCACATGCGCTATCACACGAGCAGTGCACCTAGAATTGGTAGAGAACCTTTCTACAGAAACATTTTTATTGGCCTTCAGAAGAATAGTAGCAAGGCGGGGTCTTTGCCATACGGTTTACTCCGACAATGCACGAACCTTTCATCGAGCTGATATTGAGTTAAGGCACATCTGGAAAATAATCACCCATCCCGACGTTAAAGATTACTATAGTAGTAATAAAATAAAATGGAAGTTTATCATGGAAATGTCCCCATGGTGGGGAGGCTTCTATGAACGACTTGTGCGATCTGTAAAAACTGCCTTAAGAAAGGTGGTTGGCAAAACCACTTTAACACACACACAACTACATACAGTTATATGTGAAATTGAAGGGTCAATTAATTCCCGACCCATTACATATACATATGCAGACTCAGGAGAACCTTCCCCAATTACGCCAGCACACTTCTTGGTAGGTCAGCGACTTACTACCTTACCTATCGTGCATATGAAACCACATGAGCTTCCTGGAACTTCGGCAACATATATCAAACGTTTTAATCAAAAGGAAAGAATATTGGACCAGTTCTGGTCAAGGTGGAAGAAGGAATACCTTCTACAGCTTAAAAACGCCATGACAAGTCGACACTCCAGTATTCGTGAATATACTCCAAATGATGTTGTGTTAATCCACGATTCCAAATTGCCACGGCACTTGTGGAAATTGGGAGTAATTACACAAGTGTTTCCAGGTAGAGATGGAAAGGTTCGTTCTTGTGAGTTAAAAACTTCAACAGGTACAATGAGACGTCCTTTCCAGTTGATTTATCCTGTTGAGATTTTTGAAAAGGACTAAATAAACTTAAACAACTTTTTCTTATTAACTATGACATTTGTGTGGACTTACAATTTGAACTATATTAGATATAGAAATGTCAGATATAATTACTATGGGAAAATGAACATAAAGTTAATGTTCATCCGGGGGCCAATGTGTAGTTTATTGGTCTAATCTAAACCTGTAGATGGCGCTGCGCGCCGATATTAATGTTCTGTTTTCTTCTTTTCTCTTAGAGTGTGTTCTTCGTGTTCGTTTATGTTGTATGTAATAAATGTGTGTAGCCGTAATTTGCTCTCCTATTTTTTTGGAATTATGTCTTGAATTCAACTCCAATGAATAGACAGGAAACTCAGAGGCCGGCAGTCCCCACGAATCTGGACCGATAAGGTAAGATATTTACCTTATTTAAATATAATATTCTGAAATGTTTATTAATCATTATATATGAAGGATATATCTGAAATGAGTCGCCAAAGTAGCGACGTGTGTTTGAATGATGATTTTTATAAAGTCGTTAAGAATTTTAGCGACACTTCTGTTTCTTTTCTGTTCGGTAGATAGCAGCATTATTCCAAAATTTAACAAATAATGTTTCAAGGAAAGCTAAATGCATAAGTCACTTGAAGTTTCTTAGTGTGCGCGAGTGCGAATTGCTGGTTTGATGATGCACTCACGTCTAGTGTTTTTCATTTAATGAAGAGCTGGACTATTATTTTCACCCGAAAGAACTTCTACGAGTTTTCGTAGTCAATAATGTTTACTTACAAAGTGTTTTATTTATTAAATTAAATATTACTTGAATTTAATAAGGTTAACTTATAGATGTTTCAAACAAAAAATTTCTCGAAAAGGAGCAATGCTATTTTTTTATTTTTTAAATATTTATAATCAGCTATGTGTCTAAAAGCCATTTTTAAAATTAGTTTAGTAATTTTTAAAATAAATTAAGTAGTGAACGTTAAAGGGTTAATACACCAGTCTTATTTTGACTCAGACTCTTTACGTATTTGTGAACTCTTTGATTCTGCAGTACACTATTTCTTGTCATGAAAAATTAAAGAAGTTCTACCGTAAACAGTGACAACATTTGTTTCATGTTTGAAAACTAGTATGCTGTGGCCCCCACAAGACTTTCTTCTATATTTTCCTATACAAATTCACGCAGTAACAATATTTAAAAAAAAAAAAAAAAAAAAAAGATTTTTTTTTTTTCAGTTTTTTTTCGTTAAAAAAAAAAAATCGATAACTTTGTTTTAAATTATCACATATTTATAGTTCAACCATTCGTTTTAAAGATATTGACGAGACCTTTCGAAAGATACCCATCTTGAAAATTTACCCCCCCCCCCCGGGGGGTGCTTTCCCCTGGGGGGGGGAAGCGATGACCGAGATTTTTTTCCTAATTAACAACTACTATTATCAATAATTCATATTAATTTCACAATCACAGGTTAAGAATAACTCCCATTATGTACATTTATACGAAATTTTGTCCTATACTGCCATGTTAAAAATTTAGAAAAAATACGATCACAGCACCACCTGTTGAGTGATTGATCCCCAAATCTAATCAGCCCCAGTTTATGTCAGGGGCCAACTAAATACCAAGTCTGGTTAAATTTCGTTAAAAAAGAAAAATAAATAAATAAATAAATAATAATAATAAAAAAATACGATTTGTTTTCTAAGTTACTTTTTGTTAAAAGTAAAAAAAATCGATAACTTTGTTTTAAATTATCACAGATTTATAGTTCAACCATTCGTTTTAAAGGTATTGACGAGACCTTTCGAAAGATACCCATCTTGAAAATTTACTCCCGTCGAGGGGGGACTTCCCCCCCAGGGAGGTTCACGAGGCTCCTACGCATACAAAATTTTTTCCCCAGTTGACTACCTCTATTATAAATAATTCTTGTAAATTTCATAATGATTACTAAAAAATAATTCTCTTTATGCACATTTATACAAAATTTTGTCCTATATCACCATGTTAAAAATTTAGAAAAAGCGGGATGGCAACGCAACCTGTAAGACAATTTTTACCAAAAGTTGATAGGCACTAATTTGTGTCAAGGTGCAACTACATACTAATTTGTATGAAATTCTGTGCAGTAGTTCCTGAGATACAGTTGCCACAAAATTTTGTCACACACACACACACACAGACAGACTGACAGACAGACAGACGGACAGACATTTTCTAAAAAGGGTCAAATCGTGTTCTACAGCTCTCAAACCGTGTAAATCCATCAAAAACTCGAGGTCGAAAATTTTTACGAATCCAATACTTTCTCTATATTACATATAGAAGAAAGTAAAAAATAGGACTCTAGTCTTATGGAGGAAAAAATTACAAGAAAAAATTATTTTAATGTTATGTGATTTAGCGGTTGAAATTTAAAAATACTTTTTGATTTTTAAATTACCTGATATACTTCATAACTATCACTTCCAAATTCTTATGCACTTTTGCTTGTATCTTTTCACGTAAATTACAAGTCATGCAATTTAGAATACAAATACATAAAAAGAAAACTTTACCCATGGAGCATTCATCTTACAACAGAAATACATTTTATAACATGATTTTTATAATATTTATATCTATCTTACCATAGCCTCCTTAACTAGATGCCTGTCGCGTAGCTCGGAAACTAGGCAATAGTTGAAGCGGTAGACAGCGCCACCTAGTCGGTTTGTTACTTTTTGGCGCGGCCGGTTTGGCGCGGCCGTTTCGGCGCCAGCCGTTTTGGCGCCGGCCGTTTTGGCGCCGGCCGTTTCGGCGCCAGATGTTTACATTCCGAGATTTTTGAGTGTAAGAATTTTTTTTTTTCCCCGTAAAAATAATAAATAGTCGGGAATATTCAATAATTTTATAACTGTTTATTATTATATGGATTAAAATAAACCCGCGAGTTAATCATTATTGACTTTGTTTAAGTGAAGGCAGTTTAAAAATTGGTTAAGAATGCATACATTTTCTTTATCTTGTTTCTTGCTAAAGTTAACTTTTATTTTATTTCAGCAAGCTTTATTATATAAGAAATTTTATTACGCAAACTGTAAATAAAAATAAACAGAAATCTTTAATAATTAAATTTTGTGTAACAAAAAAAAAAAAAAAAAGAAGAAGAAGAAGAATAGCAGTGATAACTTTAAGATAATGAAAATTTTATAGAAAGTTATTTTTTATTTTTATCACTTTTTTTTTTTTTTTTTTTTTTTTTTTTTTAATAACTGGTGGAGGTTTAAAAGTACAGGTATTTTCATCTGGCACTTCTAAACGTAAATTGCTCATTTTTCTTTTTATACAGTTGATTTTTACTGATTTAGTGATTAATGAATTACTAAGTTACAATAAATAAAGTAAATAGTAAGCTGAGGGGGAAAAAATGGTATTAAAAATTAACAAGTTGTATGGAACTATTCTACTATGTGTAATAAGTTTCAGAAATTTAGAGCAATGCGAGCTTTACATAAGTTATTAAAAAAAAAAAAAAAAAAAAGAGTAAAGCAGGTGTGTATTTACCGTGTAATGGTTTTTGCCGATTTTTACTATCTTGGCCAAAACATGTCTTTCCTATGGTTTTTACCACCTTCAGAGAAAATAAAATTCCTATTTTTTTTTTTTTTTTTTTTTTTTCCCCAAAAAACCTTCGGGACATATTTTAAAATTTTTAGTTCTCATTTTCCCAATATTATTTACTATGAAATTTCCATTCTTTCATCCATTTTTAACAACAATATTTTGAAAATAAAAATAAAAAAATAAAAAAAGCAATGTTGACAACATGAAAATTGTTTTAAATTACATGATCAGTTTAACCATTTATCAGTTACAAACATTTTTTTCTGTCACTCAATAGTTGAAATAAAAGGCTAATGTGACAATCTTTATTTAAAAAAAAAAAAAAAAAAAAAAAAATGGAAAATAATATTACTCAATAACCATAGAGTTAAAATATATACATATATATATTTTTAATTTATTATTATATTACTTAGTTTATATTATTTAATTATTATTATTTTATTAAATTTAATTATTTTTTAATTCCTACCTTCACCTACTATTGTTTTTATCAGTTATTAAACAGATAAAATACTACACAGCTAAAGGATTGATGAACTAATGTTTTTAAAATACTTGCAATAGATATTGTTTCATACTAAGAAATGAGACCCAAAAATATGGCTTCAATAAAAAGTATTTAGTTTGGTAATAACATAAATTAAGAAAACCTCGACAGCTTTTCCAAAAGAAAATATAGGTGCTTTCTTCTTCAGGAATCATATTTAAGCAACCTCACTAAAAACAAGGTCAACTTTTCTTTCGTTGATAAAATTAGATAAATATTTTTCTCATCAAAAAGTAAATTAACTATTAAATTGAGATTTTTTTTTTTTTTTTTACAACAAGCATAAAAGTAAAAATTAAAAAATCAGAAATTACATTTTTTATTTTACTAGCCCAAAGAAGCTCTATCACCAAATAGATTAGAATCTTTGGAATTGCCGCGTATGTATTGTCATCTGATGACTAAGTTTAATAAGTTTTAATTGCAAAAAAACTAGTTTCTCATCTTGTCATTGGCTCTTTTAAATTGCGCAAAATTCTATTTATCGGTAATATCTTTAGTAAATAATTTAAAATAATTTTTTGTTCACGCATAAAAAAATAAATAAATAAATAATAATAAATCAGAAATTACATTGTTTATTTTATTACCCAAAGAACTGCGCGACAATAAGTTTATTAAATTTTAACTAAAAAAATCGAGTTTTCTTCTAAGATTACCACTGGCTTCTTTAAATTACAAAAAACCCTATTATTCATCATTAATATCATCAATAAAAAATTAAAAATATTTTTTGGTTCAATCAAAAAAAAAAAAAAAAATTACATTGTTTATTTTATTAACCCAAAGAAGCTCTATCACCAAATAATTTAGAATCTTTAGAATTGCTGCATATGTATTGCCATCTGATGACTAAGTTCAATAAGTTTTAATTGCAAAAAACAATCTTATCATTGGCTCCGAATTAAGCAAAATTCTATTCATCATTAATATATTTAGTAAATAATTTAAAATAGTTTTTTGTTCACGCATAAAAAATAAATAAATAAGAAATCATATCTATCATTAAATAAATTTTAACCGAAAAGGCTGAGACGAAAGCCGCGGCCATTTCGTGAAGGACAGGCTGTGCGAAAACGGCCTCTCCGAAATGGATCTCGCGCCAAAACGGCTGCGCCAAAACGGCCGCGCCGAAACGTCCCATTCCGCCACCCAGTACAGATTATGGGACTTTTTTACTCAACTGTCACCAATAATTTAAAGAAGTGATACATAATATATAAAATCGACGTTTCTTCGATTTATTCGTCTTTTATGTATATCATATCCCACTTTTAAAAAGTTTTGGTGGCTGTTGAATAAAAAAGTCACGCAATCTGTACCAGGTGGTACTGTCTACCGCTTCAAATGTTGCCTAGTTTTCGAGCTACGCAACAGGCATCTAGTTAAGGAGGCTATAATCTTACAAACACACATCTTATGATATTTTTATCCATATCGCATGCAACCTTCTAAAATACTTGGAATTACGCAATATACTTACAATATATGTACGCAATTAATATATCACATCAGTATATATAATTTAATATTCAGGGATGAGAGTGGAAAAAGGACAAAAAGTCTGAAAATATGTGCAAACTTTCAAAGATATTTTAATTTTTTCAATAAAAGAAGAAACAAATACAAGAAATTATACATTCCATAAGCAAATATGAGAATGTATGAAAATAAATTGTTCAAGAACATGACAAAACAAAGAAAATTAAACAAAAATAAAAACATTTTAAAATAAGAAGTTTTTTAAATTGCTTTTAAAAAATTAAGAAAAGTCTGAAATTCCTACAAAAGTCTGATGAATCTCATCCCTAAATATTCTATGTAACAGACAAGACAATCAGTGATGACAGATGGTCGAAAATTATTTCCCCAAACAGGTCTTCAAATTTTCCCAAATCAGGGTTTTTTTTCGAAAAAATCCCCAACTTGATTTCTACTAAAAAGGGAAAAAAAAAATCAAGCAGATTTAAGCTCAGATTTTTCCCCAAATGAAGGCAATTTTTGAAGAAAATCCCCAAATAACAAAAAAGCAATTGGAAATTCCTGGTCGAGGGATAAATCATTACGTTGCCAACATTGACAGAAAGTTGAACTCCCCAGATTTGTCCCCAAAAATTTTAGAATTCCCCAAAAAAGTCCCCATAAACATTTGGTCCCCAAAATTGTCCCCAGAAGCCTCAAAAATCCCCAAAATGGGGACAAAATCCCCAATCTGGCATCACTGAGGACAAAGCTCAATTAAGAAAGAAAAAAAAAAAAAAAATGAAGATCCCACCTATTTTTTATAAGGAATCTTTCAATCAAAGGTTTTGGAACTGCAATCAGTGTATATTTGGTGTTGAAACACCTTTACAGCGAACTTGCGAATAGAAAAATTAATTATCCTGTCGCTAATATATATATATATATATATATATATATGATATATAATGGATAAAAAAGAGGTAAGAATTAAATTAATATTTTTATATTTTAAATTATTGTTTTCACATTTTAGGGTATTCTTTTTATATTGCAAATTAATATTGCAAAATGAATTAAAGGAAATTTCAAATTTCATATTAGGTTGTAAGTTACTCTAAAAGCATAAAAAATAACGAACGGAAATTGAAATCGCGATCATTAGAAAATAAATAAACAAGTTAATCATTTAAATTGAATAAGCATTTTGATATCTGGAAATATTCTATAAATTAGGTTTAATGAATGCCTGACGCCGAAAGGATTCAATATAAAAAGTAAATGAACAATATTAAAAGAAATAAAAGATTTATGACTATAAATTAGAGTTTGATTACTTATGTCAGATGTAAAACAATAAATATTGTGTTAATGAATTGGCGACTTTGGTGGGTTAAGGTTCCAGACTGTCTGGAAAAAACGAAAGCACAGTCAATAAGGAACAAAGAAGAGGTGTGTTATTAAATAAAGTAACCAATAAAAGAAATAAGGAGGAGATTAGAAATACGCCAAAGTATACCAAAAATTACGGGTATAAAAAGACGAAACTCGCCAAAATTAAGGATCTTCCTCTATTATCTCTTGCCAGTAACAATTTATTAAAGTTGCGTCACCGAACCGAAAGTCAGCCGCCGGATAAGTCCGCTAGGGCGCGGCCGGGCCGCACTTGATCCCCGTGGATCGCCCTTGGTCTCCATTGCCTTCCTAGTCTTTAGAAATCTATGGATATTAAATAAAGAAATGTTCCAGCAAGCCTGACTGTTTCCTTGTATGTTCCACGGCTGTCAAATAAGGCTCCTATATATACGAGCTGGCGCATCAGGCATTTTGTGGCCTTAGGGTTGCCACATGTACCCAGCGCGTTTCTCTGATAAACAAACGACAAACATTTTTTTTTTGTCGTCTTATGTCACATTAGAGTAACTTGTTTTATTATATTTCATAATTTTAGCTAAGTAAACTATGATATGGGAGTTTGTTTAGCGATAAACTGCTATAATTATTCAAGAAGTGAATATAAAGTGTTCACAGACCTTCTATTACTGTGCATTTGAGTTTTGGCGACATTTTGTAAAAGAAACAGAAACCGCCCTAACAACACATCTTACCCCAGTACATCCATAGGATATCCTCAGAATAAAATGACATCCTGAGAATGTACTGTGAAAAAAATGTGTTTTTAGGAATATTATTTTTTGCTTATTGCCCTTATCTTGACCGGATTAGCTTCAGATCAAGATTTCTTAAAATCATTAGGGAAGCGATAAGGACGCCAAGCGGGAATGCTGTCCTCTTCGGAGGCAAAAAAATGGCGGTGATGCACCGGCCTATTATTTTATTTAGGAGCTCTACTGTCAAATAGGAATACGTCATATATATATATATATACACACAATACAGTGATTAAGTTTTAAAATGTTGACCCTGTTAATGCTCCAATTTGCATAAATTTTCTCAGTTGCAATGAAGTCGACACGTTTAATTATTATAGATTTCCTCTATGGAATTTTGGAAAGCGGTCAGTAAAGTTGAATCCACAGAAACTGATTTAATAGGGGTATTAAGAAAGAGGGGGGGGGGGGGCATTATTTATTTTGCATACATCTGATTAAGTCTTATTGTAATTAAATTCTTAGTCTTATTTTGCTTTATAATAATTCTTATATACATAACTTTCATTTGAAATATTTATATTTTGATTTATTTATTTCAATATTAATATTATCTAATCAAATATTCCAATCTATTTTCACTATATTTTTATTATTCATTATATTATATTTATTTATTTTTTAAAAACTAAAGTAAATACAAATTTTTATTTTATTTTTATCGTCTTCAAACTAATGTATTGTGTAGACCAAGCGGCAAAAAGTAATGCTAAAAAATGTCTTCCACCGACAGCAGCGCCAATTTCCAGCAGCAGTATTGTGACGACAGAAAACCAATCTGCGGCAACAAATAACGAGGTGACAAAACAAAGCATATAGTCAGTTATACAGTAAACTCAACCTTTACATTGCAAACGCAGGATTGGTTAATGAAAATTTAAAATCCAAAATTGAGTGTAATAGCTATATCAGGCAAGACAAACTACTAAAATTTAATCCCTTTTCTAAAATATTTCCAGTATGAAAAAAAGATTTTTTAAAACACTCGGTGTACAAATTTTTCATAGACGTTGTGCTGCTTACTGTATACCTGTTTTGGTGTAGAAGTTTAAAATAAATAAATAAATAAAATAAAAAAATTCTAATTATTATTTTTATTATGAATTTCGTAGAAAAAAGTTATTTAATTATGTAATTTAATAAATTTCAAAGAGTTCGCTTAAATAAGACATATCCGTAAGTTTTAATCGTACAACAGCAGCTTTATTTTAAATAGCTTTCTGAAAGTAGTTATTTATTAAACATATTCAACTCATATCTAAGCTTTAACTGTTCTTACTTTTCGAAAATCTGCCCCGATTGCTTAATGGACTCGCCTGAACATTGCGCATAATACGTGGTCATTCCATACTTTGATTAATTTATTATTACTATATTTTGCACTGGTCTTCGATATTAAACAATTCTGTTTCAAGAATGACCTTTTTAAATAATTTAAAAGGAAAATAGCTTTTATGATGAAAATATCAAGATAATCACAGTTAAGTCAGAACTAGAACGAAACAAATTATGATTCTGTGCTCATGCACAGAAAATTTTACAGAGAATGAGAAGGGATAGAGTAATTATCTTCTCCCTAGTCCTTTTAAAATTCAAAGTAATTCGTTCTTATTTCGTACAGAAATAATCAATAACAAAATTACGAAAGCATTCATAAACAAACGGGAGTTTTATCTCACATTTTCTCTTCCGATAGAAAAACCCCTATTTATAGTAAAACACAATTTAAAAGCCAAATTTTAGATCAAGAATTCAAAGCTCCTATACATATTCACTAACTTATGCGGGTAATATCTTGGCGATAGAAAATTGTGTAATCTGTATTATAGAATAAAGAGGAATTGTAGGGATGTCACGTCTACTAATTATTAATTAATATTGTGAATTATTATTATCAGCGTAAATTTTTGAAAAGTGTTAAAAATAATTTTATGTTAAAGGAAATAATAGATAGCAATGCAATACTGAATTCCAATAATAATAATAATAATAATTCTTACCATCAACTGATGCAATATAAATGATTCCTTGTCCACTAGGATTCTGTCCTGAGACATATTCCACAAGTACTCCAAATCCAGGGGTTTGCAAAGGAAATGCTGTTAGATTATTTCTCAAATCCCACTCGGTCACATCAATTTCTTTTTTTAACCTTCCATATATAGTCATATTTTCAGATGATGTTTGGCCAAAAGGATTTAAGACTACAATACCAATGCTTCGGCCATTTGTTGTTAAGATATTAAAACTTTTTTCTTCAATTTTTTTCGTAAAAACCAAATACCTATATTCGTCGTAATTTAATGATATGTTGCCATCGATATCATCAGGAATTCTAATCACTTTTTTTCTTTCTTCTAAATTTATCCAAGATATTAAATCTCTTTGTTCCAATTTAGAAAACATTGGGTTGTACAAAATGCCACTTCCAGCATTACTTTGCAAATCACAGTGATGTATCTTTAAACCTTGGGAATGAACTACAATGCCATGGCGGCGATTTGATAATATCTGACTACGAACTATCTGACGGCTTTCTGGAACAAACATTTCATTCCACATTATTCCAATTCCTGAATCGGTATTATCGTTTATTTTCAGATATTCTAAATAATGTTTATTAAAATCAATTTGGAGAGCAGGTTTGAAGCTGTTAGTGGCATAATCTAATAAACCAGCGTATTCTATAATGACATTTTTCAATCTACTTTCTTCAGCAGCCATGCCTAACCTTATTCCAGACCATGAAGGATGATAACATCTTAATCCTACCTTAGTCAGGCAAGAGTTTTCAAAGTCTTTTTCAAATTTACATTTGCTAATATCTGTATCCTGAATGGTGCATTGTAAATTAGAAATAATTATAGGAAATGTTGACCACCCATGTTCAAATTCAGACTGCTCAAGATGCCAGTCTTCTGGATGAAGTACCAATCCCATTTGGTTACAAGCAATTGAAGCATCCACAATGTCCCAACCATAGTCACACACACTTCCCCAATTTCCGTCAATTAATACTTCAAGCAGTCCTTCTGTTGGACCGGATAATCGAATATTGGTCTCTTCTCTAATTTTATGGGCATTATCGTTATTGATTGTATAAGTTATGGGATTCAAATTGGAATTACTTTCACTCAGTAGAACACCTTGAACCATTAAACCAATAGATTGATCAAATTTTAGAGTAGAACCTGCTTCAATTTGTAATCTGCCATTTCCAGGTCGAACAAAAATATCTCGCTTTACTATGTAAGTATTTTTAGGCAGATTTATAGAACCAGGAACTTCACCTCCGATTTCTGATCCAGATATAAATGGAATAATTTTATCCCTCTCATGATTATCAGATATTGCATTATAAGTATCTAGATCTGTAGGTATGGTTAAGAAAGGTAGAAATTCAACTCTAGCTAAATTATACCGGTCTTTTCGGTCGAATATTCTTTCATAAACTTTACGAACGTTGTTTGGAAAACCCCAGTAATTATACGAAGCATTTATAACGGTATGATGTTTTTCCACATGCGAACCAAACTCATAATCTGAAGAAGGATTGTCAAAACGATTTCTTATGACATGAGTTTTTTCTGAAGATACTACAACTACTGCTGCAACACGAGAACGAGGATTTAAATTAAGGAAAGGTTCAGTAACAGTATTTCCAATAAGCTCATTTTTATAGAAAAATATCTCTTGAACTGAAGTTCCTTGGCACGCACCAATATTAACGACAAATTTCCCACTGTTGGATTCAAAATAGTTATGCTGTATCTCAGCTTTTGCAGGAACATTAGTATATTGATCATCATCTAATCCATTTATAAAAATGACTCCTCTCTCATGTTTTTTAAACTCATTGTGTTCGACTAGCAAATGTAAATGTAGGATAGGAGAAACTTTTAAAGCGAAATATTCGCTGTTCAGGAATTGATTATGGGTAACTAAAATAATACTTTGTGCAGAATCTTTTCCGGAAGACCAGCAAGAATCGATCGCTATTCCAGAATCTTGGTTACTCCTGATTGAATTCAGACTGATATTCCAAAACGAATTTGATAAACACTGGTTTCCCACAAGAATTCCATAAAGGGTATTGTTCACAACTTCTGATGCTGTTACATGAACTGTATGGTTTAACGCGATGTAATTCGATGTTTCATTAAACCAGAAGCTTATACCTCTTCCTTCGTTATTCCCAATGGAAGATTGGTCGATGTGCACAAATCCCCCCGAATGAGTTATGTTGATTCCATCGCCTTTGTTATTGGTTATTCGACTGTTGTTCACCACTACATCACCACATCCATTAGATACGTCTAATCCAGCTACATGACCGTTATCTGAAACGATTGAACTGTGGACTAAAATTCCAGATCGGTGACCTTCAAGATAGATTCCTTTGCCATGATTAAATGCAATATTACAGTCTGTAACATTCAGATCATATGCTCTACCTGAAATAAATAAAAAGAGAAGAGTTAACAGAAGTGAAATACTATATTGTTTTTAAAGATATTTACTGTTTTTACAGATAAAATAAGAAGAATTATACAATGCCAAAAAACTTTTTCGGCATCAAAAATCTTTGTTTACGGGGATGATAGATCCATATAAATTACTATATCTATGGTTTTGATATGGTCTTGCGGGGGGTTTGGGGAAAGTTGGGTGCCAGGAAAACTTGTTTAACCTGCTTCACCCGTCTGAAGTAGTGGTGGCCTGCGTAGCTATTATTCTTCTAGTCATTATTATTATTATCTTCTGTTATTCTTTAATCATATTTGCTATATATGATCTCATCCACCAATGTTTCAGAAATAACTCATCTTAACTTTTTAAATATCACTTGCTTTGTGTAAGGCTTCATTTCCATATTTGATTATTTGTTCATTGCTATGTGTGCAAGTGTGACATATATGTGACAACTAATATAGAAATTTTTTGTTGTATTATTGACAATTGTAATTTTTGACAAAGTTAAGACCTAAAACATGTATACTTATATTGCGACATGTAATCGTTAATTTTTTTGTCTTTGTTTCCCTATCAAATATTTAGAAATAGAAATGACAATAAAAAATAACTCAGTTAGAAATGGTCAATGATAATCAACAAATTCAACCTTTAGCTAGTGATAAATCTTGAAACGTCCAAACAACGATTAGAATTGATCAATCCTATCGGTTTTTTTTTTGGGTTTTTTTTTTTTTTTTTTTTGGGGGGGGGGGGCATTTTCCTTTTAATAATTTGCTTTCTAGATTTATTAGCATCAATTTCCTTTTATTATTTTCTTGTTTGATACTTATGATTTTAATTTTTTCTCTCCAACTTTTAAGTTGCAATGTTTAAGTGTATTGACAGACAACCATGCAATCATTGACTATAAAGGACATAGATATTTTTTACTGTACAAAAGCAGTGCTTACAGTCTTTCATTTATTAAAAAGAAATGCATGTTTAATGGAAGCTGTGATGGTAAGTTTATGGTTGATAATAGAGGACTAACATGAAAATAAAGGACTAACTTGAAAATTAAATAACTTGAAACTTTTACATGTTAAATCCCCCCCCCCCCCCCACACACACACACACAAAAAAAAAAAAAAAAAAAAAAAAAAAAAGACTAAAATAGAAATTCTACAAAATAATTTATTTTCTCACGAAAATAAAAATTCCCTAGTTCAAAAGTTTTTACATCAGGGTGAAAGTATTGTACGAAATCTTACCTTGATCTGCAAGAATTTCCACCACAAATGAAACATCTTGTCTACTGAAAGTTCTATACTTGAGATAAATCTTCTGTTTTGAACTTGTTATGCTCTGCGGATAAGTATTGTTCAAAATAGGCACGGAAGCAAGCAGTCGTATACCATCATATACTTCGATATAAGAAGCATGTCTGGGATCCGAAGCGTCACTCGAGAAACCCATGAAATTTACAGTTAATACTTGTCCAGTTCTGCTTGCAACTTCAAAGACCTAAAAACAACAATGTGTCAGTTTTTAATAAATTCACAAGGAAACGTATAATTCTTTGAAAAAATTAATATGCTGTCGCAAACACAAAATATACCAGTATGAAATATGAATTTTTAAAGTAATAAGTTAAAAAGCTGCGAATTAATATACCAGCGACGAACAAGTCTAAAAGATTATAATGTGTATCAATAAAAATTTTATTTGATTCATACAAATAATTTTTTTAAGTGCTTTAAAAAAGCGGCATTTACAGCCTGATAGCTTGTTTGAGGATTGAAAAAAAAAAATGCTTTTATAAAAATGATTATTAGTTACTTAATGGATTATTTAAAATGTTTTAAATAATTTGCATTAATTTTTTTTATTTATTTTTATTTAAAAAAAAAAAAGGATTGATAAATTTCATGTTAATATGTTGCACCGTAAATTAAATTCTTTACTTTTAAGACTGCTCCACTAGTTAAATCATCATCAATTAAAAAAAAAAAAAAAAAAAAAAAAAAAAAATCGGAATTAATCATAAATGTTCCCAAAAATTTACACTATTTCAATTATTTTGAGAATATAGATTTCTAAATTTCTAATCAGCTAATATTTGAAATTGAAATTTTGTTTTAACTTTCAATTCAATCATGTGTGTTCATAATGTTTATTTATTTGTTTATGATTGAAAGAAATTATTTAGAAGACCTATTACATTTGTTATTAATAAGAATAATTTAAGTAAGACTCCTTTTCTAGAAGAACATTACTTTTCACCATAATTTTGTTCTACTGTTAGTTTGGAATTTGGTTCATTCTTCCTTGTTTCCGGAGGTTTTTTTTTTTTTTTTTCCTGGTAATATTATTATTGTTATATCTTTATTGCTGCTATTATTATGTACATCATTTAGAAATTTACAGTTTTAAAATAATCAAAATATAATAATTTAATTAATGAACTTTTAAAAAAATTATGTACACTCCAAAAATTGAGCAAAATCCTGTAATTTTGCTTTTTTTTTTTTTTTCGCATAATTTTTAAATAAGGGGAAAATGAACATAAAATTTGAATGATATGTTTCCTATCTAATAATTTATCAAATTTTACATAACTTTATCATAGGTAGTGCGTAGTAGGTTAGTTTTAACATCGCACTAGTGCTGTGCTATTGGGCAATTGGCGACGGTCTGGGACTGACCCCTAAGGATGGTCCGAAGATATGCCATTACAACTTTGATCCTCCACGGAGAGGATGGCTTCCCCGCTTCGGTGATCCCCAAAGGTATAATTTGGATGAGAACATGATGGACTTTGCGGCCACGACAGATTTTACGAGCACCAACCACCATTAGCGTACACGACGGTTTTTGGACAGCTCGAGTGTCGAATCTGCAATCTACCAATTAAGAGCTCGGCGCTCTACCGACCGGACTACCGCGGTTCCGAACTTTAACATAGGAACTAGTAAGGTAATTTTTAATACATAAGTACTAATAAGATAATTTTTAAAGTGATATTAATTCAATTTTTCTTAAAAATATGTTTTCGGTGGTCTGAAAATTTTCAACAGTTTGAAAAAAGAAAACAAGAACGGAAAATTATGAGGCTCGTATAGATTATTAACACTTTCCAACTGCACGTACACTATGCTTTTAAGTTTTCAACGTGTTTTGTCTATTACAAAACAGGCAGACGTAAGGGAAGCAAGACAGATAGAATAACTAACTGAATTAATAATTACTCTTAAACATTATTCGAAAGTATTAAAACCCGAATAAACTACTACGTCAGAAACGCCAGAAAAGAAAAATATTTGCGATGCATACAGCTGAACAATTAACTTCTAAACATTGCTGGGAGGAAAATCAGAATTTTAAATTTAATTCAGCTAAAATAATTTGCAGACCTAAATCCATTCATGAACTCGATTTCTTTGAAGCATTTCATATTTATAAAAATTTTAAAAACCTTGTAAATTGTGATTTCGCTGTTCTCTATTTGTCTGATTGTTGGAAATTTTACATTCAGTCCACATTTTCTTAATTTTTCTACTGTTTACACAGCTACACATTCCTAAATTCCTATTGGCCACACACTCTACCTTTCCCGTAATCCTATTGGTTGAACTAAATTCGGTCCCTCTCCTATATATACGAGCACTTCTCCAGATTCAAAATTATTTTTGCACTGAAGACGGTACGCTTAAGGCTACCGAAACAGCTGTATGCATCTCAAATATTTTTCTTTGGCGTTTCTGACGTAGTAGTTTATCCGGGTTTTAATATTCCAACGCCAAGTCTCCTGTTATATTATTCGAAAGTATTAAAAACACTTTAAAAAAATTTAAAATGCAATTCCAGAAATTTCTAGTTATAGCCTTTAATGTACTTGAATATTTTTGTGTGGACCTGTAAATCTTAATGCTAATAATACTGTATTTTATAGAAAACTTTTTTTTTTTTTGTGTGTGTGTGTGTGTGTGCATGCATATGAATAAAAAAAATGCTAATTTCATTATGATTTGTGCAAAATAAAGATATCAAAATGTGGTTTATGGAAATGCCTCTTACAAAAGGCTTTTGAATCATTTTGGGTATTCCTCTACAAACTTCAGAAGGTAGTTACTCCATTTTGCATAGGAAACACATAATAGTGAAATTGATTGATATATATCAGTTTCAAAGAATTTCATCGATATTTATGGGAGTTGAGCGCGAACAAATGAGCAAATAGGCCGATTTATAAACAGACAGACAAACCGAAGTCATAAATACTTTTCAGCATTTTTGAAAAATGTTCAAAATGAAAAATTGTATTCAGGATACAATTAGAAATAAGTGAAGATACTAAAACTTCAAAAAGTTAAATTAAACTCTTTTCTACCTTTTGTCTATAATTTTCTTTCTCTTTTTTCGTGTATGTGAACAACATTTTTAAAGATATACATACGAGCATGAAATTTGCATGAAATGTTCGTTGTAAAATTATTTATTGACATTTCCCATTTTTATTATTCTAGTGTTCATAGTTTACAATTTAATATTTTTTTTTCTCCGAAAAAGTCCATTTTGTAAGAAAAAGAAAAGCGAATTCAAGAATAAAAATCTGGTTTTTATTTAAGATTTAGAAGCATTGGTATCTTTGTCTTACTTTTCAATGCATTCTTAACGTCGATTTGTATTGAAATTTCTTTTCAAATAATATGTAAATTTTTTCAAAAACGTATTTTTAAGAAATATCGAATTTATCAGTTTAAATATATATATATGTGTGTGTGCGTGTGTGTGCTAAAAAAAAAAAATAATAATAAAAACGATTGTTAGACAATGAGTATGATATTGATATTTTATATTCATCCGGTTAAATGTTTAAAGGTATGCACAAAAGAAGAAAGCAAATTAATCACACCCATTTTAGTTCCCCATCATACTATAGGTATGGGGAACTTGGGTAATCGTGAAAATTTTCGACCTCGTTTTTTTTTTTTTTTTACTTTTTTACACGCTTTCAGGTGTGAGGAATCCGAAAATATCAAAATGGGCATGGTGTCCGTCTGTAGGGTGTCTGTTAGTTTATCAGTCTGTTAGTTTGTTAATCTGTGTACACGATATCTCAAGAACGAATGATCGCAAAGAGGTCGGGCCAGTTTTAAAATATTATTTATGACACTGGCAAGAACCCTATTCATTTGCAACATTTTAATTAAAAATCTTCAGAAGTTATTCGAAATTCACGATTTTCTTTACAAGGGAGAATAGGGCAAAATTTCACTGAAACGTGCATGAAAAAAAATATTTTTATCGTAAAGATATAAGAACAGCTTTTAAATATCAGTTTTGATGCCGGGATGAACATCATTAAGTATAAACATGCTACTTTGAAAGTTTCGCAAATTATTCGCGATTTACGAATTTCTTAACATGGCAGAATACGGCAAAAATTCGCATAAATGTTCCTCTTGAGAGGTATTTTCATCGTAAAGTTGTCAGACTACTTTTAAAATATTACATAAGGTACTGGTATAAACATCCTTAACTGCGAATTTTTTAATTAAAAAATTTCGTAAATCATTGGAAATTTAAGATTTACTTAATATGGCAGAATAGGGTAAAATTTCGCATAAACGTCCATGTTGAGGGATATTTTCCTCGTAAAGATGTCAAAACCTTTTTAAAATATGATTTAGGATACTGGCATGAACATCCGTGACTATGAATTTTGTAATTTAAAAAATTCGTTAAGTTATTTGGAATTTGCGATTTATTTAACATCGCAGGATAGGGCAAAATTGAGATTAAACGTCCATTTTAAGGATCTTGAATATATCAGACAACTTCAAAATAACATTTATTATGCTTGTTTAAACGTGATTGACTGCAAATATTCTAATAGAAAATTTTCGTAAGTTATTCGTAATTTAAGATTATGTTAATATAACAAAACTGGACGATATTCCATATAAATATGCATTTTGAGGATTGTTGCATTGGAAATAGTAGCATGAAAAGTTAACTACGAAATGGACCCTAATAAAATAAATTTATATATTAGAATAAGATAGATATGTGGAAGTGAACAGTGGATAGCCTATTAGGCGGAGATTTCATTCTGTCACTGTGCCAAGCGTTTGGTCAAATTCATTTCTCTTAACATGATTATAATATGTCTTGCACTAGACATTTATGAAAACATACATATGATGGGGAACTCAGCAGAGTCCACCTATGCCAATTAGTTGATATTTTCGGATTCCTCTCGCCTAAAAACGTGTAAAAAAGTAAAAAAAAACGAGGTCGAAAAGTTTTACGATTACCTAAGTTCCCCATACCTATAGCATGATGGGGAACTAATATTCTTTTATATGCCTTTACTTGTATTAGTTTTTTACTACAGGAAAATTGGTAGGAGTTTTGATTAATTTTAGCTGATTTTAAATTAAGCTTAATTTACGTCTACTGAGCACACTTTTTCCAAAAACAGTTTATGACACGTAGTAGTGGGTAATGAAAGTCATGTGGTTGTTGTTATACACCAGATTTTTAACAATGCAATTATAAAATAAATTGTTATAAAATCGTTTATGTTTCCAAAAAAGTAATATCTATTTAAAATAAAATTACCTGATCACAACTTTTAGGAAACTGGTGTCTGTCTTGTATATGACTCTGCCTCAGAGGATAAATTTGCTCTTCTCCGAAACTGGCACTTTGGCAGAAAGAAGGCGCAGTACCAAAACTTTCGTGATGAACAAAATGAATACCATTTCCACCATTTCTTTCTATGTTGACATCATCTAGAGTTATTTGGCTCACACTGCTGTTTATGAAAATTCCATGTCCTAAGCGAGGAAAAATAATAATATTTTAAATAATTTGTAAAGCGACCATAAAAATAAATTAGATATAATTATCTTTTTATTGGAGGGGGGATTTTACTGGTATAGTGGAAGTTGATTTAAAAAAAAATGTATTTAACTTCAAGTAAATAAAATTAATTTTGATACAATATTCAGCGATAGTGTCCAGAAAGAAATTTCAACTAAATATAGCAATTTTTAATAACTTTTACAGTGAAATAAATAGAAATTATTTATATTTTTACAAAAAAAAAAAAAAAAAAAAACTTGACTAACACGATATTTAAAATGTTATATATCAAAATAATGAGGGAGAAAAAAAAAAAAAAAAAAACTTGAGTAACAACAATTGAGATGTCTAAAGAAAATAAAAAATCAGGAAATAAAGGAAAAGGGCAACCTACCAAAACATATGAATAATGATTTGAGAATCAGATGTGAATTTTATTTATTCACTTATTTCTATAAATGATAAGTTTTACAATTCATCTAATCTTATTTTATTGAATAAACAAAAGCAAACATTTTTTTTTTTAACTATGCAACCCACATAAGAACATTTCGAAGACCAATATACAGTGCAATACGCTTCCCAATAATGTACATACCTCTATTTAAGAAATGGTTTCCTAATTTAGTCCCTGTACGTAGGGTATTAATGCATTTAAATTCATAATGATGCTCACTCCAGTTACACACGCTGGGTGAAAAATACTTATATTTATTTATTAAACGTAACACAGGTCTACAAAATTGAAGTAGACAAAATTTGATTTGATGATTTTAGCTGATCTTTATGTTTTTGATGCGCTGAAACCGAACATGCAGTTTGTTTTTCTCTATCACGTATAGATTTTTGCCAATACAGGGTGTTTACCGATACAATTTCTAACATATACCATCACAACAATAGGTTGGTTGGTTTGTATGGTTTTACGTCGCACTATTGCTTCGCTATTACAACAATAGATATCCATGATTAATTAATCATAGAAACATACTATAAAACTTACCATACAATTATATTGGTAGAAGAGTAATGGAAGAAATTGAATAGGCAGGTACCCTGTATTGACAAAAATCTATACGTGATAGAGAAAAACTGGCCTCATTTTCGGTGTCAGCACACCAAAAAACATAACGATCATCCAAAATTATAAAATCAAAAGTTTACATGTCGACCTGTGTAACCATTCAAGGGCTCTTGGCTTAACAAAATTATTTCACTTCTGTTTTTTTTTTTTTTTTTTTTTTTTTTAATTGTTAAAAAAAAAAAATGTAATTTTGGCCATAGGATTTAGATTAAAAAAAAAAAAACTAGCAATTTAGGCAGATTTTCAATCTTAGGGTCTTAGGCATTGGCGAAATGTCCTCCGATGAGGGTTTTCTAAAAGGTCCTATTCTGTATTCATGTGAGTTTTAGCAGAAAATCACAGAGCATCCCGAACAGAATCAAACTAAAGAAAGTTTCTATTGACAAAATTTAGAAGAAACGTTTTTGAAAGAGCGATGATGTCAAGGACATACATGAAATTTGGGAACTGATATTTGTGAAATTCATTTTAATACAAAACGAAGCATTTTTGTAATAAAATGAATAGGAATGATTTGAGACTATACTAAAGCGACGTATAAATGTAAAAGACATAGTACATACAGTTTTTTACTACTTATTAATTTAACAGCTTACCTCTATTATTAGAAATACTACTATCTTTAAAAGTAAAGGCATCATTGGGGTAAAAAACTTGAACAGCATCAAAAGCTGAATTCTTGATTTCAACGTTGTTTATCAGAGGTGGTAATCCATAGACTTCGAGAGCTGGGACAGCATTGCCATAAGCATCTCTCCCAGCATACATAATTCTAACATGTTCTAAGGAAGACAAGGAAATATATCGCCGCACTTTATTTTCGATGGGTTTTTTCTCTTGAAATTTAGGGTAGAGGTATTTAATTCCACGCCAGTTCGAAGAACTATGAGTATTTAAATGTTTGTCACATCGTATGCCTATGTCGTAGTGGAAATCTGAAAGCAAACACAAAGATGAGAATTATAAATGAATAACTTATTAAATAAATCTTAACATAATACGTGAAAATACATCAAATATAATAGGTAAATAATTATTTTTTTTAAAGTTAAAGTTAAGTAAGTTAAGAAATACACGTGAATATTATTAAGCAATTAAGAATAAAATATATTAGAATTGAATCTGTATATATGTATATATATATTATACAGGGCCTGATATTTCAACTCAGATTACACTCGCCGAAAAAAAAGTTTTACTCGCCACAAAATAGGGTTGTCATCTTTGTTCTTTTTTATGCATTTTGGGTTTTTATTTTTTTTAACTATTTGAAAGGATTTTACAAATATATCTAAAATTACATATATTAAAAGTATAGTATATATCATAATGTTTCATAATCATCTATAATTAAAAACCATTATAATTTATTGTATTTGAGATTTCTGAAAAAGATTAAAATGTCTAATAACATAAATGCAAAGAGTCATTAAAGAAAACAAGAAAGAAAAATCATGCAGTACGCATTGATTAGTAACACTTTCCAACTGTACGCAATTGTTGTATCGAATAACTTTTAATATTCTTTGCCTACCTTATCGCACAACAGACAGAAGGACTGAAAAACATACAGATAGACTAATTGATTTCTTAGGCATTTAGGAAAGTGTTAAAAAGGCTTAACGCAAAAGAAAGTGCAGGCGTTAGATTATAATTACATCTTTTAAACTCTCTGACTATTTTACTGTAGCACTGTAAATCGAAAGTTAATCACATCATATTCTATACAAAACAATATTTTAGAATATTAATAATACATGTCAATGTTTTTATGATTTTTATAGTAGAAAGTTTTTTAAATGTAACTTAAAAAAAAAAAAAAAATCTGTCCTAAAACGTAATACATTGGCTTTTTTTATTGTTGTTTTTGTTGTCCCTGTAAACAAACTAGTTGTACAGGACCTATTAATGACATTTTAAATAGGGAACATTCCATAGGGAACTTAAGTGTATCATTTTTTAAAAATTCTCAAAATATTCACGGATGATAGGAGCCGGAGACAAACAGATAGAAAGGTAGACAATAGGACAGATAGATGCACAAATTGAAATCACATTCCCACTGAAATTATAAGAAAATGTTAAAACGCTCATGTAAACAAAAGTGCAATTCCAGCAAATTTTTATTAATAGCTCTTAATGTAACTGATTATTTTTGTGTGGCTCTGTAAATCTAATGCTAACCATGCTATATTACATAGAAGGCACACTCTTTTGTGCATACGAATAATATATTTCAATTGCATTAAGCTTCGTGGAAAATAAAATTATTAAAATTTGGTTTATAAAAATAACTCTCATACAACACAATGCTTTGGAATACTTTCAAGTGGCACTGTACACAAACCAGTTAGAAATGTAGTCTATTTTACATAGGAAACATCCGATAGGGAATTGAATAACATATTAAAATTTCATTAAAAATTCTATACATTAAAGGTATTAAAATATGGTTTACAGAAACTCCTCTCATGGAACACAATGCTTTCGAATAATTTTGGGTGTCACTGTACACAAACCAGAAGAGGTATCCATTCCATTTTCAATAGGGAACATCCGATATTGAACTTGAATAACATATATCGGTTTAAAGAAATTCCATAAATATTTACCGGAATTAGAGCGCAGAAAAAGAGACAGAGAGACAGATAGACGGACAGAAGAACAGTCAGACCTATACACAAATTGAAATTATATTCACAATAAAAAAAATGATAGAAAGTGTCAAAAACGCTTAATGTAAACGAAAGTACAATTCTAGCAATTTTTCATTAATAACTCTATATATAACTGAATATTTTTGTGTCACCCTGTAAATCTAATGGTAACTATGCTATATTCTATGCAAAGCATTCTTTTGTGCATATAAATAACATATTTCAATTTCCTAAAACTTCGTGGAAATTAAAGTTATTACAATTTGATTTAAAGAAATATCTCACAAAGAACTCAAAGCTTTGGAGTAATTTTGAGTGTCCCTGTACATAAACTAGTGGTTGTATGTAATCAATTTTATATAGGAAACATCCAATAGTGAACTTGAATAACATATTTCAATTTCATGAAGATATTGTACAGTAAATGTATGAAAATATGGTTTATAGAAATATCTCTCATAGAACACAATTCTTTGAAATAATTTCGTGTGTCCCTGTACACAAACCAGTAGAGGTATAAACTCCATTTTCAATAGGGAACATCCGATACTGAACTTGAATAACATATATCAGTTTCAAAAAATTCCATAAGTATTTATGGGAGTTAGAGGCTAGAGCGCGGGCAGACAGACAGACGGACAGACGGACAGATACACAAACTGATATCATATTCATACTTAAAAAAATTTTAGAAAGTGTTAAAAACGCTTAATGTAAACGAAAGTAGAATTCTAGCAAATTTTTAATAATAGCTCTTAATATAACATAATATTTTTGTGTCACCCTGTAAATATAATGCTAATGTTGCTATATTCTATGTAAAGCATTCTTTTATGCATATAAATAACATATTCCAATTTCCTAAAACTTCGTGGAAAGTAAAGTTATTAAAATTTGATTTATAGAAATATCTCTCATAGAACGCAATGCTTTAGAATACTTTTGAGTGTCCTTGTATATAAGACAGTATTGGTATTTATTCCATTTTATACAGGAAACATCCAATAGTGAACTTGAATAATATATTTCAATTTCATTAAGATATGTGTACAGTAAAGGTATGAAAATATGATTTATAGAAATACCTCTCATAGAACACAATGCTTTCAAATACTTTCGGGTGCCCCTGTACACAAATTAGTAGAGGTATAAACTCCATTTTCAACAGGGAACATCCGATAGTGAACTGGAATAACATATTTCAATTTCATTAAGACATGTGTATAGTAAAAGTATGAAAATATGATTTATAGAAATACCTCTCATAGAACACAATGCTTTGAAATACTTTCGGGTGTCTCTGTATACAAACCAGCAAAGGTATACACTCCATTTTCAAAAGGGAACATCCGACAGTGAACTTGAATAACATATATCAGTTTCAAGAAATTCCACAAATATTTACGGGAATTAGAGCGCGGAGAGACAGACAGACGGACAGACAGACAGACAAACCTAAGTCATTAACACTTTTTAACCTTGTTGGGATGGGAAGTGTTAAAAAAGTTAGAAAGTATTAAAAACGCTTAATGTAAATGATAGTACACTTTTAGCAAATATTTATTAATAGCTCTTTATGTAACTGAATATTTTTGTGTCACCCTGTAAATCTAATGCTAATCATGCTATATTCTATGCAAAGTATTTTCTTTTGTACTTATAAATAACACATTTCAATTTCATAAATCTTTGTGCAAAGTAAAGTTATTAAAATTTAGTTTATAGAAATATCTCTCATAGAACGCAATGCTTTGAAATACTTTTGTGTGTCACTGTACACAAATCACTGGTGGCATTTACTCCATTTTATACAGGAAACATCCGATAGTGAACATGAATAACATATTTCAATTTCATTAAGATTTGTGTACAGTAAGGGTATAAACATATGGTTTATAGAAATGCCTGTCATAGAACACAATGCTTTGCAATATTTTAGGGGGTCCCTGTACACAAAGCAGTAGAGGTATAAATTCCATTTTCAACAGGGAACATCCGATAGTGAACTTGTATAACGTATTTCAATTTCATTAAGATTTGTGTACAGTAAGGGTATGAAAATATGGTTTACAGAAATGCCTCTCATTGAACACATTGCTTTGAAATATTTTCGGGGGTCCCTGTACACAAACCAGTAGAGGTATAAACTCCATTTTCAACAGGGGATATCCGATAGAGAACTTGTATAACATATTTCAATTTCATTAAGGTTTTTTGTACAGTAAGGGTATGAAAATATGGTTAATAGAAATGACCCTCATAGAACACAATGCTTTGAAATACTTTTGTGTGTCCCTGTACACAAATCAGTGGTGGTATTTACTCCATTTTACACAGGAAACATCCGATAGTGAACTTGAATAACATATTTCAATTTCATTAAGATTTGTGTACAGTAAGGGTATGGAAATATGGTTTATAGAAATGCCTCTCATAGAACACAATGCTTTGAAATATTTTAGGGGGTCCCTGTACACAAACCAGTAGAGGTATAAACTCCATTTTCAATAGGGAACATCCGATAGTGAACTTGAATAACATATATCAGTTTAAAGAAATTCCATAAATATTTACGGGAATTAGAGCGCGGACAGACAGTCAGACAGACAGACAGACAGACGGACAGACAGACAGACAGACAAACCGAAGTCATAAACACTTTTCAACCTTGTTGGAAAGTGTTAAAAAGAAGAAAAGAAAAAAATCTTTGTCAAACAACATCCTGTGAAAATATTTTTATTATGAAAAATTAAGTTTCCTTATTTATCTATTTATTTACTTGACGGAATGTCGATGTGTATAACTTGCTCACTGTTGTAATTTGAAATAGCCATTTCGGAATAACTTTTTCGATAAAATCGTTGCTTACAGATTATTACAAGCGCAAATCACTGGCGTTTCAGTAAAAAACTGGAAAATATTAACTGTTTTTTGATCATTATTCAACAAAATAAACATAGGCAGTATCTTTAATAAGGGCTCGGGCTCATTTTCATGTGACAATATTGCATAGGCAAACTTTCGCATATCTCTTCTCTCGGATTGTGGGCGACGGGCAAAGAGGTTCTCTGTCTCTGCTCGTCTATTCTCACTCGGCTTTGAGAAGTAACAGTGGGAGAAATGAAACTGCAGAAGCGATCGAAACTTTTATGTATGCACTAAGCATTTTTCCTTTCCCAGGCTGCAACGATCTCGGGCAGCGTACACACAGACTCGGTCCTCCGAGAATCTAAAAAGGAGAGGTTAAATATGAGGTTATAACATGGCAAGATTTTGCCATATTTAAATCTATAAAAAGAATGTTTTCTGTCACCGTATCGTGTAAGAATTCTATCTATAACTAGACCAAATTTTTACTCGCCATAGTAAAAATTCCACTCGCCAATGGCGAGCTGGAGAGCGGAAATTTCGCGCATTGTAAATTATATATATATAAATGATAGATATCGTAATAAAATTTAATCTTAAAATTTAGCAATTAATAGATACAAAACAATACCAACACAAAAAATAGAACTGATTTTAACTTATAGGAAAGACTGACACAAAAATGTTGCGATACAGATTAAGAACAAATAAGAGACAAAACAATTTAAATTACTTACGCCGACATGAATGATAGTAATAAAATAAGGACCATTAAACTTAATGACAGAGAAAATAAATAAATGGCCACAGAAATAATTAGATAAAAATGCTTAAAATTAGAAGTAAATACTCTTCAGGGGGCATGTACTTCATAAAGCTGTCAAAGCTCCATCGATTTCGTAAAACAATATAGCTAATCATAGCAATTTATATTGTTCCAGCCCCGATCGAAACAGCAAAACCATATTGAATGAGAAATTAAATAAATTATTAAATTAATTCTTAATGAAATCCAGAGAAAAAACTAGAAAAAAGCATAGTAGCCACATGTAAAACATTAACACAAACTGGAGAATAGGATGATGCTAACAAAACAAACAAACAAAAAAAAAATAATGAAATTAAAAATAAAAGCTTTGCAAACATTGATTAATCGATAAAGAATGAACGAGTGAGCATTTTCATTAACGATAAAATACACAAAGTAATTATTTATTGAGTTAGTGAAATTTTTATATATATATGTGTGTATATATAGTTTTAAATAGAAAGTAATAAATAAGTGTAAGAGTTTAAGATAAGTGGGAGTAGTTAACAAAATAAAGCATGTTAATAAATACAAAAACAACGAATTAAAGTATCGAAAAAACATTTTCAAAATAACACTTCATGTGAAAAACACTTAACCGCTTCCTCTTCAGTGTGAAAGGAAGGGGATGTGAACTGAAGAGGAAGCGGATAGGTGTTTATCACACGAAGTGTTATTTTGCAAATATTTTTTTCGATACTTTAATTCGTTGTTTTTGTAGTTATTAACATGCTTTATTTTCTTTTTGTTAGCCACGCCCACGTATCTTAAACTCTTATACCTATTTATTCCTTTCTATTTAAAACTATATAATTTTTGCATAATTTTTAGTGCTGCCTTTGGCGCCTTTTTTATACAAATATACTTTAATTAATATGTAAATAATATATATACTCATGTCCAAAATTATCTTTACATGCACAAATTTGTGGATTTTTCAGAAATTGGGAAATATAATTTTTTGACACATAAACACAAAGACAAAAAAAAAGGGGGGGGGGAACTGTATATGAAATATAATTGGACCATATAACACAATAAACATGTTAATAATATGTGTCAAAGAAAGTTCAGAAGAAAAGGAATAACTCAGAAAGAAAAAGAATATGAAGCCTTACGAATTTACGTAAAGATAAATTTGTACATAAGTGTATATATATATATATATATATATATATATATATATATATATAATTTGTCCTTATATTATACCTTTATTACCTTTATAAAAAAATTATTGAAATATTTTTATTTACTTAAATGAAGTAGAGGACATTAGATAATACTGGATAATACAGGTCATGACGTGACACTGTTGAATTAAAAATTTTAATTACGTCGACCAGTTAACCAACCTCGTAAAACGTTGTAAAGCATATAGATTCGTTGAAAGCGACTATAATGATAAACACATTGAACTGATATAAATATTATTTTATTAAGTAGAGAAAGCGCTAATGCATATCCTTATCTATTTTTTTTTTAGTATATTTTTTTTTAAGTGTAAAAATACATTTTGAAAACCCTTTATACGTATAATATTTTCATGTAAACTGAAGCAATATAACAATTCGCAAAGTGAAACAACTTAAAAAATTAGCATTTAAGAAAAATCAAATTAAAAAACACACCATAAAACATTTACTAGCCTACCAAAAAAAAAAAAAAAAAAAAAGGCTGACATTGTATTAGTTTAGTAGAATTCTTTTTCCATTCATACTTTCAAACGTGTATGCATATGCCATTTCAATTACATCAAATTGATTTTAAAAATAACAGAAATAATAAAAAATAATTGTGTGCATTTTTATTGCGAATTTATCGTCGAAATATGTGCGTGATGTTCTATTTCTGAAATATTTTATGTAGCGAAAATATAAATGACTAGCTTGCGTGAACTTGAAGTTCACGGTACGGTGAACTGATTCATATCATTGTCTGGTAAAAACTGAATTACATGAAACAATTTGTGCATGAACGTATAACGTTAAGGGAGTAATGCATTTTGAGGAAAGTATGCCAATAATTTATTTTTAACAACCAATATACACACACTGGCCAATGAATTAGAAACCCTATCTGAATATTTTATTGAACATCTTTTTATACATTCTACCTCTTTTTTTCACGGATAACAGCCCCCTATTCGTGATGACATCGATTCTACAAACTTATGGTGTGCATTTAAGTCCAAAGAATACCATGCATTGGCTACACAGACTTCAAGATCCTGTAAATTGGATGGAAGAAAAGATGCTGTCGGATGCAAACATTTTCTATTGGAATAAGATCCGGAATCTGCAGCTGACAGGAAAGCTGTTGGAAACCATAGTGATGTTCATTGAACTAATCTTGAACGATTCTGGTATGATGTATAGTTATACTACAGCGTCTAGAATAAACAGTGTGGAAATCACCTATAACCGTGATGTTAAAATAATGCTACAAAAATTAAGCTTCCCCAGATGTCGCTGTGATCGAAGCTATTGCTCAAATCGAAGACCTGATTGGCTTTTCCCAGTTTCGTCAGCTCAATCACGTGATCTAAGCACATAATTAACCAATAGGGAGTCTCGGTTTTGATGTCATGACACTAGCTTCGATTACAATGACTTCTGGTGACAGGCTTAATTTTTTTTAGTACAATTTTATTTGGCGCTTTCCACACTGTTTATTCTAGACGCTGTAGTTATACTACAGCGTCTAGAATAAACAGTGTGGAAATCGCCTATAATCGTGATGTTAAAATGATGCTACAAAAATTAAGCTTCCCCAGATGTCGCTGTGATCGAAGCTTTTACCCAAATCGAAGACCTGATTGGCTTTTCCCAGAATCGTCAGCTCAATCACGTGATCTAAGATCATAATTAACCAATAGGGAGTCTCGGTTTTGATGTCATGACACTAGCTTCGATTACAATGACATCTGGTGACAGGCTTAATTTTTTTAGTACAATTTTATTTGCCGCTTTCCACACTGTTTATTCTAGATGCTGTAGTTATACTGACCAAACGTCCCCATTTTCTGGGGACAAATGGGGACTTCTTTTTTTTTTAAAGCATTTTTCTAAGTTATAAAAAGTTGTAGAAAGTAAATTATTAATCATTAATGCTTTATTTTTAGTCCTTATTTATTAGGAATGAAAAAATGAATCCATAATTGGATAATTGCAGCAATTTTTAACGCTTCTCTATTATAAAGGTACTTTGATCTGGTCAACCTATGTATAGTTGTATTTTCGTCCATGAATTATCCGTCACCTTCCGCGTAAAAATGTAACATTGCAGGATGCACTTCATCTGCCAATATGTTCAGGTATTGCATGGCTTTTTGTTTACCCTGAAGTAACACCAGGGAGCCATTTCCATACCAGCAGAACATTTCCCACGCCAGGATAAATTTTTTTATATACTTACGCCACTAGCGAACATTTGTAGAAACTCTCACAGGTTTCTAATTCATTGGCCAGTGTGTGTATCTATTCCTTCAGTGAGAAGTGGAGCCGCTGTAGCTTGGGTTGGCGAGCGCCGAGCTCATAATTAGACGATTGCGGGTTCGATACTCGAGCTGACGGAAGACCGTTATGTACACTAACGGCAGCCGATCGCTGTACGTAAAAATCATCGCAGCTGCAATGTACTCCATTTTTCCAAATAATACTTCTGGGGGTTACCGAAACGAAAGAGTCATTCCTTCCACAGAGAATCAAAACTGTGATGGCATCTGGACCACCTTTCGGGACGAATCGCAGACCGTCGCCAATTCCCTAATACGTAGATATTATGCGACGGTAAACCCACTCCACTCCATTCTCCATAAGGGTGAATCTCAGACCGTTGACAAAGGATATAATATCCGTTTTAGAGGTCCGAAGCTAAATCATACTCAACATGTGGTTTCTGATTCTTTATTTTTCTGTGAATATTCCCATAGGATGCAAACATCTCCCTATGCCATACAAATATATCCCTATGCAAAACAAATATAAACATTATGTTTTCCCTGCAGTGATCACATATGGGCGTTTTATGACGTAACGCTTGGATAAAGCCCATTTCCCTTCTGAGTAGCTCTAGTGTGACGTTAAATCCACCCAACTCCAACTTTCTTTTTCTCATTTTCTATTGAGTAGTTGGTTGTTGCCCAACGTTTAATAACAATAAGACGTATGAGATCGTTTCGGATTGGCTGAAAGATTTTTTAACATACCCAGATCCCTTTAATTTGGTTTTAAAGAAACAGCTTCGTGCTTTAATATATAAGATGGTAAAACATACCAACTTTAATTTGTCACGTTTATTGTGAACTCTCTTTCATGCCACAAAAAAATATGAAAGTAAAACTCTTCACAATATTAGTTGCGTTAAAATTATATATATGTATATATACACTCACACAAAAATGTTGCAATATAGTAAAATTTAGAATAACAGATGACTAAATGCCACCGAAGTCCTCAATAACCAAAAATGTAGCTTGTTAAAATTCTCACTTTTCGGTCACGTACCACGCGAAATCTTTATCACCATGCTTTTCTGAATCCAATTTCACAACACTACTAAAAGAAAAATTCTTATTCACACTATCATTTTCTTCTTTATTGCAGTTAATTTCGATTGTCTTTTAAGATTAATAAGAGAAAATATTACCTTTGTTATTAAAAAAAATATCGTCATTTAATTGTCTTAAATAATAACTAAGGCTCCTATATATACGAGCTGGCGCATCAGGCATTTTGTTGTCTTATGGTTGCCACATGTACCCAGCGCGTTTCTCTGATAAACAAACCACAAATTTTTTTTTTTTTTTTTTTTTTTTTTTTTTTTTATCGTCTTACGTTACTTTAGAGAAACTTATTTTATCATATTTCATAATTTTAGCTAAGTAAACTATGATATGGAAGTTTGTTTAGCGATAAACTGCTATAATTATTCAAGAAGTGAATATAAAGTGTTCACAGACCTTCTATTACTGTGTATTTGAGTTTTGGCGACATTTTGTAAAAGAAACAGAAACCGCCCTAACAACACATCGTACATCTCAGAATAAAATGACATCCTGAGAATGTACTGTGAAAAAAATGTGTTTTTAGGAATATTATTGCTGCTTATTGCTCTTATCTTGACCGGATTAGCTTCAGATCAAGATTTCTTAAAATCATTAGGGAAGCGATAAGAACGCCAAGCGGGAATGCTGTCCTCTTGCGAGGCAAAAAAATGGCGGTGATGCGCCGGCCTATTATTTTATTTAGGGGCTCTAATAATAACTACTGCAAAAAACAAGTGGATTTTTTTTTTTTTTTTTTTTTTTTTAATCAAATGTAAAACATGTCTAGAATTAATTTGAATCAAGACTTGGACTTTTTTTTTTTTGAAAAAAGAGATAAACATACGTGATATAGCTTTAAGGAAATATGTTTATTAAATATATCGCTTTAGTGACTGTAAATCATAAAACAACATTGATAATTAAGTCGAGTATATTAAAACAAGACTAAATAAACAGTAAAATAATAACATTGTTCTTTTATAACCGGTCTTTCACGTATAGGTTAGAATATGCTGGAGATATTGTTTTAGTGAGATAGCGTTTCAAAATGTTTATTTATGATAATATGTGTATTTTTTCCCGCTTGTGATATAGAGCCATTAATTCAGAAATTCAAATTAGTTTTCATAAATTATTGGCTTCTGATATTGAGTTATATTGTTTTAATTACTTAATTTACAGGAAATCGCAAATTTAAATAAACAGTTAAATAATACGTGTATTGCCTCAAAAGATATTTTGGATATTTAGTTAATATAACAAGTTATAAAGGAATTTCATTTACAATTCGTTCAAAAAATACTGATAAAATACACTTTTCTACCAGTTTTTGCATTCTTTACAGGTGAAAATAAAATAAAAATAGCTGACACGGTGATTTCTGTTTAGTTCCCTTATCGTATCGCACCTCGGCAAAAAAAAAAAAAAAAAATGACACAACCTATAAAGCAGTATTTTAAAAATAAATAAATAAATAAATTTAAAGATAACTATGAAGCATAAGCTAGCCTAATAAAACTGACACAAGTGCCTCTTAGGTCGATAATTTTCGAGACAGAGATGTGACCTTTTTTTTTTTTTTTTTTTTTTTAACGTAAATGCACTTTATACACATTTTTAATGAAGTTTTTAGATTGCTATGTTTTCAAATTGTGTCCCTTTTCTTGTCAGTATGCAAATTGTCTAATCCTGTAACAGTTTTCCTCACAAAAAGATCTCTAAATTAAAGCTCCTCTATAAAACAGGCAATTTTGGTCGTATACATCTATGAAACTTTTTCCTTCTAAGTGATAGTTACATTCGCTTTATAACTTACAAAATCTATTGCATAATATAATCTATTGGTCGTAATTTTTCAGAAATTCATTAACTGGTTTGTTTCTAATATAAAAAATTTTAGGAATAAAAAAAAAATAATAATAAAATTAAAAGTATGTCTGTGATTGAGAAATTAGAAAATAGTCATTGGGAACATGTAGAATCGGGTACTATGTACAGTCAGAAAAAAAAAAAAAAAAAAAAAAAAAAAACGCAACACTCACTGTAATTTCATTATTAATTGACGCAGAAAAATCTAATAGGCATCATTCTATAGGAAATTAAGTGTACTTTTTGAAAATGATATCAAATTTTGAATTAGAGGTCATCTACATATTGAAATGAGCGCTAAATTTGATTTTTTCAAAAGCAACACCCAATTTTGACTTTATAATTGAATTCCTAAGAGTGTGGCAGTGCGAAACAGCATACGGTTTGTTCACTTTACATTAGTATTATAGAGTTATAACGAAAAATGTGTTAGGGGTTTATCTGCAAATCTACAAAAATAAAATTTAGATAGTACAAAATTTTATAGTTTCACACCGGAAATTTTTTAAGAAAAAAAGTATTATAAAAAATAACAGTAATAAATTCCATTCTTTTTACTGTTTGTTGGTTATACCTGATTTCAATTTTTTTTTATCGTATATATTTATTTAAATACTTCATTAGGGAATATATTTTAGATTGCTCAGACAGCATTCGTTAAAAAATGTGCAATATTTTCAATTCAAAAGTGCCATCGTGGCTGTACTGACCACCAATAAAACTTTAATTTTTCATCACTTATTTTGTAGGTGTGACAGAATATACGAACTGAAATAATTTACATACATTTATCTGTACTCATAAGTATAAAGGATTTAAGTCCATATTCTTGATTTTTTCAGGAGACGAAAAATAAAGTTAAACTAACTAAAAACTAATTAGAAGAATCGATTAGGAAAAAGGGATTATGTTGATTTATACCCTTTATACCGTTCAGTGATTGTCAACCTTCATTTAATAAGGGGAAAAAATTGAATTAAATATTTTATACAAAGATTAATGCTAAATTTCTGACTTGAATATTTTTTTACCAATGGATTTTCTCAAAGACTAAATGGCATGGATTTAAATCCTTTATACCAATAGATAGAGAATTATTTTTCTGGGTCTGA
Organism: Salticus scenicus; assembly: GCA_963930645.1. Taxonomy (NCBI): domain Eukaryota; kingdom Metazoa; phylum Arthropoda; class Arachnida; order Araneae; family Salticidae; genus Salticus; species Salticus scenicus. The sequence continues at coordinate 18,524,239 of OZ005659.1, read as the reverse complement.
CTATGTGTTTAACTCAAAATCGGTATTTTTGGACTTAAATCCTTTATACTTATCAGTACAGATATATACATATAACAATGCATGAACTAAATCTTTTCTGATAAGTTATCGTAAGATATCATGAAATAAACATTAAATAATTTTAATCGTAGTTACCAGTTTTGGTCAGTTTAACTCTTTGAAACTGTACAATATGTTTTATAATTTCTATGAAAATGTAGTTTCAAAATTAAACTATATTTATAAAAGTATTTTTTAAAGACTTAAGTATCTTTAAAATAATAATCACCCCCTCCTCCCCCCCAATATATATATATATATAAAATAAAGCAATATATATGAACTCAATGATTAACATTTTGACGATGACAATAGTGAAGAAGCGATTTAGAAAGTCTGCATAGCATTCCAATACCATTTGTTTTGTTTTTTTAAATTAACAATTTTTACGGTTAATCTATTCCTCAATTTTAAACAGTAAACCCGCCTATTTAGTTTATTTTTTCCTTCTAGTGTTCGTTTAAAGGATTCAAAATTTATCACTTGTAATAGGTTAGGCAAATACCACTTGTGTATGTTTTTTCCAACGTAAAATAAGAGGTTTAATACGAATACGCATAACAACTTTTTCTTTTTCTTTTCTATATACTTTTGTTTTAGAAGAACGATGAAAGGCTTGTTTTCTTTAGAAAACAAGAATTCGTTTCTTAAAATTAATGTCTAAAATTCCTCTTATTTGTTTCATTTCTCCGCGTTCGACGTTGTTGTTAAACAGTTTGACCCGTAAACAAAAATTTAAAATATTTTGTTTAATTTTCTCTGTTACTTTTTAAGATTTTCATCGTTATCTCATGCAAAGCTTCATACGAGACGGCCCCCTAAGCCTCTCTAAAAGAAAGATTTATTTATATCTCGAAAACTAATAACTGCAATGAGCTGAAAATTTGCACACCCATATTTTTCAGCATTAGGATTCACTTTATGTAAAAATTAATATAGGTCATAATTCATATATATATTTTTTTCAATATGAATTTATTAATATTTTTCAGAATTAAAAATATTTTTCAGAATCAAAAGTGAGAATGGATTTTGTTTCGGTTTCTTCACTGTATTTCGTAAAAACAAAAAAAATTATATCGATCAAATTACTTTTTGTGAAGGTATTAATAAAAGTTTGAAATGTGAATTTAACATTAGCATCTTCAAACTTTGAACGCTTATAACTCTATAAAAAAAATTAGTAAAATATACAACCAATATACTTTTTCGCATCGTCGCAATCCCAGGAATTCAAATATAATATGAAAATGGGGTATTACTACTGAAAAAAATCAAAATTTGTGGTCGTTTTAATATGTAGACGACCCCAATTCAAAATTTCACTTCATTTTTCTGAAAGTACTAACAATTCCCAGTCGAATGATACCTATTACATTTTTGTGCATCGATTTGCAACGAAGTTACATCGAGTGTTGCGTCCCCCCCCCCGACTTACATAAACTCTGAAAAGATGTAAAATAACAATTTAATTTAATTTAAGAAAAATCATATTTAAAATTATAGATCATTAATGTCGCAAATTTCTCCCAATAAACTTGATTTCATAGCAAGACATTTCATAATACGAAAGCCGAAAAAATGGATAACTTTAAGAGCAAAATTAGCTAATATGCTTTTTGCTTCATATACATTCCTTGTAATACTTCATTACATACAATTGTTTTGAAAATTTTCTATGTCGGTTCTAATTCGTGAATATTATTCATAAAAACATATTATAAATTGAAAAATTGGGTTCAAAAATAGGTACAGTATGTTACACATACAAAAGAATTCCAGTAAATGAAACTATTGCATAGATTAATTAGATAACGTATGAAATTTTAGCATTATATCATCGGAATCGCAGAGAAATTGCAATACAAAAAAGTTGACTTAAAACAAAGTCTCGACTTAAGGAAACTAGTTGGAATAGGTGGACTCTGCTCAGTTCCCCATCATATTTATGTTCTCATAAATTTCTAGTGCGAGACACATTAGAAATTAATTTGACCAAAGCTTGACACAGTGACAGAATGAAATCCCCCCCTAATAGGCTATTCACCTATCACTTCGATATATCTATCATTCTAATCTATTAATTTATTTTATCAGGGTCAATTCCGTTGTTTAGTTTTCATGCTACTATTTCCAATGCAATAATCCTCAAAATTCCTCTTTATATGAAAAATTTCCAATTTCGCTATGTTGATAAAATCTTAAATTACGAATAACTTACGAAATTTTCCTATTAGAATATTTGTAGTCAATCATGTTCAAACAAGTATCATAAATGTTATTTTGAAGTTGTCTGATATATTTATGATCCTCAAAATGGACGTTTATGCTCAATTTTGCCTTATTCTGCCATGTCAAGTAAATCGTAAATTCCAAATAACTTACTAATTTTTTAAACGGGAGAATTCATAGTTTATGATATTCATGCCAGTATCCTAAATAATATTTAAAAAGTGGTCTAACATCTTTGCGATGAAAATATCCCTCAAAATTGACGTTTCTGTGAAATTTTGCTCTATTATGGCATGTTAAGAAATTCGTAAATTCCAAATAACTTGCGAAACTTTCAAAGTAGCATGTTTATAATTAATGATGTTTTTTCCGAATTCAAAACTGATATTTTAAAACTGTCCTGACATCTTTACAGCAAAAAGTTTCTACTTAATGGACGTTTCAGTGAAATTTTGCCCTATTCTCCCATCTTAAGAAAATCGTAAATTTATAATAACTTACGAAGTTTTTTAATTCCAATGTTGCAAATGAATAGGGTTCTTGCCAGTGTCGAAAGTAATATTTTAAAACTTATCTGACCTCTCTGCGATCATTTGTTCGTGCGATATCGTGCACACAGACTAACAAACGGAATAACAAACTAGCAGACACCCTACAGACAGACACCATACAAATTGTAATTCAGAAATTTTGTACGCGACCGTATTAAAATATGAAACACATTTTACCTATTAAAAAATATATAGGAACACGTAAAAATTTGAATTTTTTAATTATTGAAATTGGATTTTCTCATTTTTCTGATCGATTGATAAAATTCTGTATCTTTTTCACGCATCTTTGTATTTTGTGATATGCATCTGATACTAATACTTAAGAAATTCAAAAAATGTATAGGGACGTATAAATAATTTGAATTTTTTAAATACTGAAATTGAATTCCTTTTTTTTTTTTTTTTTTTTTTTTTTTCCCCATTTTACAGATTTTATAAAATTCTGCATTTTTTTTACGCATTTTTATATTTTATGATGCATCATTATTTTTAAGACGACATTAATATTTAAGAAATTTATACTGAGGGCTACAGAGTCTAGAGTATTGCATGGAGTCGGGCACCAGTGATCACTGGCGTATCATGAAAAGCGGCAGTTTTTCTAGTGACGCAAGCGCAAAAACAAACGAACGCCACGACACTCAGCGGAAACGGAAAAACGAACGAAAACTGCGACACTTATATATACAGGAATTTTAAGATCAAACAAACCGCTGAAAGCCGACACTTAATATCTCAGGAAATATGGGAGGTTATGTTCTGATATTTTCAAAATAGACTTTCACCTTCTGTCTGATCCTACCCTGAAATCGCTACATTTCTGCGTGCAATACACTTCGAGATATGAATTGGCTCATTTAAGTTATAAATGGACGGACTAATGTGTAAGAATTTTTTCTCGAATATGGCTCGAGCGAATTTAGTTTAATTTATATATGATATTAATCGCTTTTATCTGATGTGCCTGACATCTCCCTTTTCCCTAGGAAAACTCTTGTTTTTTTTATAACTCAGTTTAAAAATCGAACTATTTTTTACTCCGAAAATACTGTGATGCGGCAGTTTCGCGGACGAATTTCTTCTCTTCCATCTGAAATACTGAATATCAAATAATCGTTTTGGCTCCATCTATCGGAAAGCGTCAAAAATAAACACAAAAAATAAAAAAAAAATATTTTTCTTTTTTTAATATATATATTAAATGAGTTATTTATTTAGGTACTTGTATTTTATATGACATTTGTTCATCAAAAATATTCTTTGTATTTACATTGTTTTCATGCTGATACGTTGTTAACTTTCAAAATTGGTTCTATTTTAAAAGGTGATTGCAACAACAAAAATGTTTACTTTATTTTCATAAAAATGACAAATAATATGATAATCATATGCAAATATTTGTAATTTTTTCAAAATTAGGTGATAAATCACTTAAACTACGGATTGAAAAAATTCTTAAAACAGAATTTGAAAATAATTAATTTGCTCATTAAGTTTCTAGTATATATAATATATAAATTACAAAATGTTAAGCTATAATAAAATTTTGAATAGATTAAGATTTTTTTTTAAATTAAATTCATAACAAACTATACTACTTAAATATTTACCAGTATAACATTTTCACTTTTTAAAGATTTTTCTATTATTATTTATTTTTCTCTTTTAAATCAAATCTATACCTAAAAAATTATAATAAGAAATAAATATAAATAAGAAATTTTTGTCATTTTTAAAATGTACTATATTATGCCTTTGTAATGTTGCATGTGTCCATCTTTTATATAACTTTTTATAAAATTTTGAAATTTTATTTAGTTTGTTATTTTGTTCGAGTATGACCTATAAAACAACACTTTTAATACAGTGTTATAACTCATTACCATGCTCCTTTAATTTTACGTTTTGATCATTAACCCCTAAAAAGCAATGATATCAATACAAAAAACCCTTAACGGGTTAAAAGTTTGTGACGCAGCACTGTACTTTATGGCTATAAGAATTAGAAATACGCGTCTTAAAAATAATGATATCAAATTTTCAGTGACGCTTTGATATTAATTAAATTATACATAGATTTTCTTATTTGAATTTGCTTTTTCCTTTTATTTATATTTACAGTTTAAACGTTATTTTCAACATAAAATAATATATAGCATTTACTCATTGATACCTTTCCATTCACATCTCTTATACTATGAAAGCATGTGTTTTAAAAGAAATTATATGAAATTCCAGTAACGCAGTGGTGTTACATTAAGTGATTTGTTTTTAAATTTCTCTGCAATTATTTTGTTTTGCATATTAAAGTATATGTGCACATTGAAATATTGCTTTTAATTTTCAAATACGCTGTCAAATATATCACTTACATTAAGCTTACATTATGTACTGAAATATATTTATTTCAATTAATTATTCTATCTTTTGCGTCACGCCATCCAAAACTGTAAGTAAAATATATGGAAATGTTTACTTTGTGTCATTTCATCCAAATAAATTGAAAATGCATGCAAATAGATATCGTGATGCAAAGAAAAAAACTGTGAAATTTTTTTTCAGTTTTGGATGGCGTGACGCAAAAGATAGAATAATTCATTGAAATAAATATATTTCAGTACATAATGTAAGCTTAATGTAAGTGATATATTTGACAGCGTATTTGAAAATTAAAAGCAATATTTCAATGTGCACATATACTTTAATATGCAAAACAAAATAATTGCAGAGAAATTTAAAAACAAATCACTTAATGTAACACCACTGCGTTACTGGAATTTCATATAATTTCTTTTAAAACACATGCTTTCATAGTATAAGAGATGTGAATGGAAAGGTATCAATGAGTAAATGCTATATATTATTTTATGTTGAAAATAACGTTTAAACTGTAAATATAAATAAAAGGAAAAAGCAAATTCAAATAAGAAAATCTATGTATAATTTAATTAATATCAAAGCGTCACTGAAAATTTGATATCATTATTTTTAAGACGCGTATTTCTAATTCTTATAGCCATAAAGTACAGTGCTGCGTCACAAACTTTTAACCCGTTAAGGGTTTTTTGTATTGATAAACCTACAGAAAATTTTACGTCGAAGAATTTCTTATGCAGTTTTTAACGAATTTAAACTTTTGAATGGAGAGAGCAGAGATTAGATACATATTCTTCCTCCATGACGATTGAAAGCATCGTTACTCGAAATGTGAGTTTAGTTACAATTACGTGAATATTAATGTTTAACGTTGTAATGACTTTTAGACCGACTAGAGGGCGCTGTCTGTCCAGCGCAGACGAAAAAGACTTTCGATTTGAAGAGAGACTTTGACTTAGTTTTTTAGAGAGTGGATGATGCAAAGAAGGTGTAAAAACGCCTGGTTAGAGGACCGCTCGTATTTTTGTTTGGTGGACTGGAAAATTATGTCCATTTAAAAATAATAATGTTTACATAGTTTATTTACGTTCTTTTTTATGTTATTTGTGATGTGTTGTGTATGTAAATGAGAAAATAAATAGTTTTCTCGGAAAAGGATCGCCTCTTCATGATCTACATTCTTCTAATCATCACAGTCTACTGTTATGGTGGCAGGCTAAAGGCATACGTCCGACGCTACAAAGAATTCACGCTACTAAAGGGGTAAGTGCCTTTATGTATGAAACAGTGCCTTGATTTAAAAATAATATAATAAATCAGCTCAGTCCTTGTATTAGGACGTGAGAAAATATTTTTTAAAAGTACTTAAATTCGCATTATGTATTTAATAGAGAAGTAAGTATATCACAGAGGTACCTCACTTGTCCCTATCTATTTGATAAAAAGATTATTTGAAATTATTATTTGTAGAGAAAATATATATATATATTAAACTGATTTATCCGTTGGTTAAAAGAAAAAAAAAAAAAAAAACGAAGAAAATCTTTCAATTTTTTTTGTCGATGTACAGTAGAACCTCGATTATCCGAACCTCGATTAACCGAAACTACTCTCCGTTAACCGAAGTCGGTTCTTCTGCACTTTTTTTTTTTTCACTTTCTACTGTCATCCAAAATTTTCTCTTAACAAACATGCATTTTTAAAGTTCTTTTGTATGCAAGTCGTCCTTTCCAAACTACGAGTGCAGATAAATATTTTGGAATTCCCTTTTATAGAATTCCTTCTCCAGTATGAGAGTACTCTTCCCCACTTTCAAACGTCCTTGTTCTAAACAAAAATATACCCCATTTCGAAATTTGGAAGGTCATACTGCCGAGTCCCAGAACAATCGAATGTTATTGCACTTTCTGATTGTAAGCAAGTGCAAAGAACCTATTCTCTTTAACTTCGGGATAGAGCTGCACGGCAAAGGATGGCCAATTTACACCAAATCAAGCTTCCATTTAAACCATTGTAAGTTTTTGTTTCAGAAATAAATTTATTTTCATTTATGATTTTAATTTATTTAACAGTTAAAATAGTTATAATACCAGTTCAATGATGATACTACATATTAAACTAGATGATTATTGATGAATTCTCGATTATCCGAAAATTTCGATTATCCGAAGTAGGTTTGGTCCCAATTACTTCGGATAATCGAGGTTCTACTGTATTTCGAAAAAAAAAATAAAGTTGATGAATCAGTGAGAAATAACTGAATATATATGTTTTTTCTTTTGTTTAATGGTATAATAATAATAAAAACTTACTGTAGAATAAGTACATTTTGAAAAGAATTTCGGTTTTAAACAGATTTGCAAAATTTGAGAACAAGTTGAAATAAAGTATCTGTTCTGTAATTAAAGCTAAATAAAGAATAGATATTCTTTTTTAGGGCTTTGTGAAATAAAAAATAAAAAAGAATGTATTTATTATCGAATTAAAAAGAAAAATGTTGAATGATTCATATTAATGTGCATTTCAGGTCATTTTTATTTCTGATATTTTATTGGATTTATTTTTCTTTCTGTCTCTTTTTACTGATTTGGTATTTCTTTGCTTAATAATACAAAAATAAATGGGTAAATAAAGAGTGAATGAAGGATAAAAATAAAAAAGAAATTAGTTTCGATTTCATGTAAAATGAATTTGTTCGTGTTTGGAACAAAATATTTTCGTTTCGATTTGAAGTAAAATAGTAGTTTCTGTTTCAAATGAAGTGTTTAACGATTAGATGTTCATTTTATTTCTTAATATTAATTACTATGGTAATTTATGTTACTTAAATCTAATTTTGTGGAACTTACTTTTTTTGATAAAGAAAAGAGTTTCGGTTTAAAAACGAAACTATTGTTTTTTTTTTTTTTTTTTTTTTTTTTTGGGGGGGGGGGGGGGGGGGTTTGAAGAAAAATATTAATTATTCTGTTTCCTGAGAAATATGTGTGCAAAAAGAATCAAATAGTTTTGCAAATAAATTAATTTATTTCTGTTTTGAATTGAAATAATGATTGTGTAGGAAACAAGTAGTACTTAGTATGAGAACATACTTGGTTTAAAATATTATTTTGAATATTATTTTTTAATATATGATTTATTTAATAAAAGAAATTTGGGTGATTAAAAATGTTCACGTATTCTGTTCTTTAAGAAGAAAAGTGTTTCTTTTTATGAAAAAAAAAATATATATATATTAAAAAAAAAGTGTTCTCTTAAATAGAAAAAAATAAGGTATTTTTCATAAGTAGATACCATTAACGGTATTAGATATTATTTTTTAATTAATTGCAAAGGTTAATTACCCTTAGTATCCTTTTTTTTGTGTGTGTGTGTTTGATTGATTTTTGGAAAAAAAAAATTCTGATTATTTTATTTGTTTATATTTTATTATCGTTTTGAGAGCATTCTGGTTTTGTTTGGGGTTTACAAACATGGCATTTTTAGTTAAAGCTCGAAAACATGAATTTGTTCAAATTTGTGAAGAAATCGGTGTCGAAGTAGATACTTCCAGTAGAGTTATTGACATCAAGAAATTAATTTTATCTAGCAAGTCCTATAATGAGGAAGAAGTAAAATTAATATTGGAAAGGCTTCTTGAAGATAAAAAACTACAAGAAGAAGAGAGACTAAGACAAGAAGAAAGAGAGGAAATAAGGACCCGAGAAACTCAACAATATGAACTTGAATTAAAGAAATTAGAAATTTCAAAAGAAAATCCTGAAAGATTATTAGAACCAGAAAGGGTGATTGAATCGGTTCCAAGAATACAGTTAACCCAAATTACCCCAAGATTTGATGAAAAACATGATGAAATGGGTTTATATTTAATAAATTTTGAAAGAAGAGCGGAGATGGCACGAGTTCCAAAAAAGGATTGGGTGGCCTACCTGTTAGCAGTTTTACCGCCAGAACTTTCCAATATGTTGGCCAGAGAGTCGCCAACCGATGCGACAAATTATGATTTTGTTAAAAATATCATTATGAGAAAATATAAATTAAATAGTGAAAAATTGAAACAATGTTTTTATAAGCACCACAAATCGTCCGAAAAATCTTGGAGAAATTATGCTCAAGAGCTTTCTAGTTATTTTACGGAGTGGCTTACAGAATTAAAGATAGAGAATTTTCAACAGCTGAAAGACCTAATAGTGACTGAGCAGTTGAAGTTTCGAGTGCCTGCTGATGTGAGAGAACATTTTTTAGACAACTGGCTTACATTCACGACACCTTTAGACTTAGCAGAAAAATTAGATGAATTTGAAAGTATAAGAGAAAGTTTCAAAAAGAGGGATTTGCCCAAAAAGAACTTTTCCAGCTTTCGTAACCAATGTGGAAACTTTTGTGATAAGTCTGGGGAAAATAGTAAAGATGTCAAGCCGAAATTTCATGCAAAACCCGAAACGTCCCAAGAAAATCAAAGAAATAAAGAATTTGATAAAAGAAAAATTGCTCGTTGCTATGAATGTGGTTCTACTAATCATCTTAGACCTCAGTGTGATAAATTAAAGAAAAATGAAGAATTTATCTCACATATTATAACTGAGGCTGGTTCTGATGAATCCATGACACCTTATACTAGTATAGGTAAAGTGAATGGTGTTGAGATGAAGATAATTCGAGACACGGATGCTTCATGTGATTTGATTAGCAGCAAGTACGTGAAACCACATATGTACACAAATGAGAAAGTGTATATTAGAAATCCATTAGAAGTGGATCCAATCTGTTTACCACTTGCAGAAATTGAATTGGATTGTAAAATGGGACACTTAAAAACTAAAGCAGCTGTCCTACAAAATTCTTTTTATGGTGACAAGTATTTGTTAGGAAATAAAACTGCTGCAATGTTCAAAAATTGCAAATCAAAAGAAAATGTACAAGTGTCTAAGTTAAATTCTGTACAAACAAGAAATCCTAAGAAATTTTTAAGAATGAAGAAAAATATTCAAAATAAAGATGATGCTCATTTTGACCAAAAGTTGATTGAGAGCAAATCTGAAGATGAAAAGAAAACTGAGGAGTTAGAAGAAATCCTGCCAGAATTTTCATGGCCAGAACTTAATAAAACCTCTCCAAAAGTGTTTGCTAAAGCAATGCAGGATATCAAAGAAAATCAAAATAAAATAGAAAATGAAGTTGTACTTAAAGAGAAAATAAATTTTGACCATCTCAAATCTGAAAATTTCAGATTGTTAAATGAAATAATATGTTTGAAAGGGGAGATGTAAGAAAAGAAAATTAAAGAACAAGAACTGTCTCTTGAAAATAAAAAACTTACTGAAAGGTTGGAACATACTACGAAAAATATTTCGGAACTAAATAATGCCTTAAAAGACCTTAAACAGAAAAATGAAGACTCTAATTTTGTGATGGAAAAACTAAAAGCAGAAATAGAGGCTTATCTAAATAAAAAATGCTTAGAATATGAAAAGCAGATAAATAAAGAAATTCAAGAGAAAGAAAAGTTTCAAAATCAGTTAAAAACTCTTCGCCTTGATTCACAAAGTGAAAAGAAGAATTATCTAAATCAGTTAGAAATATTGAATGCTGAAAAGAATAATTACAAACAAGAATTAGAAAATAGTAAAATTGAAAATCTTAAGCTGTCTAATGAAATCAACATAATTAAAGAAGAACTCTTAAGAATGAAAGGTAAAGAAAATGAAATTTGTCTTAAAAATGAAAAACTTGTTGAAGAAAGAAATGAAATTAGTACAATTAATTCCAAACTAGATTACCTGTTTAATATTCTAGAAGAGAAAGAAAAAATTTCTAATGCTAAATTGGATCAGTTGACAGCTGAATTACAGAAGAATAAATTAGATCTTATGCAATTATCTGGAAAGTGCTTAACTTATGAGAAGCAATTGAAAGAACAAAATTACTTGAAGAAAGAACTTTCTGCAACTACTTTGGGTCCCTTGAAAAATCTACCTAAAGATTCCAGTCAACTAATGGCAAATTTATTGAAACACAGTGAAAAGTGTCCAGTGCCATATAGTGAGAAAGTCGCCAATTTTCTTAAAACAGGGAAAAATCATGTAAAACATGTAAAAGACATTTACTACAAAATAAGTGCTACTAAGTTGCTCATCAAACCTTCTAAATGTCAACCTACTCGAGCTCATGTGAAGAATTCTGGACATTTAGTAGGCCAAGGATTGAGAATTTCAAGTAAAATAAATGTTCGAGACAAAAGAGATTCTTCGTTTTCTACTATCAAGACTCATGTAAGAGCCTTTTTGGAATTAGCTGAATACTATCGAAAATGCATTCCTGAATTTTCTGAAGATGCAACTTTATTGTCAGACTTACTAACGGATTGATCTCTAAAATCCACTGACTGGAATAGCTCTTGCCAAAGGGCATTTGAAGAACTAAAGGAGAATTTATCTCAAAATTGTATAAAGCTATTCATGTTCCTGAGAAAAAGAAAAAAAAAAAGACCAAATCCCGGACTTTTCCTTTGGGAACTCTATGCAGTTTTATTTAATTATGAGGTTGTTTAGTGTATAGAATTACAATCTCAGAATGCTGATAGATTAAGTCTTTTCCCTTAGTTAAAAAAAAAAAGAAGTGTTTATGTATTTGTTTAATTATTGATATACAAATCTTACTTGTTTAATTATTGCTACATATATTTGTTTAATAATTGCTATATATATATACATATGTGGTATATAATTGTTTTCACTATCTATATTTTACTTTGCATATCTATTTAGTGTCTCTGGTATATTGTGTAATAATATTTAAATTTCTATTTGGTATTTATTTTTTTGTATATTTTAAAATAAGTTAAATAGTGTATTTAATCTGAAATAGGGATAAGTCTGGTGCATTTAAATATAACCAGGTACTGTTTCTGCATAGAATTGGTGCTTGCTCGTATTTTTTTTTAATCACTTGTTTTAAATTGATTACGATATCTAGAAAATGGACCAATATGTTGAACATTGTGACTTTATTTTATTTGAATATAGACTTTCATTTTTCCTAATCAAGTATTATTTAACCAAACTTTCCCCTCTACAGTAGTGAAAAGTTTCTCCCCTGAAGGGAGGAGGTCTGTAATGACTTTTAGACCGACTAGAGGGCGCTGTCTGTCCAGCGCAGACGAAAAAGACTTTCGATTTGAAGAGAGACTTTGACTTAGTTTTTTAGAGAGTGGATGATGCAAAGAAGGCGTAAAAACGCCTGGTTAGAGGACCGCTCGTATTTTTGTTTGGTGGACTGGAAAATTATGTCCATTTAAAAATAATAATGTTTACATAGTTTATTTAAGTTCTTTTTTATGTTATTTGTGATGTGTTGTGTATGTAAATAAGAAAATAAATAGTTTTCTCGGAAAAGGATCGCCTCTTCATGATCTACATTCTTCTAATCATCACAACGTTTAAAACTTTACACACGAAAAGTATTTGTCTACCAATGTATATTTGCTTCCTTATTTTACTCTTTTTATAGAATGTCAAATTATTTGGAGCAATGAATTTTTTAAAGTAAGAAATTTTGTTACATTATACACTAAAGTTTTACTTATAACAGACATATATCTGATAATTTTTAAAGTAACATTTATTTCTCTGAAAAATCCGTTCAATAATATATTTTGTGCAAGAGAATTTTAATTCAATTTCTTAGATAACATAAATTTAATAATAGAGGCTGGTCGCGTGTTGGGTTGTGGGTTAGAAGCGGGTCAAGTTTACCCGATCTGTGTAGGAGTTCAGTTGAGATCAAGATTTTTCGAACTCCCTGTATACACAACACACACACGTGTGATCTTTATCAAAATTGTTGAAAAAAAAAAAAAAAAATGCATGCTTGTGAAAAAATGAATACTTCCTACAGTACAACAATAATAATAAATAACAATAATAATAAATGAAAAAAAAAAGGTACTGCAGAACACACCGTGAATAGATTTCCACAGAGTCGGCTTTTCAGCGGGAAAAGATCACAATAGCATGTGAAGAGAGAGTCAAAACCTTGCACCATATCATCAGTGGTCATAAAAAAAAAAGGGAAAAATAAAAAAGGTCAGGGCCGTTGGCCCGGCTTCCTGGATTAGTGAAATGCGACATTTGTCCATTGAAAGTCGCGAAAGGTAAGCTTGAGCAATTAAGCGCAAAAACGACGAAAAATAATAATAACACGAAATCATCTCGGATTAGGTAGTTCATGAAAAAAAAAAATTATATATATATATATATATATATGCATTCATAAATGGTCAGTGACCTTCATCATCATGAAATAGATTTTCAACGAAAATGATATGATGTTGAGAATAAGCAAATTAGGGTATTCAACAAGAAATTTAAAGTGACATGTTGCCGTCATCACAAAACTTTCTTCTTTATCATTGAATATAACAGTGCCAGCTACTGTCTAGTATGAACAGAAATTCAATCAATATAGATTCACACGATAAAGATTTTATATATGTGGACTAGTGCAATTTCAACCGATTAATTCTGAGATTAGAGTCAGCTGAAAAATCACAGAAATTGAGAAAGCAAAGCCAGTTGTTATCTGATATGCACCCAAATTGAACTTATATTAATTTTTTATAATACCTACCTCACAAACTTCATCCATTTGTATATCATAGAAGCTGATATATGGCCTTTCCATAAATGAGAAATAATGCAGCATAGCCGCCCTACTTTTTCTCGATTTGTGTCCAAATTGAATCAGCATATTTTTTCATAATATGCATTTCACATACCAAGTTTGAGGCATATATATATCATAGTAACTGAAATATTACCTAACGGTAAACGGAGTTAAATTGCAGCTTACCCACGCAACTTGTTACCTATATGCATCAAAATTTAATTAACATAATTTTTCATAATATTCATTTCACATACCAAGTTTAGTGCATCTGTGTATTATAGAAGCTGAAATATTGCCTTGTCGCAAACAGGATTAAATTGCAGCATAGCCGCTCCACTTATCAGACGATATACACCCAAATTCAACCAATATCGATTTAGCTTGACCCTCAAAAATATAAGTTTTGTGCATACGAACACTATAGAAGGTGAGATATAATTTTCCTTTATAGAGGGAACCACTTATTGCATGACATATATTTCAAATTTCTTGAGCATCCACTGAAATCGAGGTTCAACCAAATATAAATACTTGTATTATTCCGTCCATCGGTTCGTTATGCTACAGTGTTCACAAAATTTTGTTACACAAAGACAGATATTTTATACAAAAAAAAAAAAAAAAAGAATCAAATCGTGTTCAGGACGTCTCAAAATACGTAAATCCATCGAAAGCCGAAGGTCGAGAATTTTCAAAAATCCAGTACTTTCTTCTTATGCATATAGTAGAAGAAAATAAACAAGAAGTATTTGCTTTCCCTCCAAGTTCAGTCATTCTTTAATGTGGGATATTATAGATAAATATATGGAAAAAAGTACTTATTATTTTTCATTATGTACCAGGTTTTAGCAAACTGGCATATACAAATTGCAAAGGATCGATTAAAACTTAGACCGTGAATTTTGTCACATTAAAAGAAGTTAATTAAACTGAATGTGAAATTTTACTTCGGCTGTATTTATTACTATTTTGGGATTCGAGTCCCGGTTAAAGCATAAGATGTTCCTACTGTGTCGGAATCCATTAAACAGTATGTTCCTGCCTAATGAGCCATAGTATGGGGAGAAGAAAAAGAAAAGAAAAAAAAAAAAAAAAAAAAAAAACTAGTATGTTGTGGCCACCACATGACTTTCTTCTATATTTTCCTATACAACTTCACTCAGTAAAAATAATTTATTAAAATTATTATTTAAAAAAATTATCTTCCATGATAATGCAGACGATTTCCACATTAGAGAAGTAGTATAACACTAAATATCCAAAAAAAAAAAAAAAAAGTCAATATTACATTTAATTTTATTTATTTATTTATTTATTTTTATTTATTTATTTATTTTTTTTTTTTTGTTAAAAATGAAAAAAATCGATAACTTCATTTTAAATTATCGCCGAGGCTCCTACACATACAAAATTTTTTTCCCTGTTGACTATCTCTATGATAAATAATTCTGGTAACTTCCATAATGATTATTAAAAAATAATTCTCTTTATGCACATTTATACAAAATGTTGTCCTATACCACCATGTTAAAAATTTAGAAAAAGTGGGATGGCAACACAAGCTGTAAGACAATTTTTACTAAAATTTGATAGGCACTAATTTATGTCAAGGTGCAACTACATACCAATTTGTATGAAATTCTGTGCAGTAGTTCCTGAGATACAGTTGCCACAAAATTTTGTCACACACACACAGAGACAGACAGACATTTTCTAAAAATGGTCAAATCGTGTTCTACAGCTCTCAAAGCGTGTAAATCCATCAAAAACCCGAGGTCGAAAATTTTTACGAATCCAATACCTAAGAAAGTAAAAAGAATAACGAGAATGCCACAAACCGAACCAAAGCAAATCATTTTTTCTATTGTCTATAAACTATAATTTGATAAGCCAAAAGCAAGAAATATGGTGTAATAAACTAACTAAAAAGCTTGAGAAAAATCAAAAAACTTAAATACAACGTATAGGGGAAATTATTTAAAGACTAAAAAGCACCTGTTGATGACACGATTCTCAAATTCTTAGAAAACAAAGGTCAAAACCCTGAGATCAACAACGATTTATTTTAACAATAAAATTACTTCCATAAAAGGAGAAGATACAACATACAATTCACACA
This sequence comes from Salticus scenicus, assembly GCA_963930645.1. Classification (NCBI taxonomy): domain Eukaryota; kingdom Metazoa; phylum Arthropoda; class Arachnida; order Araneae; family Salticidae; genus Salticus; species Salticus scenicus. The sequence goes on along the minus strand of OZ005659.1, from coordinate 18,508,234 downwards.
AAGTTATACTCGCGCGGGAGAAATAAAAAAATGTAGACTTATTTCATTTTCACAATGTTTAACAGTTATATATTTATAACTAAATAGTATATTATTGTCTGAAAACTACTACTTGACAAGTAGTCTGCCTTCGACCACCTAGTGGTCGATATTTCCAAATGGACCTATCTCCAAATTTGGTGCTTGCAGCTTGCATATTATTCCACAAGCAATACTTGCCGAATCAAAAACAGTAGCCAAATGTCGCGATAAATAGCCGATAATTAAAAAGAGATTGTTTAAATTTTAATTGCGTTATTTATTAAAATGACGGATTTCGAATAGTGAAATGTACCTTAAATTTAATTATTAGGTCGTTGCAAAAGTTCGTGCGGACGCGGATCATTCTATTGCCTCCAAAGACGAGAGCTTCTATCGCCGTGGTATACATTTGTTACCCGAAAAATGGGCAAAGGTTGTCGAAAGTAATGGAGAGTATTTTGGTTAAAAATTGTCATTTGATTTCATGTAGTTTTATGAAATTAAGCAATAAAAAACCGCACGAATTTATGCAAAGACCTAATATTTATGAAAATAAACCTTAGCTCAAATTCATCAAAATCGTCGCTAGTACGTTTGTCGACGGGTTAATACCTAAATATCGCAAATTTATTACCTTTCTATCATTCCAGTTTAAATTGTTTATCATCGATTTAGCATATATTTTTTAATAATGACAATTTCTTTTATATTATAACAAACCTGATTCTTAGACTTAACTAATACAAACGGGAGTAGGTTAGTTGCACCCGGAGAAAACCTAAACGGGCGAGTTGCACTGCTTACTCTCTGAACCAAGGGGTGAGTTGCACCGTTTACCACCTCGAACCAAGGGGTGAGATGCACCGCTTAGCCATTTCTACAAAGGGGCGAGTTGCACCCTCGAAGATATTATTACATAATTTTTTTTATACATAATCGCATAATTTTCCCTTCACACTTTTCACAGGCTTAGAACTGTCATGGGCTAAAAACCCATGGCGTATTTAAAAAATTTGCGAATATTTTTTCTTTGTCTCATAGTGGTAATAAGTTTACCTTGTCTAATAGCCGAGCATATGCCCATTGTCTTTGAGAAAGATGATCATCTGTCGTCTTATTTTATGCATAGGTTTTAATTTGTTTCCTTTTTATCTTTCTTTGAACTGTAATAGGAAATAGCCTTTAAAAATTCAAAACTTGTAAGTTCTTTACTCGTATATTTCAGCTTCATTTTTTCCATGTTTTCCATTCTCTCTTTCAGAAATTTATTTGGTTGTTTTGTGATATTTATGCTATTTTTCAAAGCATTTACATCAACCTGTGTTTGCTTAATTACTTCAATAAAAGCACAAATATTTGGACTAGGTGCACTGAAATTGGCATTGAATTTTGCGTGAAACGATTCATAAGCGTTAGTTGTTCTCTCTCCGTCAACTGCATCCGAAGCCCACAATAATTGGTGGAAATTTCGCATCTTCTGATATGTATCAACTAAATAATCCATGTATTTTTCCAATTTTTCATTTCTTTTATAAGGCAGATTTTATGATGGAATTAAGTTGACATTCTAGAAACCTTTTCCCCTAATGACTTATCAGTAAATCGTTACAATTCGCCCGTCGTTTGATTGACAGGTAAAGAGAGGGGTGCAATTGACCCTCGTCCGAAAAATCCCAAGCGGTGCAACTCGCCCGAGATTAGAAGAACAAAGTAAGGAGGTCGGGTGCAATTCACCTGTCATTTAATTGACAGGTTAAGAGAGGGGTGCAATTGACCCTCGTCCATACAAACGATATGTTTAATTTAATCGTCTGACTTTCTTTTTTTAACTATCCTTTCTTATTCTTATTTATTTAAAATCACAGATAAACTTTCGTTTTACTTTTTAAGTGCATACTGCATTGTAGAAGTTTTGACGTCAATTTTTCTGCTAAACTTTTTATAAAAAATGATTTAATCGTTTGAAAATATGTATAAATTTTTATTTCCTTTATTTCAATAAATTTTCAGCAGCTATGACATTACTTTAGAGTGTTACCTCCTGGAAATCAAATATTTTAATATTGAGAAGATTAAATGTCAAGAAATAAACTAATAGTAAATTAATGAAAAAGGTATGAGAAAAATGAAAAAACTTAAATATAAATGCGATGGGCGATGGGGAAGTTATTTACAAACAACCACCAGTTGACAACACGTTTTTCAATTCCTAAAATAAAAAGGTCAAAACCCAGAGTTCAGCACTGGTGAACTGTCGTAGAAAATTTATGACATTGTAGGAGAATGTAAAACACACAGTTTGCACAAAATAATATTACACTTAATAAAAATGAAAATGATATATTTCATTCTTGTTGTATCACCAGTTAAATGATAAGTATAAAGCATAATTTTACTCAATTTTCATTTAAAATTCCTAAAAAATTTTAATATTAAAGCAGATTTCAACCAAAAAAAAAGTAAAATCACGGAATTTGATTGTATAATTTCACGCGAAATAATCGTTTTCTAGCTAAACGGTCATAGCCCGTAAATTGATGTCATAAAAGTATAATTTTACAATATTGCATTTTTTTTTTTGTCAGCAAAAGCAATTAATTTACGTAAGTTGCTCAAGTTTGTCATCAAACTGCAAACTGTACTTTTACGGTCAAATCCCCTCAAATGTAAAGTATTAGCTTTTCAGTGACGTCATATAAGAATCACTTCATATTTGAAACTGAAAATATAAATAAATTTTTATTGATTGAGAGACTTTATTTTAACATTCATACAAGTCGAGATTGATACACAAGAGTTTTTCTTTTTTTTTTTTTTTACGGGTTGGTTCTACGTTTATCACAACGTAAAATCATCATATTCATGGTCCAAGTGTTATTTTAAGGACTTTGCTTGGAATCTCTGCTGCCGGGCTTTGTCTGTAATCTTGCTTGGCTTTTTCTAACAGCGCTTATTTTTGTCTATAAACTGCTATTAGATAATTAAACATTAAAACAAGTGGTCTCCACTTGAAAACAAAATGGCGGAGCAATTTGGTTAACAAATTCATTTAAGTTATTTATAAGATAAGTTAAGACAATGTCTAAATTTGGTTCGATTTGAAGTATTATTTCGGAAGTTATACTGATTTTAAATTTTAAAGTGATAGCCTGATTTCAAGTGGTTCCGCTTAACTTAAGATATCTACCGCTTTATTAAAAATGACGGATAAATTTCATTAACAAACATCATTGAGACCCTTATGTGGTGTATATTTACGCCAAATTTCAAACAAATTCGGAATACGCTTTTTACAATTTGAATTTGAAATTTTCAAGTGGTCTCCACTTGAAAACAAAATGGCGGAGCAACTTGGTTAATAAACTCATCTAAGATATTTATAAGATAAGTTAAGACACTGTCCAAATTTGGTTCGATTTGGAGTATTATTTCGGAAGTTATAGGGATTTTAAATTTTCAAGTGGTAGCCTGATTTAAAGTGGTCCCGCTTAACTTAAAATATCTGCCACTTTATTAAAAATGGCGAATAAACTTCATTAATAAACTTCATTGAGACCGTTATGTGGCCTGTATTTACATCAAAATTCAAGCAAATCTTGCTTTAAATATGCTTTTTACAATGTCGGTTTGAAATTTTTAAGTGGCTGCCACTTGAGAACAAAAAGTAGGAGCAACTTGGTTAATGAACTCATCCAAGATATTTATAAGATTAGTTCACCGTCCAAATTTGGTTCGATTTGGAGTATTATTTCGGGAGTTATCGTGATGACAAAATTTTCATTATAGATAGATAGATAGATATACTATATATATAGATAAACGAAGTGATTGCAATAGGTCGATTTCTAAAGAAATCAACCTAAAATGATATAATAAACTAACAAAAAGCATGAGAAAAACATAAAACCTCAAATACAAATAAATGCACAGGGGAAATTATTTACGAACAACCACCTGCTGACAACACGTTTTTCAATTCCTAAAATACAAAGGTCAAAACCCAGAGTTCAGCATTGGTGAACTATCATAGTAAAATTTATGACATCGTAGGTAAAATACACAGTATAGAACTCGCATAGCAACTGGAAAGAATTATTTCATTGTTACTCTTTTATCTGTTACATATGAAAGTCAAGAAAACAAATTTAAAAGCATAAATTAGTTTGTTGTTGTAATTATCATACAGGCTATTGTTCTTTGTAACAATTCTAATGAGTATCTTGAAAGTGACAGAGTTATTGCATTTTCTTTTTCCTTCAACTGATTTTGAATGGATGAGCTCTTAAATGAATAATTAGAAGAATAGAGAAAAATAATAGAGAACGCATGTGCTATTTTACAAAATAATAATAATAATACAGAAAAAAAAATCTGTTCACAGAATCATTAAATTATGTATACGCCGAGAACCAAAAGTCTGTGAGAGAGAGAGTAATATATATATGCATAGTCTCTGTATATGTGTAATACATCACACACACACAACATATATATACGGAGCAAAGAAAAGTTGCGGGGAGGCTCAACCAATGGTCGCAGACATATACTTCCAATTACAAAATATTTTAACAAATGTAAGCATTTATGATATGACATGTTTAAAAAATCAATTTTTTGGAAATTACTATACAATCCCCAAGTATTTTTATACAATCCCCAAGTCCTTATATTTAGTACAAGTTGAAACTCATCTTAACAAACAAGTACGTTGTGGCTACCACAAGACTTTCTTCTATATTTTCCTATATTAATTCCTTAAGTGCAAATAATTTATTAAAACTATTATTTATTAATATTATCTAACAGGAGGAATGCAAACGATTTTTATCTTATAGAAAACTAACATTAAACATCCAAAGAAAGACAGTTTTATTGTCTATAAATAGCATCTTTAAAAATGCGTTTTTATATTGGTTATCTCACATGTTGGGTTTCGTACAGTTATATGCCATAGAAGTTGAGATATAGCCTTCCCATTATCGAGGAACATTGCAGTATAGCAGCGCCACCTATTGGCCGATAAGAATCCAAATTGAATTGGCATAATGTCTCATAATGGCTTTCTCACATATCAAGTTTTGTTTGATGATACGCAATAAACCTGAGATGTAGGCTTCTTTAATTTGCGGAAATCGCTATGTAGCAGCGCTACCTGTTGAGCGGTTGACACCAAAAGTTGATAGGCATTAATTTATGTCAAGGTGCATCTACATATAACTTTATATGCAATTCTATACAGTAGTTCTTCAGATGTAGCTCTCCCTGAAACTGCGGAAATCGCTGTGTAACAGTACCACCTGTTGGCCGATAAGCATTCAAATTGCATCAGCATAATGTCTCATAATGGCCGTTTCACATATCAAGGGGGAAGGGGGCAAGTCATTCCCGAAGGGGAGCAAATTCTTATTATGGGCATTTTTCAGAAGAGCTCGACAATACGTTTAAAACAAATGGTTGAATCATCGATCTGTGATAATTTACAGTAAAAGTATCGTTCTTTTTATACATTTTTTTTTTTTTTTTTTTTTTTTTTTAAAGATGTCATATAGAGATCAAAATTGACTTTCTTCAGGTATTTAGTATTATACCTACTTCTCTAGAATGGAAATCGTCCACATTCATCAGATAATATAATTTTAATAAATTACGCGTACTGAACGAATTCATACAGGAAAGTATAGAAGAAAGTCATGTGGTGGCCACAACATACTTAGTTTTTTTATGATTATTTTTGTAACGCAGAAAGAATAGGTGATAATTATATTTTATTGCTCCTCTACATCTAACAAATTTCCCAGGTGCATTATCCTTGTTTTGTAATTATCTCTCTACTTGTACGCAGAATAAATAAAATATTTGTAAAAAAAAAAAAAAAAAAAAATGTATCTCACAATCCCCATACACTAATATGACCTATCATCCAGAATTCATATCTCGAATAGTTTTTATGTCAAATTTAAACTAAAAATTCTAATCTAACATTAAACATTTTATGGAAATGATAAAAAAAAAAAAAAAAAAAAAAAAAAAAAAATGCACGATAACGCAACGATGATAGCAGGAAATTCTGTATAATAACAAACCCACCTTTATCAACATAAAACGGAAATAGTGACGTTACACCATACCATGCATTGTTTAGAGGTGATTTAAACTTGATGCCATGGGCGCGGTTGAAAATACGTACGCTAGGTAACGTAGCCGGTTATACTCTTTTAAAAACAATTTTTGATATTTCTCAATGAAATACAATCTACATGACTGTAGCGGTTATTCACTAGAAAGAACTGCATGTGAAAGAGTTGCATGTGAAACAAATAAACATATATATTGCTCAATTTTGCGGTTTCCAAATGAAAATGTAATTTTTTTCCCTGCAAATAAGAAAATAAGCAGAAAACTTCTTATTATCCAAAACAAAATAAAAACATTGAGAACATTCTTGAGGGCCCTCTTCACTCACCGCCGCCGCAAGCCGAACTAATGTTATTCTATGGGAAATTTTTCTTTACAAATAACTTATTAACTAATACATATTTTTAAATTCTGTTTTCACATTCGGAAAATTCCTGTTAAATTGACTGTTAAATTGACGGACCTTTTTTAAAAAATTATTTTTTTAATTTTTTATATTTTATTTTGAAGCTGCAAAATACGACTTTTCAATATGTGAATTTTTTTCATTTTGCAATTTCAAAATAAAATTTTAAAAATTAATAAAAGATATTTTTGGAAAAGGTCCGTCAATTTAACAGTTGAGAATTTTCAGAATGTGAAAACAGAATTTAAAAATGTGTATTAGTTAATAAGTTATTTGTAAAGAAAATTTCCTCATAGAATAAAATTGGATCGGGATTCCGGCGACGGTAAGTGAAGAGGGCCGTTAAGCTAACAATTTTAGAACCTTAATAGTCTGATTTAGAATCCTGCATTATGTTGGGTACCCGCAGGTTACCCACTTTGCGGGTCCGGTACGGATCAGATTGGCATTAATTTTTCACCGGGTCTACCTGCAAAAAAATCCCCCCCCCCGAAGAATTTTTGTTATTGCTATTTTCTGAATCTAGTCTTCTGGATACAGAGATTGGATGACATTCTGTTTTCTTAGAAGTAATTTAAAGCAGCATGACCTCAAAACATGAGTTTCTTAACAATTGCGTAAATATTGATACTTAACGCTTAAAGCTTCACATGCGAAAATTATTTGAATTCCATTGTGTACTTATTTCCTTATTTTACTTTTTCGTGATACTGTCAAACTATTAGAAATGGTAGTTTTTTAAAAGGAAGTTTTAATACATTTAAAGATTTGTTATATTCTACACTGAAGTTATGTTTATAATTAGGTATATAAAATTGCAATATTTTGTATTATATTTAATCCTTTGATACGCTGAAAGGTAGGTTCAATAATATAACTATTTTGTGTAATATAATTTTAATTTAGTATCTTATAACAGAAATTTAACATTAATTTATTGCAGGCCAGAAGCAGCTGCTCCCGACTCGAACCCGCAGCTTCTGACGAAAATCATTTTGCGAGTCCGATGCTGGTTATGTTCACTCGATCCGCGCAAGACTAGTTTGATTGTCGAAAATAATAAACCCTCACCTTTCTTTTACAGGGTGGCTAGAATTTAATTTTTTCTAAATTCCCTGACTTTTCCCTGACTATTTTTCGGGATTTTCACCTACTTTTCCCTGACTCATTCTGCTTTTTCCCATGAAAATTTCACGACATTAGCAAAATATTTAGTAATTTAAAATAGTATTATAATTTAATAATAAACATAGCTTATTTTCGAAAAATTTGTCAAATTTCCCTGATTTTAAATAAAATTCCCTGACTTTTCCAGATTTTGTAAATTCCCTGATTTTTTTATTTTCCCTGACTGCTAGCCACCCTTCTTTAGATATTCTTGAAAATTTTGACGTTTTTGTACGTTTTCAAGTATGAGGAAAACCAATTTGATGTCTGTTTGTAAGATTAATTTGTTTGTTAGTTCATCAGATTATTAGTCTATGTAGACAATATCTAAAGAACAAATGATCGCAAAGTGGTCGGACCAGTTAAAAAAAATCTCTTATTGTATTAGAAAGAAGCATATTTATTTGCAACATTCTAATTTAAAAACTTTGCACGTTATTCGAAATTTATGATTTTTATTAACATGGAAAACAAAATTTCGCATAACCCTACATTATGAGCATTATATTCATTGTAAAGATGTTGGATCAGGTTTAAAATATTTTCTATGATACTGCCATGAAAATCATTAAATATTAACGTTCTATTTTAAAAACTTCATAAATTATTTGAAATTTAAGATTTTCTTAACATGGGAGAATAAATTTCATTTAGACATGAACTATAAGAAATATTTTCATCGCAACGGTCTTAGATCACTTTTAAAATAAAATTTATAATACTGAATTGGACACCATTGAATATAAATATTACAATTCGAAAACTTCATAAGTTATTTGAAGTTTAAGATTTTCCTTACATTGGAAAATATGTCAAAATTTTGCATAAACATGCATTATGAGAATTATTGCAATGAAAATATGTATGGGATTGCCTGAAAATTAAAATATAAAACTAACCCGAATAAAAATAATCAGCAGAATAAGATAAGATAAATGTATCGAATCAGAATTAGGGTAGCCTAGTGGCATTTCCGTTTGTGAGCGTGCCTGGTAATGAAAGTATTTATTTCTCTTAACGTGAATATAATATGCCTTGTAGTAAAAATTTGGGAGAACAAATACGTGATGAGGAACTGAGCAGAGCCAAAAGTCGTACTCTTCGCCCTTTTTTCAGGACATTCTCATGAATGAGTAATTTGTAAATTTATTGCTACTATTATTTTTATAAAACAATCTCTACCCTCTATAATCATGGCACATTACTTATAAATATACAAAAGTATTTCTGCATGAACTTAGTGGTGTTAAAGAAGGCAGAAATTTCTTATATTTGAGAGTGTCCTGAAAAAAAGGGCGGAGAGTACGACCCCTGGCAGAGCCCATGTATGCCAACTAGCTGTTGATATAAAACCGATTGTTATATGCAATCGATTTTATTATTGATGGTATCTGGTACTATGAAACAATCGTTTTTCTTTTTTCAGAACTCTAAGAGGATGACGAATGCAGCTTATTTTGAATTCTGGAATTGATGAAATATAAATGAATACGTACGTGTTGTTATAAATTATTTTAGACTAAAAAAGCATTTTTCCTTTCAACCACAAAAAAGTATATACTTTTATGACTCTTGAAATAACAATAATATACAGGATACAATTAGAAGGGCTACATTTTTCGCAACCGTTCGTCAGAAGCTCAGAAGCACTTATTTCCCAGTGCAATAAGTAACGACGCATGTAAGCTCCGGGGAAAAAAATCACAAAACCAATTTTGTAAAACTTACAAAATCTAAATTTTTATATGGTGTTTAGTTTCTTATACCGCTCTATAGTTTCCAAAATCCGTTTTTATCAATAGATGAAAACTATCGATAGTTTTCTTGTTTTATGAGCAACCATGCACTTAATAAATGCTTAATAAACTAGTATGATGTGGCCACCACATGACTTTCTTCTGTATAATTTTACACAAAATTCATTCAATACAAATTATTTATTAAATTATTAAATTATTTTCCATTATAAATGCAGACGATTTCTATCTGACAGAATTAGATCCATCACTAAATGCCGAAAGAAAGTCAACTTTTTGCAATTATCAGAAGAAATAAGATTTTTTTTTTCTAAATTTTTTTTTCGTTAAAAGATAAAAAAAATCGATAACTTTGTTTTAAATTTTCACAGATCTATAGTTCAGCCATTCATTTTAAAGGTATTGACGAGATCTTTCGAAAGATACCCATATTGAAAATTTACTCCCCGGAAGGGGGGGGGGAGCGATGCCCCCACATGCACATTTTTTTTACCTAGTTAACTACTACTATTATCAAAAATTCATATTAATTTTACAATCACACGATTAAAATAACTCTCATTATATACATTTATACGAAATTTTGTCCTACACTGCCATGTTAAAAATTTAGAAAAAAATGCTATCACAGCACCACCTGTTGAGTCATTGTTCCACAAATCTAATCAGCACCAGTTTATGTCAGGTTCCAACTAAATACCAAGTTTGGTTAAATTTCGTTCATTGGTTCGTGAGGTACAGCGTCCACAAAATTTGTGATACACACACAGACAGACAGACATTTTGTAAAAACAGTCAAATCGTGTCCAGGGCATCCCAAAACATGTAAAACTGGAGTTCGAAAATTTTCACGAATCCAATACTTTCTATATATATACATATAGAAGAAAGTAAAAAGCATAATGAACTAAAGTTTATTTTCATTGCCATAATAACAAGCAAAACCTAAATATTAATTTCAAAAATTTAATCATTATCGAGAAAAAAATGATGAACAATTTTCTATAAATTCTCATCATTTTATTTTCCTGGAGTTTTATTTACTCCAGAATGAGTAATAAAAACTAATTTTTCATCCCTCTCTCAGAATAGTGTAAATCACTAGACATAAACTGTTCTATTTCCCAATAACACGCGTTATCGACTAATATTGACTCAGTTCCATATCATAGAACTCAATGTAACCCAAAACTATCAAGTGCGTGGTCACGTGCGGAATGTCACACAATCAAAGTAAAGCTGTCTATCTGAATATGGGTGCATTTCTGACTCACTCCAGATAATAATAGTGTGTAGATAGTGAGTTATAAAGTTAAAAAAAAAAAAAAAAAAAACTGTCATCTATTTGGAATAAAAAATGGAAACTATTATCATTCAATTAAATGAATTTGCAACAATGTTAAAATTGATTAAAAGGGAAAAAAAATATCACTTATTCCACGAAACAGTCAACATGTGAACATACTGATCCACAAATATCCTCATTGGTCCGCTGTAAACTTTTATGCAGTAAAATGATTTGATAATTTTTGATGCAGTAAAATGATAGTTAAAACAAATTATGAAAATAAATATTTATTTATAGTGTGATATTTTAGCCTTTCTGATCACACATTTAATTTACTTAAGTAGCGACAATTTGCAACTGGATAGTTTTAACATTATATACCTTTTTTTTTTAACACTTTCGTGACCGCTGACGTAGATTCACGTCATTTGAAAATCTGTAACTCCACCAGTGGGCGTTTCTTTCGAAATTGGTGTGTTATTTATTTCTTACGAATATGCCCAATATTTATATTTGTACAACCAATGTACTACGGATAAAAATTCTTTGATTAGAAAGAGTATAATTATAATGTATATCCATTTGTATTATAAATGTGAATACAAAATTTTTGAACTGAAATATTATACTTTGGGAGAATAACACCCACAGGCGGACCTTGCTGTCAAAAAGACGAAAACATGCAGTCGCGAAAGTGTTAAAAAATTGTAGAATTTACGGTATTGCATAAATAAGTTACATAAGCACATACATTTATTATTTTAAATAAAATATTCAACCAGGGAAATAAAAATTTGGCTAGTGGTCCGGCGGAAAACCAGATGTTTAGTTATTGCTGGTCCGCTTTTTTGATGGGCTTAGGCCTGCGGACCACTATGGAATTCGAACACTATATTATGATTATAAAATTGATAATTAAGTTTTTCACATTGGAAAAGGGGTGTTTTTAGCAGTTTGCAGAGCTGCCAACCAAATCCGGCAAATTGTTAGTACCGCCCCTTTTCCTACACCACTTAATATTTAGAGTAATTCTCTTCAAATATATTTACAATGAATGAAGTAAACAAATACGCTAAAATTTAAGTGGTGCAGAAAAAGGGGCGGTACTAACAATTTGCCGGATTAGGTTGGCAGCTCTGAGTTTGACCTAAGGAAAATTAATTTTTCTCATATTTAAAGTCCCGAAGCGATTCCAAACAAGTAAATTAGGAGAAATAATGATATTAGAGTTCACTGTTATTTAAAATTATTATATAAGATTCAATATCTTTTTTTTTTTTTTTTTTTTTTTTATACACAAAATGAGAGGTGCAGCAATTACTTTTTTTACCATACCTGTGAAAACGTCATTGGTCACGTTAAACTTACTTCATTCTGAAAATGTACATTAAAATTTCATTTGGGTCAGCAATTTTTTGAATCAGAAATAACTTAGAGTGTAGTAAATAAGTAGAATGCAATATATAATGAGTAAAATATTGAACTTTGTGAAATTTTTCAATTTGCTTTTAAAAGTAAAATTTTCATGAAGCATTGTTTATAGAAACATTTTTAGATATTTTGAATTAAATACACTACACTATAAAAAATTCGGTTAAAAATTTATATACATTTCTGTAACTTTTCTTCAGAAAATTTCTCGTTTTAAAATTACTGAAATTTACTTTAAAATTTTATCTCGATATGTCAAGAAGGACATATTTTCTATGACAGATAAAACTTGTAACCGATGATATAGATTTTATCTAGTGAATAGATAATTTTTTCTATTTCTCATACGGACAGTTTTGCATCAAGGGAGGATTAGGAAGTGTTAAGTAACAATATGAAGTGTGGTTACATGAGAGAGAGGTAACATCGGCGCTTATTATGCGAAGAACTGTGGTTCGATCCTAAATTTATTTAATGCGACTTTCTTACGATGTGGCTGTCGAAAAAAAAAATAGGTTAAAAACGAATATTTTCTGTATTTTTCTGTACAAGAAAATTCCTGTCAACGTGTTTTTTTTTTTCCCCTACAGACATATTGATATTTTCTGGCAACTATTTTCCGAAACACAACAGATGATTATTATTATTATTATTATTATTATTATTATTATTATTATTCGACCCGTGAGCTAATGCGGTCTTGGTTGCGCATCTCTAATCCAAGTTACGTTGTACATTCTTCTATCAAAATATATCGTTTCACTGAGCATTACATTGTAAAAAATTGACCTCAAACGTAAATTGCGCCTATGGCCTTCAAAAAAGCTTAGTCAGGCCCTGAATATAATAGAAATTTATGCAGGGAAAAAATAAAAAGTGACGAATTAAGTAATTTTCTTTTGTAAAATATTAATAATATAATTAATACATGCCCTGAATAATTAATAATAATATTAATAATAATAGTAAACTTCTATCCATTGTACAATGTAAAATTTGCTTCCCCCCCCCCCCCTCTTACTTTTATATAAAAGTTTATGCAAATTCAGTCACCAGAGAGTAGTCTTTTCTGCGTGCGTTTATATTTTTCTTCAACCGACAGAAATAATACCGACAACCTTACTTTCGCCTCGCACGTGCCCTACATTTTTCGGTACCTGATTCATGATTAGTGACCTCTGATCGCTTCTTTTACAACTGTTTCTACGGTAACCGAAATCTTTTGAAAAAAAAAAAAAAAAAGATAATGAATAGCCGGTATTTAAAAAAGCCTGTGTTTCATAGTGTAATGAAAAAGCAAGCAAAGGTATAAATTTTAAATTAAAGGGAAGGTGGATGCTATAAAGTTTATTGTACTGTTTTTAGAGTTATCAAACGCTTCATAAATATGAATTGAAATATGATAATGAGTAATTTAAAATTACTTTAAGAGCATTTCCTTAATAATAAAAGCCCAAGTTTTTGGAAAGTAACGCTTTAAACTGATGCCATTGCTGAAATAAAAAAATCTGGAGTGACTCCACTCGACTTTCCGAACATTGAGTAATTAATAGTTTTGTAGATAAAGTAAAGAAAGAGGAGTTGTTAAACAAACAAAAGAGATAAAACCATAATAGAGTGTTTGAGTATTTTTTTCCATATATTACACGATGTTTTATTTAACGCTACTGAACTTTGAGCCCATAGATCATAATGATAAAGAATTTTTCGTTGTGTCCCTGTAAAAAAACTATAAATGCTAGATTCACCAAAAATCTTATAGTTAGTGCAACAGTGATTTATAATATTCATATAAATTTTCAGATCAATTGAATAAGGCGTTTAGATACTATCGCACTTTTAAAAATTTGGTCCCATAGGCCATAATGATAAAGATTTTTTCTTTGTGTCCCTGTAAAAAAACTGTAAGTGCTAGATTCACCAAAATCTGTACAATGTGTGCAACTGTGACCTATAACATATGTAAAAATTTTTTGTTTATATTAATAAGGCGTTTAGACGCTATCACACTTTTAAAAATTTGGCCCCATTGGCCATAATGATAAAGAATTATTCAGTATGTCCCTGTAAGAAAACTATAAGTCCTAGATTCTCCAAAATCTATACAAGTTGAGTATCTGTGACCTATAATATGTGTATAAATTATTTGCTCAATTGAATAAGGCGTTTAAATGCTATCGCACTTTTAAGATTTTGGTCCCATAGGCCGTAATGATAAATAATTTTTCTTTGTGTCCCTGTAAAAAAACTATAAGTGCTAGATTCACCAAAATCTATAGGGTTCGTACTATGGTGACTTACAATATACGTACCAACTTTCAGCTTATTCGAAAGAAGCGTGTAGACGCTAGCGTGTTCACTCACAGACATACACACATACATACACACATACATACACACATACATACACACACACATACATACATCATCGCGAAAATAGTGAAAACGGACTCATTGGACCTTGAAACGTACAGAAACATCAAAATCTCAAATTCGGATTTTTGACATGATTACAATACTTTCCTCACTATAGTGTTCGGAAAGTAATTACTGAAATTATGAAAATAAATGTTTATTGTTGGTTTGGAAGTATGATTTTCTTAATAATAAGAGCATAAGTTTCTGGAAAGTAACACTCTTAACTGATGTCATTGCTAAAACAATTTATTGAAATAAAAAAAATAAATTTTTATTCTTGGCTTGGAGAAATGAATAAAATAATGGAAGAAGGATGATTTAGAGAGGGGAAAAAAGGGCGTTACAATTGCAACAATGCATTGAAAATAATAATAGTAACAAATTTTACCCGTGATTTGAAAAGAATAAAAATAAAATATGTTTAAAATATGAATTTAAAAGAGTAGAGGGAATTTTATGTAAGGACCGCCCATTGGCGATTTGGCGGCTTTCTTTCTCGGCTACCGCTTTAAATAAAATAAAATGGTCAAAAGAACGTAAATTATAAGAAGTCGTTAACACAGAAAAATTATAATAAATAATTTAAAATAATAATAATAATAATAGTATAAATGATAATAAATTCAACTCGGACAAGATATGATATACTTTTCTTGTTATCGAAATCTGTTTCGAGTAAAGTATAAAAAAAAATAATAATAATAAATTTGGGTACTTAGGTATCATCACTTCAACAAATAAACTAGCGATGATTTTGCTGAATTTGCACTGAGACTGATTTTCATAAATAATTAAATTTACATTACACTTCATGACTCGAATTACAATAATTTGGTTTAAGAAAAAAAAAAAAAAAAAAAAAAAAAGTAGTTAAACTTTAACCCCTTGCCTGCCGAGGAAAATTTACGAGATTCGCTTCCCTTTTTTCTTTGGCAAATATGCCAAATTTGAAGAAAGGTTTATTTGAAAATATCGACCGCTAGGCGGGGAAAGACCGACTAATTTAAATGTAATAAATAAAATAAATTTTAAAAGTTTTATTTATTTATTGGAAAAATTTTAAAATGCTTCATGCTGAATATTTTTTAATTTTTCCCCCTCGACTTTATATTATGATAGTTTCAAAATTCATTAAAAATATATTTATGGATAATTTTATAAATTCAATGAAAATTTAGTTGTTTCAAAAATATTTTTCATTTTAAATGCTGGAAATTCACACGAATTTCATATTTTCAAAGGCAAATTTTGTTTTAAAAATAATAGTAATTTATTTGAATTTAGAAACTAAAATAGATATGCGGATTTATATGAATGTGCATTAAGAGTTTTAACTGCACTTTTCGCTCTAAAATTAAAACGCAAAGGGCATTTTAAAGGCTTAATTGAAAAAAAAAAAAAAAAAATACTTATTTAAAGAAATAGTCTTTTATTTTATTTTATTTTATTTTTTACATTTATTAAAACTTACTCTGAAAGTTCTATAAACTTTCCATTTTATTTAATTCAGTTTACAGATATATATATTAAATTAACATTTTTACTGGTCGATTTTTAGTAATTTCGAAGTCGAATGTTTCTTTAAGAGGCACATATTTCTTAGTAAATATTATGCAATGCGTCATAGGATAATTTTATATCAGTTTGGAAACTTTAAAATGTTTTAAATAGCTTAAATAACTAGAATGTTACAGTAGCAAAAATTACAAATTAGTAGCTTAATTTAGTCTTCGTGCTCCTTTATATAGAAAAGAATTTTCACACACACACACACAACATATATATCTATATATTATTTTGAAACATTTTTTTGTCTGTCTCCACTATATTGAGAGAACTACTTGGTGTAAAAATTTGGTTGAAGTGTCTAAAAAAAGGTCTTTTTGGTCTGTAGATGTGCTATGAGAAGAGAAAAATAAAAAAAAGTCGAACGGTTTCCCCCCGGGTTAAAAACACGTTTACGAGCTTAACTAAGCTTCAAATTACTTCACAGTGAAGAAATTGTACATATGGGGGACTAGAGTCGAATACTAAAAAATCACTTTCTGCGAATTTGGAATTTTCTATTTTAAAGGGGGGAAAAGGGGGAAAGTAGATTTGGAGGGAGGGGGGAGGGGGAAAATTAGTTTGAGAGGGAAATCCGTTCTAGACCCACGCATGTAGCACCTCATTTTAAAGGTCTTGAAATTTCATGTCGACTGGGGATGTTTGCATACAATATAGTGCGACCCCTGGTGGTGAAAAATGGAACTAGGTGATTTTGCTGCAGACCCTATCATGTTACATCTTATTTTACAGGTCTTGGTATTTCCTGACCGTTGGTGATGTTCGTACAGAACACACTGCGCCCCCTGGCGGTGGAAAGTGCAACTTAAGGATTTTGCAGCTGACACCACCATGTGACACCTTATTTAAAAGGTCTTGGAAATCCAAGGCGATTGGTGATAAAGGTCTTGAAATTTCATGTATTGGGGATGTTTGTATACAATATAGTGCGCCCCCTGGTGGTGAAAAATGGAACTAGGTGATTTTGTAGTAGACCCTATCATGTTATATCTTATTTTAAAGGTCTTGGTATTTCCTGACCGTTGGTGATGTTCGTACAGAACACACTGCGCCCCCTGGCGGTGGAAAGTGCAACTAAAGTATTTTGCAGTTGACACCACCATGTGACACCTTATTTGAAAGGTCTTGGAAATTCAAGGCGATTGGTGATGTTCGTATACAACATACTGCACCCCTTGGTGGAGGAAAGTGGAATTTGCAACGCGCGTGTAGCATGCATGCCTGCTATACAGTGCAGCAGTCACAGGCAGAGGTAACACGAGTCAGAGGTTCGCTCGGTTCAAGGTTAATTTTTGAGAAATTTTTCATGTTATTAGCGGCCTGTATATACGCTGCCGCAGGCACCGGGTCACGAGCCCGAGTTCCGTTCTGTTTGAGTTTTTTTTTTTTTTTTTTTTTTTGTTACAGATGATTTTTTTTTTTTTTTTTTTTTGTGATGCTTTCATTTAAAAATAGAAATTCAAACAAAATCGAGTTAAAGATATAAAACCATACAAATTTAAGGTTCATTTAAGGTTATTATCATGGGCCCGGTCATTGCCGGGCGGGTTCGTTTGGTTCCAGGTTAATTTTTTGGAATTTTTTTATGTTATTAGCGGCCCGCGTATGTGCTGCCGCAGGCACCGGGGTCACAAGGCAGAGTTTCGTTCGGTTCGAGGTATTTTTTTTTTTTTTTTTTTTTTGTTACAGCTGATTATTTTTTTCGTGATGCTTTCATTTAAAAATAGAAATTCAAACTAAATCGAGTTAAAGGTATAAAGTCATACAAATTTAAGGTTCATTTAAGGTATCATGGGCCCGGGCAACACCTGGCGGGTTCGTTCGGTTCCAGGTTAATTTTTGGGAATATTTTTATGTTATTAGAGGCCGGCGTATGCGCTACCGAAGGCACCAAGGTCACAAGGCAGAGTTTCGTTCGGTTCGAGGTAATTTTTTTGGTTACAGCTGATTATTTTTTCATGATGCTTCTATTTAAAAATAGAAATTCAAACAAAATTGAGTTGAAGATGTAAAACCATACAAATTTAAGGTTCATTTAAAGTTATTACCATGGGCCCGGGAAACGCCGGACGGGTCAGCTAACATGTAGTCTTAGTATTAAACGAAATAGAAAATGAAAGATAGGAACTGTTTATTTGGAGTCAGTTTGACGTCACATTGACTGTACTTTGTTGAAAGTGATGTCATATATAGTATTTCTATTTATAGCCATTTTTCTGACTTTCTTTTTTTTAAGTGAAATGTCGTAAATTATATTAGATGTTTTAACTTGAAATACATTTAAATAATGATGCGATGTTTTTTGAAACATTACGGTCAATAAAATGATCCGTCGAATTCGACGGGTTCCAGCTAGTTTTGTTTTATAATTACAAAATGTTAAAAACGCACACACACACACACACAAAGACAATAGGAGCAGTAAAAAATATATAATGTATAAAAAGAGAGAGAGAAAGAGAGACATTTTGTATTAAAAAAAAAAAAAATTTGACATTAAAAAGTTTGTGCTGTTTTGGCGTAATTGATATATGCACAAAATAATGTATAAAAAGTGAACACTTGTATAAGATAATTTTTCATATGCTTTTTGTGAACCATTGATATTTTATAACCCCCAAATAATCATGACTAGCGTGACCCTTATACATTAAAAAATTGTCTTTAAAAATTTTTTAAGTGTTTAAATCAAAAATTTTTATTCCTTTTCCTTTTCTTTTTTACTTTCTCTGACCCATAGGGTCAAATTTTCGAACGTGAGTTTTTGTTATATTTACATGTTCTGAGGTCCCCTGAATACGAAAATGATGTTTTTAGCGAATGGTCCCGTCTGTGTGTCTGTCTGTGTGTGTGTTATCAGCATATCTCAAGAACAAATAGTAGCAGAAATTTCAAACTCGGCATGCTAAATGTGTATCATATAGGGATGCTACACTAAGCTTTTCGTTGAGATGAAGCAAATGGTTCATGTACAAGTACTCTCAAAAGTATTCAAATACATTACGTCTATGGGGGAAATTGCAGGTAAGTAGAGTTTAACATCTATAGACTGAACTAAACAAAATGAAACGAATATATATTTTTTGTAATAGAGATAGTCAACTGGGAAAAAAAATTGTGTATGTAGGAGCCTCGCCTACCCCCCCTGGGGGGGGGGGAAGTCCCCCCTCGAGGGGAGTAAATTTTCATGATGGATATCTTTCAAAAGAGCTCGCCAATACCTTTAGGACGAATGGTTGAACCATCGATCTGCGATAATTTAAAATAAAGTTATCGATTTTTTTTTCATTTTTAACAATTTTTTTTTTTTTTTTTTTTTTTTTTTTTTTTTAATGTAATATTGAGAATAAATTCAACTTTTTTTGGAAATTTAGTGTTATACTACTTCTCTAATAGGGAAATCGTTTGCATTATGATGGACGATAATTTTTTTAAATATTAATTTTAATAAATTATTTTTACTGAGTGAATTTGTATAGGAAAATATAGAAGAAACTCGTGTGGTGGCCACAACACACTAGTTATTTGTTGTTTGTGGATGTGCTTTACTAATAATATTTTACAATTTCCAGGAAAGCTATTCGGGAATTGAAATAAATTCCTCATAGAGATATGGTATGTTTTAAGGTAAACATTCTTCGCTTATTTTTTGTATATTTACACGTTTTGAGGCTTCCTGATTACCGTAGTCATGTTTTTTAACGTTTGATCTTTGTCTCTTAGAGTAACTTAAAAACGAATAATTTTAGGAGATCCAAATGTTGTATTTTGAAGTTAATATAAGTTTGATACTGGAAAAGTTTGATCAAGATTGATAAGTTTCAATGAATATTGCGTGTGAAAATTGTCTGTATAATTTTAAGTAAACTTTTAATTTTAATAACAGAATTAAATTCTATATAAATGTAGGTGCATTAATGAAACGGGGTGTTGAAGGGAGCTACCGCCCCCCTCACACAGAACTAATTATCATATAAAACTCTTCCGTAGCCTAATATGAATTGTTTAACATAGGTTTACATAACAGTAATCGTTATCTTACCTCTTATTCTCCAACCTGTATTTATAATATTAAATTTCAGGGTAAGAGAAAGTCGTGTGAGTGATACACCAGATTATTATTATTTTTTATTTAAGCCTTCCTTAGCCACGTAGGGCCGCGGTAGCCCAGGTGGTATAGCGCTGAGCTCGTAATTGGACGATTGCGTGTTCGGTACTCGATCCAGCCAAAGACCATACACTAATGGTGGCTGGTGCACGTAAAATCTGTCGTGGCCGCAATTCTCTCCGTGTTCCCATCAAAATTATACCTATGGGGGTTACCGAAGCGGGGGAGCGATCCCCTCCGTGGAGGATCAAAATTGTGATGGCATGTCTCCGAACCACTCCTAGGGGTGAGTTCCAGACCATCGCCAATTGCCCATTGCGAAGCACTAGTGCGACGTAAAAACCCAACCAACCAACCTTAGCCACTTAAGAAGTTTTTTTAAACTCAAAGTGCAAGTGCTTTTACATCTACGGCCTCACATACGTAGGCTAGTGTTGCCAACTTGTAGGGAATTTTATATTCAATATCCACCACTATTTTTTAACTGCAATATTTGTCTAATTGTATGTTCGTCTAACTGATAACATCAAACATTATTCTGTAAAATTAGAAGCGATTATTAAATAAGAAAATGTCCCTGCAATTTGGCAACAATGACATAGTGAAAAAAATTGGATTATTAATATTCTTGGCCGCAAATTTTCCCAAGGGATTGGTAAAAAGTTTATTGCATTTATATAATTTTGTCTATCTTGTTTTCTTAGTATCCATTATCACCTTTCACAGATTAATATTAAAGTGTTCTACAAATAAACATTTTACGAAATCTTAATCAAAACAACTTTAAAATATACATGCATAATGTCAGAAAAGGATAAAAAATGTATGCGTGATGAATGATTTTTCATTTTTATTTTAAGATTACATCAGGCATGTAAGCTCACGGTTAATCTGTGAAGACATGGAAGAAAATGAATTGTTCTTTAAGCAAACTACAGTAAGAGAATTCGTTGGATGCACATCTCTCTTTCTCATCTCGTCTCTCTAGACAGATTACAATGATTGAACTGTATTTGATTTTCGACTGCGTCACGAATTAGGAATTTTTTTCATTTTCACTTATATCCATCTTGTTAACGGCAAATAAGTATGTGATAACGACTGTGAAAATAATATTATTTCTGCTCAGCACAAACCCTTCATTTACATCATCTGCGTGACGGTCGTTCTAAGTAAAACAATGGAATATATCATACCATCAGAGCAAGCAAATCGCAACATAGCAATTTAAGCGTTTTGTTTTCTAGTTAGTTCAGAGGTAAATATTATGCACAGTCCTGCTCTTAAAAAAACAATCGTCATTCAGGAATCAGACGCAGTCAAATTACTGGATTTGAAAAAGCATCTTCTTTCAGAGTATGAAAATCTATTTATCACCAGAATTCATTTACATATACTGAGTATCCTACCACAACTGTCCGAATTCTGCACAGCCAGCTAGAGGCCGCGCTTTTAATAAATAAAAAATGGCAAAAGAAATGTTCCTCTGTGACTCATAATTTTTGAAAAAAAAAAAAAGAGTATGAGATTATATCCAGGGTTGGCATGGTTTAAACCAATTCGTTTTAGTCATGGTTTAAACCAAATAGTTTAAAAAAAAAAAAAAAGAATCTCTTTTCCAAAAAATTTTTATTTTTTTATTCTATTGTGTCTTCTTTGATTGAAATTTTATAATATTGTTTTGTAAATAACTTTTAATTTAATTTATTTCTATTGCAATCTTGCTAGAGAGACTTATATATATATGTGTGTGTGTGTGTGTGTGACTGCATATATATATATATATATATATAGCACTTCCAGCAAAGAAAATTTTGGCTATATTAATAAGCTTAAAAATGATTTAAAAAAAAAAAAAGATGTGTACAGCTAGATTTAGTAAGAAAAAAAAAAAGTAAAAAAAAAAAGAAGGAAAGAAAAAGAAAGCCAAGTTGCTTTAGACAAGATACAAGGTGAAAACTATGTAATTGAAGAAGTTGCTTTCATTTTAGTTTTATTCAAAACTAAATAAAGTGGTCTTTAAAACTGGAGACTGTTATAACATGGAAATTAAAAGCAGTCGATCTTATTTTTACACTAAATCCAAAAACAAGGTATGCTGATTTTGAATTATCAAATAAAAAAGAGACACATTTTAATCTGTCGAGTTTTTATTTTTATTTTATTTTTTAACAATTTATTATTCTTGATTTTGAAATTTCAAGCAAAAGTTAGTCCAATTAAGGTCACTTTTGTGAATTATTTTATTAAAATGTAACAGTGCACTCGAATGATGCGAGAATCAGAAGATGACATTAAAAATTTTCATATCTATGTAATGAAAAATAAAGTAATTCTAATATTAGCTAAGATTTTACAGCCGACGTAGAGCGTTTTCCTCCTTTGGGGTTGTACAATCCAAAATTGTGTAAAAAGTTTAGTTTGGATTAAAAAACGTCTAGTATTTTTTAAGATATTAAATGTAAATTCTGTCCAATGAGTAATTTTTAAACGGATTGTATTATTGGAAATGTAATTTTTCTTCCTAGTTCCAAATAAGAATAGTTTGGATTTTTAAAAAAAGTCTAGTATTTTTTAAGATATTAAATGTAAATTCTGTCCAATGAGTAATTTTTAAACGGATTGTATTATTGGAAATGTAATTTTTCTTCCTAGTTCTAAATAAGAACTTTATTGTTATTTATCCAATTTATTACCATTAAATCACAGGGTAAATAATAAGATAAGGCATGGTAAATGTAACAATTTAAAAAAGAAAAATGAATTTTGGCAACGTATTGTAATATAATTATTACCATTTGCATCAAACTCCTAACATTAACTGTAACTTATTGTTTTGCAAGATACTACAATTATCGAATGTTTATAGAAGTTTTCAATATAAAAGATTTCAGCACCATAATAAAATTTTATTCACTTTGATAAAACAGTTCTTTATTCTAGAATGAGATTGACAAAAGAGTAAAAAATAAATAAATAAATAAAACTTTATGCAAAAGATAAACTTTAAAACAAAATATAAGAATTTGGGTGGCAAAAGCCTATATTACAAAAATAATTGATTTGATTGCACCAAAACAGTAAAACATTTATAAATGTTTTGGATATAAAAGATCTCAATTGTAATAAAGTTTAATTTATTTTGATATATTCAAGGATGAGATAGACGGAAGTGTAAAAAATAAAAATAAAAAAGTATCTGAAAGATAAAAATTAAAACAAAATAGGTACAAGAATTCAGATGTCAAAAGCCTTATACTACAGAAAAAAGATTTGACTGTCTTATCTTTAATATATAAAAAAGAACAACTAATTGTTTTTACTAATACAGGTAAGTAAACCATAATTTAAATAGATGATATAACAGAATTTCATGTTAGAAAGTACTACAGACTTTCATTTACAAAGCACAAACTTTGTTACTTGTACATTACTAGAGAAAGAATCACAATCTACACAAAAGCTGAAAAATCTCATCTCTATTTCTTATTATTCGTTAAAATTATTTTTAGACGAAGTAATAACTAATATTGCAGAATTAATTATTTTTTAAAGTAGCAATTTTTATTTACAAATATGTATAAGATGGCTGGAAAAGACATACTAATAAAAACGGTTTAAACTAAGAAAACACAAATATTTTAATCTTTTTTGGGGAAAAAAAATGTTTTATTTATTTATTTATTTTTGTCAACCTTGGATATCCGTTGCGAGGGAAATTTTTTTATTGGAAACATGAATATTGGTGTTTGGATTTGTTAAGATAGGAAAATGCATCTAAGTATTTTTATGCAGTAACTAGTCTCGATAGATTAATTTTTTTTCAGATGGCCCCAGAGGTGCCGAATCTGTGATGTAACTATCATAAAATTCTATTCCCACGTCCAATACAACTGCCTGGGTATTTCATATCCAGCCATTTTTCTAGAAAACTGTGGGTAGTACAAGCACAATTCTCTAGACATTTTTTATGCATTCCACAGGGGTGTTTGCGTTCCAGATTTTTTATTTTATTTCCCTCCAATAATTTTTTAATAGTGATATCATTAGTAGTTTTCTTGCAATGTTTAGCAATTAAATATAGCCAAAAATACTATTCGTAATTACTGGTGGGAAATAAAATAAAAAATCCGGAACGCAAACACCCCTGATTCCAACCGGGGAATCCAGCTGTGCAGAATCTGGGCGGTTTTGCAGAGCAAAAAAATCCAGGAGGTCTCGATTCAAAAAGTTTTTGGTGTCTATATGTACTAGGATAGAACAATCAGTGTTGCCAGACTTGGAGACATTTTTGTTCAATAGTCACCAACAATTTTGAGAAGTGATATTTGATATACATGACAGACGATTATTCTTCGAAGTCATTAGACAACAGTTGCAATTAAATTTTATTCGTGTATATTGAACTAAAAAGTCCCTAAATCTAGCAACACTGGTTGCAACTGGGAAAGTTAATTCAGAATCTACAAAAAAATGTGTTTCGAGGATATTTGAAGAAATGTGTTTGTGGATGCTATTGCAAGCGTTAGAGCCATATGTGTACCATTGCCATAAAATGTTACATTTGTTAATTACATAAACATGTTTGCGTCGTTAAAAAAAAAAAAAAGAAGTTACATGGGGAAAATGCACAATTGTTGCAGTTTGAAAGAAAAAGAAAAGAAAGAAAAAAAGAAAGAGAAGAAAGAGGTTTCATTCGAGGAGCAATTACTTTTCACTATTCCAATATATACCTTAAGATAAACGCCCAAATGAATAAAGTGGTAGAATAAACTAAATCTATTAGAAAACTTTTTAGAAATCACCATAGCGTTTCTAGTTCGAGAAAGAAATAAAAAAAAAAATAGGGGAAAAGACAATAGTTAAGAGAAAACAAACTAAACACACTTAAAATCTTAAACAAACGCCCTCTCTTATGCTTGAGAAACAACAATGAATGGAACATCGACGAAGTCCTCCATTCGCTTAAGGAAAAAGAAGAAATGCACATAGAAGAATAATTACAGTTTTGTAAGTCTGAAAGATGAAGCTATACAGCAATAAGAATAAAAGAAATCAAATAAGTAAACGGTATTCTAATATTGAATAGGAAATTATACAGAAATAAAAAAAAAGAATAATAAATGGTATTAGAATACTGAATGGATTGAATCTAAAGAAAAAAAAAAAAAAAACTATGCCGAACGTTTTGTATTTCTTTAAGAGCAACGCCTTGTATATTTATTTACATGCGGAAGAATTTCCAGCGAATTATAACATCTTATTGGTCCATAAAAATTCATTATTTTTATAAAAAGATAAGAACGATAGTTGAATAAGTTTCACATTTTTTAATACAAATACTTTTATTTCTTTTTCTCTTTAACGTTTTTATAGAATATCACTAATAATATAACACTAATAGAAATTCAATTCTGATCTATTACCAGGGGTCGATCCAGGTTTTAATTTTTGGGTCCCTTTTTTTGTGAAAAACAGAATATTTTTGTGAAATTTTTATTTATTTTTGTGAAATATAAAATATTTTTGTGAAAAAGTAAAATATTGTGTAAAATCTACAGTTTTTATAATCACTTTATGTAATGTTTAATATCAAGTTAAGAGAGTTTCGTTGAGCTAAATTAAGGTATTAATTAAAAATAATACTGAAAACAGGAAAACATTTAATAAAAGGATCATTTTTATAAAACGAAATCTTGAGAAGGGACTCATTTTATAAATGTGGATTTTGTGAAGAGTCCCTTATCATGGATTTGACTTTTTTGAAGGGTCCCTTTTTATGAATGACTTTTGTGAAGGGTCCCTTTTTATGAATTTGAATTTTGTGAAGGGTCCCTTTTTACTATGCGGAATTTTGTGAAGGGGCCACAAAAGGAACCCAAATTTTGCCTGGATCGACCCCTGATTACATAAAACAAAATCAACAGAATAGAATAGATGATGTTATTTTTATAATTTATAATCCACTATTATTACAATATTATCCACTATTAGTATATTTACAATAATAGCTGATACGCATTAACTTTATAATAAGCTATCAGGCGTTGCCCGCTTTGTTGGTCACTATATTTAAATTCTCAAAATTACATATACCATATTAATATAAAAATCACGTAAAAGCAAAAAAAAAAAAAAAAAAAGAAAAAATCGGTCAAAAATCTCAGTCTCTTTACACCCCCCCCCCCCGTGCCAAAGAAAGGAGAGATTAACAAAATTCTTTTATAATGTGTGTTGGATACACATAACTGTACCACACATCAAAAAATCGCACTCCTGAGTTAATTTAGAACAGAATTACTATTGGAAAGGTATTCTTTGCCCCCTACCCGGACCCTAGGGGGATATTTCGCAAAACTACTTTATAATGCGTGTTGGGTATACACAACACACCCATAAAACAAAAAATAGTTTTTCTGGGCTAATTTTAAATGTAGTTACGTTTGAAAATGGTTTTTTTTTTTTTTTTTGCTCCCCCAACCCTCCAAAAAATGGGGAAGGGGGGAAATTTTACAAAATCCATTTATAGAGTGTTTTAGACACACATAACCAATCAATACACCGAAAAATCATTTTTCTAAGATAAATTTTAAAAAGTTACCATTGAAAACGTGTTCTTTAACTCCTCCCCCCCCCCCCCTTTCCCCGAATCCAAAGTTGGAAGCGGGGACACTTCGCAAAATCCTTTTATAGTGCGTGTTGTGTACACACAGCACATACAGATACAAAAAAAAAAAAAAAAAAAAAAAAAAAAATGCCGTCCTGCTTGGAAAGTTGTTTTTTGCCCCCCACTCCCACCCCTCCATAGGGGAAAAGGAGAGATTTCACAAAATCCCGCCACAATTGGTATTCCATGCAAATAACCGAACCACATACCAAAATTCGTGAATGCATCTCCCATAGATTCCCTAGAACAAATTTAACATAAAAAGGGGGCTCTAGAATTTGCCCCGTCGTAAATCCTCCCCCCCCCCCCCCCCAAAAAAAAAAAAAAAAAAAAAAACGCAAAACACTCAAGAATGAATTTTAGAAATAAACTTCAGAAGACGAACAGTCAATTTCAGCTTCTATGTGCCATTTTTGGAAGAGTTCTACTGTAAAGTAATCTGTCTACCTGTGTCAAATCTTGCAATTCATTTTTAATCATCTACGAGTGAATTAATTTTACTCATATTTTATACAAAAGACTACAATCGCTGACAATAATTTGAAAAGAATTTCAGAGTTCTATTTGGTCAGGAGCAGACTCTAGGGAGAACTGTCTGGCTGTGTCAAATCTTGCGATTCCTTTCTAATCCACTTCCATTAAATTGGATTTTTTAGCATATTTTAAAATAAAAAACCTGTTATTATTAGTATTATTATTATTATTATTATGAATGTTTCACTACCTGAATTTAAATTTTGTGAAGGAGATCATTTTATGAATTTGAATTTTGTGAAGAGATCCTATTTCTATATTTGAATTTAATGAAGGAGTCGTATTTATAGATTTAAATTTTGTGAAGGGGCTCTTTTAATGTATTTGAATTTCGTGAAGGGGCAATTTTTATGAACCGAAATTTAATAAAGCCGCTTTTATGAATTTATTATTATTATTATTTTGTGAAGAAATTCTTTTTATGAATTTGAATTCTATGAAGGCGCTGTTCTTATAAATTGGAACTTACAAGACTAAATGGCCCTAATTTTTCCCTGGACTGATCTTAAAAAGCCAAAGGCGTAGGTGGAAAATTATTAAAGAAGGATTTTTAAATTTTAATATGAATGTATGTTAGATATATTAAAAAAAATTATTCCTGCAAATATTGTAAGTTTAGACAAGAGCAAGTCGTAAATTGCACAATTTAGTTATAAAATGTTATCTTCTAACAATAAACTTCTTGGGAAAAAGTTAAATTAATAATCCATCCATGTCTTTCTTTTTTTTTTTTTTCTTCTTAAAAAAAAAAAAAATCTTATATACAAGAACTTTAATTAAAATTTTTTAGGGTGTGGTAGTGTAACTGGACATTGAACAAAATGGAGAATGTTACTTCAAAGTTTACACGATCGCCTTAGAACATAATATATACTTACTAGCGTCTGACACTTTTCTTTTAATTAAGATCTGGATAAAACAGTTTTATTTATCTCTAGAAATCCGCACAGAGGACCATTAAAAAAAATTGCAGAACGTAATAGCATCGTATATAACAGATTGAACAAACATGGCACATCGATCAGCGGTTCGTTGTTCAGTCTCTTATCACGTAGGGTCTCTAGTGTTAAACACCATTTTATCAAGAAAGAAACTAATTTGAACAAGAAAGAAAAATAATCCGTCACACATACATTATTAAACATTTTCCAGGATTTCGAAAAAAAAAAATGTTACAAAACCTTTTCCAGGCTCAAATCAAACAAGTTAATTTATAACTCTCCAGTACTAACGAAAGAAAAAAAGTTTCTCATTTTATGCATACTGGATAACTTAGGCCACTCATTTAGTCTTTTTTGTATAATTAATGATTGCTAAAGAATCGGCAATTCTCTAATGATACTCTCTATACATTTCCACTTTCATTCAAAACAAAACAGCCCTTTTTGTGCGAACATACTTAATGATTTTTGATCAGAGAACAAACAGAACATTTGTCATTACGGTTTCAACTAAAGTACTTACAATGGAGAGCAGGTTCATTACACCATGCTTTTTGTGGGAATACAACAAAGGGATTATAAATATTGAGTAAGATTCAAATATCACTTAAGCCGTTTTCATCAAGCATTTACAATAAAAGAAACAAAAAGCAGCAACTGATTTTTTTATTTTTATTTTTTTCTAACTGCAGTGTAAAATATATTAGACTAGCATGTTGTGAACATCAGAAAAATTTTGTATAACAGTGCCACCTACTGGTTAGTATGCACAAACATTCAATCATAGCTTCGCCTGATGTATTGTATATCAATATATCAACTGTAATGCTGTATCGAGTTTATTACAACTATTATCAACTAGATTTAAGAATGTTTTTTAAACAAGCATTAATTCAAATTTTCTCAAACGTAAGATTTTAAACAAATGAAAATTTTTAGAAAAGAAAACTAAATGAAAAACGGCGTTAAAGATGCATTACAGATAGGTGAATGTACACATGCTCCTATATATTAAATTAAAACCGGATTTTTCTATCTCTATTCACTTTTCTATATATATATACTTTTTTTTTCTTGTATCATTATTTCTTATAACTTTTTATAAAAAATATACACAAATATGAAAATTGTATTAGATATTCGTTATACAATTTCTTGTAGAAATTTTTATTTCTCTGAAGATGCTCAAAATTTACAAATTAATGATATTTTTTCAAAAAGTTCATTATAGAAGACGGGGGGGGGGGAAGGAATACAGGAAGGAAAATTAAGGTTAAAATTAACATACGGAGGCTTATATCCATACCTATCTGCAATGCATACTTCACACCATTTCTAATTTGGTTTTCTTTTCTGAAATTGCTGAAAATTTTCATTTCTTCCAAAGATTAGTTTTGAGAAAAGTTGAATTGTTAAAATAATAATACTTATGTTAATATTATATAAAATTCGATTAATAATTTGATAAAGAAGTTCACATCCAAATCTTTTGTGCTTATATTTATATGTTTAAAAATATTATGCGCAAAAGAAAAATAAAACGCGAAAACAGATTGTTGCTTTCATTTTGCATACCAGTGTAATTTCTGCAATGGGCACTATCTGGCGTTGATTTTAGTAATACAAATAACATACCTTGGGTTGAATAAAATCGTGAATATGAGGAGCACAACCGGTCTGAGAATATACGATACCTTAAAACATTTATTGTGATTATTATTATAAACACCATTTTATACCACTTAGTTGTCAAAATAACCGAAAAATATTTTTTGTTACATAATTTATTACAAAATTTTATTATATTTTCATAACCGTTGTGAAACGCATGATAAATGAACGGCGTTGAGTGTTTAGTACTGGTCCTCAAGACGAAATGCCTATACAAATAAAACTTGAGGTCAAACGTGTTCTTACCACTGCAAAAATAAACTTAATTTGAGAAGAATCAAATTGTAACCAAACTATGCATTGTATTTAAATTACATTGCAGAACGGCTTTATAAAGTAGATGGCTTATCGCACCAGTAAGCATAGTCATCAAAGCATAAATTGTACGACGGTGAAAAGAAATGTAAGCTTGATGAGGTGAACTAAGCTATTACGTCATACTTAAGTAAACGAACATAACGATCTTTAAAAACCATTTGACCCTAACATTTGTGTATTAAAAATTTCCATT
Source organism: Salticus scenicus (assembly GCA_963930645.1). Taxonomy (NCBI): domain Eukaryota; kingdom Metazoa; phylum Arthropoda; class Arachnida; order Araneae; family Salticidae; genus Salticus; species Salticus scenicus. The sequence goes on along the minus strand of OZ005659.1, from coordinate 18,477,613 downwards.
TCCGTTTCATATTATTCATTGACAATCAATGTGCCCAAAATAATCGATTCGAAGTAATCAAACACTTACTTCAATGTCACGTCTCTAAAAACTGTTATTGCTAAGTTTTTGTCTGTTACCTCACGACAAAGCGTAGGCGTTCTTAGAACTACAGACTTTTATATAAAGTGATAAACAAGAATGGACACGATTTTTGATCACGGTGGAATTGTTCTTTTTGCAGATTCAGAGCAGTTTTTACCTCGAACCTGCCTTTGTGGATTGTGGTGAGAATGAGATAGAGAAGATAGAGTTTCTTTTGTTAACACCCTATAGGCACGCACAATTTGCTCCGTGAACGTTCTAACAGTAAGAATCCAATTGCATATAGGTAAAGAATCCATTATCTTGATAAAATCACCAAAGAATACCCCAAACTTTATTAGATCGAAAAATAATAAAATTATTATCAAATATGGGACAAAGCACGGTTAAATCTATGTAGTACATCACATATACAGTTTATATATTTTTCGAGAAATTCACGAAACAATATTTTTAAACAAGAAAAAAAAGATTCATTTCCAGATCAATAGGTTTAGAATTTATAAATGCTGTCGAAGTCGTTTACAGAAGGAAAAAAAAAAAAAATGCTGATTAGATTCGAGTACTTGTAAAAACATAAAAAAAGTAAGATAAAAATATAAAAAATCCCTTTTCGGCAAGCTTAAAGGCAAAGGTAGATTCCTTTACGTTAAAGTTACAAAAGTAAAGAAATATTACATATGCATTAACACACAATTAGCCAATGGCTTTGTTCCCACACATTGTATTATTTAGGTCGTTATTTTGTTTTCAAGAAATTTAATTTTGAACTACAAAAGGGTTTTAGCAATGAAATTTGTGATTTGGCGGCAAAATTTGATAGTTGACGACAAAATTTTTGACTTGGCGACGAAATTCATTATTTTACGACAAAATTTGGCGAGCTTGGCGATGGAGAATGGTAGCTTTGTCGTCATATTTTCTTCTCACGCGAAAACCTTATATCTCTTCACCTTTAACGAGAAATAAATGTAGAGTAATAAATGGTAACACTTGAGACGGTCCAAGATGAGTCATGTGACATGCTCTCCTTGCACCCGCGTATTCGGTGGTTCCCTTGGTAACAGCTTATTTTCAGTAAATTTCTATGGCAACGATTTGGAGATTGTTCCTCGTATAAGTCATAACCGCCAATGTTTTTGTTTACTTACGTAGATTAATAGTCTTTTGTTCTAAATCATTTTAATTTTGATTTTACTTCTTTTTTATTTTGTGTAGTTGAACTTTAACCGACAAAATGCTTAAAAATAGCTGAAAAATTATTATTTGTTGTTAAATTTAGCTCTTTAAAAGTTTAAATTTTCTTTTATAAACACTTTTAAACTTTGTTGGAAATCGATGAAAAAAAAGGTATTTTATTATTTTTTAAAATGTGAAATATGAGTAAAATTATTTAAAAAACAATTTATTTCGGTCATAGGACTGTCATGTTACCTAATAATAATGATAATTTGTCGAACTGATATTTTAAATGCCAAAATGGCGATAAAGGGCCAAACACAGCAACCTATTGGAGCATGTCACGTGATTCATCTTGAACCACGGAAAGCTAATCCTTCATCCATTGAATCAGCACTCTAATTTATATATCTCGTTGTTCACCATAGATATAGTAATTTATATAGATCTATCATCCCCATGTTATCATGCAAAAAAATTTTTGATGCCGATAAATTTTTTTGGCATCAGTCATTAACTGGTATTGAAACTCGGTAGTTGTAATCACTGAGCTGGAGAACAACTGGAGGAAATGCTAGACCGGTTTTCGCGTGCCGTTTTTTGAAGGTTTGTCTTCCGAGCGTTGCATGGCAAAAAGCATTTGATATATTTATATTTCAAAGTAAAATTGTGTAAAGGTTGTCTGTTCGAACAACCATATGCTAAACATGACATTACAATTTTAAATTTTAATTTTTTAAAGATTATAATAGTAATAGACGACCCGACAAATGTTGCTTGCCATGCAAGGCAGGCGAACGATTGCAGAAAAACTGGCACGCACGAACACTGTGTAAAAGTATTGGAAGCATTTGCTCCAGTTGTTCTTCAGCTCAGTGGTTGTAATAGGGCAGTTCCATGTTTGTAAACAAACATCTCAACTTTTATGAGTGGTTGGCAAAAAGGCTTGGGAAAAGCATAGCGATGGCGGATCACCAATATAGTATCAATGGTGGGCGGGGCGCGGGAAAGTCGAGCGCGCTTTTTTGCCAACCACCAGACGTCACGAGGAAATGCTCTATAGAAAAGAATGTTGAGGAATTTTCAAAATATTGAAATATAGCGTCTTTTAATTCTTCTAATAAATTTATGAAAAGAAATGGGATAAGTTATCATAAAAGTAAATTATATTTGACTAAATTATGAAAAATATAATTTTTATAATCAGTTGCTTTTTTATTATTATGAAAAAAAAAATGTTTATTTTTTAACGGAATATTTTTTTTTTTTTTTTTTGTGATATTTTTTATGGACCGTATTACTTTTAGCGCGAGAAAAAAGTGTAAGTACAAAATCCACACCTAGTTCCTTTGGAATAACGCATCTCTGAAAAGGAAGATTGGAAAACTGATTTAATTCGGAAATGTTCAGATCAAATCATTATTGAGAGAGGGATTCTTTCAATAATAACTAATACATTTCTGACCCCCCCCCCTTTTTTTTTAAAAGTTTAAATCAAGTTTTAGGTAAAGGGCAGCACTATATATATATATATATATTAAGTTTTTTAGAGATACTTTTACTTGACAAGAGTTTCAATATAGAACAAAAGCCAACAATTTAAAATTCAATGAGCCACTGGAGAAATAGATGAGTAACGATTTTAATGTACAGAATACGTTCCAAAATATCATGCGATTTTCTGCCCAATGGGTTATTTTAGTTACTTGATTAAAAACATTACAGAAGTTAGATTTTGAGTTTTATATTTCAGCAGATATTTCTTTTACTTATTTATTTTTATTTATTACGAGTATAATGAAGCAATGATTAAAAAGGTTAAATTTAATAACTATGGAAATTACTTCATAAAACGTTAAAATAGATTTAAATTAAAATTGAATAAAAGTTTTGAAACATATGTGATTACTACATTACAGCGCCAATGACGAAGAAAACACTGGAAGCACTTTTCACTTAAGCAGATGTTCGAAATAATTGCACCAGAAAAATTTAACAATAAATCACGACTGACAATGTGTTTCATAATCATTGCGATCTAATATCTGTAATCTACAACGTTTTCATTATATGAATCAAAGAATAATAATATACATACGCACAGATCTAAGTACAAAATTAACGTAGGGGGTCGAACATCATGCGCGTGAAAAGGATCAGCTCGTGACATCAAATATACAATAGGTAAAGAAGTAAAAATAGTCATTCAATCATAACGGCATGACTGAGAAAAATAGACCGAAGGACTTGAGCAGGAAATAATCAAATCATGACTTCATGCGTACCAAGCGTCACTGGAACATCACTATCTCAATCTCAACAATATTGTTAGCGGCACTGAAAGATGTCTCGGAGAATTCTCACACTAACCGTGAGACACAAATTCAAAGAGTTCATATGAGAAAAATTATCAACACATACATTAATTGGAATGTACGGGACTCAAATAAGATATCTAAGTTCGTCAGTAAAATAGTAAGTGAATTGAGTGCGATAAGTACAGTCGGTAACAAAAGTGTCCGAAGTTAATGCTGTTTTGTTAAGTAAATCGTTGTCGAATTTTGTTCTTAGACTGACTGAGAACAGGATTCGACAAGGATTTATTTAACAAAACAGCGGTAACTCTATTTTTTTTATATAGGAATTTTTGCTAGTGTTCGGACACTTTTGTTACTGACTGTAAGTGAAATGAGGTATTACGTTAAACATTTTCTTACTCAAAAAGCTATACTACTTATACAGAAGATGAAATTGATAAATTCTACATTTGTATATTTAATCTAGATCTAAGTATAGTCGATCCAATACGAAAATTACCAACTTGATAAGGGGGGGGGGGTCATTTTGAGTATTTCAAAATCTGTCTATGAGACAGGATTGCTTAAAATCCGTTTTGAAAATAAACATTGCATCAAACAGGACGAAACTGATATATGTTAATACTAATAATTATAATAATGATAATAATAAGCAGATACCATAAATTTCAAAAACATTCAAAAAGATGTTCAAGTCGAAAGAAAAGTATAGGCACGAGTGCATCATGAAAACGTTTGATTACATTCAATACCAATTTAACAATGCTTTTTACTACATATATTATTATATTTTACAACTGCATGTTATCTATTGATATTGTTTAATTTAACATTTACAATTATTTTAAACATAAAAAAATGAAGAAATGAAATGAAAAAAAAAAAAAAAAGTATTTATAAAATTTCATTTATTTGATTAGTGGCTAAGAATGGACTCTTCCCAGTTTCAATCATGTGATAGAGGAAAACGAATAATCGAATTCAATTAAATATTGTTCTTAAAAACAAAAATGTTAATATTTAATATAAAATAAAATAAAAGTAATATTGTGCATTTGTAAACAGCAGAATAGTTGTATTTGTAAATTTAATAATTTTTTTTTAAACACTTTATGTGTTTATTTATTTTCAACTGTAAGTATCGATTTTTGTATGTTCTAGTGTAACTGTTACATTAACTGATCTAGCAATAAATAATAGCTTGTTCTTGTGGAATGTTTATAGATTACAATTTGAATTTTAAAATGTTTTCATTTAATTTAATTGCATAAAGGTGTTACAACAAGTTAATTAACTTAGTTACTGGTCTAAATAGATTTAAGCACTACGATATTGCACTGTCACTGATTTAAGTGCCAAAAATCAGAGTATTTAACATGTTCTCCGTGAACATCAATAACAAATATAAACTAAATGATGACTGTAAATGTATACAGGAAACAGAAGATGATGAATAATGATATAAAATGGATTAAAAATGATGATGTATAAAAAAAAACCACACAGATTAAATACGATTCGTCAAAAATAAGGATAGAAAATATGTTATTTCAGCAATCGCTGTAGATAAACAAGACTTCGTCTGCTATTGGTTTTTCCTCTATCATGTGGCCTCTGACGTCAGGTGGGAAGAGCCCATTACGCAAGTTAAAAAATTCCATTATAAGAATACATTTATCATAAATCATTATCATATTATTTTAATAATAACGTTTTACAATTTCTGATAATAACGTTGGTTCAATAAATAATTAAGAGATCGCAACAACTATGTCACTAAAATTCAGGAAAATATCTACTATGTTTAAAATATTAACCATTACTAAATTGACCTATTTCCCTCAAAGACGAATTTTCATATTCTTCGGGAAGCGATTGCGCAATTTAGGCGGTATAATAGTTTTTATACCACAATACGTAATTTGAATTTTCCAAAAAATATGTTATGTTGATTGTTGCTTCGATATAGACGGGAGCGATATTTTTTTATGAGAAAATTCTGATTTTCATTACTGTAGCTGCTGTATCTAATAGCTTCTAAAGCCGAATTGGATTCTGGTCGAGTTTATTCAATTTCTTTTTCTGCGGGTCGGGTTCATTTTGTAGCAAGTCGGTCGGGTCGAACTGAATGTAAGTTGCAAAATGATTTTATAGTAATAAGCTTGTATAACAGATAGACATATATGAAATATACGTGCATCCTACTACAGTACCCGAAATAACAGATAGCACAGATAACAGATTAACCCGAAATAACAGATTTATATATATATATATATATAAAAACATATATATATATATATCATAAGCGTAAGTTCTGCAAATTTTTACAGCTCGAATAACGGACACATCTAAACAACGAAATAACGTTTTATACGCAACTTACACAAAGGGCTAAAACATAATAATAATTAAATTTTTGATTCTTATTAAAATGGTTTACGAATTGTATGATATTGCTACTTATTTAATATTGTAATAAAAAATGCATTTCATAATCGGGTTCGGGTTGAGTATTACCCGACTCGTGTAAAACTTTAAGTCAGAGAAAGAGAGAGAGGAAAAAAAAAAAAGTTTATTCATTAGAAAATTATTTTTTAATTATATATTTTTTGAAGAAAAAAAAAAAAAAAGAAAAAAAAGAACGGATATGAAGAAAAGAAGATAACGAAAAATACATCATATTCTGTTCCTTGACTGCATTTTCTTACAAAATCATCGATCCTTATACAGAGTTCACGCGAGCTTGGAGATACACAATGTAGGCAAATAAGTTCGTTGTTCCGTTAGTCGCGTGTTGCTGAACTGCGAGCTTCCGACGTATAATGTAATTTAATGCCGGAACTAATACCGGTATTATTAAACAGCAGATTCTTTATAGGATCAGAAATTCTTTTTTAATCTTTACTATTAGTGTGTACTTGCATTATGAAGTATACTTAATATTAAACAAAGGTACGATAGTTTGAAGTTTGAAAGCATAAAAAACTTTCCAGGTTGTAACAAATATTAAATTTAATAGCATATTAGAATATAAATATGAAAACTACATAGTAAAATACCTTTGTCGAAATTTTTATTCATTATAATTTCGTAGGTTGGATATCTAAATAATAGTTGATTCTAGAAAATATTACCGTGACTACACTGATAATGTATACAGCAATTCAGAGACAAAAACTACATCTTATTACTTTCACATGGAGAACATATACGCCTTTATATAGGAATGGTTTAATGACTTTTAAATTTTCAAACGTATTCCATTTTCTCAGATTTAAAAGAATGATGGTTCAGGGTGTCCTAGTGGGTACGCGTAACATTTTTGTATATTCTGGGAAATATCACCGAAGTGAGCATTTTGACATCATGTGGGGGTCTCCAAATACACCATCATAATCTAAAAAAAAATATTTTAATTCTTCTAAATACAGCACCATAATCTAAAAGAATTGTTACTTTAATATTTTTGTTTGTAAAATCAGTTTTAAGAAACGAATTTTTTTAAAGTTTTCTACGTCATTTAAGGATTTTTTAAAATTATTCTGGTGTTAAAAATAATTTTAAAAATAACTACATAATAATTCTTTTCTTCTAGATCTAGACTATGATGTTATATTTAATGACTCTTTATAATGAATGTCAAACTGCTCGTTTTGATGATAGCTAATAGAATGCAAACATCTAATGCTGCGTATACAGTAGGACCAGTGATGCCAAATGGTCGAAAATTATTTCCCCAAACAGGTCTTAAAATTTCCCCAAATCAGTTTTTTTTTTTTTTTTTTTTTTTTTTTTTCGAAAAGATCCCCAACTTAATTTCTACTAAGAAGGGAAAATAGAAATTTTTTCAAAAAGAAATATCAAGCAGATTTAAGAGGATTTAAGCGCAGATTTTTCCCCAAATGAAGGAAATTTTTGAAAAAATCCCCAAATAACAATAAAGCTATTGAAAATCCCTGGTCGTAGGGATAAATCATTACGTTGCCAACAATGACAGAAAGTTGAACTCCCCAGATTTGTCCCCAAAAATTTTAGAAATCCCCAAAAAGTCCAAACAAACATTCGGTCCCCAAAATTGTCCCCAGAAGCCTCACAAATCCCCGAAATGGGAACAAAATCCCCAATCTGGCATCACTGAGTACGACACCCACGAGTAAAAGCATTTTCAGCGTTACCAGAATATTCGTCAAAACAAAAGCAATGATGGCAAAATGATATATTTTTAGTAAATTAGTAAAATGTTGACTGCATTCATAGAACTGAAGAAGAAATATTTTCTTCTTTTTTTAAGATAGATGTCTTTTTCCTCTGTCGGCATTCCCTTGGCTGAGAAAATCGTTCAGAAAAAATAAACCATAAGGAAACTTCTTTTTAACACCAGATTGTCCGAGCAGTCATTTTGACTGCTTTTGGATGATATAGATACCAGAAACAAAAAAGGAAAAAGTTGTAAATACAACTAGAAAAAAACTATATCATGTATATAAAGTCCCATAAAATCTAAGAAATCGTATAGTTATAAATGAATATGTATATGATTTTTTAAAACAAAATTAAGAAGCTTCCTTGGGTGTGAGTTGCCTAGTGTTAAATTTCTTTTGCTGTGTAAAATTTGAAAGAACAGATGTATGATGCAAGAACTGAGCAGAGTCCAACTACACAAACTGGCGTTTAAGGTAATACCTTGGAGTAGTGATATAAGAGACGATGACATGTCCGAGAAACCTTGAAGCCAAAATCGTAACCTCAGAAATCATTAAGAAACATAGCCCAACTAATGTTTTCGTAGACTCAAGTTGGCGAATACTTCATGCGGATACTTCATGCGGTACTTCATGTCTCTTCATAGCGAATACTTCATGCGGTAGCACTGCTCTTATGGCAGCCATCTTAAGTAGACAACAGTTATTATGTTTGCTCTGCATGTTGGTACGACTTAAACCAACTTCTCTTATACCATTCCCACAAAAAGCAATACAGAAGATGTAGCATAAAACAGCTGCATCCTGAGACGCGTTTGGCAAGCTTTTTAGCAAAAATCTCTTGTTAAAAAGTAAAAGGTACTCACCACATACGCCACTGCCTAGCTGCCTTGATTGCCAATTTGGACAATGGAAAAGTGACGATTCGTTGCCGTTACACTGGGGATCCTCGTACATAAGCTGACTAGAATCGTTGTTCCGAGGAAACCAGTGGTGTAACTCACCACCAGAAAATCCCAGCTGACGACACATCACATTCAGAGCCTCTTGTGTCCAACTAACAAGAAAATAAGACACAAAATGTTTTGGTTAGTTAATTTACAAAATAGAATAGGACAAATTTGTAATGCTATATCTTTCATTTTAGTCAAAACATTCCTAAAATGTTTTTATTTAGTTGCGTGAGAGAGCTATTTCTTTTCAGATAATGCTTAAAATATTGTTGCCGAAAAAATATGGTTCATACATCTTAAGTTTTCGATTTTTTTTTTCAAAAACATTTTCACCTACAGAATTTAATAATACAAGAGAATGCAAAATATATTTTCTAAGCTAAAATTTTAAAAGGATTAATTTTATAGACTTCATTTTCATTGAAAATTATAAAATTTCTAGCAAAACACACGGAAATCCTTATATGCGACAGATCTAAAAAAATATATATATATATTATCTGTAAGTATTATTTCCGTATTACCTTTATTTTTACTGAATTTAAAATAACAAGTATTTATAATGAAACATATTATTAACTGTCGGATTAAATTTTGTTATACATTTCCATCATTAAAAGGTAAGAATTTTTAACATATTTTTTAGAGTTCGTAAAAATAGACCGCCATTTTGCTACATATGTGTATCATTAAGATGCGCGAACTTTTAATGTTGATAATTCCATAAAAAATATTAAACTTTCTCATGAAAATTACAAGAAATGAGAAAATTTATTTCTTCAAGAGATCATCAAACACATTTTTAAAGTTCGTACAAACAGACCACCAAAATTAGAACAAATAAGAAAAGTATTTCATCATCAGTATTATCTTTATTTTTAACTGAATTTAAAATAGCATGTATTTATAATGAAACATAGTATTAACTGTCGGATTAAATTTTGTTATACATTTCCATCATTAAAAGGTGAGAACTTTTAACATATTTTTTAGAGTTCGTAAAAATAGACCACCATTTTGTTACATATGTGTATCATTAAGAGGTGCGAACTTTTAATGTTGATATTCGCATAAAAAATATTAAACTTTCTCATGAAAATTACAAGAAATAAGAAAATTAATTTCCTCAAGAGATCATCAAAGTTCGTACAAACAGACCACCAAAATTAGAACAAATAAGAAACGTATTTCATCATTAAACATAACATTTATTAAACATTTCATCATTAAACATTTCATCATAGATATCATTAAACGTTGCATACTTTTTAGAGTTTGTGCAAACAGACCGCCACTTTCCCTTGTAAAGAATCTGCAACCTTCCTTCCACAATAGAGTCTCCATCGACGAGACGCACGTCCGGCCAGCCGGACGCATACTCTTCGAATTCAGACCAAGATTCCACCAGACGCGTGAACTGGATCTTACGGTACTCAGTACCCTGCAATGGAGAAAAGAATAACATTGTGAACTTTAAATAGTAATTAAAAGAAAATAAAGTTCAATGGTACAGTCGGTAACAAAAGTCTCCGAACACTAGCAAAAATTCCTATGTAAAAAAAGTACACACAGTTTTGTTAAATAAATCCTTGCCGAATCCTGTTCTTAGTCAGTCTAAAAACAGGATTCGACAAGGATTTATTTAATAAAACTGTAATTAGTGTACTTTTTTTTACATAGGAATTTTTGCTAGTGTTCGGAGACTTTTCTTACCGACTGTACAAATAAATAAGCTATTTATAAATGTATATGAAAACCGATTAACTCACACTATTATGCACAGATAAAGTAAATAAATGAATAAATATCATTGGTCTGCATCTAAAATTTTGAATATTTTTGGCTGATCTTCATGTCTTTTTGTTGTTGTTGTTGTTGTTGTTAATACGTGGTATTTACCGTCAGGATTTCTTCCGCGACTCTTCCACCAATATAATTATACGGTAACTTTTACAGTATTTTTCCATAATTATAACTAATCGTATAAACAAACTAGAAACTACCGAAAATAAAGAAATTATGTCGGTAGGCACCCTCTATTGGCAAAAATCTATACGTGATAGAGAAAAATTGGCTTCATTTTCGGTTTCAGCACACAAAATCACATGTGTCAGCTAAAATTATCAAATTAAATTCTGCCAACATTATTTTGGTAGACCTGTGTAATTAAACAAAAAATAATTATCGCATATCGAATCTTAGTTTTAACCTAAATCTGCATAACTATAATTATGCTTTCATACTTCTTAGTTAGAATTTTAAAATATATGCTAAATTTCTATTTGTTTTGTACAATATAAAGATATTAAAATATACTTTAAAGAAATACTCTTCATAGACAATTACTTTAAACAATTATTTTTTAAGTACCTGCATATAAAGCAGTCGTGTTATTTATATCATTTCAAATAGTCTTAAATAATAGTAAATCTGAATAGCAAAGTATATATCAGTTTCAAGTCGTGACAGACAGACAAATCAAATTCACAAAACTTTTTCAACTTTATTGAAAAGTGTTAGAAATATGAAATTGTTGAATGCGTTGCTCTCAACTTATTATAAAGAAAAGCAATTTACCCGAATTAAATATTCTTGTGAAGCTGATTTTTATCTGAATTCGTGAAACAGCAGCGAGAAAATATTTAACTAGCAAGTGTAATATGTTACCGTTAAAGGGTGAAATCCATTATTTTATGAAACAACTAAAGTTATTTCATGAGTTACGTAATTAAATCAGTTAAAATATATAAACAAAGTTATTGGATTCTACAATTTAACTGGTTTGTAATATGTTACCGTTAAAAGTTATATGTGAATTGTTATATACTGTTCAGGTTTTTTGTAGAATGTAAGCTATTAAAATTGTCATAAATAGCACAGCTGATTTGTGTACAGGTATTTGAAAAATAATTCGGATCCATTACGATTTAGGAGAGGTATTTATTTAGAGAATATTTTAATATCTTTATTACTACCCGACCACAGCCTGTGAGCCTGTGAGGATGTGACAAGTTTTTCCCTTTAGTAAGAGAAATCGTAGCATAGCAACGCCACCTGTTGAATATGTATACTAAAAACTAATCAGCACTAGTTTAGGCCAGGGTCCAACTAAATATCATGTTTAGTTAAATTACATCTATTAATTCGTGAAATACAGCGTCCACAAACGTTTAGTTACACACAGACATAAAAACATTTTCTCAAAATTGTTAAATCGTGTTCAAAACATATAAATATATTCAAAATTAAGAGTTGAAAATTTTCTCGAATCCAATACTTTTTTCTGTTTAATATGCAGTTACGTGCAAAAGTTTTCGGCCAAACATTTTTTCGCTAATAATTGTTGCGTGAATAAAGATTTAAAAAAAAAAAAAAAAGAAAAAGAAAAAAGAAAAATGTAGTATTATCATGTAAAGTAAATCGATTATATTGTCGAACTAAACGACTTACAAATATTGTTAAAAAATATATTAAATTATAATAAAACATATAAAATTTATGTGATCAAAAGTTTCAGGCCAAACCAACTCATGAAAAACAAACTATCAAAATAGCAAAAAATATTATTTCTAACACATTAAATGGTCAAATAATATTAATATCTTGTTGACATGTCCTTTGAAGCTATCATAGCAGAACATCGATGAGGCATCGACTCATTAAAGTCTTAATTCTGGTACGGTCAATGTTTTGCCATTTCTCTTGAACTTTTTCCAGTAAATAGTTTTTCTTTGAAGAATTAATAGCTCCTAGTTTCACTTTTAGCTCGTCCCATAAATGTTCAAAGCGATTTAAGACAGGAGATTGACTTGGCCGTTTAAGGATACGAAATTTTTGCCGTTAAAAAAGCTTGAACGAGATCAGTTCGAAGTTTAGGTCATTATCTTGTTGCAAAATCCCCCCTCGTGGCATATTTCGGAGTACATAGGGAAACATTTAGTCCGTTAAGATGTTTTTATATATAACATCTATGTTTCAGATGTTTTTATATATACATATGCGTAAATACGGGTTAGGACCCCTTAGAAAGACCCCCACGGAGGGCATTCTCTCTCAAGCCTAGGACCTACAGCAGTCAATCGGCCTCATTCCCAAATACAAATCCAATTCTATATATAACATTGTCCATAAAGCCTTCTATTGTCATTAAAGGACCAACTCCTGTATACGAAAAAAGTTCCTCACGCATGACGTTTCCTCCTCCATGTTTCACAGTCAACATTTGTTATCTAGAATCATACCTGGAATTTTTTGGTCGTCAAACATATCTCTTTCCGCCATTTTCAAAAAGATTAATGTTTGCTTCGTCTAAAAATAACACTTTTTTTCTCAGTCTTGGATTGTTCCATATTCATGTGCTTTAGCAAATTCTAAACTTGCGTTCTTATTCTTTGAACTAATCAACGGTTTCTTTACTCAAACGCATCTAAAACGTCCTACATCGTTTAATCTACGCCAAACAGTACTACGACTAACATCAACCAAGTTTTCCAAGTTTTTTCTTCTTTGGATTACAACTGCCTTTCTTTTAATAATTTTATCAACTGACTTAGTCATTTTTCTGGGTCTTTAAGGTACTAATTTGTACGCCAAACTGTTTATTTCTTTCCCTTTTTTTAGAAGGTTTTTAATTGAAATTGACTTGGTCATCGTGTCTTCGTGTCACGCTAGTAAACAAGGCGCCTTCATTTTAAAGTAAATATAAGCTATTTCGTTTGTCGTTCTGTGGCTCAGTTGATAAGAGCGTCCCGTTAGAAGCACGGTGGTCAAGAGTTCGGTCCCCGGTAGGTTCAGCATGTTAATTTTTGCAGATAAATAGTAAAAAAGGTGTCAACTGATACAAGAAATTTTTTCGTTGCTTACACTAAGAATTTTTTGAGGAATTTTTTTAAGAAGCATTTTATTTATTTATTTATTTATTTATTTATTTATTTATTTTTTTAGATATTTCGAAAACACAAAACATTTTAGATATTCAAAAAGCACAAAATAAAATGTTTTAAGTAAAAAATACATTAAAAATATTTTAGAAGCTTTATATGTATATATGTAAATTATATGTTACTATTATATGAAATTGGATTTGTCATCGGCTTTTTGTCACGTTAAAAAACCAAGACGATTCCATTATATATATTAAAAAGAAAAAAAAAAAAAAAGTAAGCAACTCATTGTATCTTTTAATAAATCAGCTGATTACAGCGTCATGTTGATAGTGCGAGAGTCTTGTGTTCGATCCTCGCCGGGACAAGGTGTTATTTTTTGCAAATAATTAATAGAAAAAGTGTCAATTGATAAAAGAAAATATTTCGTTGTGTACACAGTATACTAATAATGTTTGAAGATTTCATTTAAATAGCTTTTTATCTAGTAACTAAAAAGCACAAAATAAAAATTTAAATAAAAATAAAGAAATAAAGAAACATTTTTTAGAAGCTTTTTATTGAAATTTTATTTTGTTATCGCGTCTTCATGTCACGCTAATAAATAAGGCACCTCAACTTTAAAGTAAATATCAGCAGTCTTTATAGTCACTGGTTGGCTCAGTTGGTTAGAGCGTGAAGTTGCTAATACGATAGTGGTGAGTTCCATCCCCGAAGGATCGATGTGCTAAATTTTACAGATGAAATGTGTAATAGAAAATATGCCAATTGATAAAAGAAAATTTTTTATTGTCTACACAGTATTCTAAGAATTTTTGAAGAGTTTTTTTAAAGAAACCTTTTTAGAAGGTTTTTAATTGAAATCGACTTGGTCATCGTGTCTTCGTGTCACGCTAGTAAATAAGGCGCCTTCATTTTAAAGTAAATATAAGCTATTTCGTTTGTCGTTCTGTGGCTCAGTTGGTAAGAGCGTCCCGTTAATAACAATGTGGTCGTGAGTTCGGTCCCCGGAACGTCCAGCGTGTTAATATTTGCAGATAATTAGTAGAAAAGGTGTCAACTGATACAAAAAAATTTTTCGTTGCTTTGGACTAAGAACTTTTTGAGGAGTTTTTTTAAGAAGCATTTTTTTTTTTTTTTTTTTTTATATTTAGATATTCGGAAAACACAAAACATTTTAGATATTAAAAAAGCAGAAAATAAAATGTTTTAAGTAAAAATTACATAAAAAATATTTTTAGAAGCTTTATATGTATATATGTATATTATATATTACTATTATATGAAATTGGATTTGTCATCGGCTTTTTGTCACGTTAAAAAACCAAGACGCTTCCATTATATATATATTTAAAAAAAAAAAAAAGGAAGCAACTCATTGTATCTTTTAATAAATCATCTGGTTACAGCGTCATGTTGATAGTGCGAGAGTCGTGTGTTCGATCCTCGCCGGGCCGAGGTGTTATTTTTTGCAAATAATTAATAGAAAAAGTGTCAATTGATAAAAGAAAATATTTCGTTGTGTACACAGTATCCTAATAATGTCTGAAGATTTCATTTAAATAGCTTTTTATCTAGTAACTAAAAAGCACAAAATAAAAATTTAAATAAAAATAAAGAAATGCATAAACATTTTTTTAGAAGCTTTTTATTGAAATCGTATTTTGTTATCGCGTCTTCATCTCACGCTAATAAATAAGGCACCTCATCTTTAAAGTAAATATCAGCAGTCTTTATAGTCACTCGTTGGCTCAGTTGGTTAGAGCTTCAAGTTGCTAATACGATGGTGGTGAGTTCCATCCCCGAAGGATCGATGTGCTAAATTTTACAGATAAAATGTTTGATAGAAAATATGCCAATTGATAAAAGAAAATTTTTTATTCTCTACACAGTATTCTAAGAATTTTTGAAGAGTTTTTTTAAAGAAGCCTTTTTTTTAGATACTAAAAAGTTAAATATATATATATATATATATATATATATATATATATATAAATATATATTCTTTTAGAAGCTTTTTATTGAAATTGGATTTTTATCATCGTGTCTTTGTGTCATTCTGAAAAAGAAGGCGCCTGCACTTTAACGTAAATTTAAACAACCTTTTTCGTCGCTTGTTAGCGCATTTAGTTAGAGCGTCATGGTGATAACGTGATGCTCGTGGGTTCGATCCTCGTGAGCCGATGTGTTACTTTTTTGCAGATAATTAATAGAAACTATGTCAATTGATAAAAGAAAATCATTCGTTGCCTACACAGTGTCCAAAGGAATTTTGATAGTTTTTTAAAGAAACTTCTTTTTGAGTTACTAAACGCAGAAAATAAAAATTTCAGTAAAAATAAAAATAAAAATAAATAATTAAATACAAATATAAGTAAGTAAATAAATAAATAAAAATAACACTGAAAGTTCTTTATTATTGTGAAGCCCTAAAAAGCCTAAAATTAAAATTTATTCTTGCAGAGACATGCTATAAAATCATAAAAGTTTCAACGACAAGAAAATTTTAAAGAAAAATATAGATATTTCACTTTTGCAAAACATGAAAAATTTTAAATATTCCAAATATTTTAAAAAGCATTCGAGAACAATATTTCTTTTGTATAAGTATTTGTTAGATTTTTCTAGAATGTTCTATGATTTTTCTTGACAGTTCTTAGACTTTTGTTTAGAGCGTCATGCTGATAACGCGATGGTCCCGGATTCGGTCCTCGAAAGACGATATTGTACTTTTTTTGCAGATAACTAATAGAAAAAAAATGTCAATTGATAAACGAAAATCTTCCGTTGTCTACAAAATATCCTAAGAAATTTTAATTAGTTTTCTTGAGAAGCTTTTTCCTTTTTTGTAACTAAAAAGCACAAAATAAAATTTAAGTAAAAAAATCATTTTTTAAAGTAAGAAGCTTTTTATTGTGAAGCCCTAAAAAGCATAAAATAAAATGTATTCTGGCAAAGACATGCTACAAAGAAATGAAAGTTTCAACACTAAGAGAATTTTAGAGAAAAATATAGGTACTTTCCTTTTGCAAGAGTTGAAAATTTTTTAATGTTCAAAATATTTTAAAAAGCTTTCGAGACATTTGAGATTTCTGGCTTAATGAATGATTTTACAAAAACTAATAACTAAGAATATTGGTCTCGAAAGCTTTTTAAAATATTTTGAACATTAAAAAATTTTCATCTCTTGCAAAAGGAAAGTACCTATATTTTTCTCTAAAATTTTCTTAGTGTTGAAACTTTCATTTCTTTGTAGCATGTCTTTGCCAGAATACATTTTATTTTATGCTTTTTAGGGCTTCACAATAAAAAGCTTCTTACTTTAAAAAATGATTTTTTTACTTAAATTTTATTTTAGATACTAAAAAAACTCAAAATATAAAGTTAAATATATATATATATATATATATATATAGCTTTTTATTGAAATTGGATTTTTATCATCGTGTCTTTGTTTCATTCTGAAAAAGAAGACGGCTTCACTCTAACGTAAATTTAAACAACCTTTTTCGTCGCTTGTTAGCGCATTTAGTTAGAGCGTCATGGTGATAACGCGATGCTGGTGGGTTCCATCCTCGCAAGCCGATGCGTTACTTTTTTGCAGATAATTAATAGAAACCAATTGATAAAAGAAAATCATTCGTTGCCTACAAAGTGTCCTAAGGAATTTTGATAGTTTTTTAAAAAAACTTCTTTTTGAGTTACAAAACGCACAAAATAAAAATTTCAGTAAAAATAAAAATAAATAAATAAATAAAAATAACACTGAAAGTTTTTTATTATTGTGAAGTCCTAAAAAGATTAAAATTAAAATTTATTCTTGCAGAGACATACTATAAAATCATAAAAGTTTCAACAACAAGAAAATTTTAAAGAAAAATATAGATATTTCACTTTTGCAAAACATGAAAAATTTGAAATATTCCAAATATTTAAAAAAGCATTCGAGAACAATATTTCTTTTGTATAAGTATTTGTTAGATTTTTCTAGAATGTGCTATGATTTTTCTTGACAGTTCTCAGACTTTTGTTTAGAGCGTCATGCTGATAACGCGATGGTCCCGGATTCGGTCCTCGAAAGACGATATTGTACTTTTTTTGCAGATAAATAATAGAAAAAATATGTCAATTGATAAACGAAAATCTTCCGTTGCCTACAAAATATCCTAAGAAATTTTAATTAGTTTTCTTAAGAAGATTTTTCCTTTTTTGTAACTAAAAAGCACAAAATAAAATTTAAGTAAAAAATCATTTTTTAAAGTAAGAAGCTTTTTATTGTGAAGCCCTAAAAAGCATAAAATAAAATGTATTCTGGCAAAGACATGCTACAAAGAAATGAAAGTTTCAACACTAAGAAAATTTTAGAAAAAATATAGGTACTTTCCTTTTGCAAGAGATGATAATTTTTTAATGTTCAAAATATTTTAAAAAGCTTTCGAGACCAATATTCTTAGTTATTAGTTTTTGTAAAATCATTCAATAGGCCAGAAATCTCAAATGTCTCGAAAGCTTTTTAAAATATTTTGAACATTAAAAAATTTTCATCTCTTGCAAAAGGAAAGTACCTATATTTTTCTCTAAAAATTTCTTAGGGTTGAAACTTTCATTTCTTTGTAGCATGTCTTTGCCAGAATACATTTTATTTTATGCTTTTTAGGGCTTCACAATAAAAAGCTTCTTACTTTAAAAAATGATTTTTTACTTAAATTTTATTTAATAATATTATCAACAGTTGTTTTTCCAATAGATAATGTTGAAGCAATATCACGAGAAACTTTGTTAATCCTAGTGTAATTTAATAACAGTTTCACGGATCTGTAAATAAGTGAGCTTCGGTATCTTGACTCAACAGTACCGACACACCAAGTGTAAATAAACTTGAACTTCTTCTATATAGTCGTGTTTCTTCTTCAATGGACCAGTCACTTCGATGCAATAGCGCCACTGTGAAATTTTAATCGTTTGGCCCGAAACTTTTGATGAATGGATTTATATATATTTTGTTATTTATTTAAATCCCTTCATTGTAAAAAATTGCTAATTATATAATTCGAATGTATATTTGACAAAGTTTACGGTACAATATTTAATTTATTTTTATTTTTGTTTATTCAAAAGCTATTGGTGAAAATTAGTTTGGCTGAAACTTTTGCACGCCACTGTAAAAGAAAGTAGAAACAAAGCTACAGAAAAGTTAAAAAAAAAAAAGAAAGAAAAAAAAAACAATTTTTCGGTCAGTTGATGTAAAAGTACGATAATCACTCGAAATAAATAAGCCAATAATACCAGTTTGACCCAGGGTTTCAGACCCACCCACAAACACACACACACACAAAAAGGGGCTTTTTTTGGGGGGGGGGGAGGGGTTACCCACTTAAAAAATACCAATAAAGCCCATTCTCAAGTGGGTTTTATTGTTTTCTTTATATATATATATATATATATATATATTACTTTAAAAAAAAATAATTTATTGTTTTTTTACTAATATTTTCTTGACATTATTATATGTAATAAATATACACTCATGTATGTAAAAATTGCAACACCATGAAACAACTGTCAGAAATTAATAAATTTATTCCACATATTACTGATAGCGATACAAATAAATGATAAAACGTACAAGACAAAAAAAAAAAAAAAAAGAATGTCTGAAATCAGTACTTTGTGTGTTCGCCACGCTGTGCGATGAAAGCCTGTACACGTCGTATAGCATTGAATCATACAGGCGCTGAATATAATCCTGGGGAATGGCATTCCAGATAGCTTCGACATGACGCCAAAGGTCAATCTTACTGTGCGCCCCACCAGTTGTAGGAGCGAGTCACCGACCAATGAAATCTCAGACATGCTCGATGGGCAACATATCCGGGGAATAAGCAGGCCATGGAAGAAGCGAAACTTGTTGTGCATTGAAGAAGGCTTGCCTGAGAAACATGTGCACGGGCACTATCCTACTAAAATACAGCACCTGGAATGCGTCGAAGAATGGGAATAAGAACCTCTGACTCCAAAATTTCCCTTATGTAGCGAACACTGTTGGGGTTGCCTGCAATGTGCATTAGATGGGATAGACAATTATACCCAATAGCTCTCCACACTATGATGCTAGGCATTTGTGCAGTTATGACGCTGGAGGCAGACGTTCCCCCCCGTAACGTCTGACGCGTACTCTTCCATCATTGTACTCCAGATTGTAGCGAGATTCATCGGAGAAAACTATTTGTTACCATTGGGCACGCCACGTGCTGTGTTGCTGAGTCCATTGAAGTCGGAGGCGTCTGTGATTCAGCGAGAGGGGAATCCTGCGTAGAGGAACCCTTGCACACTGTTCATGCTGCAGCAAACGGCGACGAACCGTGGAGCTAGACAACAAGACACCTGTAGCCGTGCTCCAACGTTGTGTTAACACGTGAGAGGGCGCTGTACGGTCTGTCACAGCCATGCGGATGAGGTGTCTGTCGTCCGTACTGTTGTTCTATTGCGTGCCCCCACTGCCAGGTTTTCGGCTTGTTTGATTCTCCTCTGTCCATTTCTTCCAAACACGCATCACTGTTGTGGCATTACACTACGTGCGGGCTGCGATTTCTCGATACGAAAATCCACCCTCTCGCATACCAACGATGCGACCTTGTACGAACTCCGTTAATTGTTGGTATGGCACCCTCCGCTTTTGTCGAGGTATATTGACCCCCAAAGAAACGTTTACCGCAGACAGAGGACGATAAACAGATTTCAAGGAGCCTTTACAGTCCTTTATATACTTAGAACAAGCGACTTATTAGGAGTCGGTTCTCGTTCCACGCATGCACAATCGCTTTGTAATTCTAATCATTTGCATACCTTATCTCACTTTACATTTCCTGTAAGTTTGGTTCAATTTGCATAATCCCTTCATGGTGTTGCAATTTTCATAAACATGAGTGTATATGTAATATAATTATTATATGTATAATTATTATACTATATATGTAATTATTATGTATATATCTACATAACCCAGTATATCATATTAGTGATACATATATTACAGTTTGAAATTATGTAATCATTTTTCAACTTTGTTAGAAAAATTCCTTTTATTTCAACCATCTATCTACAATATCTCTTTTGAATGGAACTGTTTTTAAAAAGAAAGAGGAGAAAAAATGAACAAAATTGCAAGCCATTTTTGTATTTGTAAGTCATGATGTAAAAAAATAAAAAAATAATAAATATTTTTCTAAAATTCTAAGTATTTAACAATAAATATTAAACATAACTAATAAATTTAATATATTGACCCTGTAAAGTTTGATACAGGCAAAAAATGGGGTTCTTTTGTTGCCCCTCGAAAACTTCAAATCCATTAAAACAGCCTTCTTAAAAGATTTAGTTTTATAAAAATGATCTTTTTATAAAATTTTTCTTGTGTTTCCAGAATTATTTTTTATGTTTACCCATTACTCGGTTCAATGAAACGCTATTAACTTGATAATAAACATTTGTATAGAACGACTGATATCAAAAGTGTTACATGATAATGTTTTTTTTTTTTTCTTTTTCCCAAAAAAATAAATAAAAATTTCTCAAAAATATTTTGTTTTTCACAAAAAAGGGCCCCAAAACTTAAAACCTGGATTGACCCCTGACATGTAAGTGTAAAAAGTAGGTAGAGATAATTCTATTTTGTATTCCTTTATTAAATAAGTTTTCAAATATGAATAAAATATGTCAGTATCAATATTAACAAAAATTAAAAAAAAAAAATATATATATATATATATATATATATTGGCACACTTTTTTTACTTTAATCATATAAAAATGCATAATTATTTGTAACACGAAAATCGTACATGGAAGGGTTAAAATATTTTTCTTTTGTTAACAGTTTTAAACAAAATTAACTTAATAAAAAATTAATTAAATTCAAAATTGTGATAAAACACTGAATAGAATGAAATAATAATTCATTTGACAGTTTAGGTCAAACAAAATATGAAGGTCATTTAATTTTTAATTAATTATAAATAATTACTATTATTTTGTAATAAGTTTTCTTTTAGTCTAAAACTGTTCTCTTTCGAAATAAATTTAAAATTCAAACCCAATTGTGTTACTCTGCAATTAATATAAAAAACCCCAATTAACCCCCCCCCCCCCCAAAAAAAAAAAAAAAAAAAAAAAAAAATAGCCGGGTTAAGTTTAAAAAAAAAAAAAAAAAAAAAAAAAAAAAAAAAAACAGGTTTTCTTTTAACCTCTCTTTGGCCCAATTTTAGCCACAGTCCTGAACACAGGACGCTATAAGCATCAATGTATTGACATGACTGTTTTAAAAACTTTCACGTTGTTATTTTGAATTAATATCATGCTAGCAGCAAGCTAAGATCTGCCTGAATGTATCATAAGAAAAACTTTACTAAACGATTTACTAGAGTCTAATAAAGAATATATCCGCGTTTGTAATGATCGATAGATGGCGTTTTCCCAACTGCAGTTGTTAGTAAATATAATAGGGCAGTTCCTTGTTTGTAAACAAACATCTCAACTTTTATGAGTGGTTGGCAAAAAGGCTTGGGAAAAGCATAGCGATGGCGATTCCTTGATTACTACCAACGGAAAATCAATGGTGGGCGGGGCGCGGGAAAGTCGAGCGCGCTTTTTTGCCAACCACATGACGTCACGAGGAAATGCTCTATAGCCACACGTGTATTTATTATCGTTCTTTCTTGTTGTTCTATCATTGTTTTAGCGTGAAAGCTATCAGTGGTGTGATAATTTCACCTTAGCCCACCACAGGGCGAGCATTTCATTACAATCGCGGATTACGTTAAAGTTTTGTTTGAAAAAATAAATAAATAAATAAAAGTTTGGCTAAAAATAGATTGAAGTGAAATTAAATGACTGGAATTGTTTAAGATCATTCTTCATGATTCCTGATTAGTATCTAATGAACCATATTCCCACTTTGGGTTCGAGGCTACAAGAATATCAGCTGGTTAGGCAAACAATCCTCAACTCTACCATAGCAAAGCATTGTGGCTTGCAAATTTTTATCTTGCAATATTATTTATAAGAGTTACAGATTATATGAAATTGAAGTAAGAGTGATATAGTGATACCTTTGTTTTGTTTTTAATCCAGTTTTAGTAATATACTTTAATATTAATCAACATATGTAATATTAAAAGTTGGGCGATGTGGCGATGTTAACAAATTTAAATGGATGTTCCATTTAATAAATTCCTTTATTAACACGTTCGCTGCCGGTTTCACGTGACTAAAATTTGAAATGACGTTTTTTTCCTTTAACCCGCCGAATATGTTTGACGTGCTGCACAAGAGCGCTACATCGCCAGATGTTATAGGCTTTGTGTTTACCTTTGCTTGTTTGCGTCATGTGTTACATCAATACGCTGTATTACGTCAAACGTGTAAAAATTCATCTGCTCGTTACAAGCAAACTCTGGAGTTAATGAGTAATAAGTTAAATTTCCATAGCAAATAGTTTCGTTTGTACTGAGCCACTGAGCAGATAAAATATCTCGTTGACGCCATCACTTCGGTTGCATATTGATGATACGTGTTTTATTAGAGAGAAAGTATTCTATTTTGAAATACCCTTCCATGGAGGATCAAATTTTTGATTGCATGTTTCCGGACCGTTGCCAATCGCCCATTGCGCAGCACTAGTGTGACGTAAAACCCAACCAACCATCTATTTTGAAATATGAATATTTGTAATGTTTGCATTAGTACTGTTTGGCTGGTTGAATAGAGTTGGAATTTAAGAGGTACTTTTGAATTTAAGAGGTTGGTTTGTTGATTGTGTTTTACGTCACACTAGTGCTGCGCAATGGACAATTGGCGAAGGTCTGGGTCTCACCCCTAGAGTTGTCCAGGGACATGCCATCACAATTTTGATCCTCCACGGAAGGGATGACTCTCTCGCTTCGTAGACACCCAGAGGTATAATTAATATGGGAACATGGAAAACATTGCGGGCACGACACATTTTATGAGCACCAGCCACCATTAGTATACACAATGGTTTTTGACAGGCTTGAGTACCGAACCCGCAATCTTCCAATTCCGAGCCCGGCGCTCTACCGACTGGGCAACCACGGTCCTGAATTTTAGAGGCATATTTTTGAATTTCATGCCAATACTGGTTGCTAGAGTACAAAATTTTGTATACTTTTTAATTTCATGCATTTTGAGATAAGGGTATAGTGAACAGATCAGAGTACCATTATAATAGAGAATCGTTAAAATTTGCTATAATTATGCAGTTGCGGATTTATTTTTTCATTCCTAATGAATGAGGACTATAAATAAAATATTAATGATAAATAATTTACTTTATACAACTTTTGAAAACTTTTAAATTTAAAATTCCTAAGTAAAAAAGTATACTTCATACTTTTTTGTTAAATAAATCCTTGTCGAATCCTGTTCTTAGTCAGTGTAAGAACATGATTCGATAAGGATTTATTTAACAAAACCTTATGAAGTGTACTTTTTTTACATAGGAATTTTTACTAGTGTTCGGACACTTTTGTTACTGACTGTACTTATAGCTGTTAAATTATTGGAAATAAAAAAACTATCATCTAAACACTTATCATCAATTACTAAAGCAACACACTTTTCAGGAACATTTGGTGTGATTGTATAATCTAAGTTTTATTTTTGTATTTGTGATTAGTTATAAATTCGTAATTATTTTTTTTTTAATTTTAATTCTGTTTTATGAAAATTTTCCTTTTGTCCTATGTATTATTATTATTCGGATTTTTTTTTCAAGACGCGTTTTCTTTTTAGGTTAGATCGCCGAAAAGCTCGCTTTCGCATGCCACCGGTGGAAGGTTGCTATTCGGAACACGGTGAGAAATGGCGCCGTCTTGGCGATTTTAGAAATTTCGCCAAGCGGCAGCCTAAAGTAAACTTTCACCTGTAAAGCAATACGTCACATCCCGCGCTGGCGCGGGATCGGCAGCGAACGTGTTAAAGTGATTGAAATTCTAATTATTTAAGCTTTGATGTCTATATATATGTGTGTGCGTATAAAATGTTCTTATTAATTTTTTATTCATTATATATATATATATATATATATATATATATATATGTGTGTGTGTGTGTGTGTGTGTGTGTGTACATATACATAAAATGTTCTGCAATTTTACGACATGGAATAGTCTTAACTTTATCATTCGATTCAGTTGTTTACATTTTTCTTTTGTTCTTGTTTGAACAGATATCTGATTATTAAGTTTCACTGGAGAAATATTTAGGAAAATGTTATGCGTAACAATAAAATGGCATCTTGAATATAATTTGTTTACAAAATATCGGCCACGTATTCGGCGATTTTACCTACTGTGACGTCACAGGAATATTGTCCATTTACTAGATCAAATAAAAGATAAAAACTCTAATTATAAAAAGACAAAAACAAAATTTGTATTACTTACAAGCATAAAAGAAAAAATTTAAAAAGCAAAAATATATTCTCAAACGTTCTTTTCAAAAAGTTTTCATTCATTTCAAAATTCCAACGACAACATAAATATAGAATTACGAGACCCTTGCATCACCACCTGTACTATTCCAACTTTGAATTACATTAGCACATAATACTTGAATGCAAAAATTGGCATTAAAAATTTTAAAACAAAAACGATTGAAAGATGATATGTGGCAACACGGTTAATTCTTCCCTTGTCTCATGGGCAGGGTATTGGGTAACAATGTCACTGACACAGGTATCTAATCGGATGCAACAAGCGGAAGCTAAAAAAGAACTTTTTTCCCCAAAACAAAGGAAAAACAAAAAAAATTAAGAGAAGATGAAAACTTTGTTGGCGTAACGACTTAAAGAATCGGTCAAGCATCAAGTGGTCACAATTGGGAAGCTATGCGGTCAACGAGCTTTGTAATAAGCGAGAAACTGCGAAGTTGTATTAGTTTTCGAACATGTACAATGGTAATTCTGATTACGAATAATTTCTTATTAAACCCAGAATAAATTAACAAAGGCCGGCATGAAGTTAATACAAGTACCACTATAATAACATAGATTACAGTCTGCCAAAATATTAAGTGAAGACGAAACCTTTCTCAAAATGCTAAAGAATAAGTCTATATATTTTTTTAAAAACGGAAACCCTAAAAATATTTTTTTTTACTTTAACTCATTTTATTAAAATAATATTGGAACTTGTTAAAAAATTTAAAGTTTGAAATTCAATTTACTTTTTTAAAATGCATCAGGTATAATTTAATCCTTTTACAAATTATCAATACAAAGTATAAAATAAAAACTAAAATGGTTAAAAGGCTTACAGAATATCAATTTAGGAACCCGTCGCCAAAAAAAACAAAAAATCATATTCAACTCCATTCATCTGTTTATACGAGTAATCTAGGACGCGTGAAATTATATTTACTCATGTAAAAGAAAACTATTAAAATTTTCACAACAGGATGTATTTTATACAAATAAGATATCATACAAATAAAATAAAACATTGATTCTTTTAATTCAAGATGTTTATTTACATTTTTAGAATCTTTATATTTTACTAAAGAACTGAAAAGTTTTTTACATTTTGAATTAGAAAATGATTCATCAAAATTATATTTTAATGAATCTATTTTATTCAGAGACATAACCTGACATAAGAATATATATATATATATATATATATATATATATTTTTTTTTTTTTACTGCTAAAAAAAGATTTGTTAAGACAACATTGATATCCAGCTATGATATGCAATCTGTAAAAAATAAAATTGTTATTATATATAAATAATTGAATCACCATGTTTTATTAAAGTAAAAAAAAAAAAAAAAAAAAAGATATTTTTAAGGTTTCCTTTTTTTGGTCTGTCAAAAAATTAGACTTATTCTTTATGAATTCTGAGAAAGGTTTCGTGTTTATTTAATTTTTTGACAGACTGTACTATAAATATTAACTATAAACGAAAGTTCTGAAAAATGTATTCAATCTAATTTAGTTAATAATAGCGATTAATCATTGTCATGCGGTTAATACGAAAGTCCTCATAGTGTTTGGTTGTCAGTGATGATTGGTATTGCATCCCCCTAAGACATACCATCCCAATTCTACATGTATAAGAAAAAAGTATTGTATTCTTGAAAATTTATAATATCTGGTCTTCGATGGATTTATCCGTTTTGAGATGTCCTGAACACGATTCGTCCATTTTTTTAAATTTTCTGTCTCTGTGTGTGTGTATATATATAAAAAAATTGTGATCGCTGTATTCACTAATGGTTAAATTTGACCAAACTTGATACTTGGATGGACCTAGACTTAAATTGGTGCTGATTAAATTTGGGGATATATCGCTCAATAGGCGGTGTTGTCATCCCATTTTTCATAATTTTAATATGGCAATATAGGGCAACTTTCCGTATAAAC
Organism: Salticus scenicus; assembly: GCA_963930645.1. Lineage (NCBI taxonomy): Eukaryota > Metazoa > Arthropoda > Arachnida > Araneae > Salticidae > Salticus > Salticus scenicus. Next base: position 18,450,550 of record OZ005659.1, on the reverse strand, counting down.
CTACATAATGAGAATTGTGAAATAAATAATTTAAAAAAAAAAGATAGTAGTAGTTAACCAGGATTTTTTTTTTTCTTTTTTTATAAACGTAGGAAGAATTGATTTCTCCCCCTGGCGAATATGTACCCCTTCGGGGTGTAAATTTTCAATATGGATATAATTTAAAAGAGATCATCCATACTTTTAAAACGAATGGTTGAAGCACAGATCTGTGATAATTTAAAATACTAGGGGCTCTGCCCCCTGCTCGCTCCGCTCACCAACCCCCGAGGAAGGCTTTCCCTCACCCCGACTTGCTTCGCTCATTAAACCATGCTGGATTCTACCCGACTATTCGCAACTTTCTTTCATTGAATTGGAATATTAATAATACATAACACAAGAGAAAAGTTGAACGATATTATAGAAATCCACTATATTTGGTACCACATTGAAATACACAATATTTAATATTATATCGTTTATAATACGTGAAAAATCTGTTTTAACGTTCGACAATTTAATAACAATTTGCCATTATTTTGAGAGAAAACATATGGTAGAAAGCTAGACACACAAACTAAAGAACGATAGCACTAACTGTTTAGAACAGAGAGAAATTCTTAACATCTAAACGATTTAGCGTTACAGCTTTAGTATACGATCCACTTGTTAAATTTTTGTCACTATTTGACGATGAATTTTTCTGGTATTATTGCTTGATTAAAGAAATTATGAATTTATTTTTTCTAATGCCTATATTTTTTACTATTGAATTTTTTGTTAATTTAGGGCAATATGTAACACTCTGCATTTATTTCCAGTGTGCAGCAAGGTTTAAAATGATGCTTACTACAGTTAAGATGCAACTTTTTAAAGTGCATTTTTTTTCAAGAATATGATTTAGTCAGATCCATTGAAAACAAATATCTTATGTGATTAATGCAATTATTTTAAACATTTCATTAGTAGTAGCACGACAGGCCAATTTCTTTCAGATAGCGATTTTGCATTGTCGCCATGAACTTGCCAAGATGCCCGTCAATATCTGATTTTACCATTTCTTAAACTATATTAAATACTAAGTTAAATCGGGGGGGGGGAGAGAAAAAAAACACATTTTTCGAAACCTACTGATAAGTGAAAAATTCATCCTTGATTATATCGTAAAAACGAATTGCCGGTTTGAAGTATTCGAGATAGACCCTCACCATTCATAAATTGGATGGCTTTTGAATATTTGTTGACAATATTTTCTGAATAAATATTCATGGTGGCTACAGAATACTTGTTGGCGACATCTTCTGAATAATTATTATTGTTGACGATATCTACTGGTATATATTGATCATAGTTGCTGCCGATATCTCCTGAACTTGTGTTAATGATGGCTTCTGAATATTTGTTGGCTACATCTTCTGGATATATATGGATTACACCTTGATTTTTTACATATATATTATGTAATATTGAATTTAGAAAATAAAAAATGCGTGTTGAGAATGAAATATTATGATATTGGATAATTTAATTTAATTTTATTTATAGAGACATCAATGATACAGGGAAAACTACTTTAGCTATTTTCTTTCTAATAATACGGATAATATTTTACCTGGAGATATTTTGTACATTTAGACCAAATAAAAAATGTTCTTCTTTTTTTTCCCCTCTTGAATTAAGTTAAAAAATATTTAAAATAAAATTGAAAAAAAAAAAAAATTGTGCTAAAGCAATGGTACAGTTTAACCTCTTGGCGAAATTTTAAATTTCGCACTGAAATAGCTTAGACTTTTATCGCAAAAATCTTCACATGGATAACTGAGATAGATAATTTAAGTCATCGTCAAAATAAATGGAAAATTTAAAATCTTCCAGTGAGGTCCTGTATTAGGTGTAACTAAAATATTTTAGTAATGCAGTTACTTCATTCCATTGCATGGAAAAATAGACAAAAGAAAAAAAAAAGTCCTGTTGTATTAAATTAATTCTGTTTTCTGCAATGTTTTACATCAATGCTTAAAAAACAAAAATAGGTTGCCAATTTTATTATTATTATTATTATTATTGCACTATTTTACAATTTTTCTCTATATTTAAGGCATGGCTAGAGTTAAAATGGCTATTGTGGTTGCGTAAATGAATTCCTTGGCGAAAAACGTACGAGCTTCTTCATTTCTCAATTTTAAAAATCGCTAAATTGGTCATAGTAAACATCCATCATTTAAAATATGTTTCGAGTTAAAAAAGCTAATTTTTTATATAAACTAATCTATGTTGTCGTCTCGTAAATTTCATTTTCAAAATTTCTGGGCTTAACCTCTAATTCTATACGCAAGCGAAGTGGGATGTCACTGACCGTCCGTGAATGCAAGAAAATGATTTCCTATGTTAATCGCCCATTGTTTTTTTTTTTTTTTTTTTTTTTTTTTTTTGTAAAAAACTATTGAAAATCGAGGAAAATTATTTGCCGATTTTAATCCCCATATTTGGGTGTATATATGTATTAGTTATCATGTGCAAGTGTTAGATTTAGTTATTTTGCTGTCAAATTGACAAAATTTTTATTTTAAATTTCAAAACTCTGTCGTCTTTGGCGTTTTTTGTTTTTGGCAATCAAAAACGTAATACGAAAATATACATGCCAGATGTATATTTTCGTAATATGTATTGTACGAAATATTGTTTCATATTATTCATTAGTCTCTTAATATAAGTTGTTAAAATAACAATGATTTTTGAAAGGAATTAAATTATGTTCGCCAGATAATTTGGCGATATTTTTTTGTTCTGCCAAGGATGACCGATATCAAATCTATTCCACTGCAACATATTAGTATCTTATATCCGATACTTTATTTAGACATTTGAAAACAAATTTGACTTCAAATTATGAGAGAATATTTATCATTTTCCTTTTAATTAGTATATTAGTTGGATATTTATTGTGTAAATATCATACTTTGAAATGAAATGTTTATGTTTTCAGTCGAATATGGAAGTTTGCCATTTTTTTTTTCTAGAGTTTTGAAATTTAAAATTCAAATTTTATCAATTTTACAACAAAAACAACTTAATCTAACGCATGCACATGGTACCTAATACATATCTATATCTAAATATGGGGATTAAAATCGGGAAATAATTTTCCTCGATTTTTAATATTTTTTTACAAAAAATCCAATGGGCGTTTAACATAGGAAATATTTTTCTTGCATCCACGAACGGCCAGTGAAGTCATCACTTCGCTTGCGTATACCAATCGTTGTTTAACATAATCATTATATTCATTACTAAATCTTTTACGCCTAACGTTAAAATAAAAACTAATAATACAAACTTAGCTAATAATATAAAACTAGTATGTTGTGGCCACCACAAGACTTTCTTCTATATTTTCCGATACAAATTCACGCAGTAACAATATTTAAAAAAAAAAAAAAAAAAAAAAAAAAAAAAACGATTTTTTTTTTTCATTTTTTTTTTCGTTAAAAGAAAAAAAAATCGATAACCTTGTTTTAAATTACCGCATATTTATAGTTCAACCATTCGTTTTAAAGGTATTGACGAGACCTTTCGAAAGATACCGATCTTGAAAATTTACACCCCCGCGGGGGGGGGGGGAGAGATGCCCCAATTCTTTCCCCCAATTAACTACTACTATTATCAATAATTCATATTAATTTCACAATAACAGGTTAAGAATAACTCTCATTATGTACATTTATACGAAATTTTTTCCTATACTGCCATGTTAAAAATTTAGAAAAAATTCGATCACAGCGCCACCTGTTGAGCGATTGATCCCCAAATCTAATCAGCCTCAGTTTATGTCAGGGGCCAACTAAATACCAAGTCTGGTTAAATTTCGTTTAAAAAAAAAAAAAAAAAAAAAAAAACGATTTTTTTCTGTTTTTTTTTGTTAAAAGTAAAAAAAATCGATAACTTTGTTTTAAATTATCACAGATTTATAGTTCAACCATTCGTTTTAAAGGTATTTACGAGACCTTTCGAAAGATACCCATCTTGAAAATTTACGAAAATACTTGAAACTAAAATAAAAATATAAACTAATTTTCATTTCATTTTTATTAAATTTTTACTTAATATTTTTTAAATATCGGTTATTTTCATATTTTGCTATTCTAAATAAATTTTTTCTTCTCTCGAGCATCTCAAAGATGCCAATTTTTCAATTTTTCTTATTTACACCATTGATCACATTTTAATTTTCCTGAGGAAAGTGACGTCAGCAACACAGAAAAAAAAACGCCATAAGAGAAACTTTTCACTCCGGTGGCAAATAGAGTACCTTTATAAATCCTACGTTTTTGATAATAACTTCGGTAATTAAAATGATAGAAATTTCTAAGCAGCTGAAATGCCTTCCTTGAAACAGTCGGAATACACTGATACCTCTCATGATGCAGAGCACTTTGCCCTCCGCGAGAAGATGCTGTCGTAGACAAAAAAAAATTGACGCCAGGGACAGTTACTTTTTTTTAATATATAGAGATAATTATTGATTTTGTTTCATTTTCATTTTTAACGAAAAAAAAATATATACTCTTTATATATAACCTAATAGGCAGCAAAATTGAAAAATTTTCAACATTTAGACAACCTTCTCTGATATGAAAATTGTCTGAATTTAACATGTAGAAAATAATTTTAATAATAATATAATTCATTCTACACCCTTGAAAACGTAATGAATTTGCATGTTTCAATTTCTGGATGTTTGATAGTCGCAATCTCTTTTTGAATTTTTCTGTTTTATTTTTTTCAATGTTTCTTGTTTTCATCTCTTCAATGTTTGAAAAGGTTTTCAATATATATATATATATATATATATATATACTAGCTTACCCGTCCGGCTTCGCACGGATGAACAAATTTTAGTTAATGATGGATTGGCATGTAAAAAATCAAGAAAGATATCAGTTTATATGTTATAGTCAGGCAATATTATTAACTGAAAAGTCAAAATATAATTTTGCAATGATTATTATTTTTTAATTAGTTGTTAAATGTTGGCAATTTTCACTTAACCCCTTAACGCGCGACCTCCTTGCTGCGAGGACGCAAAATTTAAGATCCAGCTGCAAAAATTCATCCCGGAAACTTTTTAGCAAAAATTTACGTTTATAACATATCAGAAAAGACCGGTTTTTTTAACCTTAATATTTAAAATTTCTTTTAGTTTAATTTAGTTCATCAATTCCGGTGGCAGTATAATTTAAATGATCTGAATTGTCTTGCGCCGCAAAGGGATAATGTTATTTATTTATTTATTTCATAAAAATAAACATTTCTTTACTCATGAATAAAAAATATTGAAAAATAAACCTATGACATGAAAATGTTTTTGATAAAATTGCTGTCATAATAGCTTTAATTATTATTTATTTGTTCATCTCGCAAATATATTTAATTTTTTCCATAATTATGGTTATTTTAATAATGTATATTAAGGGAGAACTCAGTAATATGAAACAATATTCGTACAACATATACTATTACAGAATCTGGTGTGAAACAACCACACGACTTCCATTACCCACTATTACACGTATTATATACAATTTTTTGGAGATGTTATATGCATTTTTTGAGATTTTCCAGTGAGAGAAACTTGATACACGTATAAAAGACACATACAACAGAGTTTATATAGCGAGTTAAAAAGTAAGGGAAAGAAAAAAAAAATAATAATAGATAGTTATTTTTTTAAACACAAATTTCCGAGATCTAAATCTGAACTACCTAATCAGGATGACTGTTAACATTCCTGTAGTAAGCACGCAATACTTGGGAAAGGTTATCTAAGTTCGATTAATGAAACAATTTTCAAGAAAACGTTAAAACCGTTTTTGAGATACCAACTTTTACCAAAACTTAGCATACTCAATTATTGACCCAAAAACAATAATTACATACAAAAGGATATTTAATAGGACGTTAGCATGGCGAGTTTGAAAAAAATCCGTACAGGCATTTTTAAAGGAGCGCACTTGCGACATCTGAAAATGAGCTGTTCATAGAGGATGCCTATCAATTTTCCTGAACTAACCAACTATATCATTCAAAAGGGCATCTAATAGGTTGTTTATAGAGCAACATTGAAGAAAATCGTTAGATCTGTCCTTGTGATACGGACTTACGGTCTCATTTCCGGTTTTCGATGACCCAATTCCGGTTTTTCAATTTTTACGAAAATTTGGAAAATTTATCTGTATTCCAGACCTGAATCAATTGTGAAGTTTCGTAGTTCTATCTTTATTAGTTTCGGAGATATGACAGCCAGAAGATTCCACACATACGTACACACATACACACACTGACCCATTGCCAAAAACTACTTTTTTGGACTCAGGAGCCCTTAAAACGTGTAAATCAGGTGAAACTCTATATCGGATTTCGGACCGAATATAATATTTCCACTACCTACGGTAGTGGGATAATTGAAGTAAAAACATAGATCTCGTATTTAATACGAAAATATACAGATTTTCGTATTGCGCTTTCGATCGCCAAATACAAAAATCACCAAAGACGACAGATATCAAATCTATGCTTTGTTTTCAATTAAAATATTGGAAATTTGAAGTAAAAATTTATTTTACCAAAATTTATTATAGCCTCTAGCACTTAGAGACAGTGTTACTTTTGATTAGTTGGAAAAAAAAAAAAAAAAATCTGCTTTTTAGTTATAGCGATCGTTCTCTACATATACATATAGACCTTTCCTCTTTATATATTAGTATAGAGCATAGATAGATTAAATAGGTTTCTAATCAACATAATGTAACTCAAATAATTAAATGCTATTTGCATTTCAGTAATGGCTGTATGCGCTATGTATATTGAGCTACTTGTCATAACTGTTAGTAGCTAAAAATAGTCGCCAAATAATTTTAAACTTCACAATTATTCTTTAAAAAAATGCATAATGAAATGCAGATGATTTTTTTTTTTTTATTTACTTTTTATATTATTATTCGCAAACTATATTTTATTAAAAGTCGAAAAATAAATTAACTCGTAAATTTTTTTGGCAACAATTTTAAATTAAAATAAATAATTTAATAAAAGTTTAGGAGGTTTAGAAGTTGGAATTTCTAATTTTTTTTTTTTTTTTTTTTTTTTTTTTTTTTGTTTATTTATTTTTAAATTCTAATTTCGTTTACACACATCAGTTTAAACATTAATGCTTAGATCATTATATTATATTATATCATATCAAATTATATTATTAGAAAAATAAATACATTTAAATCTATAATGACGTCAGATTTAACGTGTAAGTTTAACATTTTACAAAGCTTTATATGAATTTCAATTTAATTCACGTGCAAATATATTTCTTTTCTTTTCATGTCAAGATATTTTAAAAACAAAATGAACATGTAAATATTTCTTTTATGTTGGCAGCAGCTAAATTTTTTTAATATTTCATTACTTCCATTTCTATTATGGCTTTTATGGGGATTTTAATTAAAATGCTCAGATTTTAAACTAAAATTTATTTTATCAAAATTAAATATAGCCTATAACAATCAGGGATAGTGTAGCTTTTGGTCAGTGAAAAAAGTTTTTAAATCAGTTCAGTAGTTTCAGAGATTACCCTCCACAAACATACAATTTTTTGCGCTTTATATAATGACTAGCAGACCCGGCCGCGTATCTCCGAACTGTTGGCGCACGCAGAACAAATTCACAATTTTTCGCCAGAGAATGCGATTTTCGCTAAATCTGGAAGTGCAAAGAGAAACTTCACGCCGCTTAACCTGTATAAATAAACATCCGGCGTTTTTCTTTCTTTTTTTGTTATTAGTTTTTTTTCTTCTGATTATTAATGTAGGATTTAAATCGCAAAACGAAACATATCTTGAAATTAAGAAATAGTTATCCGAATAGAGAAGTAGATAATAATAATGGTAATATATTAGCATTGAGATCCGATTTCATGTATAAGGCCAAAAAGTTTGTAAAAATTGTTCAAACAAATTACAAATTCTTAGTAAAATGCATGAAAAATGTTCATAAGTCCAAATCAGTAGTACGCCATTTTACATTTCAACTATTTTTATTGTCATTTTGTATTTAAATTTTTAAAATGTATGACTTTATAAAATATCTCTCTTACGATGCAGTGCTTGAATTTTCATAAATTATCACCTTATATTTATCTATTATGTATTTTTAAAGAGCATCTTAATCATAATAAAATAGATATTTCGTGTTAAATTTTATGGTTGAAATTCATAAAATTTTCTAAGTATAATTTCCTCCTCGGACATGTCCATTTCTCATTCTTTACCCCCCCCCCCCCCAACCCCAACATACAAAGTTATAAAATAAAACGTTAAACATTTTATTAATGCTATTCTATTTGTTTTTCAGTAATCATAAACAATCTAACTTAATATGTTATACAAATCAAAGTAATAATGATGCGCATAACCATTTTCATCCTATATTTATTGTTACTAATTTCTATTGAGAGCGAAATGTATTCATATTAAAAGGAATGAGTATGATAGAACACTCAACACAGTCGCAGACTGAAATGCCGCACCTCATAGGCTACCCTCTATCCGATTCGATAAATTTGATTTATCGTAATTAAATGACTAATTTTATTAGGATTGTTTTCGTACATTAATTTCCAACACAACTGATCCCCATATTGCAAGTTCGTGGGAAGTATTGGCCTAATTTGTCAAATGAAGGAAACACAATATTTAATTACTAAAGTTTCAAATTAAAATGTTCATATTTAATGAAGTGTATTAAAAAATATATTTTAAAATATTAGTCTGACATGTTTACGACAAAATATTGGCATAATGGACGTTTAAACGAAATTTTGCTCTATTTTGCCATGTTAAAAAGAAAACGTAAATTTTGAATAACATGTGAAGTTTACAACTTACATTGTTCCAAAGCAATATTGTCCTTATCAATGACATAAGTGATATTTAAAAACTGATGCATCCATTTTACAAACTCAATATCTGTAATACACACAGACAAGTCACATAAACCAACCGCTAAAAACATAATTTTTGGATTCAGGAAACCTCAAAACATATAAATGTAACAAAAATTCAATTTCGAAAACGTGATCCGAAAACAATACTTTCGCAACCTTTTACGGATAAGATAAAGTAAATTAGAATAAGAGAATAATTTTAAATTAATTAAACTTTAATTGCATTTATTACATTGATTTTTATTTATAAAAAGAAATGCTTTTATTTAATTTGGGGTAGACCTGTATATTTACTATATATTTTACAAACACAATATAGTGTACTAATTTAGCACAGAATTTAAAACACATAGCACGACATGAAATGACCTTTCAGCAATTCCATTGTATGAATATATCTGAATTCTTTTGTGGGGTTCTGTGTAAACTTCTAATAAAGGATATACATTCTACATTGTATACGAAACATTCTTTCATGCACATAAAATAAATGTTCAATTTTTTTTTTTTTTTTTTTTTTTTTTGTTTCATCCAAAAATATTAAATTGTATTTACCAGAAAATTCACACATAGACTTAATGAATTTGAATTCTTTTCTTAGTCACTGCACACGAATTACTTAATATTTCATCCGAGTCCCAATATCTATTCTTGAGGTATGGTGATAACAAACACACAGACACACACATTCAGGCAACCGCTAAAAACCTAATTTTTTGTTTCATGATATTTAAGCAAATGTAGCAAAAACTCAATTTCGAAAATCTGAATCAAAAATAAAACTTTTCTTACAATATATGGGTAAAATAAACTAAATAATGATGCGTAATAATGATAATCTGGTGTGTCACTCACACGACTTTCTTTTTCACCCTGCATTTCAATATTATAATGACAGATTGCACATTAAAGCTTAAGATCAATAGCGTAAGAATGTAAAGTTTAATGTACTTTTCAAATAATCTAAAATAGGTTTAGAAACAATTTTATTTGACGAAGAGAAAGTAAATAATAATAATAATAAAAATAATAATAAAACAGAATAAAATAAAATAAAATAAATGTATTTCAAGGATAATTTTAAAAGCTTTAAAATCATAATATTACAAATATACTTCTTCATTAATCTTGATAAAATAAATTTAAAGGGTTTTCTAATAAATTTTGGCATTAAATTATATTATCTAAAAAAAATCTGGTGTGAAACAACCACACGACTTCCATTACCCACTATTACACATATTATATGCATTTTTGAGAGATAATGCGATCAGAAAGCATAAAAGTGAACTAAAGAGAAAATCGTTAGAGCCGTTTTTGAGATACCAACTTTTACAAAAAATCAATTATTGACCGGAAAACAATAATTACATACAAAAGGATATTTAAAAGTGAGTTAATATGGCGAGTTTGAAAAAAATCCGTACAGCTGTTTTTAAAGGAACGCCCTTGGGAGACCTGAAATTGAGCTATTTATACAGGACGCCTATCAATTTTCATGAACTAACCAACTATATCATTCGAAAGGATATCTGATAGAGTGTTTATATAGCAAATTTGAAGAAAATCGTTAGAGCAGTTTTTGAGATATGGACTTACGGTCCCACTTCCGGTTTCCGATGTCCCACTTCCGGTTAAACTGAATTATTGACCGGAAAACAATAATTACATACAAAAGCATATTTAAAAGTGAGTTAAAATGGCGAGTTTGAAAAAAATCCGTACAACCGTTTTTAAAGGAACGCCTTTGCGAGGCCTGAAATTGAGCTATTTATACAGGACGCCTATCAATTTTCCTGAACTAACCAACTATATCATTCGAAAGGACATCTAATAGAGTGTTTATATAGCAAGTTTGAAGAAAATCGTTAGAGCCGTTTTTGAGATACGGACTTACGGTCCCACTTCCGGTTTCCGATGTCCCACTTCCGGTTTTTCAATTTTCACCAAAATTTGGAAAATTCATCTGTAGACCAGACGTATTTCAATTCTAAAGTTTTGTAGCTCTATCTTTATTAGTTTCTGAGCTATAATAACCAGAAGATTCTCCACATACATACACACACACACACGCACACATATACATACACACTGACCAATTGCCAAAAACCACTTTTTTGGACTCAGGGGACCTTAAAACGTGTAAATCAGGTGAAAACCCGATATCGAATTTTCAGACCGAATACAATACTTCCATTACCTACGGTAGTAGGGTAATGGAAGTAATAACGATACAAAGACTCCATTGACACATTTTTAACAATTATGATTCAGGGAGCCTCAAAACGTGTATATATAACAAAAATTCAATTTCGAAAATTTGACCCCAAAACAATACTTTCTCTACCATATATGTTGGTAAGAGAAAGTAAAATAAATAAATAAATAAATAAATGTATTTCAAGAACAATTTTAAAAGCTTTAAAATTAGAATATTACAATTTTATTTCTTCATTAATCTTGCTAAATTAAATTTAAAGGGTGGAGGATTTCTAATAAATTTTTGCATTAAATATATTATTTAAGAATTACGATACTAAAACTCCACTGACATATTTTTAATAGTTTATTCTCTTGGGAAAAAAAAAAAAAAGATTGCTCGAATCCTTAACGAATCATGAATGAAGTGGAAAGAAGGGTTGCTTTGCGACAGAGAGGGTTTTGGCGCGAGCTACAAAAATTCGCCAGGTTGACCTGTATGCGCCAACATTTCGGAGATACGCGACCCGGCCACGCGTTGCTGTGACTAAGTTATACGTTGAATTATACGGCTGTAAACTATTTAGTACAGTCAAATTATTATTTACGAACAAAGACGAAAACGTTGTAGCCGATGTAAAAACCCACAGGGTTGAGATTTGAAACTTAGGTCAAAATTTGGAAGCGATTGATAAAAATTTTCGTAGTGTTGATATTAAGCACAAATTAATTTTATTGTAGGGTCCTATAAATTTTAATGGAGAAGTGATATATATTATTTCTAATGCTACTTTGGATAAAATTGCTAAAATGACTAATATATAAATTAAATTCTATTAAAATTCTATTAAAATAAAAGTATAAAAGAAACAGACGATTTTAAAATCAATTTTTAAGGAGGAGTGAAATATAATATATGCTATAATGGATAATTTTACTATAAAATGACCTCATCATTTTAAATATTTTAAAGAGGGCAACAGCTGTAGTTATAAAAAGGAAAACAATAAGGCTAAACCAGAAAAATAAGTAAATTTGATAAATATTTTAAAACTTTAAAATTGGAAATCTTATGAAATATTGGACATTTAAAGTAAATACATGTATCATTTTAAATAGAAAAAGATTTTGGAAAAGTTTAGTGTATTTTAACGAAGTGATGAGAAGTTTTTGAGTATGTTAAAATTTTAATAGTAAATTCAAGTTAATAAAGATGGGAAACATTGAGGACTAAGATAAGAATAATTATAAGATAAAAAAAAAAAAAAAAAAAACTTTTTATATACTATGCTTTTAAATTTTAATATACTAATAATATACTAATTAAAAGGAAAATGATAAATATTCTATCATAGTTTGAAGTCAAATTTGTTTTCAAATGTCTAAATAAAATATCTGATGTAAGATACTAATATTTTGCAGCGGAATAGATTTCATTTCTGTCATCTTTGGCGAAAAAAAAAAAAATAATGTCGCCAAATTATCTGGCGAAAATATTTAATTCCTTTCAAAAATCATGGTTATTTTAACAACTTATATTAAAAGAGTAATGAATAATATGAAACAATATTTCGTACAATACATATTACATGTCATACATACGTACAATGAATAATACATATTACATTTCGTACATGCATACATCTGGCATGTATATTTTCCTGTTACGCTTTTGATCGCCAAATAATAATAATAATAATAATAAAAGCCAAGGGCGACAGAGTTTTGAAATTTAAAATTAAAATTTTGTCAATTTGACAGCAAAATAATTCAATCTAACACCCGCGATAAATAATACATATCTATCCGCGATTGTAATGAAATGCTCTCCCTCTGGTGGGCTAAGGTGAAATTACAATTAACATGCATAGCTTTCGAATTCATCTAGACGCCATTGCTGGCCGATATTTAGTTTCACATATATTTATTGAATAAAAATGAATAAATCCGGTAAAAAAGATAACACTTACTGTTGTGTGCTACAGTGTAACTCCAAGAATAAAAAAATCCAGAATTAAGCTTCCATTTATTTCCAAATGACAAATTTAAAATTTCAGTTGCTTCGGCTAATGGAAGTAAAAAATTAATCAGATGATTTGAAACTAATATTTGTTCAGCTTCAGTTAAAAATCTACTTCCGATCGAACGTTGAATAAACTGAAATAATTTTTCCAAAAGCAATCAATTTTCCATGATGTAATGGCGAAGAAATTATAGTACGAATATAAGTAGTAACACATATAGAACAAAAATTAATACACGTGGCCATTATATTTACTAACAACAGAAACTGAAAAAGCGCCATCTATCGATCATTACAAACGCGGATACCCAAATATAAGGATTAAAATCGGGAAATAAATTTCCTCGATTTTTAATAATTTCTTACAAAAAATCCAGTGGGCAATTAACATAGGAAATCTTTTTCTTGGCTGCACAGACGGTCAGTGAGTCACACTTCGCTTGCGTATAGAACTCATAGATATAGTATAGCATATATAGAATAGAGTGATCATTGGGGAGAAAAAAGTTATTCCTTTTCATTTGGGAAAAGACGACTTTTTTACCAAAATATGGCCGTCTTTCCCCGAGTGAATACACACGGGAATACATACTAATATTTTAGCAAATAAAATTTATGAATAATTTATTTGCTAAAGGGTAATGGAAGACTCCAGATACAGTTTCAAATTCATATTTCTTTCTTTCTTTTCTTTTTTTTTTTTTTTTTTTTTTCAATACCACTTAATGGCTGTTTCCAAAGCTTTTATTATTTTTTTTTTTCCGGCATCAAAAATCTTTGTACGATAACATGGGGATGAGAGATCTATATATATTACTATATCTATGATAGAACTACATTAGCAATTTAACAATGTGTATAAAATCTTTAAATTGATTATGACGTCAATTTTCGTGAGATGCATAATTTAACTTTTTATAATTTTTTAACGTTCACGTTTGATTAAATGTATCTATTTTTATGTCGGAAGAAAATGAACTCGTATATTTTTTTTTCTGGCAACAATTAAATTAATGGAACTCACAGATATTTTGGAGCAACTTTAATAAAGGTCTATAATTAACAAATAATTGCAATAAAACAATATTGTGACAATAAATTGAGATAAAAACTATCCTATCTCTCAAGTTGGACCAAACTGCACACAGTGTGCAAAATTTCATTAAAATCGGTTCCTTAGTTTAGGAGTTTACCCCGGACAAACATCGTGACACGTAATTTATATATATATACAGATATAGATATAGATATATTAATAAATAACTTGCATTGTGTGAATTAGTATCCGCGATTGTAATGAAATGCTCGCCCTCTGGTGGTCTAAGGTGAAATTGACAGTACCACTGAACGGATAGCTTTCATGCTTTCATCGAGACGCCATTGCTTGCTGCTGCTGTATATTCGATAATATGAATAAATCCGGCAAAAAAGATAACACATGCTGCTGTGTGCCACAGTGTAACTCCAATGGATCAAGAAATCCGGAATTAAGCTTCCATTTGTTTCCAAATGACAAATTTAAAATTCCATTTGCCTCCGCTAATGGAAATAAAGCTTTAGTTAGTAGAAAGTCTGAATGGATTAGACGTTTACGAATTGGGAAAGAAGTATCATCAGGAATGACTGTTTGTTCGAAACATTTCACACCTGAGGATTTCACAAGAAATAATACGTTTAATTTTCTTTTAATTATAAAATATTTTAGATAAAGCTGATCGTTTCCTTCGCTAACGAGCAAAAGCAAAACGATCACATTTCATGGATGTCATGGAACAACTATAGTATTGGTCCACAAGTGCATTTGGTGATTTTTCTTTGGTGATTATGGCGAAATGCCGTTTTTGTAAATGGTTGCGATGGATTTCAAGCGTAAACAAAAGCGTATTGTATTGCAAAGAATCCAGAAAGGCATCGTTGTCGTTCAAAACGGTGCCAAAGAAAAATCGCCAAATCCAGTTATGGACCAACTCTATAGTTGTACCTTTTATTTATTTTTTTCTTAAGTACCTTTGTTGTAAGATAACATATAGATGCTGTTAAAATACAGTAGAATTATTAAATAATAAAACGCAATAATTTTCATTGCATCCTATTACGCAGTTGATTTTCCATGATGTAATGGCGGAGAAAGAACAATAATAAATACACGTGGCTATTATATTTACTAACAACTTCAGTTGAGAAAGCGTCATCTATCGATCATTACAAACGCGGATAGAAAAAAATAGATAAGTTTTGTTATGGCCACAATATACTAGTTTATTTTTTGTGGGCGGGGGAAGAATAAATGTTATGGAATGGTCAGCTGGTTTCTGAATACGTGAAATCAATTGCAGGAAGTAAAACTCAATGTCAAGTTTTTCTATTACTTTTGCTTTCCATATTCAACCATTGCCTTTTAACCATGACGTCATTTTCTATAAATGTGTCAAATTGGATAACACAAAATAACATGTGCGCGTGGTTATTGAAACTACGTTTTTAAAAGCTAGCTAAAAAATGATCATTACGCATGCGTAAAATCAATTGTTTACTTGTTAATTACGACCAGTTATGACTAATTAACATAAATTGTAGTCACAAGAACTAAACTTAGCTCATTTATATACAAAACTCTTTCTTTTAAGACTTAAATAAAGTAAATTAAATACAGTAATTTTGTTTCATGGTTTGTTTGTTTGTTTAAATAATCAGCCTTGTGTTTTAAATATACAGATATTTTTATCCGTTAATAATGAAAGAAAGAAATTTTTATATCCTACACTTTTCATGTAATTTATTTCAAATGGAATTTTTTATTTTCATTAAAAATTAAACCAGGATATATTTTTCTGAATCAAAAGGGCTGAGAAGGGTAGTCAAGTCGTTTTATCAAGCAAAACATGTTCATATCAATCCTTATTATTTTTTATTTTTTAATACCATTTTGAAAAGAAAAAAAAAATCTTGAAGAATTCCAAGTATATTTTTCAATTTGTTTTCATTCAGACGGTATGCGTCACTGCTTTTCAAAAAACAAACTATCAGTATTAGGAAGTGGAATAATCAGACAGAAATCAAGCATATATAATTTCTGGCATATTTCCTTCGTTCTTTTTTTATTTAACATACATAATTTACAAAAACACAGAGTGATTGAAAAGGAAAAAATACAAACTTTATATTAAAACTTTCCTGCGATAGATTAAATAATTTCTTTTTTACTTCCACATTATTTGTCATCATTTCCTTCTAGCAGGAAAATTCAATCGAATTAAATTTTGTACAAGGAAATTCTTCAGATAATTCCTAGTTTTCTCAGAAAACAAAACGGATTTAAGAAAAAAAAAAAAAAATTAAGATACAATACCGAGTAACATTTTTTTCTTTTTCGAATTATAATCTTAAATGAGTAAGAGTAGCATAATTAAATAAATTTGAAATAAATTTAGACTGTGAATTTTCCAGTTGTTTTTATGAGGTTAACACGCAAGAGCATTTATCTTATTTCTTTCTAACTTATAGCACACGATTGTCGTAATTTCATTTCGCCATTAACAATGACTCACACAGTTTTTTAGATCATACTGTAATTCTATTTGATTTCCATGAGCACAAGAAATAAATCACGCCATTCTCAACTCGACATATAATGAAAGAAGATGACAGTGTGTGTGTCCCTTTCACTTTGTTGGCAGATATCTGATCGTAGAGCTACTGAAATTTGTATAGAGGTCGGTTTTGACTTTTCCTGATGCACTTCAAAGCCCAAGTTCCGATTTTTTTTTTTTTTTTTTATTTAAATATTTAAATTTCTAAAATAATCTACCCTGGAGATAGAAACGTAAATGTTAAAAGCTCTTTGGTGGCCCATTAGCTCAGTTTGTTAGAACGTCATGCTAAAAAACGTCGTGGGCTCGATCCTCCAAAACCCAATGTGTTACATTTTGCAAATAATTGATAAAAAAGGTGTCTGTTTATGGAATTAATAGCAAATGTGTCTGTCACCTCGAGTCCTGACTTTGGAATTTTTTTACTATTTTTTTTTTTTTTTTTTTTTTTTTTTTAATTAAAAATTTCGCAGCTGTGGAGATTGTCTAATGGTGCCATCTGTTGTCATAAGAGTGAAGATGATAATCTGCATGAGAAATGTCTGTCCGAAATACGTAGTTCTTGAATAACAACAATGCCATTTATCGTCTAGTTAGTACCTAGATTGAAATGTCAAATTTTGGCGAAGATGCAAGTAGTGAGGACCCAGAATCGATAAGGCCCACCAGTGGTCGAGCGGCTCTGCGCTCAAAGCTGGTAGATATGAGGTGCCGGGTTCGATCTCAGGTCACACTCATCGGCCTAGCCTTTTGGAGTTTTCCGAGGTTTTCTCCAGAACTTGCGTAAATACGGGCTAGGACCCCTTAGAAAGACTTCCACGGAGGGCACTCCCCTTCAGGCCCTTGTACAGTCAATAGGCCTTAATTCCCACAACCCAACCTAACCCAACACAAAATCGATATAACGCAGGAGGGGAAGATGCTGCCGAAAACAGCGAAATTTTGTATGATTTCAATATACATTTTTTTTCTTTTAAATAAAGTTATTTAACAATTAGTGATTAATTTTTTTAAATATTTCTTTTAAATATAGTGACTAGCAAAGCAAGTAAAGCCTCTGTTTGTAGATTATAAAAGACTTTTACACTGTTTTTTAAAGAAACCTTAATTATGAAATGATTAAACAGATAGACGAATCAAAATAAATAATACTTTAAAACTTTCTTTGAAAGTTTACCGTTTAAAACTTTCTTTGAAAGTTTTAAACGGTAAACCTAATACGGTTTCGATTTTTTTTTCTTTCTTTTATTCCCACTACCACGGCTATTTTTGCATAATAAGGATAATAAGACATGAACCAAGTGCTAAAGTGGATTAAAATTCACTACGAACATCTCTGCCTGAACTGGGACCGGACCTAGTACCAAACAATTATACGTCAGAGCTCTAACCATTCCGCCAATAGATGGGCGCTGTGCTATTATAAAATACCTTTAAAAAAAAAGAAAGAAAGGAAGAAAAGAAAAGTGGCATTTATTATACATTGAAAATAGCATAAAATTAATATATATATATATATATATTATTTTAAAAACTTGAGACATAAATGATTCTTGCAAAAAGCATCAGTAACAACGACTAAATATTTGCCAAGATGGTTCCACATTCGAATGAACCAGTGTTCAGGTAAATTATTCATAATGTTTCAAATTTAGAGATTTTAAGTACATTTTCCTCTTTCTTTTTACATATGGGTATTACATCCTAAAAAAGTTAAATGAGATACATACTCTTGTTACATGAATTTCTCTAGAATTCAATTTTAAATCATAACAAGGACAATCTTTAGAAGAATATGAACCTAAAATGTTACAATAAAAAACATTACGAGAATGAATAAGACTTATTTATATACGTTTCGCTTAAACTTTTTCTGATATCGTCTATCTTTTCTATAAGTGAAAGAGTTTCTATAGATTTCAGAGATTCTATTTTACAGTCTAAAAGACTGCGTGCACTTATTTTGCGTGGGTTTTTCCAAGAAACAGTCTCAGTAGATGACAGAGAAATTTCAGAAGAAAGAGGATGGATGTTTTTCAATTCTTCGTCAGAAATAATTTGAATTTCAGAAAAAAATATGTTCTTACTGTTTTTTAGTTCTTCCCTTTGCATAGCCATATCTTCAGTTTTATCGAAATATGGACAAGAAACTGGTAATACATCCTTTTTGAATCTACTAAAGTCATCTATTTTCTTGTCGTTGAACATTTTCGATCGTGCATCGCTCTGAATAATATAGACAAACCCGCAATCACCACCGTTCTGAACCTGTTCCTGATCATTAACACTGATACCATGCTCGTATTCTTTTACTTTATCCTTCCAAAAGGGTGGTTTCGCTTCCATATGCATATTACACTCCCTTCTATCAAAAATCTTGTTTTCATTTTCATACAGGTACTGTTTACGAGATTTTCTTTCGATTATATTTTTATCGCAGTTTGCATCAGTTTTTTCACGCGAATTCAAAACAGATCCAGTGCTTGAATTTCTAGAAAATAAAAAATCTTGTTTTCCCTTGCAGTTAAATGTTCCTCCATAATACGAACTGGTAGATTCTTTCTCCATATTATCAAAATTGCCATCATACTTTCTAGTAAATACCTGAGAAGGAATAGGTACTGATTTTTTATTTGTATTTTCCGAATATTTTTCAGGGGATGTTCTTATATTCTTTTCCTCATCCCATAAAGAGAAAGCTTCATTTAAAGAATCATGATAAAATATTTTGTGATGCTCATTATGTCGCCAAAGACGTCTATCATTCGCCTTGTAAGAGCTGTATAACGATGCGCCATTTTTTAAATTAATTTCAGAAATTGCTTCACGATTGGGTTTCCCAGATTTTTCACTATTAACATTTTCGTAAAGAGTCACGTCAGAAGAAAATGCTGAGCTAACAACAGATTTTCTCCCAAAATTTAACCCAAAAGCATACAAAGATTCACCAAAATCAGTTTTATGAGAATTTTCTGAGCTCTCATACCAGGGATTCAAAAATATTTTTTCTTCTTTTGCAGACATATTAGAATTTTGTTTCCTTTCAGAAATATCGTTATAATAAGAAAAAGGAGATATTCTCTCTGAGGAAAATGCTTCGTGCTTATAAAAACTCTCTGGAATTCGCATATGATTACTCTCCAAAATACCGCCAAATTTCTTTGCATTTTCTTTGCAAGAACTGTTAATTTCCTCATCGCAACTTACAAAATCAATTTCTCTACAAATTTTCATGCGATGAGGCGTACTACGAAAAATGGGCTTACAAGTTGACAAAGAAATGGTGGATGAAAGAGGATAAATATTTTTTAATTCCTCATCGGGAATAATCGTAATATCAGAAAACAGACTGCTTCTACTTGATTCAGCATAAGAACTGAAACATTTTATACTATTATTAGAAACAGAAGTTAATGATTCGCAGTTCTTCACCATTCTGGAATCACACTTATCGAACTGCAAGCCTGGTGATGCATTTTGTAATAAATGCGTCGGCGAAGTTGGAAAATCCATAGCTACATTTTCAACATTTGAATCTTTAAATGGTTCCTCATCATTAGCGAAATCCGACGAATTTATTTTGGCTTCGAGTTCATCAAGAAGTTGTAGATTATGCATAACTAGTTTAGAACGCATTGCTACAAGATTTTTTAATTTTGTGTCTAATTTAAGAAGTTTCTTCGTGGATGCATTTAAATTTTTACGAGAACTGATAATTTTGGATTTAATTTTACTTTTTTCAGCCATTTTCTGAAAATACCTTTTCGCTATACTATTTTTATTCTTCTTGCATGATGAAGCACATTTCTCGCCAGACTTATTTGTCAATTCTTTACGAAAAACATTCAGTGTTTCAATTAAGCCACATGCGTTTAGATAATGTTCAATTTCGTTTCTTAAGATTGTGTCAATATCATAGGACATTTTTTTTTTCTTTCGAAAATATTCAGCTACAATAAATCTGTACAAAGGTAAGAAATTAATTCTGTAGTATATCTACATATACTGTAATCTTTGATTTCTAAAACAAATGCGAACTTAAGAAAAGCATAAAAGTAAAACATAAACAATCTAAAGAATATTTAAATCTACATTTAATCACAATAAATATCATAACTGTGATCTTCTTACTTATGAAATTCTAATATGTAAAATGAAAAACATATAAATAAATAAATAAAAGATAATCATCATATATACCTAAATAAATCGTTTACTGTTTTGCTATGAATCCCGCGGAACAACAATTTCGTAGCAAATTAATCACGTATATTGATTGTAGCTGTTTATAGTTTGTAAAATAAATTTTAATTAAAAAAATCAATTAGGTTCTAACAACCACGTGACTTTCTTCTTAGAAACCGTACTTTGCTGAAGGACAGCGCTACTTTTTCCCCATTTTCCATGCCTTTGGAAGCTTGGTAGTCGAATTTTTTTTATGCTTTTACAAATACATTTACAACACTGTGTTACAATAAATTTTTAATACTATTCCGCAATGGTAAAATGGGTCAGTAAGGTCAACTGTCCCTCAGCATGACGTCATCTGTTAGAACTCTATTAAAAAAATTAAAACACGAGTTATTTTTGAAGTTAGTGTTTGTATTATGATGAAATTATGACGTCATCTGGATAAGTCTAAAAATAACGAGATCTAATACTCAAGCGAAATGATGACGTCACTGGCCGTTAGTGGAATCAAGAAAAAAATTTCTTATGTTAATCGCCCATTAGATTTTTTTGTAAAAAAATATTAAAAAACAAAGAAAATTATTTCCCGATTTTAATCCCTATATTTGGGTATAGATATGTATTAGTTATCGTGTGCATGTGTTAGATTGAGTTATTTTGCTGTCAAATTGACAAAATTTTAATTTTAAATTTCAAGACTGTCGTCCTTGGCGTTTTTTGTATTTGGCGATCAAAAACGTAATACGAAAATATACATGCCAGATGCATATTTTCGTAATATGTATTGTACGAAATATTGTTTCATATTATTGATTATTTTCTTAATATACATTGTTAAAATAACCATGATTTTTGAAAGTAATTAAATAATGCTCGCCAGATAATTTGGCGATTTTTTTTTCCGCCAAGGATGACACATATGAAATCTATTCCGCTGCAACATATTAGTATCTTTATCAGATACTTTATTTAGACATTTGAAAACAAATTTAACTCCAAATTATGATAGAATATTTATCATTTTCCTTTTAATTAGTATACTAGTTGGATATTTATTGTGTAAATATCATTCTTTGGAATGAAACGATTATATTTTCAATCGAATATGGAAATTTGCCATTTTTCCCCCTAGAGTTTTGAAATTTAAAATTCAAATTTTATCAATTTTACAGCAAAAACAACTTAATCTAACGCATGCACACGATAACTAATACATATCTATACCTAAATATGGGGATTGAAATCGGGAAATAATTTCCCCCGATTTTTAATAATTTTTTACAAAAAATCCAATTTGCGATTAACATAGGAAATATTTTTCTTGCATCCACGGACGGTCAGTGACGTCACACTTCGCTTGCGTATTTACTGAAGAGAGTATAAAAAATCTGTGAAATGATGAAATTGGGGTTTTTAGTACAGCTCTGATGATTAATCGGTTCTCACGTCCTGTCCTCTCTCTAGGCCGACCGCTTCCTCCCTGACGCAGTGTTCGGCTATGGTTCACCCATTCCTGTCAATATCATCTAATAACGGCATCGTTCCTATCCAATTGTCAAACAATTCGCAGATTAAACCAACTGGCTTTTTTTAGCCCAACTACACACCTCTCTCAAACGCTGTCATTTGCGCCCCTGTATGCGAGGCATAGTTACTGTCTATCTGTGTAAACGGAATGAAATTCTCGAAGAATTTATGACCTGGAATCAAATTTTCTCATTTGTAATATTCTGCCAGTTGCGCAGTAAAGATGCGCTGCAGCATCACATGCTCATTCGACGGCAGCCAAACTTTAAAATTATGCATTTTCCATCGAAATCTGTATGTGTGTCAATTTGTGTCCAGTTTGCATTACTCCTTCTTGGGCGTCGTTTTTTTTTTTTTTTTTTTTTTTTTTTAGAGTGTAATTACAGCCAAATAGAAACTATAGTTGTGATAAGTAATCATCATAATAGTATTTCAGTGTAAAGTTTTATATGGATATTTATTATTTGTGGATATCTAAAGTAAGGGGGCGACGCCCCCGTAGAGTTTAATTATTGGAATGAGTTGGAGGTACGGATGAAGCGAGCAGGGGCAGAACCCCCTAATAAATAAAAATGTGTTATTATTATTATTACTTTAAATTGTATACTTAGGTATAGGACAACAAATTCCACTTTTTAATGAGATATCTGTAGAAAACAAGGCAAGAACAATTCAATAGGATTATATATGAGAAAGAAGAAACAGTGATCTGACTGATATGCAGCCTAAAGATAGAAATTATAAACACTCTACGCCCCCTCCTTTCAAAACACAATTAATTTCATCACGTGCAATTTTGATAAATTAATTTCCAATTTAATGGCATTACCCAAATAGCCATCAAAAACTTTTCCTTTCGAAGCATTCCTAAATTAATCAGTATTCCTAATGAATACTTTAAGCTACTATGCAGGCTTCTCTATCATAGTTTGGTTGAAGGGATTTTCCCCACGCGAGTTCACCCTCCCACACACAGATTACCATTAGATACGATCTTCAGACTTTTCGGTGGAACAATGGAAATTGCTTTGGCCGATGATTCCAAGGTCGTGATTAAGTAACCAAAAAAGAATTGAATAGACTTTTGTTCCTTCTTTAATTGTGAAAATGACCAAAACCTTGAACCTGAAGAAAATAGACCAATTTGAGTGCACAAATTTTGGAAACCACTTTCTTTGAATTGCGCAATCAACAGGGTGGACCTTCCAATAGAAGCGAAGATACACCCTTCAACGGAGGTCTATGACTTCATTATAGTCTTCAAAAATGAGAGTTATTTTGCCGTAGCTTCATTTCCATTTTAAAGATGTTTAAAACTCTTACTAAAAATTATTATAAATGGGCTACTAGAAAAAAAAAGTGAAAGATATAAAATATTAAAATGGTTTAGACACATTTTTGCAAAGAATATAGGATGTTTGGTTCATTGGAGCACTGGATAGTTTTTGAAACAAAATCAATTTTTGTAAGTAATTCAGTATATATATATATATATATATATATATATATTTTTTTTTTTTTTTTTTTTTTTTTTTTTTTTAAGTGCAATAACTGATAACTCTGAAACTGGATTATTTATGTTTTCTTGTCTGAAAATAAATAAATAAATACTTTTCCAAACGTATTAAATTGTGTAAGATTCATTGCTAAGGTGCTTTAAAATTTCTGCCCGTCACAGATATCTGCTTTCGAGTATTTTTCAGGAGCTTAAAATAAATGTAACATTTAAAAAAAGTTTCCTTAGACTCAATAACTTTATTTTGTATACATTCCTTCAATTCTCCCCAAGAATGTACTTTTTTAAATATCAGGCTTTGTCAAAAGCGCCCTGACGCATATAGTCACCCTGACTCAATTGCTCTTGGATGCAAATCTAATAATAAAATTCCATGAAATCACTAATAGTTTTTTTTTTTTGTTAAACCTCCTCTTTTCTGCTCCAAGAATTTCATATCTTGTAACCACGGAGTAATATTAATAGGAGTTGAAGGTCCAATGGGAGAAAGCTACGAAACTGTGATCTAAATTTTTGGTAAATATTGAGGGCGCCACTTGTCATTCCTCCCTACCTTGGTGCGGATATACTGTTGTTTTCAATAGAATTTTGCTGGAGTACATTTAAAATTTTTTATTTTAGGCAATTTAATTTCATTGTAAGTTCTTAAAACTGCATAATTCAGATGTTTCAAATAAATGCTTCGTTCCTAGAGTTAAAACAGGGTATGATAGTGATAAGACAAGAAAAAAAAAGCTCTAGGAGAGAAATAATGTCCGATTTCGTGTTTTCTGCACCTAAAGTAAGTTTATTTTTTTTCTTTACAAAATTTCATCCATTCTCCTTTCTCCCAATTGTTTGTTTTAGCTAGCTTCGGTTCATAAGAATTGTCATTTTTTAAAAGCTTTCTTTCAAAGTAAAATTAGTATAAAATGGCTCTTAAAAAAAAACATGCTGGTTAGAATACTCTATTTAATGAAATTTGCTTTCAATCGAAAAATTTTCAGCTTGATATTATTTTTAAAAAAATAATTAAAACGATACATTTCCCCATTGAATAACATTGCGGAAGCTGGAGAGAAGGAAGGATTGCACGCTGGCGCCATCTGTAAACATTAGAAAACAACATCACAAAATTTCAGCATTACCTTCTTCTCCTGTCTTATTACTCCGTGCTTGTAACACACGGTATCGAAGAATTGTCACCACTTTACAAAATTAAATTGAAAATAAATTACACGTACGAACCGAGTATTTAAATGCCATGTAACTAACAAAAATGCCATATTTTTTTATTCCTCATAATTTTATACCAAGGAATCAGACAGATGACACTAGTTGCATAACAAGGTCTTCAACAAGAAAATGGAAATCTTATTCTGTAGCCTCCTTGTTTGCCAGATTTATTCCACTTGGACTTTTTCATACGGAATTACGTTAAAGAGTTTATCTTTTAGTTTAGACTACTGTCCTGGTGTAGAGGAACTCAAACAGTGAATCACAGCTACTATTCATTCCATAACTGCTCAAATGCTTTTCAATATATAGAATAACATCAAATGTCGCTTAAGGGCACTACTAGTGATCAGAAATGCTCATGACAAAATTTATTAATTTTTGTAGCTATGTCTCAAGTTAGAGACTAAATTTTATTGCTTCTGTTTCGACAGGTTTCTTTTTCAATTTCATTTCAAAAAATATCTAAAAATTCTCGGACTTCTTTTTATAGGTTGTGCAGAGTATGGTGATGTTTTTCATGATTTCATCTTCTCTTTTAATCATAATTCAGCTTTAAATGTGATTATTTAATGATAATTTTCAATAAACAAAATAATAATTTTGATTAATGACTTTCAAAATGAACATAAAAATTTTAAAATGTTGATTTATATAGAAATATTAATTAATAAAAATTCGTTCAGTCATTAAGTATAACAAGTAGTATATTATAATACTGAAGTTTTTAGATTTTAAAATGTTTTATTGACTGGGATTTATGGGGGAATTTATTTGTAAAATTGCTGCGCCGCTTGAACACCAGAAAAGAAATTTACTAGTTCTCGTTCAAGGTTGAGGTTGAGGTTAAACATGAGGTTGAATGAGTTTCAAGTCGGATTAGATCTATTCACTCCTAAGTGTGGTCCGAAGATATGCCATCACAATTTTGATACTCGTCGATGGTGATGATTCCCCTGCTTCAATAACCTATAGAGATATTATTTTTACGAAACATGGAGGATATTGCAACAATGACGAATTTTACATGCATTAGACACCATTAATGTACACGTCGATCTTCGGCAGGCACGAGTATCGAACTCGCAACCCTCTTATTGCGAGCTCGATCTCTGTTAACCGAGCTACCACTACCCCAATTCTGGTTCGAAATTAAGATTATCTATGTTGAATGTGAGCCAGAGCATCATAATCCTCTATTTCTGTAATATGCAAGAAATGCATAATCTATTTTCACACGGAAAAAGTTATGATAAGCTTAACCCTTAACTGCAACCGCTGGTGTAAAAAAATACACCATTTATAGTAAACAGAATATAAATGACTTTGGGATCCCTCTCCCCACGCTGCGTGCACATCTAATCTATCATTAAAGTATTTATTCGAAGATTTTTCATTAGTTTTTATAAAAAGTTTTGATAATTAAAACTTATACAGTCGGCAGTAAAAGTATCCGAGCACGAGCCAATAATTCTTGTATCAAAAAAGTACACTAAATACTATTTTGTTAAATAAATCCTTGTCGAATCATGTTCTTGGAATGTCTAGGAACATGGTTCGACAAGGATTTATTTAACAAAGCAGTATTATGTGTACTTTTTTTAGACAGGAATTATTGCTAGTGCTCGGATACTTTTGCTGCCAACTGTAGCATACATAATTTTTCTTACTTAATTTATTTTCCCTATTAACACATTTTCTCCGAAAAGCGTCCTCAGGATGTTTGTGGATAAAAGGGAAATCCTATGGACCTCCTCATGATGTTCTGTGGACAAGTGTATTGTTAGGGTCTATTTGATATTTTGATATTGTTACAAAATACACCATGCGTGTACTTGTGTTAAAATATTAAGCTCGTGTAGTAAAGGGTTAAAGAAGCCATTTGGAGAATATTTGCTAAGACCATTCCAGAAATAAAACAGATTTTTACTGCATAACTGGAGGCATTTAATCCGCATAAAAATTTCAGATTTGTTTGGTAGGAAATTGAATTGAACTATACGGCAAAGGCAACATCAACATAATAACATACACACACTAGAACAAAGAAATGCCCGTAACCTTCCAAAACAACATGCATTTGTTTATGCGATCTATTCTTTTCAAATTCGTAATTTACGATCATCATAAAATAATTACGGTGTAAGGGATTTCTTCCTCATCCTGTAAAAAAATTTTGGAAAGTGCGGGACAGATTATGTGGAATCGAACATGGTCGTATTAGCAACTTGACTACTGACGTTTTTACATTTACTCCATGTACTTTTTTATTGTTCCGTATATTAGTTTTGTTCATAATATTAGTAACTAGCTGACCCGTCCGGCTTCGCACTGATGAACAAATTTTAGTTAAAGATGGATTGATATGTAAAAAATCAAGAAATATATCAGTTTATATGTTATAGTCAGGCAATATTATTAACTGGAAAGTCAAAATATAATTTTACAATTATTTTTTTTAATTAGTTGTTAAATGTTGGCAATTTTTACTTAATGCTATTTATTTATTTATTTATTTATTTCATAAAAAGAAACATTTCTTTACTCATGAATAAAAAATATTGAAAAATAAACCTATGACATGAAAATGTTTTTGATAAAATTGACGTCATAATAGCTTTATTATTTATTTTTTCATTTCGCAAATATATTTAATTTTTTCCATAATTGATTATTATTTTAATAATGTATATTAAAGGAGAAATCAATAATATGAAACAATATTCGTACAATATATACTATTACAGAATCTGGTGTGAAACAACCACACGACTTCCATTACCCACTATTACACGTAATATATACAATTTTTTGGAGATATTACTCTCATTTTTTGAGATTTTCGAGTAAGAGAAACTTGATACACGTATAAAGACACATACAACAGAGTTTGCATAGCGAGTTAAAAAATAAGGGGAAAAAAATAGATAGTTATTTTTTTAAACACGAATTTCCGAGATCTAAAACTGAACTACCTAATCAGGATGACCGTTAATATTCCTGTAATAAGCACGTAATACTTGAGAAAGGTTATCTAAATTGGATTAAAGAAAAAATTTTCAAGAATACATTAGAGCCGTTTTTGAGATACCAACTTTTACCAAAACTTAACATACTCAATTATTGACCTAAAAACAATAATTACATACAAAAGGATATTTAATAGGAAGTTAACATGGCGAGTTTGAAAAAAATCCGTACAGGCGTTTTTAAAGGAACGCACTTGCGAAGTCTGAAATTGAGCTGTTTATAGAGGACGCCTATCAATTTTCCTGAACTAAGCAACTTTTCAATCGAAAGGGCATCTAATATATTATTTATATAGCAACTTTGAAGAAAATCATTAGAGGTGTTTTTGAATATGGGCTTAGGGTCCCATTTGTGGTTTTCGATGACCCAATTCCGGTTTTTCAATTTTCACGAAAATTTGGAAAATTTATCTGTACACCAGACCTGAATCACTTGTGAAGTTTAGTAGTTCTATTTTTATTAGTTTTGGAGATATGACAGCCAGAAGATTACACACACACGTGCACATATACACACACACTGACCAATTGCCAAAGCCTATACAATACTTCCACTACCTACGGTAGTAGGGTAATTGAAGTAAACACATACATCTCGTATTTACTACGATAATATACAGATTTTCGTATTACGTTTTCGATCGCCAAATACAAAAATCGCCAATGACGATAGATATCAGATCTATGCTTTGTTTTCAATTAAAATATTGAAAATTTTAATTAAAAATTTATTATAGCTTCTAGCACTTAGAGAGAGACAGTGTAACTTTTGATTATTGAAAGAAAGAAAAAAAAAAAAAAAAAGCAATCGGCTTTTTAGTTCTAGCGATCGTTCTCTACATATGCATATAAACCTTTCTTTTTTTTATATTAGTATAGCTATAGAGCATAGGTATATTAAATAGGTTTCCAGTCAACATAATGTAACTCAAATAATTAAATGCTATTTACATTTCAGTAATGGCTGTATGCGCTATGTATATTGAGCTACTTGCCATAACTGTTAGTTGCTAAAAATAGTCGCCAAATAAATTTAAACATCTCAATACGCAAGCGAAGTATGACATCACTGACCGCCCGTGGATGCAAGAAAAAGATTTTCCATGTTAATCGCTCATTGGATTTTTTTTTTTTTTTTTTTTTTTTATTAAAATTCTAGAAGAATTATTTCCCGATTTTAATCCTCATATTTGGGTATAGATATGTATTAGTTATTGTATGCATGCGTTAGATTGAGTTATTTTGCTGTCAAATTGACAAAATTTTAATTTTAAATTTCAAAACTGTCACCCTTGGCGTTTTTTGTATTTGGCGATCAAAAACGTAATACGAAAATATACATGCCAGATGTATATTTTCGTAATATGTATTGTACGAAATATTGTTTCATATTATTCGTTACACTCTTAATGTAAGTTTTTAAAATAACCATGATTTTTGAAAGGAATTAAATTATATTCGCCAGATAATTTGGCGATAATTTTTTTTTTCTGCCAAGGATGACGGATATCAAATCTATTCCGCTGCAACATATTAGTATATTATATCAGATACTTTATTTAGACATTTGAAAACAAATTTGACTTCAAATTATGATAGAATATTTATCCTTTCCCTTTTAATTAGTTTATTAGTTGGATGTTTATTGTGTAAATATCATCCTTTGAAATGAAATGTTTATGTTTTCAATCGAATATGGAAATTTGCCATTTTTTTTTCTAGAGTTTTGAAATTTAAAATTCCAATTTTATCAATTTTACAACAAAAACAATTTAATCTAACGGATGCACATGATAACTAATACATATCTATATCCAAATATGGGGATTAAAATGGGGAAATAATTTTCCTCGATCTTTATTATTTTTTTTTACAAAAAATCCAGTTCACTTTTTATATTATTGTTCGCGTGAAAATATATTTTATTATATGTCTAAAAATAAATTAACTCGTAAATCTTTTTGGCAACAATTATAAATTAAAATAAATAATATTATAAAATAGAATTTCTTATTTTATTTTATTTTATTTATTTATTTATTTTTAAATTCCAATTTCGTTTACACACATCAGTTTAAACCACGGAGTAATAAAGACTCCGTGGTTTAAACATTGATGCTTAGATATTATATCATATCATATCAAATTAAATTATTAGAAAAATAAACACTTTTAATTCTATAATGACGTCAGATTTAACGTGTAAGTTTAACAATTAAAAAAGCTTTATATGAATTTCAATTTAATGCACGTGCAAATATATTTTTTTTCTTTTCACGTCAAGATATTTTAAAAACGAAATGAATATGTAAATGTTTCTTTTATGTTGGCAGCAGCTAATTTTTTTAATATTTCATTATTTCCATTTCTATTACGGCTTCTATGGGGATTTTAATTAAAATGCACAGATTTTAAACTAAAATTTATTTTATCAAAATTAAATATAGCCTATAACAATATGGCATACTGTAGCTTTCGGTCAGTGAAAGAAGTTTTTAAATCGGTTCAGTAGTTTCAGAGATTACCCTCCACAAACAAACAATTTTTTGCGCTTTATATAATGATATAGATATAGATATAGATTGTATTATAAATTTTATTACCATAGGTAATGGAATTATTGTATACAATCAAAAATTTTGATATCGAGTTTTCATCTGACATACATATTTTAAGGTTTACTGAGGTTAAAAAAAAAAGGGGGGGGGTTGTAAATTGGTCACTATGCGTACGTGTGTGTGGGGAATCTTCTGACTATCGTATAATCAAAACGAGAAAAAGACAGAACAACTAAATTTTTTATTTGAAGCATTTAAAAAACGGTGCAAAATCACGAGCAGGGACAGTTCATAACAAATTACGAATTCTTCGGAGGCAAAAAAAGAGGAGGAAGATAAAAATATAAATATAAATAAATAAATAAATAATAAATAATCTCTAATGCTATATTTTTAATCGTAAAGGCAAAGACAATTATGTTCAGTTTAGTAAGTACTCGGTAAGTAAGAATTTCGATAAAAACTGAACGTTATTATTAACATTAACGACATGTTCCTCACACATGCATTTGTAGCGTGCATTCTGCATGTAAGATTCACAAAAGTATAAACTAATTTTAAATGTATCACTCTTATTTATCAAGCCGACCCACTTAAAAAGAATAATAATAATACAAAAAAAAAAAAAAAAGACAGCGTAAAAAGAAGGATCTAGATTTAAAAATAAACTATCATCAGAAATTTGGTTTAATCGTCTTACAGTTTTAATAGTGTTTCAAAGTCGTTTAGGTTTAATAGAGCATTCAACTGAGAATAAGCAGTCAACAAAGAAAACTCTAAATTAATTTTATTTTTAAACCATTGTGAAAACTTTAGAGTTTCTAAAAATGATTGAATGTAAATTAAAATAACAATTAAATTAAATTCTGCATATAAAAAATATTTTGGAAAAAAAAAAAAAAAACTTTCGCTTATTAGCTATAAAAAATAGCTGTTCAAAATCATTAACACCCTATATCGAATTACCTGTAACTGGAAAGTTTTATGTCGTAATTATTGGGCATATTTGTAAGCTTCATAGCCTGAAAAAATTAACTTTATCTCAGAGGAGTCAGGAGGAAAATATATGTGTAAAAATATCGCACTTTTGTTACTTTTATACTTTTAGTATACAAACAAAATGTGTCTGGAAAAACATGCTATACGCAAGCGAAGTGATGACGTCACTGACCATCCGTGGATCCAAGAAAAAGATTTCGTATGTTAATCGCCCATTGGATTTTTTGTAAAAAAATATTAAAAATCCAGGAAAATTATTTCCCGATTTTAATTCCCATATTTGGGTATAGATATGTATTAGTTATCGTGTGTATGTGTTAGATTGAGTTATTTTGCAGTCAAATTGACAGATTTTTAATTTTAAATTTCAAGACTCTGTCGTCCTTGGCGTTTTTTGTATTTGCCGATCAAAAACGTAATACGAAAATATGCATGCCAGATGTATATTTTCGTAATATGTACTGTACGAAATATTGTTTCATATATTATTGATTATTTTCTTAATATACGTTGTTAAAATAACCATGATTTTTGAAAGGAATTAAATATGTTCACCAGATAATTTGGCGACTTTTTTTTTTTTTTTTTCCGCCAAGGATGACAGATATGAAATCTATTCCGCTGCAACATATCTTATATCAGATACTTTATTTAGACATTTGAAAAGTTTGACATCAAATTATGATAGAATATTTATCATTTTCCTTTAATTAGTATATTATTTGGATATTTATTGTGTAAATATCATCCTTTGGAATGAAATGTTTGTATTTTTAATCAAACATGGAAGTTTGCCATTTTTTTTCCTAGAGTTTTGAAATTTAAAATTCAAAATTTATCAATTTTACAGCAAAAACAACTTAATCTAACGCATGCACACGATAACTAATACATATCTATACCTAAATATATCGGGATTGAAATCGGGAAATAATTGAGTAACACAGCACTAACGTTTTGATAGACTCAATATGGCACCTACCGTAGCATTTCTAATGCGTCAGCCATTTTTAATAGACAACAGTTAACTTCATTTGCTCTGTATGCTGATGCGCAGTATGCCAACAGCTAACTCCTCTTATATCATTTCTCAAGATTCAAATAGTATCAATTTATTACCCAGTATACATGATTTATAATAAAAAAGTAATAAATTTTTGTTCCATCTTTACAAAGTTATGGTCATTGATTAATTTTATAGAAATAAGTAATCTGAAGTTCACAAACGTTTTTAAATTATCTTGTGAATCTCGTAAGTAATGATGGTACTTATATATCTTTCGATACCAAGTTCTTTTCGGTTTTATTTAATTTCATCCTTGAATTTCATTTTCAGTTCTCTTATTTTTATCATTTATTATTATTATTATTATTATTTTCTCAATTATCACCCAATCTTGTAAGAATATTTTTTATATAATACATCAGTCTATTTACTTATACTTTATAGGTAATGATTTACTTTTTTTTAAATTAATCTTCGGTTTAAATTGTTAATAATTTGAATTAACTTACAAGGAAACATTCAAAAGGTGTCGTCTTCAAAAAATATTGAAAAAAAAAAATTGTGATTCTATTCTTCATAAAACACCAGAAAATAAAAAATTATCGGCTGAAATGAATTACAGCGACCCCAAAAACATTATAAAAATTAAGCATTTTTGGCGATTTAGCGCTGTTAGGCGATAAGTTCGCTAGCACCGAGACGAGATTGCCGTGTACGAACAGAACCGTGTTTTGCTTCTCCGCCAAGCACTCAAAATTAATCGCCTAACAGTAACGTGTATTCTATCAACGCCCTTTATCGGTTTGGAAGTAAGTCCTGGCGTTTTTATAAACATTTTTTTTTTTTTTTTTAATAAATGGAGAGATCGCCATTGAAGCGCTCAAAATCGCTCCAAGAGAAGTGAGCGGCGTCCCTCTCCTTGTTCAATCGCCTGTGAAATCGCCAAATATGCTTAATTTTGATAATTTTTTGTGGCCGCTGTAATTCATTTCAGCCGATAATTTTTTCACTCTCTGGTGTTTTATGAAGAGTAGAATTTCATATAATTTTTTCAATATTTTGAAGACGACACCTTTTGAATGTTTCCTTGTTAGATTAATTTCATTTGTGACAGACATGATATCATTCAGCTTCTCTTGTCCAATTTTAAGTACTAAATATTAATTTATCTTAATGAATTTTGGTATACCGATATATCTGTATGTCTCAGTTATATAAATAATACAAAACTTTTAACTCAATAAAAAAAGAATTTGCACATAATAAGGTAAAAATATGGCGTGACAGAGATAGGACAAAAAAGAAACAGGATTTTAAACGACTTATCTTTATCACTTAATTACTCTAAATTGAGATACATTTAAAGTTCAGAAATTTTAATTTGCAGAAACAGGACTTTCATATATACTTACATACTTTCATATGTACTTTCAAATTAATACAGATATAGATATATTTAATAGCATGACTCGCATGAGATATGTAAAAATTTTAGAATTATTCTTGTTCCTTTCTATTGAAATTGTAATTTTATTTTTTAAATAATTATATACAATTTTTTTAATGTATAATGTTTTACATCAAGTAAAATTAAAAATAATTGAGTTAATTGAAAATTAAAAACATGGTCTCTATTTCAATTTTCCCATGACA
Organism: Salticus scenicus; assembly: GCA_963930645.1. Classification (NCBI taxonomy): domain Eukaryota; kingdom Metazoa; phylum Arthropoda; class Arachnida; order Araneae; family Salticidae; genus Salticus; species Salticus scenicus. The sequence goes on along the minus strand of OZ005659.1, from coordinate 18,416,067 downwards.
TTAACTCTTATTTATTTATTTACACGTAAAATTGCTTTTGATTTCTGAAATGATATTCTTGCAACTACTGGTACTAATATACAGATCAATAAATAACATTTTTTTTTTTTTTTTTTTCAAACATTTTGGGATATATTTTAAAATCTTTGTGTTATCTTTTGGCAGAATTTTTTACACACCTTACTTGTCTTCAGCCTTACGATTCTAATTTATTACAAAGACTACTCAATCTATGAACACTAACTTGCGGACAGGAAACAAATACTTTAGCCTTCCGGTCATCAATTTTTCTCCTATTTTTATTTTATTTTCTAAGTCCAGGTTGGTCACACTCGAACGATTACCATGTTTTTGGCTCGTTTCTTTCACGCGATGCCAAATGCCAATGTCAAAACAGACCTTAAAACAATGGCAGAAAAATAAGAGTAAAAAAGAGTATTATTAGGTCGTCACACGCGACCAAAGTAGTTTTACGCTTTTTTTTAATTACATAGAATCCTCGTATCTTGTAAAAATCTCGCAGACTTCTCCTTCTAAGATATTTCTATAGTTTTTATCTTTGAGACGACTTACTCTATTTAGCAGAAACAATTTGGCAGTGTATTAATCGAAATATAAAAAATGGGTTAAGCAAGAAAGTGGATGCGCCTCAGTGAAATCAATCGAGACAAAAGTGATGCCACGATTAAATCTAATTTCAGAATTGTAATGGTTGAGAGAATGGTCATAATCAGAAACAGATTCCTATCAATTACTTTAGCTTTGCGTACTTCGCAATTTGTGCTACTATCAGCCGATTAAACATAAGAAATCAAAAGTGGCAAATATCACGGGCCTCAGGAGTCATATTAACTCTCAAACGTTCTTATTATTATTTTATTTATTTTTTTTAGTGATATTTGCAGTTAGCAAAATATTTTCTTTAACATAAAAATGAATAAATATTTAAATATGAATGAATTCAGTGATAGAAACTAGTTTATGAACTGATATTATTTTTAGAAGAAGGTTCTGAAAATAATTTGTTAAAAATGATTGAAATTTCCTTCCTTGCATTACGCGAATTCTTAATAAAATCCATTAAAATTCCATAAGGATTCCTCTTGTAATAAATAAAATTTAAGTAAATTTTAAATAATTACATTAAAACAATGTAATATTTTTAGTTTTATATCATATTTTACACTGTCAACCACCGATGGTTGACGCGGTTTTACATCGTATTTGACACTGTCAGCCACCGATGGCTGACATGGCGCTCAACGTGTTAATAAGAAAAACAATATTATTCCACATTTAAATTTTTATGCAGTGCATACATAGAAACTTATTTAAAACTTATGGTCATTCAGAAGTGATAGAACAGAACTGCATAATAATAATAATAATGTAATAAGTATGTAAACTACATAATAATTAAACAACTAATTAATGTGCAGAGCTACACTGATCAAGACAGGAGAAAAAATATAAAAATTAAAAGCTAAAAGCTAAATAAAATAATCAATATGAATCCCATTTTTAACGATGTGTAAATGAGCGATGTTGCCTGAGGTAGAATAAACCAAAATCGAAGCATGTTTAAATCATATAAAAAAAAAAAAAAAAAAAAAAAAGAGAGAGAGAGAGAGAGAAAGAAAGAAAAGAAAAGAAGAAATCTGTTCAGGAAATTAGTAAATTGATAAAATGGTCAGTTTGTATAATTATATAAAAGATTCTGTGAAACATAGAAATAATTTCAAAGAAAAATGTAACCAATAATCTGTGACGGAAAAAAAAAGGGATTATCTAACTTGCATCAAAAACTAGTTATAGTTGAGAGCAGATTTGTAAATTTTTATTATTTCCAGCTTCCAGTTGCATCTAGAAGAGTTGGACAAATTTTAAAATCATCGCTGAACTTAAAATAATCGAAGATGAAGTTTGTTGAAAAAATAATTCTACACCACAAGAAGGGTGCGTTTGGAATACCGCGATAAATACATGGAAATTGGAGAAAAATGGAAGCAAAAAATAATTTCAGATGAGGAGTGGAGTAGATTTATAGGGTCATTATAGCTATGATTCGGGCAATTCACGACGGTCTGAGATTCACTCCTAGAGGTGGACCGGAGGCATGCTATGCTACCATAATTTTAATCTTCTGCGGAAGAAGATGGCTTCCCGATTCGGTAGTTCTCAGGAAAAAGTTGTGATGCCATGTCTCCTGATTATCATTAAGTATGAATATCCGACCGTCACTAACTGTCCACAGCGTAGCTCTAGTGCAACATTAAACTTATTAAACCTCAACCAACTTCATTCTGTAAAGGAAAAATAAATAATTGGACAGCTCTGATGGGTTAAATTATTCTTGAAAGGATCTTCAAAAAGAACCAAAAATCCATATTTCCCGGGTCCCAAAGATCCTAGGTTCGAATTCCCGTCTAGACATAAATATTTGTGTTGTCCCTTATCAGGGCATGTGTACATGTAAATGTTCTTGTAATAAAACTTGTGAACCCTTGTTGTCTGGATTATTCGAGAAAAGAAAAGCTGTCCTAGAGACAAGCAAAATTCTCAGTATTCATGAAACAAACAAACAAAATGCTCAAAGAGATGTTTTATTGAATTAACAAAAATTTAGTTGTCATAACAAAAATTGCAGTTTAAATGTCTTCCTATACAAATTTTGTTTAGATTAACAAAACAATTTTAGTTAATTTGTTTTGCACATAAACATATACACACATTTCTCTTTCTTTACTTTTCCTTTTTTTTTTTTTTTTTTTTTTTTTTTAACAAAACAATTTTTTTTTCAATTACAAATATGCAAAAATTATATTAAAGTTAAACAAAAAAATTTGTTAATGTGAGCAAATACAAAGAAATTTTGTTAAGATATTGTAAATCCGTATATTGTCGTAACAAAACGGAATTTTTATTTCTAACAAAAATTTTATTTAAAACAACAAAATAATAATAATAAATAAATAAATTTTAATCAAATCCTTTAATTTGGAAGTATTATTCTTTTAGATTATTCTTCAAATAGTCTTGATAATAGTTTCATTTCAATCTTATGAAAATATTAGATTGTAACTTGTTCGAATAACCTAAATAAATGGAAAGAAAAACACGTCGCTTGCAAATTTAAAAGCTTCAACCGAAAGTTCATTATTGGGAAATTCATTCAAAATCTTCTTTTAACAATGAAAGCGAGAATTAAAGAAGCTTTGGATAAGAATAGTGGCTCTGTCAATTTTACTCAGATGTTATATTTCATAAATCGATTTTCATATATAAAACCTAAAATACTATTAAAAAAAAAAAAAAAAAAAAAAAAAAAAAAAAAAAAGATCGATTTGTGCAAGAAATTTTCAGTTAACACTCAAATATGTAGGGGATGTCTCCGGTTGTGGGCGCAATTTTGATTTTGGCTTATAATTTTTGATAGAGTGGATATTATGCAAACGTGGGAATACCAATGGAAAGCTAGAACTCTTAGCTAACGTTTGATGAAGTAACCGTACTGATTCCATCAACCAGAAAAAACTATTACCAATTTTGTGAAGTGATCATTTTTTGCCAAAAAAAAAAAAACAGTACTCGGTTGTGTGCACACTTGAAAAATCCGCTGAAAGTGGAAAAATAATTAGAAAACCACCATAAATACAGAAAACAACAAAATTTATTCATTTTGCAAGGATTCAGTGGCCGAAATATTAACAGAAAATGGCATTTTCCAATTTTATTCATCACCTTTTTCGTCCTCCAAATCAGAAGTGCGATGCTTGTAAGTAAAATAATTTGCATGTACAGTCGGTAACAAAAGTGTCCGAACACTAGCAAAAATTCCTGCGTAAAAAAAGTACACTTCATACGGGTTCTGTTAAATAAATCCTTATCGAATCATGTTTTTAGACTGACTAAGAAGAGGATTTGACAAGGATTTATTTAACAAAACCGTATGAAGTGTCTTTTTTTTACATAGGAATTTTTGCTAGTGTTCGGACACTTTTGTTACCGACTGTATATTAGCACACTTCAAATGCATCAGACGATCACACGCGTTGCGAGATGGCTCTTGTTAGACATAGTGGCAGGTGCAGTGCCTGATTTAAGGCAGGGCATTCGGGGCATGTGCCCTGGTCCCTCACACTGAGGGGGCCTCCAAGAAATTCCATCATACATTTAAAAAATAAAATAAAAATAGTTTAAATGCAAAATTTCCAAATTTTGCTATAATGATCGTTGATTTTTGTTTTTTAGTCAATGGATGGAGGTATTACTGCACTTTTATATTTATTGGTGATAGACAAGCATTGGATTTAGTTAAGTCTTACCAATAAAATGAAAAGTGGGGAGAATTTTTAGACGGGTGAATAAAAAATCGGCAGTTTGTTTTGTTTGTTGTAATATTAAAGTAGAAGGAAAAGGGGCCCATTGAACATGAGTGCCCTGGGCCTCCAAATGAGTAAATCGGTCCCTGGGCAGGTGCTTTAAACAGATGCCACAGAAGTCGGCATCGTCAGATTGTTGAGACTCCAGTTTTTGGGGTTTTGGCTGGCAATTTCAAAGGTGGAGTTGCCTTACTTTCTCTAGGCTTCTTCTGGAGGACTCAGATGCTGCAAGGAAGTCCATATTCCCGGCAGTTGATTTTATGGATTTCTTATCCACTAAGTAATCCTAAATGGCTTTAACCAGCGCATTTAAATCCATTTCTTTTGGATCGGTTGACTTTTTCGAGGTTGACATTGCTAAAAAAGGCCTAAACACACATATAAACACTAATAAAATATGTTATTTTGATATAAACGACCATATTTCACAGTTTGTAAGTCATACGTTTTAAATGATAAAAGCATAAGTGTGCCCACAACCGGGAATGGCAGCCATTTTTATAATGGCAGAAAAAGCAATTTTCGGTCCACATTTTGGCTGAATTTGATATTACATCACAAAATATAAAGAATATACAGCATAAATATACCTTAAATTTACATTTTTGAATTAATTCACTTGGATTTATCGCATTCTGAAAATATTCACAAATCACTTTTGTGTTGCTTTTTCTCAGATTTTTTTATTTCGATGCTTGCACTTATTAAGAAAATGCCTCTATTCACTTCGGTGTTAACACAAAAACTGCGTACTGTCACAATACATGTTTGACAGTACTCAAATCTACCATATTTGCTTTTTGTTAAAAGATATGGTGGGATGCCCATAACAGGAGACATTCCCCTACAGTTTGTACACTGTACGAATTTTTAATTAGTAATAATGGTTACTAAAGAAATACTTGTACGATATATTTATATCTATAATATCTGTTAAAAGAATCCCCTATGGTAGCTAACGTGAGATTGCTAAATATGCAAAACTCTGAAATGAGCATGTTTTAATATCTTCATAAATGTTTGAATACGAAAAAGTTATCAAAAAAAATGAATACTGCGATTACCCTGACAGTTGATCAAAACCGTATTCCAGTAACTATTTCAAAACAGTGTTTACACAAATTCAAAGTAATTCAAACGAATTTTTTTAGCGTTACGTTGCAATTGATGAAATTTGGATACATAACTACCAATCATAATTGAAAGAACAGTCTAAGTGGACTCGTCCCGGTGAATGTACAAAGAAGTCAAATAATTCCATCGGAAGGAATGGTTATGATCACGGTCATCTGGAACTTAATTATCCGAATTTATTAGACAATTTTTATACGACATTGAGAGAAAAGCATCCCTATTTGTTCAAGAAAAAAAAAAAAAGTTTCTGTTCATTACAACAATACACCAGCTTGCTCGTCCGCTATCTCAACTGCTTAAGTGGCAATATTAAGGTACGAATTGCTCCCTCGTCCACTCTACAGTCGGTAACAAAAGTTTCCGAACACTAGCAAAAATTCCTATGTAAAAAAAGTATACTTCATACGGTTTTGTTAAATAAATCCTTGTCGAATCCTGTTCTTAGTCAGTGTAAGAACATGATTCGATAAGGATTTATTTAACAAAACCGTATGAAGTGTACTTTTTTTTACATAGGAATTTTTGCTAGTGTTCGGACACTTTGTTACCGACTGTACCTCCCAATCTAGCCTTTTGACTTTTCTCTTTCCAATCATGGGGGAGAGGGGGGATAATAAGGCTAAGGACCCTTCAGAGACTGGCAACTTAAGAAATCTGCAAGTTGGCTCTATTGATATTTCTTTGATCTGGTTTAGGAGATCGACGCTCACTGCAATCGAAGATCCCAAACCTCCTAGTGCGATAATTGCATGAGAAGGGGGTCTCTTTTGTAAAAGAGCAATAAAAAGTAATGTCCTTCATTGTAAATGTGTGCAAAATTTCAAGGGTCACTTTCGGACAATAGATAATTTATGAGTTTTGACGCGCTGTATGTTGCCAGTGTCTGAAGGGAGCCTTAGCGAGCAAAGTTATTCTTAAAATTTTCAGATTATTATTGCAACAAATGACTATTTTCAGAAGTTTCAAGAAATCTTACTTTTTAGAATAATTAAAGGTCTATTAAAATGTTATGATGTGTGCGAAAGTTGGTCTGTTTCAATCTCTCTGTTTTTTTAATTCTTATTAAAATTACATAAAAATTTGTATGATGTTTAAGATTTATTTCAGCTTTTGAGAAATAATAAAATCAATACTCTGTTTTGTTTTTGCTTTGGGAGTAAGGCCGATTGACTGCTCTATGGTCTTAGGTCTGAGGGAGAGTGCCATCCGTGCGGGGTCTTTCTAAAAGGTCCTACCCCAAAATCAATACTCTGAATTAATTACAATAAAAAATGTAGCAAATTATTAATAAAGTAAAACAGTGTTGTTTCATGATCCGTAAGATAATTTAACATTAACATATAAGTTGCATTAAAATGTTCCCAAATCTAGAATTAATTAATATTTTTGAAATATTTAAATATTTTCATTATTTTTAATGATTAATTAATTGGAAATTTCCTAAATAGTTACGTTTTTTAAATTTTCATGATAATTAAACACACTTTAAACTTTAACCCAAGAGATTCATATTAATTAATTTTTTCTTAAACAAAAGGCACTTTTGGAAACATTTTAATTGAAGTTATTTATTAATATTTAAATTCTAAATTATCTTACAGATCCTGAAAAAAACACTGAAAATTTTTGCCACATTACTAATTTGCAAGATTTTTAGTGCACTTAACTAAGAGTATTAAATTTATACTTTTGCTACAAACAAACCTTAAACGTCAAAACAAGTGTAATTTTTATTTAAGAATTAAAATACTTGAGATCAGTTGAAACAGACCTATTTTTTACTTGTACAAGAACATTTTATAAAGTATGAGTCCTTTAAAGAAACTTAATTGTTATTGGAAAAATTATATAGGGATTAAAGTTGATTATGTCCAAAAATAAAAGACAGTTTGATATGTATAAGGTCTTTGCATAAATTCGTGCGGTTTTTTATTGCTTCATTTCATAAAAATACATCAAATCAAATGACAATTTTTAATGAAAATACTCTCCATTACTTTCTACAACCTTTGCCCATTTTTCGGGCAACAAATGTATACCACGGCAATAGAAGCTCTCGTCTTTGGAGGCAATAAAATGATCCGCGTCCGCACGAACTTTTGCAACGACCTAATAATATGTAGGATATGTATAGTAAATTATATTTTTTTTAATTAAGCAATAGCCAGAAGATTCAATGAAACCGAATACCACATATTAAAACCAATAACAACTAATTTTCACCAAATTGAATTATCCTGTTATGATTTTAGCTCTATTATTTAAATTATACAGTAAATTAATTTTTAAAACGCAGCAATAGCCGGAGTAACAGAAGATTTAATGTCATACGTTATTTCAGAGTCAAAGACTTTTTAAAGTCAAATATGATTATGACCAAAAATAAAAGGCAGTTTGATATGTAATATGTATATATATGTATAGTAAATTAATTTTTAAAATGCAGCAATAGCCAGAGTAACAGAAGATTTAATGCCACTGAATACCACATAGATCAATAACAATTAATTTTCACCAAATTGAATTATCCTGTTATGACTTTAGCTCAGTTATTTAAATTATACAGTAAATTAATATTTAAAATGCAGCAATAGCCGGAGTAACAGAAGATTTAATGCCATACGTTATTTCAAAGTCAAAGACTTTTTAAAGTCAAATATGATTATGACCAAAAATAAAAGGCAGTTTGATATGTAATATGTATATATATGTATAGTAAATTAATTTTTTAAATACAGCAATAGCCAGAGTAACAGAAGATTTAATGCCACTGAATACCACATAGATTAATAACAATTAATTTTCACCAAATTGAATTATCCTGTTATGATTTTAGCTCAATTATTTAAATTATACAGTAAATTAATTTTTAAAACGCAGCAATAGCCAGAGTAACAGAAGATTTAATGCCAAACGTTATTTCAAAGTCAAAGACTTTTCAAACAGTCAACTATGATTATGTCCAAAAATAGAAGACAGTTTGATATGTAATATGTATATATATGTAGAGTAAATTAATTTTTAAAATGCAGCAATAGCCAGAGTAACAGAAGATGTAATGCCATACGCTATTTCAAAGTCAAATACTTTTCAAACAGTTTTCACAATTATTTTAATTTCAGATTCTTTAAATTCACTTCCTGCTATGCAAGTACAATTTAGCGAATGGTAAACAACTGCATATTTATAGATTTCTGGCTAAGAAACTTCACAACATTAAAAAACATTCCAAACATTTTCCAGCTCGTTTTGAAAGTGTATTTCAAAATAAAGTTGTACAGGGGTAACTTTTGGGTGAAACTGAGTTGATAAGATAAGAATATAAAATACATGGAGCCTACATTAAAAAATTCAAAAAATAAGGCAAAAAAGATTTATTTTAAATTACGATTTAGCAGCATTAAGTACCATACTTGTTTATAAACAGCATGCAAATATATTTTGAGTTCTTTAAAGCAATTTTAGGCGTTTTAAATTAGGGGTGGGAATCGATTAAGAGTTTTAACTGGGTTAATCGTAGTTCATTAATCGATTAGTCGGATTTTTAATCGTTTTTTCTTTTTCTTTATATAATTTTATTTCAATGATGAATAAAACTCTCATATTGTATATATATATATATATATATATTATTCATAAGATAAGTTTGACTGATTTTTTTTTTTTTTTTTTTTTTTTTTTTTTTCAAAAATTTTTGTCTAATCAATTATATCTGTTTCATAACTGAAATTTAAATTAATGTTCAGAGTAATAATTGGTGACTTTAAGTGTTAATTTCATATAAATATTTTCACTTATTCAATTTTATTTATTATTATTATTTTTTTTAAAATAAATTAATTTTTCGATTCATTTTGAAAGAAACATTAAATGAATTTACAAATATTTTAGTTTTATATTTGCAGGCCTTGTCCATCTCGCTTGTCACTATTTTTAAATGAATTCTCAAAATTCCATATCATTATCATAAAAATCTCAAATTCTTATATTTTAGTTCTTTTTTGTCCATTCGGACTAGAACACAGAATGTTATTTTCTGTTTCTACTTCAATAGTTACTATCAGCGATTCTGAACATACAATAAACGCTTGAAGATACTCAGGGCCCGACTTAGACTACCTGCAGCCCCGGGGCAAGCCTATTCTGGGGGGCCCCCTTGCAGTGGCATAAGAGGTCTTTAGGTTGCAGAATTTCTATATTCGCCTGTAGGGGGGGCCCTTCCAGAAGGGGGGCCCAGGGCATTTGTCCCATATGCCCTGCCGTAAGTCAGGGCCTGAAGATACCGTGAAACTCTGTTGACATTTCCCCCATCAGAGGGATCGTAAAAATCTCAATCCCTTCTTTTTTTTTTCCTCTAAATTTTAGCATTTCTATTTTTTGAAAGCTTCTTGTTTCTGAGAATACTATTACCCTAGCCAATACTTTCTGTAGAAGGCTACAGACAGGGGGTGTTGCTCCAGCATGCACATGAAGCGGAATTTTGTTTAATAACTGTCCTCCCCCTTTTCTCTATCACCAAAAGTGCAACAACTTCTTTTGAGGGGTTTTATTTTTATTTATTTATTTTTATTTTTATTTATTTATTTATTTTTTAATTTAATTTTTTTGCTTTTTCATTATTTGATGAATGTTTCTTACAATGTTTGTTAGCAAAATATGTGAAAAAATATTTTGCAGGCAGAACAATATTTTTACTTTAATTCGTAATTTGAAAATGTTAATCGTATTTTGAAAATTTTTAATCGAATTAATCGATCCGATTAACTCGGTTAAAAAAATTGATCGGGACTAAGCATTGATCGATTAACCGAACCGATTAATCGATTAATCGGCACAGCCCTATTTTAAATATTTACGCAAGTTTCTTATAAAAATTCTATATGTAGCATGGCAGCGGAAGCCATATTGGACTCATCATTACTATAAATAGTTGTGTTGACTGTAATGATACTTTCTCGGTTTTGTTTCGAAGCTTGCCATTTGATTTCAATTATCATAAACTTTCGACATAAAAATTTAACTTCACATTTAACTTACATACATATTCAACCTTTTCCCGCGATAATTAAAATTTCGTACTGCATTAAACAAAAACAGTCAATATTTCATAACAGGATAAAACTATTCCATGATTTCATATACACATGTAAACAAGGAAGTAAATACTGAAAGAAATGGCATTATATGTAAAAACCAGTCGAGCAAATTATTCGTCTTTTTTAGAAACCAGCCTTGAGACGAGCAGCGGAGTGTAGCAAGCGTTCATTGTCAAAGCTTGTTTCTATGGTGATGGGAAAACAATGATATATGAATGAATTTTTAAGCCGCTTATGCTTTTTTAAGTCTGGGTGTATAATTTTAAAGAAAGAAAGAAAATCCTCTTGGAAGTTTCTTTTATCTATCTACTCTTTTACATAAAATCACACGAAAATTTTTTAATTTATTCTCCGAATAATAATAATAATTATAATAAAAAATGTTTCTTCTAATATTTAACTAGTAGTATGAAATAAAAATAAAATTAGAAGTAATACAGAGTGTTTATAAAGTCCCGGACTCATTTTGATGTTTAATAACTCATAAAATAATGAAGATATAAACAAACTTATGGAATTTATTGATGGAATAACTCATATATTTTCTTTTCAGGTTTGAATATCTTTACTTTTGTAAATATCGTCTGCGCGTGTGGTTAATTTCAGATAATTTCATTTTCAGTCTAAATATCTGCACTTTTCTAAATATCGTCTGCTTATTAATTGCATTTTTCTCTCTTTTGACTTTTTTTGACTCTTTGACTCTTTTGAAAACCCCCATGAATACCGTGAGGCACAAAGGGATTCCCCAAAGGTTAATGTGTGGTGTGGACTAATGCACGACCGAGTCATTGGGCCTTTCTTTTTTACAGAAAAGACGGTCGCATCAGTCGTATACTTAGACATGTTGGAAAACTTCGTATTTCTACAACTAGAAGAGCTTCAGCCACATGTCTTTTTGCAACAAGATGGTGCACCACCTCATTGGGGTACCATCGTTCGTAGTTCTTTGAATGACCATTTTCCAGGAAGATGGATTGGGCGAGGAGGTCCAATTCCTTGGCCACCCAGATCACCTGATATAACGCCGCTGGACCTTTTTCCTTTGGAGATTTGTAAAGGACAATGTTTACAGGAGGCGTATGTCGAACATTGATGACCTAAAAGTCAGAATTACAACCGCAATAGCCTCTGTGGATGTCGACATGCTTGCCGCTACCTGGCGTGAAATTGACTATCGACTTGATATTCTCCGTGCGACGAAGGGGGCACACGTGGAAGTTCATTGACAAGGGTCATGAAACTTTTTGAGTCTATCTAACCATTTATGTTATTAATTTTAATCTATCTTTATTATTTTATGAGTTATTAAACATCAAAATGGGTCCGGGATTTTATAAACACCCTGTATAGATATAAGAAAAAATGAGTGTGCATTAATAATGCATGCAAATGATGTATAATTAAATGCCTAAAAATTCAGGATATATATGCCTAAATCATGTATGAAACATGAACGTCATTCATAGCATAAAATGTAAAAAAGACACATTAATTAATGTTTACTTTACATTTACCTTAATTTTATCCTTCTTATATTAAGGACTCTATTAACATTTGCATTATATTTGAGTTAATTTTATTCTTTCTACTAAGGCTTCTACTAATGTTTACATTATATTTACGTTAACTTCATCCTTTCTACATTAAGGCCTCTCTTAACATTAAAATTATGTTTACGTTAATTCTATCTTTTCTATATTAAGGCCTCTATTAACATTTACATTATGCTTAAGTTAATTTTACCTTTTCTACATTAAGGCCTCTATTAATGTTTACATTATATTTACGTTATATATTCGTTGTCTTTTTTTATATTAAAACCTCGTATTCTATCAAATGTTTAACAACATGCAAGAAGTCTTAACCTGTGGGTTTCTAAAACATGATCCCAGTGTCCGCTTTCGGATCAGGTTCAATTTTTGAGTGATTTGTCCAAATCAGTTTCAACTTAAAAGACCAGACTCAAAATATTTGGTTAATTAATAATAAATTGAACGAAAACTAGTCTTTACGTTTCCGGAACAAATGATCATTCATTATTTACAATTTATGAATGTCAGGCTATATCATTTTTAAAATTTCAAATTAGAAAATGGTGAATTGTTTATAAGCAAAACAATAGTTATCTTTAGATTATAATAGTTTTAATTATCAGAATATGAAGATTGATAAGCAATGATCGCCGTAAGTCATGATTGTGTTGTGAATGTTATGATCATTACAGTTTAAACAAGCGCACATATAGTGTAACCACGTTTCCTACGCCTAGCAGTGAGGACGAGTCGAAAATCTTGGAGGGTTTCCAAGTTGACCAACAAGCTTGAATTTAGTAAACCTCCAGTCATCCCTTATGGCTTATTTTCTCTCAACGAAAAGGTTGTCTCCCCTATTTTACTAGTGGACTCGTTGAATCCGCACTTGCGCAGAGGCTTCCATGGTCGCAAGAAATGTAGTTAAAGAGTATTTGAAATTTAAACTTATTTAACACAATAATAAATGGTTGAGAAAGTGCAAATGTAGGTGAGAAAGTACATCTTATTTTAATAATTTATAAATAAAATGCATTTGGTTTAAATTGTATAAATCATTTTCAAACCTTCTGTGTACCATTTTTAAATAAATTTAATACCAATTTACTAGTGTCATTATTTACTTTTTCCCCTTAAAATCTATTACCAAGTGTTATACAGAATACGCACCAACAACTTCCAGCGTGCAATTGTTTATTTATTTATTTTTCTATTTTTTGCTTATTATTTTACGGAAATGGTACTCAAAACCTCGTGTAATCGGTCAAGCAAGATGTCTGAATCATATAAAACTTTTTAAAAGTTACAATCTATCAATCATGACATAAATTTATAATAGTATATATTGTTTTTTTCCCTCCAAATATTGATGCATAAAATGCTCAGATATATGAAATAGATCGGAAAAGAGGAGTTAAAAAACATTTCCAGCGACAGAGGTATCTTCCAGTTTAATACTGTTGGTTGAACAAGTGGGTCAAGCGTATCGCATGTTTCATACATACATTTTCTGTTTCTTCTTAAAAAAATTCTTCATAACGTCATTCTTATATATGAAACCGATTAAACTTTATATTCTAATAAGCATGTGAATTAAAAAAAAAAAAGAAATATATATATATATATCTTTTTCAAAACAGTATATTTAAAAAATACAGTGAAACTTGAATAATTCGAACTTGTTTAATTCGAAATTCTGGATAATTCGAATCTTTTACTCGGTCCCTTGAATGTTATATTAAAATAGTGTTAAAAAATCGTGGATAATTCGAATTCTATTTTGGATAATTCGAATTTTTCATACGATTACCTTTAAAATATTACAGTAAAATTTGTTCCCGAGATTTTTCTCAGTTAAAGTGGATTATATATTTTAACAGTCTTTCAAAAGAAGGATAAGGAAATTTAAGAGAAGCCCCTAGCTAGTGCATCAAAAGATATGGTGAATTGAATATACATGAACTTCGAAGTTTTTTTTAATTGAAAGTCATGTCTAATTCAGAAGACTCTATTTTTGTATCAAGTCATATGCTATGACATAAAGATTGTACTTAAAGAAGAAATAAAAAATATCTGACTATTTTAAAAAAAATGTTGAATAATTAAGCTCGTAAAAAATATTGATTTAATTGGGGGGGGATGTAGCAGTATACTTAGATATAATATAAAGTTTATGTGTTAAATCTTTGATCGTAGAGTTTTATTTATCTCTTTTTTTGACAAAATGGTATATGCAATTCGAATTTTTTAAATGAAAATTAAAAAAAAACTAGAATATGTGAGATCTGGTGGTCAGTTTCACATGATGTATTTGCTCTCGGAATTGTCTGCAACAGAGTATATTCATGTTAAGAAATATATTCATGTATAAGAAAATATAATATGTAAGCCATATATATTCATGTTAAGAAAAATGAAATCGGCCGATGACCTGAAATGGTCGAAGATTGAAATGTCTCCTGTCCTACATATTCTACAAGATATTTTCTTTATCCTAGTTTTCTTTACACAAATGCTCAAATTCATGCGTCAATACAGAAATACATGACAATTTCGTATGTATTTTTTATGCTGTTCTATGTCATTTTTAATGCGATGAACTCGATAATCCAAATTTATACGAAATATTGCCCTTCTGAGCTATTATGCCAAGTTATGAAAATCTTTAATTTTGAATAAATTACGTACTAATAAAATTTTTGCAATACTTTAATTAGGCGAAATTTTCTATTAATAATCAATTCATCTGTATATCTAAACTACACAGCTGAAAGCGTCAAAGTAGCCATCATTATAAACAAATGTTTTCAAAGACAGGAACATCTGTTATTATTAACAAGTTACACTTTTGATTTATTCTTTACGTCTCGTTAGATGGGTAATTGATTTTCCTTTAGTTCTTCATAAAGCAGTTGATATCGTTCACGAAAAAATTATCCTTTACGAAAGGTTATTACTCATATGATAGGCGCAGTCGTGATTTCATTTAGAAGTGAAATATTATTTATTCCACCTGCCACGTAAAAAACGAAAAAAAAGAAAAAAAGAAAAAGAAAGAATTCCTTCAAAACAGTTGTTTGTATGGGAAAATGCAAGACAAACATTTAGAAAAGTATGTTTCTGTCAGAACTCTAACTGTTTATAAACTAAATTGTATCTAATTGGAAAATATTTATAAGACAAATTATGCATCCCACTTACATAAACACATTTATAGATTTATTAGTTTATGGTTATATGAATAGATGCATAGAGGAGTTATAATTAAGGGTTACATACAAACGGAACGCTTGCAACTTCGATAACGTAAATTCTGCAAGTTTTTTGCAAATACAGTCCGCAGCAAAAGTATCCGAGCACTAGCAAAAATTCCTATATAAAAAAAGTACACTGAATACAGTTTTGTTAAATAAATCCTTGTGGAATCCTGTTCTTGGTCAGTCTAAGAACACGATTCAACAAGGATTTATTTAACAAAACAGTGTTAAGTGTGCTTTTTTTACATAGGAATTTTTGCTAGTGCTCGGGTACTTTTGTTGCCGACTGTAGTCATACATATGGAACGCTTGCAAACGGCTGCAAACGGCTTAGCAAACGAAAGTGTTTCATTTGTATGTACCCCTAAATTTCTGTTGCAAATAGCAACCTGCTGGAAGTACGACCGAGCGGACTGCCACCAAATTTCGTGTAGAAGATTGATTCATGATAGCCGTCATGGTAACAAAAAACCTTTTAGCTCAAAAATTTTTCCAAATGGTCCTTTGCATGTAAAAATACAGTACCGTAAAATATCATAAATTAATCAAGAATACCTCGAAATGTATAGATATATCGTAATCTCATATTATGACTAACCGTATACGAATGTTATTTGCATCACTCGAGAACAATTCTAATAGGAAAATGGATAATCACTAGCGCTTCCTAAACAACGTAAACAACAACAAAAAAAAAAGTTATTAATAACAAAATAAATATCCCTTCATTCTCTCTCCTTTTATCCCTGTTTTGATGAAACTCCTCAGACTTGATGTATGTGTAAGAGCTTGGAAAAACTGAGTGAGAGATGAAAATAAGCAATAGTTGCAATTTTTGTGTTTGCAGTGTGATTTCTTTCCTCATAGTGTATGATCAAAAATATGATTTCGTTTCATGATTTTTCCGGATTTATTTCTTTACATGTTCGGTTCCCCTCTCAGAGATGATTAATAGGGGTGTCGGGTCCAGTCCCAGGTCTCGCTGTCGACTTAGCCATTCGGAGTTTATCGTGGTTTTCTCAGAAACTCGCATGAATACGTGCTAAGACCCTATAGAACCTTCCCCCTCCTCCAGGAAGGGCTTCCCACCCAGTCCCAGGCCCTTAGTATGAGCCTTAATTCCTACACCAACATCAATACCTTATATGTTTGAAAAGTAACTAAGAAGCACTTCTTGAGTTGCGTTCTTGAAGAATACACCATCACTCTCGTTTTCATTTCAATTTTTCAGAAAACATTTTAGCATCTTTCGCAGGAATATAATAGCGCCTTGACAATCCTTACGGGCAAAACGCTTACGCTCCAACTTTAATAGCTCGTTTTTCCCAAACCATACGATGAATTTTGGTGTTCTTTTTTTTTTTTTTTTTTTTTTTCATTAAAAGTTACTTAACAATGTCAGCTAATTGTTTCTATTCTAATATCTAATTCACAAATATGAGGGGAACTAGCCTTTAAAGAAAACATTATGTGGAGAACACAACTTAGGAACATGCTTCATTGTAAACAACTTTACCAATTTCATTGGTTTTTTGGAGGATTGTTTATTATCAATTACTTTAAAATATGTATAAGCTCTTTTCTTTCTTTCTTTTCTTTTCTTTTTTTTTTTTTTTTTTATTACTATAAATCCCACATTATGATCATCATTTTAATTTTTGTCATTTTTTCCCCCAATTTGAAAACTGTTAATTTCAATAATATTTAAACTATTGAAAAAGTACCAATATATAATATCTTCTTACAAGTATCTTTTATCACTAGAAAAAAAGAAGAAAAAAAAATAGCTAAATTGATTCTTTAGTTAAAGCAAAACCTCGTCCCAAGTCTCAAAACACTTGTTTTATAGGAAGCCAAGGAAAAAAAAAAAAAAAAAAAAAGCTGCCGCACAAAGTGTGAAAGTTATTTTTAATCGTTTCTAGTCATTATCGTCAATAAAAAATAAAAAGAAAAAAAGAAAAGAAAAGAAAAGAAAAAAGTAGTTCTATTTTTATAAAATTAACCAAAATAGTCTAAAGTATTTTTCATATAACAAAATAATAATAATAATAATAATAATAATAATAATATTTTTTTCATAAATTCAATGCTATACTCCCTTTAAAGACATAGTTATAATTTTCTTTAAAGAATAATATTGCTTTTTAGATTCACCTGACTCGTCAAACAGTCTGAAAAATAACCGGAAGATTGTTTATTGTGAGAAATAAAAGCGTGACGAAAGATAAATGTCTTGCTTCATTTACCGCAAGACTGAATTGTTAATTAGCGAAAAAAAATGTCATCTTTGCTATTCACTACTCGAAAAACAAAACAAAAGTTTTTAACTGAGAAAAAATCAGTCATGCATTCATAAGTTCTTACATTTAATTCAAGAAAAAAAGATAATAATAACAAGAATCTTGTTATATTTTCCCTTATAAATGAAGCATGCGATAAAAACCTTTAAGAACTCTGTGAACACGAAATCTCTGAATTTAAAGAGAATTTATAATTAGATGCATCTTTAAAAAAATATAATTACTAGTTATGGTTAAAGTTAAGAGATAAACTTCGAATAAATAAAATTATATTCAAGACTTTTGAAACTCAAAATAAAAATAAAAAATCTTAAGCATTTATTTATTTATTGCTAAACTTAAAGACACTTCACTTAGTTTAGGTAAATTAAAATTGCTTCAGAAATAAGTCGACAAAAGGGCTTTCAAAATATTTATTCTAATTATTACATTTTTATAACAGAAGCGTATGATACACATCAGATTTTGCTTTGTGAAAGAAGTCCTTAAAAATCGTACAAAAAAATATATGTACGAGAGCTTTCTTTAAAAAAAAAAAAAAAATAAATAAATAAATAATAATAATAATAATAACCAGAAATGTTCAAAGTCTACACGAGGAAATGCGGGTATTTCTATGCTATCAATCATCTCACAGTCGTTTATTCTAACCTAGATTGAAACAAGAATGTTAGAAACAGCTGTCAGACTCTGTACAAGATAAAATCACATAATAATGCAATTCTGAGGCAAAAAATAACTCAATCCTTTCTGCTGTAATTGAATTACTTTATTGAAAATTTTGCATAAAGCAATAATTGTACTTTTTGTAGATTTTAACTAAAAAATAAAAGAAAATACAGAAATATATGCGTAAAAAGACTTTAGAGTGTAGATCGCCAACTGATAGTGGACCGTGAAAAAATTTTGGTAATCTGCAGACAAATCTGGATATTATTTGTATTTTTAATAGTTTTATTAGAAATTATACTAGTTCTTCAGGATTTCCTGAGTCACTCATACACACAACATTAGACTTAGAGAATTTTTCGAAACAGAGAGAAGTTAAAAAATAAATAAATAAATAAATATTTTTTAAAACTTGTATATCATGAAAATTTGAATTGTCAGAATCGGGCATTTTCTTTCTGCATTTAATATTTAGCGACATTTATTCTACATTTTTCAGGTTACTTCGAATTCTTTAAAGATAAATCTACGCAAAAAGTATAATTTATCATTAATTTTAATAATGTAACACTTTATATATATTATTAGGTTTAGCAAATACTGTTTTAAATATGGGAATAGCAATTTATCACTGAATATTTCGACTGGTTTTCTAATAATGTGGAAGCAAGGAAAAGGTATTCGAAATTTTCCCTTACAACTCTTTTATTGCAATCAAACAACCTTAAATCATCGTTCTTTTGATTAAATACAATTTTCTTGTTATAAAAAGGGCATTTTTAATGTTTTATATTAAATAGGTTAATTTCCTTTCTATAAAACGGGTGTTCTCTAATTATTATTCTAGAACTATATTTATATCAATTATATTAATGATCCACAGGATTTTAAATTGTGAATTTAGTGAACCTTGAAGTAGAAAAGCTTTTTCGAGCCCTGCTTTCGAATTTCAATTTTACGTTGCACCAATCATCTAACATCATACCCAGTATTAGAACAATAATAGTATTTATATCTATTCTCAATATTGGTGTTTATGAGTTTATGTTGTGTCAATATGTAGACAGGTGCTTCGATATATTTTTTGTTTTACTATTACACGAATATACCATAGCAGCCAATATTTTAATTTATTCCGGAGCATTTTTAGCCCCGCCTTTATTTCGCACCACTTTATTTTTAGAATATTTTTCTACAATGTATGATAACACAATTGATGATTTTTATGATAACATTTTTATGATAACATAATATATGATAACATAAGAATTTGTTTTTTTAAGTAATATGGATTAAAGGCGGAGCTAAAAGTGTTCCGGAATAAATTAAAATATTGGCAGCTATGATATACAGATAAATTTAGCATGATAAATTTGCGAGAGAAACGAGAAAATAGCGTAAAATAGCGAATAAATAGGTGGACTTCTGTTCAAGGAACCTGAAATTTACGAATTTTTTCCTTTTACGAACTTTTCTTCGAATTAAGATTATTTTAAGAATTTCTCTGTAAAATAATCGCCAAATAGCGAAAGTGAATTCATTTAGTAAGCAGGGAGTTTAGAATCCATTTAATTAAATTTTTTCTTTGTAACCTAAACTTTTTTACCGTTTTTCACAAAATATCCTTTTCTTTCTACACTTTTTATTACACTCAATGAATTTAAACTAAATTCTCTAAGAACTATTTTGAAATTTACACTTCGAAAACAATAACTGGATCCGGATGTTTTAGACAAAGAAAAACTAAACACAATACTACAGTAAAAAATTATGTAAGGATGAAATTTCAAACTATCATGAAATTGAATGCCGGCCCAGTGGACGGGTCGGTGGAAAGCTGCTTTTTGGAACAACAGGTCCCGAGTTCGAATCTCGGGCATGGATGTTGTGGCGTCCTTGTACGTCTATACAACAAGTATAAGAAATTATGCATTGTTATTGTTAATTTACTTAACATGGACCATTTGCGACAAAAGGCATTATAACTATACGTCTTAAAGCTGAATACTAAAATACTAAATCATGAAAATGAAATCAACAAACCTTCGCATGCTGATTATATTGTAACATTTTTAAACAATTCGACGTGAATTAGAGTTTGATGAAAATAACCAAGAAATTGTTAAACCATTGCAAAAATGCGAGATATTTAAAATAAAATAGTTTTCTAAATTACCAGATATTTTTCTGTAATTAAAATGAATAACGCATGTGGTATATATTCCTAAAATGAATCTGCTATGATCAATATGGTAATATTATAAAATACTGGAAAAAATAATTTCACACAAACTATAAAATTAAAATAATAATTTTATGTTTCAACTAAACTACTTTCAACTAAAATAATTTCTTCTACAAAAATTAAGCCACAATCTTGGGAATCCAAATTGAAGTTTAAGTACAGTCGGTAACAAAAGTGTCCGAACATTAGCAAAAATTCCTATGTATAAAAAATACACTTCATATGGTTTTGTTAAATAAATCCTTGTCGAATCCTGTTCTTAATCAGTCTAAGAACATGATTCGATAAGGATTTATTTAACAAAACCATATGAAATGTATCTTTTTTACATAGGAATTTTTGCTAGCGTTCGGACACTTTTGTTACCGACTGTACGTGAAATTTTTATCCATGAAGGGGGGAAAGGAGACTTTCCATATCCCACCACAATACAATACGAATTTGAGAACAGAGTCAAAAAATAAAATACCAGTAAATGTAGATCATCAAAACCTCAAATCTAAAAAAATATCGAAGCAATTGATACACAATCAGTTCTGCCTGGTGAACTGTAACAGGAACATATTTTTTTGAATTTGAGTGAATAAAAAATTTATTTTTATAAACATTGCAGGTCAGCGTCCTTTTTTTTAAAGTGAATAAGTATGACCAGTCGCCGCCTACAAACGCTTGTCACAGACAGCAAAATCGATATTAAACATCACGCAAGACACACTTCTAGGCTAAGTTGTAGATAAAACAGAGAGCTGGAAGAACTGTTATTTTAGAACTATTATTTTCGATTCTTAAATTCCGTAGAATATTTATCAGTTTTAATAGACCATTCATGTCGGTTCATTATATTTCTGCTCACATACAATCGGCAATTCATAGGAACAAAGGAACAGTTGAATTGTATTTAAGTATGTGGAGTGTGTTAAGTGATGCACTTAAGCGTGGATCTAATAACATATAACGGTATGAAGGAAAGGAAAAATACACTTAGGCTAGGAATTCTTATTTTAGATTTCCATCTACCGGATATGTTCGATCAAAGAAAACGATTTTGGGCGGACACGAACAGTTTTAAGGAAACGGAGAAATTCCATCACATTCATATATTGTAAATTGTGACAGGGTCAAAAATATACATCTTTTCATATTTTGTATTACAAATGTCAATGTAATTAAAACTAATTTTTCTGAAAATTAAGATTTAGGAAAAGACAATCGTAATGGAAAAATAAATAAAGGTCTTCCGGCACAGTCGGAGGAGTAGTTGATGTCTTTGTTCTTTTCAAGAAGCTGGTAATTTGAAACAAGATTGCGGATCGCGTTGATTAATAAACATTGTTGAAACTTTGATATGAGGTATGAAAATACCAAGTTTTCATGCAATTAGTTTCATATAAAAATGATAACGTAAATAAATAAACATATTTACATTTTAATTTATACGAATCTATAAGTAACTTTGCTTGAAATTATCTCTAAGACATTTTTTTTTTTTTTTAAATTTATTTTTAAACCTCCCTGGACCTTTTTTTATGGGGATTATATAAAAATTAAAATTTTGTAATTCTTAAAATTAATTCCTTTGAAATTTTATATAGATTTCATAAAATTCAGTACTTCTTTTCCATATTTTTATAATTCGTATCTATGATCAACATTTAAATTTGAAGGAATTAAAAACGAGATCAACCTTAGAACATAATGAAAACATATAAATTGAAATCGTAAAAAGTTTCAAGAAAAAAGAAAAAAAAAATGAAGAAGACGAAGAAGAGACTTTGATTGAAATCATAAATCATAAAAGGAAATCAAATTTATCGAAATAAATATCTTACATTTACATATGTATTCTAAGGCTTTGAAAGTGTAATGCTTCTGATTGATGAAAAGCGTCTTGCAAACACATATCTTACCTGAGAATGAAAGAGACTGAATTCTCTAATTGAGCAGAAATCACGTTTTAATTGCATTTGTAAAACGATTTTTTATTTTGTTGTGCTGAGTATTATCAGTTAGAAATCAAATTGGAAATGTTCAAAATAAATTAGAAATTAGAAATTAGATAAAGATAATAAATAATTTTTTTTACTACATCAGCAGAACCACTTTTACTTTAAATAATTTATTAATAACTCTTGTTTGAAATTTACAAGAAAAAATTTAATAATAAACTAAACATTTTTACGGTATTACAGCTCTTATTTTAAACAATTGATTATTAACTATTGTTTCAAATTTGGAAGGGAAAAAAACTAAATATTGGATGGTAAACCAAATGTTTTTACCTCATCATCCCTTTTATTTTAAGCATTTTATTATTACTATAACCAAAACAATTTGCAAGAAAAAACTCCAAAAATTCGACAAGTAGACTCTCAGAAATCTGCACTCTTAAAATCTGTTATCTTCAGGAATTCACACATCACAAACAATGTAAACAATGAAATTTATAATAAGAAAAAATATCAAGACAGAACTTATTTTAACGGTCGTATTTTAGAAACTGAATCTAATGACACAAGGAAAGTTAGTTTTATGCAAGCTGAATGCCTTAGAGAGATGCACTTAAATTTTTTAATTAGGTGCAACAGTAGGTGCCTAACAGTATTTGTTCTTGAACAAAAGTTGATTTCATAGACTGAAAAAAAATAAATAAATAAATAAAATCATTTGTTTTTACCTGTATTTCTAAACTGTAATAAAAATTGTAAGTTTATGATACAAGTTATTATTGTATTAATGTTTATATAGAGTAAGTGCACAAGTGATTGACATTTTAGAGCAATCTTTGATGTTTTTAATGTTCTAGTAATCAGAAAATATTTTTAGAAATCTTAAGTTAATAGTACATATGGTATGAAAGACATTCAGAACCACATATATGTTAAAATATATACATTTGATAACAATTATTATTATGATTTTATATATATATATTTTTTTTTATTTTGCAGTGTCAATTACTGGAACATGGAGTGGGTGTCAAACCCACTCAATGTTCCAGTAACTGACACTGCAATTTTTCCTTTTATTAGTAATTGGCCCCTATGTTCCAGTGTTTGGCACTGCTAGTTATTCATTTTACCAGTTATTAGCACCCTATGTTCCAGTGTTTGACATAAAATGTTAAAATTCTTATATGTAAAATATGCGATTTTATTATTTTTCTTATTTAATAATTATTTTGGGATAGATGTCAATTAATAGAGCATGCCAATCACTGGAGCACATATCCTACTTAAATTTTGTATATTTTGCTTTATGGAACAAATTTTAACTTGTTAATACTTCTATAAAACTTTGTATACTTTATTACATGCTACATTTATACATTTTTCTTGCCTTTATTTATTTATTTTTCTTTAATATTTCATATACTTTATATGATTACTTAATTTTTAATGCATTACAGCATTAAAATTCTAATTTAAATATGCAGACAAAAGGAAAATAAAGGAATTATGAAAAATTCTAAAATCTGCGCAGTCTCTGGTCCCAAGCTAGGCGGATTTCTGGGAGTGTACTGTATACCACACTCATTTACATACCACTACTTTCATTCTAAACCATTTATAATTAACTACTATCTAAAATTGGCAAGGAAACATCCTGAAGTAAAAATGAATAAATAAATAATAAGTTTATTTTATAATGAAAATAAATTGTAAAAAATATTTGGAAAATAATTCAATAATGTTTTAACGAAGCATGTGCTTAGGCAGAAAAAAATTTAACCCTCTAGGGGGAAAAAAAATTCTCACTCTAGATTTAAACATTAAAAAAACAATTTTCACCTCTAAGAAATCAGTGATGGCGAAAAAATTTTCGGCATTCCTATAAGTTCCTTGCCACTTCAGTTTCATCAAAGGAAAAATTCTCGATTACGGATACGTTCTCTTGAAAATCAAGCTCTTATGAGAAGAATGTTTTTTAGGTGTCGCACAATACATTTTATCATGCAGAACCAATGTTGCTAATCCTGCTGAAACTGTAATTAGTCAACCATTGATGAAAGAAAAAAACATTCGTGTGATTGTTTTTTCAAAGAGTAAAGCTTGTGTGAAAATACTTTCCCTAAATTTTTTTACAGGAGGATTATTTTCTTAGAATCTCGTCTTTTAACACTAATTGGATTTTAAATGTTATTAGTGCCGGATCAACTTGGTGCATCACACTTCGAATACGATAAATATAGAACACTACAATGCGATTATGCTTAAGTCTTTGGATACAGAACAAAAGAGCTTAAAAGAAGATTTATTAATTATAGGTTTTATACCTTTCGGTATTTTAAAATCCCGCCTACAACTCTGTTGACGTCTGTTAACCCATGTATCACTGGTAACCTAGAACATAACATGTAATGAAAGCAAACCATATGTCGTATTTAAATGCAATTATGATTTCAAACGCAATTATGATTGTTTGCCCGCCAAACAACTCTGTTGACGTCTGATTAACCCATGTATCACTGGTAGCCTATGAACATAACATGTAACGAAAGCAAACCAATATCGTATTTAAATGCAATTATGATTTTATATGTTGTAATAAAAACTTAATTTAGATGGAAAGGGCGAGTTGATATTGATAACAAAAAGATTCCAAGCTAAGAAACGAACTTTTGTCTTTCGGCTAGAGATCTACACAGGCTCTTGTTTGGCACGAAGTCTATATCGGCCAAACAAAGACAAATTTTTAAACGGGCCGAGGCGGTTAAAAACGAGTGGTATTTGTATTTTGAAGTCCGCAAAAAGAAATCGAACATTTTTCAAAAAGTAAAAGCTCAGGACTTTCTGTATAATGTAAAATCTTTGTAAATTGAAAAATTGGAAATTTTTTTTGCAGATGTTAAAAATTTATTTTTATTTCATTGATTTTCACTCAAGAATGGACATTCACATTTTAGTCCAAAATGAGACTTTGATAACAGATAATAGATTGATTGAGCTTTCTTTACCGTTCATATTTACATTGCTTTCTTCTATATTTGTTGAAAATGGATCTATAATCCACATATTACAAAGTGTGGAATGTTTGTTCCAGAGTAATAATGGCCAAAACTTCTTATGTTAAAATTGCCCCCCCCTTCCCCATAATAAATAAATAAATAAATAAGATATTGCTTTTTTTTTCCTCAATAAACCGTTTAAGAAAAAAAAAAAAAAAAAAAAAAAAAAGAAGATGTATTTTTCTGCAGCTAGACGAAATTTTCTCGCAGACCACCGGCTGACGACCTCTGATTAAAATGATCATTTTGATTATGACAAATCACTTATTGAGCGATACCCACTAAAATTAATTTTGTATGATTTATCATAATAAGCATCGTGATACTGAGGTGTAATTGTATACTATAATAGAGGCTGAAGTATATGTATCTGGAAAAATATGAAATAATTTGAATTTGGACACCTATACACACACAGATTTTTTTATTTTCTTTATTTTTTTTTTTTTTAAATCTAGGACCCAGAACCTACTGACTTTGCATATTGGTACGTACTACACGAAAAACCTGACAACTCCATTAGAAACATCAGTTTTTAAATGTTATTTAAACTTCTCGAAATCTAATCACTGAAAACAAGAAGATTGCCAGGTTGATATCGATGGAAACAAGATGTATGCAAGGGATAATATAAAGTTAAATATATATATATATGCTTAAACGATGCTTTGTCGAAAAACAGACTTTAATGTATTTCATGGACTAACGAGTTCATGGTTAACGAGTTTACCCGGTCAACTGGCTTTGTAAAGATTTCTTCTTCTTTCTTTCATACTTTTTTTTTTATTCCGCTGCTAGGACCCAGATCCTACTGACCCATCATGAATTTACTTTGAGATTAGAAATGAATAAATATTGGAAATAGGGGATTAGATTGGCCGGCATGAGATTAAGAAAGCGGCAGTAGCGAAGCGATACATCTTAAAAATTGTATCAAAATTAAAATGAAATATGAGTATAAAGAACGCGAAAACAAAAGGACATTTTATTTTTTTTCCTGCATTAAAATTTCATTATACTCAAAAAAAAAAAAAAAAAAAAAAGAGAGATGTCCCCTTTAGGGAAGATTAAAATTGTGATAGCATGACTCTAGATCATCTCGATGTTGGGAATCGCAAGCCGTCGCCAACTGCCCACTGTATTGTTCTTTCTAGTGGAACGTAGTGTTGCCAACTCAAATTTTGCCATATCCCTATGGACAGCTTAAAATATCCCATCATTGATGTTGAAAATCCCTACTTTGAAGCTCAAGATATCCGTAACATGTACTTTCATATTCTGGCAGAAAACTGTTATTAGTCTCTACGCGTGAGGGCATAGGGATAAATCCAGTTTGCAACACTGGTGCGACGTTAAACCTTCTCAATCTCAACCTAGGAAAGACAGGACTTTAATTTTCTATATTATGCAGAAATTTTACATCAAGGCCATAAAAGAACACTTCTTGTCAATAATTTGAATGTGAAACATAACAGATTGATTCAGACAGTACGAGCATCCGATAACTAAATAGATAAACACTAAATTTAGTATTCAACAGTATAATCTGAAAATTTAAATGCAAGGAATGATGAATGAACCATTATACAAAATACAATAATTGCTATCATAAATATGTTTATTCCAATAAAAACGATTTCTCCATGCAAGTTAAGGTTAGAAATCGTTATAACCGTTGGAAGAAGGTTTTCTTTAGTCAAGGCCATAAGCGAAGGTCGTTGTACGGACAAGAAGAAAAAATGCATGCCCGGTGGATGAAAAAAATATTGAAATAAAAAGAAAAGGAAAAAGTACCTTCTCTGGAATTGTCTCTTACTTTACACGGAGGGATGGGACTCGTTATCGAATTCCACAGGTATGTTTGTCCGATGTTCGAAGTTTACGAGGATTAAAAAACATGTACCAACTAAATCTGTTACAGACACGTGTTTCAGAAAGTGTAAATATTGATTTGATAAAGCAGAATTCAGGCAGTTTATTTTGAACATTTGTATGTCAATTGTGTCAGAGTTTACGATATTTTACAATGTGTAAATTTTAAAAGAGTTGTTTTGCAGAAGAAATAAGGTTAACAATTGTAAACATTAAGTTAACTAGTAGGAGTATATTCTGGCCATGACAAAACTTTCTTCTATATTTTCCTATGCATGTTCACTCATACCAATAATTTATTAAAATTATCTTCCATGATGAATATAGACGGTTTTCATCTCAGAGAAATATAACAATTAGAGACAGTCAGTTTTATGCTCTACAAACATTTTAAAAGGTGCAGGTTTTTTGTTGTTTTTAATATAGAAAATCGATAACTTTGTTTTGTTTTCAAGGATCTATGTTCAACCATTCGTTTTAAAGGTACTGATTTTTTTTTTTTTTTTTTTTTTTTTTTTTGAAAGATACTCATACTGAATTTCTGCTTCCGTCCAACGATGCTCTTACATATGCATTTTTTTCCCCTAATTGATTATTACTGAGTTACAAAAATTCTTTTTAATTTTACAATTAATAGATGAAAATAGTTCTTGTCGTGCATTTGTCATAGGGATTTTTGTCCTTTACTGCCATGTTTAAAATTTAGAAAACACGGCATGCCAATGCCACCTGTTGAACTATTTTAACCAAAGGCATTGTTTTATGTCAAGTTGCAACTACATATCAATTTGTGTGAAATTCTATGCAATAGTCCCTGATATACAGTTGCCACAAAATTTTTGTCGCACACACAAACAGACAGATATTTTCTATAAATGGTCAAATTGCGTTCTAGGCTTCTCAAAACGTGTGAATCCATCGAAAACTCGAAGTCGAAAATTTGTACGAAACCTTTCTTGCATTAAAAATGTTCATTGCACAAATTTCAAAATTGCTTTTATTTTTATTTTTATTTATTTATTTACTATTTTTTACTTATTTACTTATTTATTTATTTACTTTTAGCCCTCTACTTCAAGCGGTGATGG
Source organism: Salticus scenicus (assembly GCA_963930645.1). Lineage (NCBI taxonomy): Eukaryota > Metazoa > Arthropoda > Arachnida > Araneae > Salticidae > Salticus > Salticus scenicus. Next base: position 18,387,487 of record OZ005659.1, on the reverse strand, counting down.
CAGTTCACCTTACACTCACTCTGACATTGGGATGGAGGGTCTATGATAAAAGATTACAAATCATTTATTAGTTTACCATTACAGTTCATCTTATAACAAAGATTTATTTTTAACCTATTTCAAATGAAGAGGTAAGGAATTTTGACTGAAAGTAGTTAGAAGTAATACGGCATCAGTATTGTTGTATTATTTAAGTTGGGACTAGAAATATTAGCAAGTGCCTGTAAGAATGCAATACTATAAAATAATATTTTGTCTTAAAAGCGATTTTAATTTATTCAATCAAATCAAATAGGTTAACTGTATCAGTCAGTAGCAGATAAGTTCGGTTATATTTTATGAGCTGTTGTTAATGTTAGACAAGCTATAACTACAATCAGGGTTAGATACCTTAATTAATACTTTCTGTACATGATTGCACTGCATGAAATGCTAATTAAAACACTTTTATACTCGAAAAAATATTTTTTCTAAGAGCTCAAAATGCGCCAGTAGTGGACACATGAAAACTCAGTGGGCACCTTTTCTGTTCTAGTAGTGAACACATGTGAAATTTTCAGAAAAGGTGAGTACGTACTTACAGTTTTCACACGTACTATGACACTTTTAAAAGGTATAAGACCCTTTATTAGTTCTGTTACGGGGATTTATGGAATAATTCGAATACTTAACGAGCAGTTTATAAATGGAAATTAAATCGCTTAATACATATTTCATCTTCTACATTTGTTAAGGAGTTTTCTTAACAGTGATTTTTTTTTTAAGTTTTTGCTAGGTAAATAGAAAAAAGGGGAATTAAAATTGACTAGGTATTAACTTAGCTTGTATTTATTTATTTATTTTTTAGAAAAACTGAATTTAAAGTAACTTGGCTCAAGAGAAAAAAGAAAAAAAGGATAGTATAAAATAAAATAATTCAGTCAGCGAAAAAAGATATCTAGTCTTTAACCGTATTTAAGAAAAATAACATTTCACATTACACTGCACAATTTAAATGCACTAATAATTACATTGTAAAATACATTCTCGCTACATCTTCTACACATTATCGCACATTTTAATTTTATTATGTTACACTACACAACACATTGAACAAATTAATTTCACTATTAGTTACACTACATAGCACATATTTTATCGTAGTAAAATCTATCATATATTATACATATTATGCAACAAAGTTCCAAGTAAACTGTAAGAGTGTAAAACACAAAAACCTATAAAAAAATGTGCAGTAAACTTAAAGTTTTTTTCTTCAATTTCCATATTACACATTTTATCCGAATGGTAATCTATACTAGCCTTATATTTTGTCTTGCCTTCCTTATAAGGATTATATATTTTAACACCTGATTCTGTACATGAGCTTCTGTTGTTTGTGGTTTATACTTAAAATTATTCAAATTATCGTTATAAAATTACAAAAAATAAAGTCTTATATCTTGTGTTGCCATTCTTATAAGTATTATATTCTAACACCAGATTTTGTACATGTGTTCCTGTTGTTTGTGGTTTATACTTAAAAATATTATTCAAATTACTTTTATACAATTACAAAAAAAAAAAAAAATGAAATTATTTGTGGAGGAAAATTTCTTTCAGATTTTTATCTCCTACTGCAAGAATGAAAATTTTTCATAAAACGATAGAATAAAATCATTATCTGCAGTTGCCAAGGGATGATGTCACATCGTTCAAGTAAAAGAACAAATATGCTATTATCAGGAATTAGATACTGTTACTCTAGCAACCGCTAGAGTAACGGATCTCTAAAAGTCAAAGCCACGGCCCTAAAAACACTTAATCTTAAAGAAACACTTATCTAGAGTACACATATAAAAAAGCGATATAAGGGACTCTTTGTGATAATCATATGAAATATATTCGAAAATATTTTGGGAAGATGTTTTGACGAACAGTTTGATAAATAACTAAATTAAACGGTGTTTATCTTTGAATAATCTTCAAAATAAATACAATCTTTTATTTTCAAATAGATAGTGTTTCTAACATCGCTATTGAGATTTCATTTTTAGATGCAAGTGGTCAAGAAAGACTAATTTAGAACTGATTTAACCCTTATGCATTTCGTAGTCCAAATATTATATGTATGCTATTTTTTTTTTTTTTTTTTAATGTAATTGAAAAATGTTCATAACTTACGTTCGTTATTTAGATACTTGGTATTTATTTGGCAGATTTAATACTTATAGAGTTACAATGATTTTTTTCCCCAAAGATCCATGTTACATAAATTCACAATGACAGAGTATAATTTCTCACATACATATAGAAACCTTACGAAAATCCATGACTTAATCGGGATGCAAAGCTGGACTCTTTTGTTCCAGCAGACAGACCCTGCCAACAAACTATTGGAACTTAATTTCGTTAACTTGTGAAGAATATCAGTCTGCCATGATCTCAATTCCTCAATCTTAAAGATTAACTTAATTACTTAATTGCTAAATTAGATAGTAATAAGAGCTCGAGACAAAGTTAAACAAATAAATAAGAGTTTATTTAACGTTCAATATCAAGGAGGGTGTTGGGCTAACTCACTCTTAACTCTCAATAAACACCAGGAAATAACTTCAACAAAGCATAAAATAAAAGATAACTTATCTCACCAATACTGATCTTGTCGGCTGGATTCCCAATGCGCGACAGATACTTCTCTTACTTTATGCTACGGCACTACGCCTCTCTACCATCACTTAACATACGCATAAAACTATCACCACCAACATTTCTCTTTACTCCACCTCCTCACACACTAAGCAGCTACCAATTCACTACCACTAGTAATTCACTATTATTCACTATATTTATCTACCAAAACAATCTCCATCTTATACTATATTCTACAAACTTCCTTTCCCTTCATTTCAATCGAACTTAAAGTCACTCCGAATTCATCAAACACTCAGAACCTAATTCTTTCACTGCAGCACCATGTCGACATAAAACTAACTCGACCAAGACTTTCGCCGAGTCACTGGCGACGAAGTGATTTCCGTCCCAACTTTGGTGATGGTCTATAGTCTCGACCTCACAAACTTATGCTTCAGCCTTTGAAAATAATTTGCTTGCTACAAAAATCAAAATTTACCTTCAGAATGGCAAAAGAATATACTTTTTCAATGTATTAGATATTTAGATGTTGAGATTAAAATAAATAGGAATAAAGAATATTATACATCTAGTCGGAGAACTTTTTGTCGGAACCGGAGTTATACGGTGTGATCAGGATCAGTTTAAAAGAGTATATACCCGTTGATTTTTTTTTTTTTTTTAATTACACTTAAATCTGACCGGATGTGGCAACTGTTCTAACACTGAAGTATAATTGTTTGAACCTTGTTTAAGTGTGGAAGACTATTCCTGACACTGTTGGACTGTTACTACTTTATTTGTGAGGTAAAACAGAAATGGAGATGCACAGTGTTACTTAATTCTGTGATAATTTTATTTTTAAAAAACATAATTTAATTCAAATTTTTTACATTATCATTCCTTACAGAAAATGTTGAAAATGTTCGCCACCATTTTGAATGCAAACATGTACACGTCGAGCCAAGTTTTTTGACACACTTCGCAGCATTTTTGGTGCTATTGACGAGAATTCTTCAGTTATGATTTGTTTTAATTCATCGATGTTTGCAGGACTTCTCTGGAAAACCATATGAAATGATAATGTAAAAATGATAATGATAATGTAAATGTAATGTAGGAATGATAATGTAAAAAATTTGAATTAAATTTTGTTTTTCATAAATAAAATTATTACAGGATTAAGTAACATTGTGCGTCATTTCTGTTTACCTCACAAATAAAGTTGTAACAGTCCAATAGTGTTGAAAATTGTCTCCCACACTTAAACAAGGTTCAAACAATTATACTTCAGTGTTAGAATAGTTGCCACATCCGTCTTATTTAAGGGTAATAAGAAAAACCAACGGGTACTCTTTTAACCCTTTGTGGTGCGCTGTCCTCGCTGCGAGGACGCAATTATTAATCTCCAACTGCAAAAACTCATCCAGGAAATTTTTTAGCAAAAATTTACGTTTATAACTTAGCAGAAAAGGCCGGTTTTTTTAAACTTAAAATTTAAAATTTCTTTTAATTTTTCTCGTGAATTCCAGTGGCAGTGTAATTTAAATGATCCGAATTATCTTGCGCCGCAAAGGGTTAAATTGATCACCCTGTATACAAGGTTAGAAATAAGCGGTCGTCAGTCGCATTTTGCGACCAGTTTTTTTCATTTTGACGCCTAGAATTCCAATCATAGGTGCCATATTTGACGCCTGGATTTTTTCCTGATCATACCTAATAATTTTCCAAATCCCATCAGACTATAAACAAGTCTGTTTCAGTCAATTGAACCTAATAAAAAATCATTTAAGAAATCATATCTCTATGAAAGTAGTTGACGATTTGTTAATGATTAAATTAAACAGCCCTAAATTGGAAGAATTCTGCCCAGAAAATGCTATTAAATTGTGGTGGAATGATGTATCTTCTGGGTGTAGAATGAATTTGCGATTTTAAATATGTTTAATATTGTCAAGGTAATTACATTCATTACATAAATATGTTTTATATAATCTTGCATGTATTATTTACAAGTTGATGCTTTATTATTATTATTATTATTTTAATATACAAATTTAAATTATAGATGGCACCTAGATTTTCCATTTTGACGCCCAAAAAATTTAATCCAGGCATCATTTTGACGCCCAGTTTCAAAATTCTTATTTCTAACACTGCCTGTATATATAGTGTTGTAAAACTTTTCATCAACATTTTTTTTGCAAATGAAATGAAAATGTGTCTGAGAATGACACCATTTTGACGCGAAAACAGAAAAATAATTCGGATTTACCGATTAAAACGCTCGATTTCTTTTTCAAATAACATTTTTATGAGTGAGTGCATTTTATTTTTAAAATCATTAAAAATAACTTTAAACACAAACTAATCAAATAAAATATCTTACATTTGAAGGAAAAAATTGTGTTTATGAAGAGAATATCAACTTTTTACTTTTTGATTATTTTATCTTTTCTTTTTCCTCATCAATAAAATAATTTTCATTGACAAAACTGGAATTTTTAACAAACCATTTACCAACAGAAATTGAAATTAATATCACTTGTTATGGCATTCTCTCGGACCCTAAGGATCAAAACTGATATAGGAATGCTCTTAAGACAGCTTTGCTAAGGGATAACTGATATTAGATCCAGTTTGCATTTTTTTTCATAGTCTCATAAAATTTGTTGTGAAAAACAAACACACACTGTCACATTTTTGATACATACAATAAAACTGTTACATTTCCGTATTGAAAATAGCGTAACGATTCTTTTAAAGTGACAAAAAATTTCGAATTTTTACCAGTTTTTACCATATTTCAAATATTTACCAATTAGTTCCAGTTCTCATTTTGTCGTATGTTCTTGGATATTTTGTAAAATACTAAAACACAGTCAAGCATTTGATATATAAAATTAAGCTGTTGCATTTCCTTGTTGCAAATAGCGTAACTTTTTTATTTATTTTATTTTATTTTATTATTTATTTATTTATTTATTAGTGTATAAAATATTTCGAATAGTTTCAAGTTTTTACAAGTTGTTTTAGTTCACATTTAGTCGTATTCTCATAGGTTTAGCTGTGACATATAAACACACAGTCAAGTTAAAACAGGAATAAACTACTACGTCAGAAACGCCAAGGAAAAATTATTGACGTGCATACAGCTGTTTCGGTAGCCTAAAGCGTACCGTCTTCAGTGCAAAAATAATTCTGAATCTGGAGAAGTGCTCGTATATATAAGAGAGGGACCGGATTTAGTTCAACCAATAGGATTACGGAAGAGGTGGGGAGTGTGGCCAATAGGAATTAAGGAATGTGTAGCTGTGTAAACAGTAGAAAAATTAAGGAAATGTGGACTGAATGTAAAATTTCCAACAATCAGACAAATAGGGAACAGCGAAATCACAATTTACAAGGTTTTTGTTTACACAGCTACACATTCCTTAATTCCTATTGGCCACACTCCCCACCTCTTCCGTAATCCTATTGGTTGAACTAAATCCGGTCCCTCTCCTATATATACGAGCACTTCTCCAGATTCAGAATTATTTTTGCACTGAAGACGGTACGCTTTAGGCTACCGAAACAGCTGTATGCACGTCAATAATTTTTCTTTGGCGTTTCTGACGTAGTTTATTCCTGTTTTAATATTCCAACGCCAAGTCTCCTGCTATTACACAGTCAAGTTCTTCATACACAAAATCAACCTGCTGCATTTTCTTAATGAAATTAGCGTAACAAGTATTGTATTTTAACTTATAAAATATTTCAAATGTTTTTTAGTTTTTACCATTTTTACAATATTTACAAGTTTATTTCAGTTCTCATTTTGTCATATTCTCATAAATTTTACAGTGAAATACTGTCGCTTTATTAAATACATAAATCCTACATATACATAATTAGGTTGCATAAAGTCAGCAACAATTAAAAGGTTTAAGGTATAGATTATCATTATGACAAAATCCTACATTATGAAAAATAAAAATGAATAGAAATAAAAGAAAAACAAAACATTAAGATTTAAATTTGGTGCACTTAGATGTTTTATAGGTTTTACGTGTTTTACATTCTTAGATTTATATTTAGAAATTTGTTGCATAATACTATATAATATATAAAATAGATTTTAGATATAAAGCAAAACTGTCACATTTCCTTATTAAAAATAGTTCTTTTACGGTGATTTATAAAACATACAGACAAATTTCCAGTTTATACCATTTTTCCAATATTTACTAGTCAGTCTCATTTCGTATTTTTTCATATTCTTGTAAGATTTTCGGTGAAATTCAAATATACTGTCGCGCTTTTTTTTTTTTTTTTGGTGTGTGTGTTGCTGATTTTCTTTATTGAAAGTAGCATTGCTATTATTTTACGATGACTTATGGAAGATTCAAGGATGAAAGAGTTCCGCTGTTTCTGCCACAGAAATTTTAATCATATTTTTACGGTTATTTTTGCGATTTTATAGGTTAGAAATTTTCGTAGAAAAGTACAGGTGGTAAAGAAAGCAGAATTCTTTCATCTTTGAAGATTTCAAATATTTACCAGTTATGAATAGTAGTTACACTGAACAACATACAATTTGTCTTCTGAAAGAAAAAAAAAATCTAGATGATTTTAAAGTTTTTTAGTGTTTATTTTAATTTATATTAAAAATAGTGTGTGTGGTATTCATCGTTCATTTTCAGAAACACGTGAAAAATCCGAATATTCTCATGTAAATTTAATATGATTAAAATGCATGCCTAAAAAATATGAGCAGATTATTTTTTCAATATAGATTATGTTTCAATAATTCTCTATAACAGACAGCAATTTTATTCTAAATACGTGTTATTTTTTGTAAGGTACTTCATACAGTGATTCTAAGTAGTGTATTTCAATTTCATAACAACTGAATCTTATTTATCAAAGAACGTTCACAAAGCAGAGTTCAATGGGTTGGACCCAATTAGCACTCAAAGGGTAATCTTTACCAATCACCCAATCTTTAAAAATAAAAAACATATGAAAAATCCCTCGAATTACCGAAAAAAAATCCTACCCACTTTTCGATACTTTCAATTTTGTAAGACTATGATTAATAATACAAATTAATCAAATACTTAAATAATTTAAACTTAATTCTTATTCATTTATTGTGTTTAGAAAACAAATAGTTTGCATAAAATATAGGATTTATTTTTAAATTTATTTAATAATATTTATAAACATATGATTCGGCATTGATTTCTACAGTGCTACAATTAAAAATAAAATTTACGCTTTTCAATAATTTCAAGCATGAATATAAATTGCTTTTTATTTATAACTTGAAATCTTTATACCTAAGTCAAATGTAGCTTATTCACACTGATTTTAATAATGTTAAATGTAGTTATTTAAAAAATTGCAGATACACATAGTTGTATATCGTCATTTGTAAAAAATGATAATTTTGTGAATTTTAAAGACAAATGATAATTTCGTGAATTTTTATTTACACTCTTACTGACAAATATAATGACAAAGCATATTTCTGACTCATCCCATAAGTAGTTCTAGAATCAATGTATTTTGAGTGTCATTCCGCTGACAAAAGTGTAAAACACAAATGTGGATTTTTTTTTTTTTTTTTTTTACTTTGAGTTAAATATAGATTTGAAAAGCTTTTAATTTTACTACTGAACTGGAAATGAAAATAATTAATAATTGAAAAGAAAAGATATTTTACAAAAGTTTCTAAAAGTTAAATTTATCAAAAAAAGAAAGAAAGGAAAAGAAAAGAAATGTACTTCAGATATGTAATAAATGTTTATTTTTTCTTTTCCTTTCTTCCTTCTTTTTTTACTTTGAGTTAAATATAGATTTGAAAAGCTTTTAATTGTACTGCTGAACTGGAAATGAAAATAAATAATAATTGAAAAGAAATGATATTTTACAAAAGTTTCTAAAAGTTAAATTTATCAAAAAAATAAAGAAAAGAAAGGAAAAGAAATGTACTTCAGATATATCATAAATGTTTATTTTTTTCTTTTCCTTTCTTCCTTTAACTTTGAGTTAAATATAGATTTGAAAAGCTTTTAATTGTACTACTGAACTGGAAATTAAAATAATTAAAATTAATAAGAAATTATATTTTACAAAAGTTTCTCAAAGTTAAATTTATTATTTCAGATATATCATAAATGTTTATTTTTTCTTTTCCTTTCTTCCTTTTTTTTTTTTTTTTTTTTTTTTTTTACTTTCAGTTAAATATAGATTTGAAAAGCTTTTAATTGTACTACTGAACTGGAAATGAAAATAATTAATAATTGAAAAGAAATGATATTTTACAAAAATTTCTAAAAGTTAAATTTATCAAAAAAAAAAAAAAGAAAGAAAGAAAGAAAGAAAAGAAAAGTACTTCAGATATGCCACGAATGTTTATTTTTTCTTTTCCTCCTCCCCCCCCCCTTTTTTTTTCTTTTCATAATTACTAATATTTGTTTTTCGGAGCAAAAATAATAATAATAATAAATTTTACCAAAATTGTTCTGGGGAAAGGAAAAACCAGTTATAATTGGGTTTTTATGGGTTTAATGTGAAAAATACGAAAAAGCTCACGTGGTTAGTTGAAAAAAAAAGGGGGGGGGACGAATTGCCAACCATGACAAATAGACGGTCATGAAGAAAAATTATAAAAATCGTAAACACTTTTCGCTTGCGTAGGAAAAGTGTTGTAAAATGTGTTTGTAATTTTCATTTTGGACACCAAATTAATGTGTTTTTATTCTATGTTAAAAAGAAAGGGAATCTGTGCGTTATTTGTCACTAACTATAATCATTCTTCATTTTCATTGGTACGAGGGAATAAAATTCCGCTTAATATAAACTTTTCAAATTATAAGAACAGTTATAGTTAAGTGATTTTGGCAACGCATTGTCTTGGCGCATTAGTGTATTGCCCCATATGAATTTAAAATATACGATTTAAAGGTCAAACAAATAGATTAATATAGTAATTGAGAAACAAGATATTTACAGAACTATTAATTATTAACTGACATTTGACTACTACTATTATGGTACATTTATTATAATTATTTATTTATTATAACGAACACTAACGCAAACACAAATCATAAAATATTCACTTTCTGAATAATAGAAGCAAAAGTAACTTGTGAAAACGAGGTTACAGACACCCTAATTAAGCAGTGTCAAACAGGTAAAGGAACAAGTTGGAAAAGGAACAACTAATTGGCAAAAAATAAATAAATAAAAGTAAAAGTGATGTCCAATCCAATCCACCTACAGTTTCACTTGGGATATCACGATCGTTTGTAATTAATCATCATCAGCAATAGAAAAAATAATAATCATAATCATAACTAAAGGATGAAGACTAAAAAAAAATGCGTACAGTTTCTCGTTAAATGTATTTAGATGCATTGTTAATTATTGGATAATTGTTATTTTAGTTATTAAAAAAAGAGAGATACATAGGCAGAGAGAGAGTGTTTTTTAAAAACTATAAGAAATACTAGTTCATTCAGGATTTCTCAATTTAATTCATATTTATAATAAATGTGGCACCAGAAATTCCACGACGGGGGGGGGCACTACATAAAGAGAGTTTATTATATAAGTATTTATCAAAAACTGCAATACTGTTAATAATATTACTGTTAATATTTGTACCATTCCATTTGTTAGTACTCCTCGTGGTTTTGGAGATCATCGCGCCACAGACAGACATTTTCTAAAAATATCGTGGTCAAAACGTGTTCTGGACCTCTCAAAATGTGCATATTCATGGAAAACTGGAAGCTGAAAAATTTTATGAATCCAATACTTTCTTCTATTGAATTGTAGAATGGGAAAACTGGAATGCTCCAAATTTGTACAGGGAAAGAAAAATGCTGCCAAAAGTAGAAAAACTGAAAATTTTGTATTTTTCCCCCCGAGAGATTTTAGGAGTATGCCCCGATGGGGGGGGGGGTCACAGACTCCCCGACGGGAGGGCCTGTACCCCCCCCCCGGTCCCCTAGCTGGCGCCACCCCTGTAATTTATTAGTAGCAGTGACCTATTTCTTACAGATAACGATATAACTGTCAAAAATATGTTGAATCTGTATGTTCTGTAAATTACCTATATTGTAAGGTGTTTTTTTTTTTTTTTTTTTTTTTTTTTAAATATATTATATATATACATATTTGTTTGTTTGTGTCATCATATGCACTGCAGTGTATTATTTTGTGCTACATGTACCACAAAATGTGTACATGATCTCAAATATGTGCTGTGAGGTGTGTACATATTTGTGAGGCTGAGGTGGCTAATAGCTGTGATGAGGATGTGGAGACTAATAGTTAAATAGGTGAATAATATGATAATTGACTAATTTAAAGTTAGAAAAAGTATTTAATTTTAAACCCTGTTTATAAAATTTTCTAATACACTGAGAAAAAATTCTGTAACTGACATCTAGAATCTAAATTGTGGCTCTAGAAAAAATAGTTCCATGTCATCTTTATAAATTCTGGTCCCCTTGAAAAGAGAGTTCTAGAAGCCCCTATTAGAATTCTAGAGGGTTTGCCTATATTCTCGAGGGCAAAGTTATTTAAAAATCTCTGCAAATAAATGAGACTACAAGAGGCGGGTTTCAGCAACTATAATCTTGGTGTATGACCCAATTCTAGAAAATCAAGCGAGAATTTCACGCAGTACAAAAGATTTAGAATATTCGGAATATTCAGAATATTGTTTCACCATCTAGAAATGTGTAAACAAGAAATTCTTGACCATTTCGTCTATTTAGTTTATTGGCGTGCCTTATGCGCATAGTTCGGAAATCTATATTTCTAGTTAAGGGATTTAGAAAATGGTCACTTATTCATTCTAGAGGAAGGCGGTATATTTTTTTTTCTCGGTGTAAGACAGAATAAATTAGTTTCTCTCTCTCTCTCTTTCTCAAATTAATGCTGAATATAAAAATATTAAGAAATATAATTTAAGAATAAATAATTTTTCCCCTTATGTTAGTGTGTAAGCCAAAACAATGATTAGAGATGGTATAGATCTTAACTGTTTAAAAAAAAAAAAGAAAAAAAGTAAGCTTTGATAATAGTTTCTCTCTACATTCGCACCATACAGCAATGAATAATTATAATTTGAAATTGTAAAGTTTCTGCTTTATTCGTGGGCAGTACAACAACAGCATGAAATATAGATACAAGAATAATTGAACATTTTAAATATAATCTAAATTAATAATGAAAAAAATCTTAAATTTTTAATCATCATAAAAGTAAATATTCTGAATTCTCGATAGAGCGAAGTCCACTGTGCTATCGGAATCTATTCGCTATAATGAAAATTAACATTAATTAAAGTCCATTCATCCAAAGAGAAATTATTGGATAATTTAAAAATCTTCAAACTAAACATGTTTTCTTTTTGTTTTCTATTTTTTTTTTTTTTTTTTTTTTTTTTTAGAATTTCATTATAATTCACGAATGTATGCGACATGTGTATAATAAAAATAGAAATATAAGGTTATTCTTCAAAAAGAACGGAAATGGAACTACCTGTTCGTGCCTGAATGAATGGTTATCAACGCAGAAAAAAATGTAGGGTATCATATTGTGAGTCAATACTTCAAACCTTTTTTAAAGAAAGGTCATAAATTTGACCTTTGACAACGGTAATTTAACGGTTCTTTTTCGTATTGTTTTACGCTTCTTTCATTTTATTCTCCCCGGTTTTCTGAAAATAAATAAATAATAACAATAATAATGCTTTGAGATTTTAGTCTACATTTGGTAATGATTTTTTTTTTTTTTTTTTTTTCTGCATTAATAGATTTAATCTAATGGTCAACTCATAAAAGGGTGGAATTACCATCAGACAAAAAGTGGTGCATTTTAAAACGTAATTAATATTTCAAAGTAAATATTGCGGTAGAATAAAATTAATAAACTTTTTTATCAATTTTATAAGCAGAGTTGCCATTTTTATATAACCAGAACTGTAACATTTTTTTATTTATTCCGTAACATTGTTAGAACTTACCTTTATTTTCGCACCACTTTTTTTTCAAAGCGTAATTTCCTTATTTAATTGTAATTACACATGTAAAAAATATATTTTACAAAAATGTGGTGTGAAAAAAGGCGGGTACAGAAGATACTATGGAATAAATTATAAATATAGGCAGATATTTATAAGAATTAACATACAAATGTGGTTTGTAATAACGGTTAGGGGGGAAAATTGTACTTAATTTAAGAAGGACAAACCCTTTTTTTTTTTTTTTTTTTCCTAATTTAACTTTGATACATCCGTATTGTTATTGACTTTAAGCAAAGAATTTCCCATTTTGAACAAAATCGACTTAATGATAAATTTAACTATTTGCAGTGTCCTCGTTTGTAGTATTACACCTCGTTTGTAGTTATTACACCTCGTTTGTAGTATTACATCGAAAAATAAATAAATAAACAAATGAAAATGATAAAAAGTATAAGTATTTTGTTAAAAAATTAAAATAAAATTTAGAAAAACCATGCTATAGAAAGGGAACAGCTTCAGTATAGAACGATATATATTCTGTACTATTAATATTATTATTTATATATGTTGAAAAAAAATTACAAATAAAATTAACTTACAGTATTTATTATGATTTTAGAAAGATATGACGTCATTAGTTAACTAAGAAATTTATTTAAAAATATTTATAATTAACATTTTAAAAATTATTCAAAATAAAGATTCTAACATGATGATGGCAATTTCCAATAAAGGAAAATAAATGGAAAAGGTCGGAAAAGGCTTAAATTTAATAAGAGAAATGAAAATTACTGAAAGTAAACAAACTTTGTGACATAAATTTGACTGTTAAAATTTTAATCAAATTATAAAAACTAATTCACGGTCCTTTCCATTTACTTTTATTATTATTAAACTAAGATATAAACTAAATTTCAAATCTCAACAATAAATTTTTAAATAAATTTGTATTCAAAAAATAGCGATTGAGTAATTTAGAATTATTAATGAAGTATATTTGTATAATTTTATTATATACACTTTAAAATGTCATCCAGCCATTTAAATCGACTACTAAATCGATGCATTTTTTAAATATGTTTTTTTTTTTTTTTTTTTTTTTTTTTTTTTACGATATCACATGCATAAAATTTTTATAGTGATTAAAAATATATATATATATGTATATTATTATCTTTTTCTTTCTTTCTTTCTTTCTTTCTTTTTTTTTTTTTTAAGTTATTTTAAAGTTTAATAAAAATTTACCAATTGTTTATTAAAAGTTGTTAAGAATGTATCATAATTAAATAAATGCTAATATTGTGTGTAAGAGACCTCCTTTGTACATAAGTTTTAATGAAAGCCAAATGGCATAACTGGATTTTATTGCTTTTTTTTTTTTTTAACTTTATGGTGTATGTTAGTTCTTTTCATCCTTTTTCAATACCTGTATTTCAATTCTTTGTACCGATACAAAGTGGAACTGGTTAAATCATCCTAGTTAGATCACCTCATAAGAAAACAAATTATTATTGAATAAATAAATATCTACATTTTACATTTTATAAAAATTCTGATACTTTAGAACAAAGTTAGAAAAAACTCGTTGTTTTCTTTGTTTTTTTTTTTTTTTTTTTTTTTCCCCAGAAAAAAATCCAGCCAGCGGGTTTTTTCGGGTTTTGTCAGGGTATTTTCGGGCTTTTTCTTGGTTTTGAGTTTAAAATGTTTTCTTTGTCTTTTTTTCTTCTTTTTGTAGTATGAAATATATTTATAAGATGATAAAAAAATCAAATGTTAATTATTTATTAAAATCAAAATTTTAAAATTTCTAAAATCCATCTTTGATTAAGTTATAAGGAATTTTTTTTTAAATATATATATGCTTTAAATAATTCTAAAATTTTGTTTATCTGTTCTTTACAAAAAAAAAAAAAAAAAAAAAAAAGGTATTTAGTTTTGTTTTATTAATGTTTGTATTTAATAGATTTTCATCAAATGTTTTCAATTATTGTTTTTTTATTACATCTTAGCATTTCACTGTTGAAGTTTTCAGATATTTTTAAAAAATTTAATCTTATTTATTTCTATTGAACATTCCTTGAGCCCAACAGTTTTCTTTATATTGACAAGCAACTCTGTTTTTATTGCTTTTATAAAACTTTTTCATGGTATTTTAATTTACAAATTATTTTTCATTAAGTTTTTTTTTTTTTTTTTTTTTTTTTTTTTAAGGTTTAGTTCTATAGAACAATTTGAGCACCTGTAATATTTTTGAAAACCCTTTATCCTTGTTACAATAGTGTGCATTACATTTGTTTTACGTTTTCACATTAGTTAAAAGCAAACTAAAAGTGAAATTTTAAATAAAGATTTTGAAAAAAAAAAAAAAAAAAAAAAAACACTTGGAATTTTTCAAGTGGGTTCAATTGAAAAACCCACCCGGGTTTTTTTCAGGTCGGGCAAAATCTAGCTAACCCTGTTTAGAAAACATGGTTGTATGCAGATGTTAATTCATTAGTTAAATGCTAAAACAAGCTTTTTGAAGTTTGTCTCACTAAAAAAGGACTTAAATATCGATGTGTCAATTCAGGTCAAAATTGCAGTTTTTTCAGTAGCCCCTTCACAAAATTTCACTTTTATAAACAAACCTTCACAATATTTGGTTTTAAGAAAATAATCCTTTTATAAATTTTCTATGTAAAAATCCTATTTTCAGTTCTTATAAAATTACTAATCATACTTTTTTCAATGAATATTCTCATAGCTTGATTAAAAAATAATAATAATAACGTAAAAAATAACGATTACAAAAAACTTCTCCAAAAAAGTAGAAATTTCACAAAATTTTGGCTCTAAAAAATAAGAACTTGATTGGAACCCTGACAATCTGAAACAATTTCAGAATAAATAAATAAATAAATAAAATAAATAAATAAAAATTATGAAGATATAGAAACGAACCATACGATAAAAATTATCATCAATGTCAAGAAGGCTCTCAAGCATATAAAAAGTAGGTAATGAATTCACATATATGGAGAGTGAAAAATATTAATATATGTATAGCACCAAAATATCACCTGTGAAAAAGTTATTATAGGTTATCTATAAACCATGATAAAGAAAATATGTTGTTACAAACAGCGGCGTTTTAGTTG
The DNA here is from genome assembly GCA_963930645.1 of Salticus scenicus. Lineage (NCBI taxonomy): Eukaryota > Metazoa > Arthropoda > Arachnida > Araneae > Salticidae > Salticus > Salticus scenicus. The sequence continues at coordinate 18,371,704 of OZ005659.1, read as the reverse complement.
TATATAGCCTTCACTGTACTTGGTAAAGGCTGACGATCTTTTTAAAGTTTGCTTCACTTAAAAATATTTATAATATTTTAAGTGAGATATTAGATGATTAGGGTTTGATCCAGGTTTTAATTTTTGAGGCCTATTTTTATGAAGAAACAAAATATTTTTATATATTTTGTAAGAAAAGTATTATTGTGCAATACCTTCCATTTTAGTCACTGTTATTACAGCAATTATTAACGCATATATTGTTTAATTATTAAATTAATAGCATTTGATCCACGTAGTATAAGCAATCACTTGAAAAATACTGAAGGAATGGAAAAACTTTAAAAAGGGTCATTTTTATAAAATGGATTTATGTGTCAGGGCTGTTTGTATGAATTTGAATTTTGTGAAGAAATCCAATACATGGATTTGAATTTTGTAAAGGGACTTATTTTATAGATTTGAATTTTTTGAAAGGGCCTACTTTATGAAATAAAATTTAGTGAAAGGGCGGCAAAGAAGCCTAAATTTTTGCCCTCATGTTACATATATTGGCACATACCAAACGATAAAGTTTACTATCGTTGTAGAAAGTCAAGCATATAAATAAAAAATATTATAGTTTTAAAAAATTAAAGAACACGCTTTTATAGAAATGTGAACTAAAAAAGCACAAAATATCTATCTTAATATTAAAATGCAGGGTAAGAGAAAATCGTGTGAGTGACACACCATAATATTTACATACATTTAAATCTTTAATTAAAATAATTTAGAATCACACAAAAACCATTTTTAAAAATTATCCCCTGACTGGTCTCGAACGCTAGACCTTTAGATTCGTAGCACGGAGCTTTACCTCACAGCCACAGCGTTCACGTAGGGAAAGTCTTTTTTTACAACATAGATTTTTTGTTCCAGAGCGGTTACAAACATACATTATACATACAAACATACATACAGGTGAAGCTAATAAAAGCTTGTTAAAAATAGATAGTGAATTCGTGTATAGGCAAAAATATCTTCCGGTAGGTGAAAAGTATTAATTTATGCATAACAGTAAAACAACACCAGTGGGGAAAAAATAATAATATATTGATTACCACCCATTCAAGAAATTATGGTGTTATACGCGACATCATTCTCCGTATGGACCACTGTACTGGTTAAATGGTAACGATCGTTTTAAAGTAATCGTCTCGCTTAAAAAAGATTTATAATGCTTTAAGTGGGGAAATATATGAAATACAGTCCCTGGCCAAATTATTAGACGCACTATAGTTTTTTAATAATTACATGTTTTGCAGCTCAGAGAATGGTTTCCAAATGGATAACCGCATTCATTTTTATGCAAGATGGAGCTCCCTGCCTCACAGAACGGCCTGTTAAAGATTGTTTGGAAGTGCCAAAAATCCCTTGTTGGATTGGCCGGGTAATAGCCCAGATGTGAAACCTACTGAAAACGTGAGGGAGCTGATGACGAGAGAAGTGGCTAAAGGTGTGATCATAAACAAAACGCAACTCTTAGAAAAGGTCATTCATGTGTGGAATCACCATCCTCAGATGCATAATTGAAGCTCGCATAGCTGCTAAAGGTGGCTCAACAAAATATTAACATTTAATTGCATTAATTTCAATTTTTTTCAAGAGTTAATAAATACATATTTTTTCTATAACTATAGTATTTTATTTGTGTTAAAAAACAGGTAATAAGGTGGATAATAAAAAAAAAAATATTACATTGTATCTAGTAAAAACAATAAAGCTGTATAGTATCACCTGATAATTAAGATTTTACATAGAATCTTACAGTGCGTCTAATAATTTGGCCAGGGACTGTATGATATTGTATTGAGACGTGCCAAACGATAAAGTTTATCATCACTGTAGAGAAGAAAGTCAAGGATATAAAAAATGGGCGGTGAAATTCACGTAGGAAAAAGGTATCTTCCGGTAAGTGGAGACAATTGGTTTCCTTTTAACTCCCCACTTGCATCATCACCACCTGATTTTTTTTTTTTTTTTTTTTTTTTTTTTTTAATCCACAAAACAGTATCATTGAACTAGTTCGTAAGTTGAAACTTACAAAATGATTTAAAACAATACAAATTCTAGATTTCTTTTTTTTTTTTTTTTTTTTCCAGTTTTTATAATAAAATCAAAGTACTACATTGCTAAAAAACTCTGAGAATTCCCAGAGAGAAACAACTCTTTACTAACGTCTTTAATTAAATAAATGCTAATTTGATGTATACTATTAAGTGCTGATCAATTCTCCGAGGAAAAATAAATAATTCTATTAAAAATATCATCATTGAACTAGTTCGTGAGTCAAAACTTCCAATGTGATTTTAAATAATGCAAATTCTAGCAACATTATTTGCTGTTTAATATGTTACTCTAAAATAAAAAAAAGTATACATTCTGGAAAATTGTAGGAATTTCTCGAAGATAAAAATGTACTATTTAAAGTCCTTAATTAACAATAAAAGCAGGACTAGATAATAGCATGGGCACACAGTGCATTAGCCCAGAGCCTCCTCAACTCCAAAAACTACAAATTAACAACACAAATTTTCACATCATATCGATATGTCTATTAAAAGTAAAAACTGATTAAAATTATCTTTATATTACGTTAAAGACTAAAAATTGTAAGTTTTTTTTTTTTTTCGTTGTCTTGAACATAAAATTGATCATTTTACATGAATTCAAACATGAATTTTATTTTGAAATTTTTCTTTGAATGATTTTGGGTTAACTATCACTAGCGTTTCATCCCCCCACCTCCCCCCCCCCCCCCAAAAAAAAAGATAATAATAATTTGCCTTCTGATGATCAAAATTTATATTGGGTGGTGAAATTGGTATAAGACTTAAAAGTTTCAAATTTTAAACGTAAAAAAGAAAAAAAGAAAGTGCGAAAATTTCGCAAGAGTTTGCTAGTATGAAAATATTTTTTCTTTAATATTTTTTCCGCGATTTTATTTATCTATTTTCGTATCTTACTCCTTTATCGTGGACTGATAGAGAGGCACAAAATTAATCGAATGAAAAAATATTTTAGTGGGGTATTATTTAATATTAAACAAAACTATTGCATGTTATAACAAGAAACTCAAAATAATAATTAAAAAATAAGAATAAATAAATAAATAAAAATCTATTTTCGGCATTCTTTAGGGTCTGTTGGGGCTAAAAGGTATTAACTGATTAAAAAGATCACTATTACGTACTAAGAATCTGAAAGTTTGGTGGGTTATTGTCTACAGAGCTGCCAACCTAATCCAGCAAATTGTTAGCACCCCCCCCCCTTTTTTTCTACATCACTTAATTTTTAGAGTATTTGTTTTCTTCATTCATCGTAAATATATTTGAAGACAATTACTCTAAAAATTAAGTGGTGTAGGAAAAGGGGAGGTACTAACAATTTGCCGGATTTGGTTGGCAGCTCTGTGTCTAATATTAAAGACAAGTTTTTCTCGCTGTTAGGTATTGAAAATCTTAAAGTAATATAAAAATAACTATTTTCGGTCCTCAATATTCCACTCTAGTTTTTTTTTTCTTCTTTTGTTCATTTTACTGTAATTTGAATGTTAATGCTTTTACATACAGTACCTGCCGCTTATTAAAATCACATTCGTTCTGAGCAAAAGTGATTTTATTATGCGGCTGATTTTTATATCCGTCGAACGTTCCTACACTGAAGAAAAAGGTATTATTTACCTGAATTTGGAAAGAAATTTCAAAAGGTACCAAATAATGGAACTAATAAAAAATATTAATTTATTTTTAACAGATAATTATTTGATTGTTCCTTCAAAAGAAGTGAATTAAACATCCCAATTTCCGATGCGCTCTCCTTTGAGGAAAATCATCAATACTTTGCCGAAAGTTCACGATTTTCTTTTAAATTTAAAATCTTTCCTTTTTAAAGCTTCTTGCCTCTTAGTTATTTCAGAATAAGAACTAAAAATTGTTTTTGAAATGACCATTATATGTATTTAAAAAAAAAGAAAACTTGCGAATCAAATCAAATTTTTAACTTATTACCGCGCTTAAAAGAATACATTCCTTGAAATTATTACTAAGACGTGTTTAATTGCTGTAAATGTAAAATTTTCGACAAAGAGAGATAACAAAGGGATTGCACTATTTTATTTTCTATTTTATTTCAAAAATAAAAAATCGTAGCGTAAATAAAAATTTGTTTAGTGTGCATAAATGACATTTTTGCTGCTGAAGATATTTTTTTGAGTTTATTATCCGGAGATGCTGATTTTATTAAGCGGCGGTTTTAAAATTAGTTTGCATTGATTTGATTCCGGTCATGGCAATTTGATTAGATTAAGCGGCTGATTTTATTAACCAGTGAATTTATTAAGCGGTGGTTACTGTTTATATATATATCTATCTATTCATTTATCATTAATTTTCTGTTAGAATTTTACTTGGTTAGGACACCCCAGCATTTATTATTATTATTATTTTATAAATTATAATGATAGTTGTGTGATGATGATTAATTGTGCGGAATTTAAACTCTAATAAAAGTTTGAAACTTTTATTTATTGGAATAGTAACAAAATATTAAAAGAAAAAAAAAAAAAAAAAAACAGACTATTACAATGTTTTTTTTTTTTTTTTTTTTAAGAATTAAAGAAAATGTAAAATTTTATTCTGTTTGAAACTTTTACCCAGTTTAAGAAAAATTACTTTAAATTTTAATAGACAATAGGACTAAATAAATAATAAATTTTAAAAATAATTGCATAAATACATTGGACTTCCTTTTATCAATTTTGTTAAAACCATTTTTTTTTTCTTTTTAAAAACCCTTTAGAGTTAAATTAAAGTTTAAATTTTAAAAAGAAACAAATAAATTACAAACAAACTTATTGCAGAAAATTTTCTAGTAACGGACTTTTGCTTGGAAATACTACTAAAATCAACCATGTACACCGAATCTTAATTTCATCAATGTTAAATAAAATTTCCTATAATTAAAAAATAATGATAATAATAAATAAATAAATAAAAATACCATGTTTATAAAAATAATTAATTAAATAGTAATGATAATATTGTTCATTAATATAAATTAAATTATAAATTATTTTGGAAGTGCATTTGATTTTATGTTTTATACCTCTATTCTATTGTATCATTTCATAAGTTAAAGCTGCCAGCTGACAAAATTAAATTAAAGTACATAAAATGAAATAAAAATAATTTCCAAATATATATTTTTGAAAATAAACTGCTTTATTCGAATACTTCTAAGTTTAAATATTTGTTTGGTAATAACACATTTTTATTTCCTCGCCAAGAATTTTAGAATTTTTATAACGAAGTCATGATTAAAATGCTATGTTTATTTACTACACATTCATAAAATTAATGTCGTAGTCTTACATATTTATATTTATGTCCGAATTTTTTTCTTTATCCTTCTTTCTGTTTTTCTTTTTTCTTTCATATTTTTCTTTTTTTTTTCTTTTTGGTATTATATTATTTATTTTAATGTTAAAATATTCGAAATAGAAAAATGTTATTAAAATCGCTTTTAAAATTTCTCAAGCGATAAAACGTTAAGTATATATATATATATATATATATATCAAAGTTGTCAATATAATATCTAACAGTTTTTAAATGTATTTTGTATTTTATTTAATTTATTAATTAATTTATTTTTAAATATGTTTTAAATAAAAAACAATTAAACCAGTGACACTTACCTTAGCTTCCAAAATACCATCTCTGTGCACATATATCCCAACACCAGGCGCAAATCTTAATTCAACACCAGGTTTAATAATTAAACTTGCATCTTTTTCGATTATAACATCTTTCCGCACTTCATAAATTGAATCCGTCGAATCCAAGACTGTTTTTTCACTTATATAACCCCCAAAATCGAGTGTCCGACACTCCACAACAAAGGGGATGAGTGAAAGTCCCCACAACACGCGCCAAACCCCGATCAAAAACATTTTGATCTTTGAACTCCACCTCAAAAGGCACACAATCACAACACACACCTGAGGAGTCTCATACAATTAGGCTTAAAAAAAGCCCTCGTCCGCACATTTTGTAGAATATTTTGATAAATTCAGCCTTTATGTCATTTTTTCCACATATTTTTTTGAAAGTGATAATTAAAATCTTCCAATATTAGCAATCCGATAATTGGAAAAACAGCATAAACCGATATGTCCTATCGTGGGTGGAGCAGAAAACTTTTGCACATAGTTTATTACCTTACGTTTCTTTCGTTTTTTTGACGCTCCAGAGATGCGAGGTTTCTGTTTGGCATGGTTACCAGTTTAATACCTGACTTGGCGCGCACAGTATTAAGGCTCGCCAACATTCAAATATTAAATGCGCGAAGTTTGAATAACCTGTTTCTTAGTTTCAAATACATTTTAAAACTGTTATTGAAGAAAATTAAATATCTGATGCTGCAAGGAATGCAAAATTTCCTTTTTTGATTTCAAAGCACGATATTTAATACAAATATATTCTCTTATGCTACATTTCCAGTTAAATTATTTTTATTATTATTAATAAAATGATTATTATAAAAATAGTTTTTACTTTTCGTTTTGTTTTAGTAAATATAAAGATAATTTTATTCAAAGATAAAGCATTTTAGCATTAAAGAACAATAAAGAAACTTTACTTTCGAATGAAAAAAAAAAAAGTGGAGGGCGGATCAAAACGAAAAAATCCCTCAATCACAAGAGTGTGTGTGTGTGCGTGGTGGGGGTGGGAACACTAACGCCAGTGCGAAAATGCAGTCAAAATTGACTAGAAAAAGAAACAGAATGGTGTGCATGTGTAAGAAAAGCCCCGATGCTTTATTTTTATTTTATTTTATTTTAATATTATTAATGCGAATGTTTTAAACCAGTAATATATATTTTATAAATAACTTGTTACTTTGTATGTATTTTTAAAATTTAATAATAGTAAAATAACAAAAAATAAATTTATTTAGAATATCACAACAAATAAAAATGTAATTATTAAATTTTTAATATTGTTACAGCAACAACAATATTTTTTTTTAATGAGCTTATAAAATAATTTAAATAATTAAGATTTTTTTTTACGATGCTTCTTTATTTTTATTTAAGTTTCCTAAGTTTTATTTAATTTTGTTTATTTAACATGAATATTTAGCGTAATGTTTATGAAGATGTGAGCTTCCCTCATAACCGAATGAAAACTCTCTTGTGCGAAAACTCCTTCTTTTATCCCAAGCATGTCCTTTTGAGAAAGGGAGAGGAAATCTTGAGTCACGTGGATCCCCTCTCACTGTTATCATATCATATTTGGGAGGTTTCGGTATGGGTTTCGCTTTCGTATTCAGGGAGTACGGTCGGTAAAGAAACTACAAGATTATTAGAAACCAGTCGGGAGGATCTGGGACCCTTCTGCCGACAGAAACAGTAAAGTATTGCAGTAGAAAGTAACCGATTCTAAAATTTAATGGAGAAGACACACAATATAGTGATCAAATTGATAAACCATCACCAGCCAAAAGGTTCCTGAATTAAATTCGCTTTAAATATAGCTTTGTAATAATTATTGATTTAACCAGGGCCCGAGTTCAATAGACACTTTTATTAATTTAGTTAAAATATTCGATTTAATGATAAAAAAACAATTATAATCATAAAGCTTTTGTAACCAGCAAAACTCGGATTTAGCGAAAAAATTTTCATGAAATGTTTTGAACATTTTTGTATCTTCATAATTTCTCTCTCTCAGTCTTTCTTTGGCAAAACAATTTTTGCACAAAAATTTCAAAATTATTTTTTTAAATTCCCACTTCTTTGCTCTTTGCAAAATTCCCAGCCGCATTCGCACGGAAAAGAATGGAGTAAGGTGTGCGAGGGTTTTCAAAAGGTCCGAGGAATGTTGCAAAAATATAAATGTCTTCTCAGCATCAAATATATCGTTGCAGTAAAAATAGATTTACAGTCAAACTGGGGAGAAAAAAAAAAAAAAAAAAAAAAAGCAAATGAACTTTTTTTTTTTTTTTTTTTTTTTTTTTTTTGTAATTGAAATTTTGTTTTTAGAGAAAGTGACTGAAACAGTGGAGACATAAGCCAGTTTAGGCACTACCTTGTATAAAATGTGTCTTTGGTACAGCTTTAGCATAAAAGCCCCTTGGCAGCTTTTAAATTTTTGTTGTCATTTTGGCGATGAATTAAAATGGCTATTTCAAATTTTGTCAAGGGATGGGTTCTATATTGAAGCAATTCCATTTTTTTACCACGATTTTTCTCAATTTTATTTTAATTACTTAAAAAAAAAAATTCTGAAGTTCATTTTATTTCCGACATAAAAGGAAATACATTTATTTATTTATTTTATTTTTCGCATCTTTTAATAACTTTTATGTGTGTGTTGTTGGTATTATCATGTATCTATTAATTGCTAAATTTTATGAAGTTATTAAATTCTTCACTACATATATATATATATACTTTTAAAATTAAAACGGGGCTTTTATTTAATATCTTTTGAACCAATTATCCAATTGAACTAAAAAATACGGCGTTTGCTAAATTTTGTCCTTATTAAAAAGTGTTACCAATTATAAAGTTAAATTTAAAACTTAAAGTTTATTAAATTTAAAAGTTTATTATTAAAAAGTTAAATTAAAAAGTGTTACCAATTTTTGATAAAAGTAATAATATGGAAAAATACGTTAATAAACTTTCAGCTGTATATATTTAATTAAAAACAAAAACACAAAAACACAAAAATGTTTGCACGTTCATTCGAGGTGATAGATAAAAATTGGTAATTACTCAAAAGCAGCTAACTGAAAGAAATAGTACGACCTGCCGTGCTAAAATAAGAAGAAAAAACTATAATGTGCATAGTGTTTTTAAGCCTAGAAAAAAAAAATGCATATTACAGAGGCTGTTCGCACATTTTTTAGACGATTTTGATGGAGTGCACTGAAGCAATTTCACTCACATTTCGAGTTTTATTTGTTCAGTTTGATAGCCCTTGTTCTTAACTAACATTCTACATCATAATTTCTATGATAATAATGCTTTTTATAATATCGGAAGAGGTATATTTTTCTGCTCCTCTTGAACGGCTTTCCAGAGTCCACAAAGCGTTGTAGGTCGGTGTTTGGATAATGTTGATTTTAAGAGTCGAAAAACACAAAAATCCAACAGTGATACATCAGAAGATTTAGCAGGAATGTCAGTGAAGGGTATGGTTTTAATTCCCGTTTTTTGTTCCATTTTTTTTTTCTAGAAAAGCAATTGCGGATTGTGATGTGTGGCTGCTTGTTTTGTCTTGATACAGTTCAACGGATTGATAGCATTGTGGATAAAGATCTGGATTTTCATTTTTAAAAATTGGAATTAAAATATGTTCTTGAGAGCATTAAGAGTTGATTTTGACATTTCTGTCACATTTCTTTGCTTTTATCTTGCGCTTGTATGAAAAACCAGTGGCAATCATAAATCCTTTAGAAAAACTTTCTTTTGATGCTTTGAGCCATGTAGCAATTTTTTTTTCTCCACTTTTGTGATAATAAATTGACCTTTTTTTATTGCAACCACTTAAATAGACCCAAGATTCATCTGTTGTTGCAACATTTTTCCATTTTTCTCCTGATAAATGCTTTTCATAAAGATTTCACTAAAAACTATCTTTGGAAAGAGCGGAAACCTATCTTTCAATCCACTGCCATTTTAAAAGCGCATTTTTGCATCTAAACAAAAATTCTAAATATCAGAAGATAAATAAAACTTCCAAAAATATAACTGTTGTGAAAATAAAATTCTCCATGCAAACGATTTTTTCTTACTGCGAAATAAAATCGTCTAAAAAATGTGCGAACAGTCTCTGTATTTATTAGAGTAATAATATTGTGAAATAATGCAATAAATGCAATAATAATTTCATTCTGAAAACAAGATTTTTATTAATTTACTTCAGCTAAACTTCTTTAAGATTATTTGTGATTACAGTCTCAGTTTACTTTCGCTTATGCACATTTTAAGGGACTAAACAAAGATCGGTACTTCTGCCCATGTACGCGGACTCTCTTTCTCACAATTTTAAATTTCAGTTGTAAAAATTCACGAAAACTGTCTTAGTTGGACGATGAAAACTCATAGACATTTAAACTGCTTTCAACAAATCTTGTTTTAACAAATTTTTTATAAAAATATTACTTGAAATTTAAAAATGTGTTACCCCGGGTGAGGATTGAACTCACGACCTTCAGATAACTCCAAGAAGTTTGATTATGAGACTGGCGCGCTACCTACTGGGCTACCGAGGCCCAGACAAATACCTAAAATGCCATGACAAACTTTTGGGATCGTCCACATCTAAATTTCATATAAAATCCATACAATTTACAATGCTCGCTCGTCTTCAGTTTGTGTTACTCTGAACAATGTTGCGAAAAATTAAACCTATTCCAGCATCAAATGTACTGTTGAAATAAAAATAGGTTTACAATCAATTCATAAAAAAAAAAAAAAAAAGACAATCCGACATTTTTATAATTAGAATTTTGTTTTTGTAGAAAGTGATTTAAATTCACATCAGTTATAATGCACATCAAAGAAATATTAAACAATAAAAGTAACAATAATAATAATAACCTAATGTGCAAAGTGTTTTTAATCTTAGAAAAATAATGGATATAATTTATTACAGTAATAATAATAATCTTTAATTATGCCTCAACGCTGTCGGTTACTATATGTGTTACTTTAAATGCTTGCAAGAAATCCGAGCAATGTTGCCAAAAATGAAGGCTCTTCCCAACAGGAAATGTACTATTGCAGTAAAAGTAGATTTGCAGTCAAATTAGAAAGAAGGGGCAAATACATATTTTTCGTGATTGAAGTGAAATTTTGTTTTTAAGGAAAGTGCCTGAAACAGTCAAGCACATATTGTTTGATTACGTATTAGCTTGTACGGATTTCTACGCGCATTGAAGTAATAAAAAATAATGTGCATAGTGTTTTAAAGATTAAAATAATAATAATAATTCATTAATTTATTACAGTAATAATACTGTGAGAATACGCATTAGCGCTGTCGATTACTATTTGTGTTGATCTGAAATATTTGTGAAAGGTCCGAGGGATGCTACAAAAATTTAAACCTCATTAAAAAAAAAAAAAATGTTTGTACGTTCATGTTCCATTCTTTTTTTTTTTTTTTTTTTTTCGACATAAAAAGAGATATATTTACTTCTTTCTTTTTTTTTTTTTTTTTTCCTTTTTGACATTTTTTTTGTTTTTAATAATTTTAAACTTAAAATGAGGTTTCTATTTTAGTACCTTCTGACCAATTTTCCGATTGGAATTAAAAAAATACGGCATTAGTTAGATTTTTATTCTGATTAATAAGGTACCATTTTTGAAAAAAAAATCTAATAATCCGGACAGATGCAATCATAAAATTTCAGCTTTACAAATGTAAGTAAAAATAATAATGTTTGCACGTTCATTCAAGGTGATAGGTAAAAATAGGTAACGATACAAAAACATCCGATTGAAAGAAATAGTACAACTAAATCGTTCTTAAAAAAAAAAAAAAAAAAAAAAGAAGAAGAAGAAGAAGAAAGAAAGAAAAAGAAAAACTACAAAATATTCTCCCTATTCTTGTTCTTTCTATAAAAAGGTTAAAGATTACGATACATTACGACTCGTATATGAAATTAACCGAGATTAAATTAATATTTATAATTTTTTGGTGCATATCGTTCAACGGGGGGGGGGGAGGGGGGGAGGGGGTGCGATATCATCCCGTTTCATATATATATAATATCCTTCTCGCCGTACCCTGAAGGGAAGTAATCTCCGACGGTTAATCTTGAATATTAGCGTTTTTTTTTTTTTTTTTAAGAATACGTCAATATTTATAAACCCAATGGTTGAACCTTCTGCTAATTTAAGCTATTGATTTTTCTTTCTTTCTTTTCTTTTCTTTTTTTGTTTAACAAAAAAGTAAAATAATAATAATAATAATAATAATCAAAAAAAGATATTTTTTTCTTTAAGGTTTCATCTTTAAAGGACAAAATTATCTTTCGGCATTTAGAGTTAGACTTTCCTGAGATAAAGGTCATCTGCTCTCATCAGGAATAGTAATTTTAATATTTTTTTATAGAAGAAAGTTTTGTGATGGCCACAACATAATAGTTTTTTTTATGAAATCAGTGGATGGTGCGGATATTAAATAGAAACCAAAACTAAAAGTGAGTTGTAATGAAAACAAACACACGTGCGTAACGCAACCGGAAGTTCTCGTGAATGGTAATGAATCAGAAATAAGTTGTAGTGATTCATATCCCGGAGCTTTATAATCACTTTTTTCATTCATTCTTTCTTTCACTGTTAATAAGAATGAGTTGGACAACCTGAACGATCATAACTGTGGATTTAAAAGAATAAAATTCTACCACCCCTAAAAGCACTCTCAACTCAACAATGACTGAATTTTAAAAATAATAATAGATAATATTCTATTAAATATTGGACCACAAATGTGTTTATGACTGTAAGGATATGTGTATATAAATATTAAAATGTATATACAAACAGGCGTGTAACAATTCAAAAACAATGGGAGGAGCTCAGACAAATTTAATTTCAAATTGGTTTAAAATTATATTAAAGAAAAATCAATTAATAATTAATTATTATTTACTTATTATTAATATTAATTACAAAAATTCACATATAAATTGACATTTTTAAAAGGATACTTCCTTCATTTTCGTAACGAAAGGCAATCTTGGAATATCCCCATCCAGTGTTTATATATATGTATATATATTGTTAGCACATTATTTTATCTCCAACTTGTCACAGGGGAAAAAAAAAAAAAAAGGACACTTCGACAGGAAAAAAATATTTCACAGTCATAAAATGAATTTATCATCTATATTAAAGCAAAAGAATATTTCAGTGCTAACTTCCAAATGTCATCCAGTCATGAATCGATAATTTTAATGTCGGAACTAAATTTAAATTTATCTCATAAAGAAATTTAGAAATAATATATAACATAGCTCTATAAAGTTTCGCCTCACATAATTTTCATTTATGTATTCTTTAATATTTATTGTTTCATACCAGTTTTTTTTTTCTGTCTGATTAATATTATGGAACCGAATGATAATTTTTTAAGCTAAATTTGGATATAATTGGACTCATAATTTAAGAAATAACAATTTGAACTTTTAAAAAATACTTTACATAAAATTATTTCCATTAGTAATAAATAGCAAATATTCTATAAGAATTGCCCTGTATTTAAAATTTGATTTAAATTATAACTCAAATGTAATTCAAATATTTTTTTATAATAATTATTTGAAGATCACCCAATGAGAATTTTCGTTACAAACATTATTAACACTTAGCTTTGTAATATAGTAACAATACCTTTTTAAACAAATAACGATTTCCTGTCTAGATTTCATTTGTGCCGTTACAGAATAAGCATTTTTTTATTTATTAACATTTTATTTTATAGAACAAAAGCATTTTTTAACAAATAACGATTTTCTTTTAACACTTTAATTATGCCATAGCCAGTACAGAACAAATTTATTGTTATTTATTTATTAGCGCTCAGTATATAAAAATAAAGTATTTTTTAACAAATAACAATTTCCTGTTTACATTTTAATTATACCATTACAGAACCGAGATTATTTATAAAACCTTCACGTAATATATGGCAGTAAAGCATTTTTAAACAAACAATAATTTTCTGTTTAGATTTCAGTTACGCCATTATAGATAATTCGACGCCAAACATAGCTGCCCTATTCGATTGAAAGTAAAAAACACATAAAAAGACATTACGTAAGAAACCACGTGATACTTTCCGGTCTTTGAGTTGCCGATGATTGCGCCTCTCTTACCTGGCATGATAGCCAATGGCAAAAAAGCATTTTGAATGAGTAGCAGGAAATTGAAATACATGCTGCCGTATCAGTGTCGTAGTTCACATGTGTACGTTTCCGCCAGCTGGCTTAACTGAAAGGAAAACGCGGAAGATTTCAATAATAATTCTTAAAAGAGTGAAACAACTTACAAAATGAAGTTCAATGTAAGATTTTACATATTTCTTCCGAAGCACAACTACGTTTTTTTATTTTTTATTTTACATTAAAATCTCTTATTCTTTTATTTATTTATTAGTAAAATACAGGTAGTTTATTTTATTTTATTTTATTTTATTTTATTTTATTTGTAACTCCTATCTGGAAAACCATTAAATACCACAGATATTTATTAAAACAAATACATTTTATTTTAATAAACGTATTAAAATAAATTATATAAAACTACCCCACTCCTCTTTTTCTAACAGAGGAAATTTTTAATGGATTCGTTTGTATAAAATTTCATTTAAATAAACATAATGAGAGTTGTTTTTAACGAATGGTTGTAAAATAAATAAGAATTATTAATAATTGTAATAAACTAGGAAAAAAAAATGTGTGCATGTAAAAGCATCGCTCCCTTCTTAAGGGGAAAGTACCCCTTCCAAGTGATGTACATTTTCAATATGGGTATCTTTCAAAATAACTCGTCGATACCTTAAAAATGAACGATTGAGCCATAGATCTGTGATAATTTAAAAAAAAGTTATCGATTATTTTTATTTTTAACGGGGAAAAAAAAAATAATAAAAATAAAACCTTCGCAGAAAATCGAATTTTTTCTGATGTCAGTACAAAACTGACTTTCAATCGGCATTTAGTGTAAAACTTTTCTAAGATAAAAATCGCCTGCATTTTTCCTGGGAATATATATATATATATAAGGAATAATTTTATAAATAATTTGCACTGCGTGAATTTGTATAAGGTGATACAGAAGAAAATTGTTGTAGCCACAACACAGTAGTTCTAGTAAGCTTCAGGCTATTTCTGTAATTTATGATTAAGCACAAAAATAAGTTTAAAAGTCAATTTCGTTTGTGATAGACATGACATAAGAGGGCTTCTTTTGTCCAGATTTAAGTAATAAATATTAATTTATCTTAATGAATTTTGGTATGCAGATATATCTGTATGTCTTGCTTATAAATAATACAAAACTTTTAATTTTTAAAATATAATTTGCACCTAACAAAGTAAAATTTTAGAAGGATAAACATGACCAAAAAAAAAAAAAAAAAAAAAAAAGACGCAATTTTCAGTGGCTTATCTTTGTCACTCAATTTCTTTAAACTGAGACGCCTGTAATATACAGAAATTGTAATTTACACAAAAAGAACTTTCATCTGATGTGTAATTAAAAAAAAAAGTTTTAAAACTTAAATAAATAAATATTTAAAAATATATATATTTAATAGCGTGATAGGCATGACAAGTGTAAAAATTTTAAGTTATTTTTTCTTTACTATTTTAAATTTAACTAGATTAAAAGCACGTTTGTATAAAGTTAAACTTTATTTAAAACATTAAAAACATCCAAAGCTTTTCGCTTTGAAATATCAAAGCACAAGCAGGGATTTTTCAAAAGCCTATTTCAAGATACTTTTTATATAAAAAGGTTTTTATTTTTTTCTATAAATGATTATATATATACATAGTTAAAAATCTTCTAGTTAAATAAATTTGATTTTTAATAATTGAATTATTTGAGATGGCTTAAAACTATTGGGATTTTAATTCAAAATATATTTTTAAGTATAAAAAGATTTTTTTTCAATAAATGATTACAGACAAAATAGTTAATTAAAATTATTTTATTTAAATAATCTAATTAATAAAACTAAATTTATATACAATTTTAATAATTAAATTATTCGAGACTACCCAATACTACTGCTATTAATCGAAAAGGATATTTTAAAAGATATTTGCATAAAATAAAATAAAAAAATTCTATAAATTATTATAGAAAAAGAAAACTAATTGAAAATCTAATCAAAAACTGATTTAATTATTAAAAATATGCATTTTTAATATATAAGTTAGATGAGAGGTTTTTTTTTTTTTTTAATTATTCTTTGGGTTTTTTGCTGAAAAATTTATTTCGAAACACTTTTTTGATTTTAATCTTATTCTCTATGAATGATTGTGAATTAAACAAAAAAAGAAAATATTTGTAGTTGAAAAAGCAAAATTAATTATTTAAAATATACCTTTCATTTTCAAAGAATTATATTGGTAAAGATCGCTTAATAATATTGTTTAGGTTTTTAACCTAAAAATCTATTTTTCGCACTGTTTTCTATTTTAAAACGCAAAAATTCATATTACAAACGAAAAATACTTTATATTATTTATGCAGACGATGATTCAAACTTAAACAAATTCAAATTTAAACAAGTATTATTCTATGTTTCAGATTTATTTTTAAATTGATATAGGGTAAACCAGGTTAATTTTTAGACAAAAAGTAAATTTTTGTTATAAAAAGGGTTTCTTTGTATATCGTTCAAATTTTATATTTTTATATTATTAATATTATATGAATTATCTTATCAGAATACTCAATTATTGTCTTTGTAAATAAAGTAAAATTAAAAAATAAATAAAAACGTGTCTAAGAATTATTCCAACAATTGGGTAATTCTTAGAAATGCACGGGGTAATTATTAGACACTGGATTTCTATGTTTTAGGAATAGAAAATAAGATTTTTACAAACAGTACTAGTCAGTCAGTATTTGGTTATATTGTGTACTTCAAATAGGGTAAAATAATTGTCAATTTAATGCACACACACAAAAAAAAAAAAAAAAAAAAAAAAAAAAAGTTACATGTTTGATTTCACACTTTATAACATTTTATAAAAATCAGGAAAAACATGGCAATAACTAAAAGCATAGTTTAATTATTAAATCTGGATGTACTAGATCCTACTAGGTCAGGTGTGGCAATAAAGCAGAAGAAGTAAAAAGTAAATTAACTCGAAAAACAGACTTCATTAACATGAAGTTATTATCTATTTCAACTTGAAATAGATAATAACATCAATTAATTTTTCGTAGTTCATTCACAAAAACAACATTATGAAACTTCTTAAGGGTTCTATAAAACGGCAACAATCTAATCATTGCTTGAAATTTTAAAGGGATCTACAGAATCTGTCTGAACTGGACCATAAAATAGATTTAGGAATTTTCATTACATTTCAAAAATTTCATTTCCAAATGATCAATCTTTTCATTTCCTTTAAAGACCTCCAAACACTTTCCCAATATACTATGATGTTTCATAATAAAGAGCAAAAAATTTATCACTAGCAATCTTATTTATTGCATTTGTTAAGTGTAGCTTCAGTTGATGTGGACTTTTTGGTAAGATATATTTTTTTAATATTAATGGTAGCATCAGAGTTGCCTATGAGGATGCATCGCTATGAAAACTTTTATCACCTGAAGAATTTCTTGATTCTTCTGGTAAAATCTTTTTGTTTGAAGTGTTGTTATTTTTCTTTAAGAAAACATTTTCCCTTCTTTTTCTTTTTTTTTTTTTTCATATAATCATCAGATGTTATAACAACTGTATCCATATTTATTATCATCTTAAACTGTTTTAGTTACTAATACTTTACTTAAGGATAAATAAATAATCTAGTTCCACGTTTAGAATCACTTCCAAGTTCTTTCACAAAAAGTAAATAAATAAAGACATCAGATTATATTTAACAAGCTACAATCTGTATATTCATTGTAATAATCTGATGTTTTTGACTGTGACTTAACGTTTTTGTTCACTTGATTTTCACTTTATTATGAATTGTAAATATAATAGTTTAAGTTATCTGATTTTTTAATAAAGTACTTACAGTTTTATAATAGTTATTGATTTTTTTTTCTTTTTTTTAATTGTGCCTAATATAATCAATAAATGGATAATCAATAGTAACTGGGCTCTTTAATTTTTTTTTTTTTTTTCATTATATTAAATTTACCTTTGATTAGAATATATAAAAAATAATTTAAACCTATTTTTTCGTTGTCTAAGAATTATCCCAGGATGTCTAAACATTACCCTAATGATTGTCTAAGAATTACCCCAGCATGAAACAATGCAACAATGCCTTTTAGAAAGGCCTTATACTCATCTCAGTTTATGAATTCTGCAATTTTCTGTTAATAAATTTGAAGGTAATGAATTTCTTCTTTAATACCATTAAAAATCTGCAACTAAAGTAAATAAATATACGCAATAAACAAATTTTAAAATATTGAAAGTAAAAGTTGATAGGTAATTTATCAGAGACATTTTTCTAGTGAAATAGGAAACTTGCTAATATGTGGATTACTGCTGAGGAATTTTTTATACAGTGAGAAAAGGCATTTAAAAACTTAAATTCAAATACAAAATCAAATAAAAATTAATATCTTTTAAACACCAAGTGCATCTAAGAATTACCCCAAAGTTTCGTGTCTAAAAATTACCCCGGTTACCCCTATATATATATAAATAAATATATATATATATATATATATATATATACGGATTTTTCGCATGGAGAAAGGCAGGTATATTGCTTATATTCGCAAAAGTTGTGCAGAGGATCCGAATAGCGTTGCTTGTTTATAAACATGCGCTGTTCCCAGTAGACTTATCTTACAAATATCTAGGATAAGTTTACAGGTAAATTTGCGCCGAAATTATGTTTCCAAGTAGCAGCCACTTGAGCATTTCTCAACACGACAACTTTAAAAATGCTGAATGAATACGAAACAAAGTTGAACAGGGAACAGTGGACTTATCTTGTATGAGTTCACTAGCCAACTTGCCCCGCCATTTTGCTTCCAAGTGGCGACCACTTGAAAATTTATCATTACGATAAGTTTCGGAATATTAATTTTATTCGAACCAAATTTGTACAGTAGATTTATCTTAGAAATACGTTTGATATATTCGTCGACCAACTTGATCCGTCATCTTATTTCCAAATGTCGGCCACTTGAAAATTTCAGATTAATATAAAAAGATATTTATGAATCTATTTGCTCAAAATTCTTTATATATACATAACCCACTACAATGCCTCTATGTTTATTGATAAATTTTATCCGCCATCTTATTTCAAAATGGCGATAAATGAGAAGAAATCAGCCTACTCTTCCGACTAAGCCGGACGTTTTGTTTCTTTTAATTAACTTCTATATTGTACCGAATTTGGCAATCGACCGTGAAAATACGTATTTTATTTGTTATTTATGCCAACGAGATATATAAATTAGAGTGCTGATTCAATGGATGAAGGATTAACTTTCCGTGGTTCAAGATAAATCACGTGACATGCTCGAATAGGTTGCTGTGTTTGGCCCTTTATCGCTATTTTGGCATTTAAAATATCAGTTCGACAAATTATCATTATTATTAGGTAATATGACAGTCCTATGACCGAAATAAATTGTTTTTAAAATAATTTTACACATATTTCACATTTTAATAAATAATAAAATACCTTTTTTTTCATCGTTTCTCAACAAAGTTTAAAAGTGTTTATAAAAGAAAATTTAAACTTTTAAAGAGCTAAATTTAACAACAAATAATAATTTTTGAACTATTTTAAGCATTTTGTCGGTTAAAGTTCAACTACACGAAATAAAAGAGAAGTAAAATCAAAATCAAAATGATTTAGAACAAAAGAATATTAAACTACTTAAGTAAACAAAGACATTGGCTGCGAAGAACAATCTCCAAACCATTGCCATAGAAATTTACTGAAAATAAGCTGTTACCAAGGAAACCACCGAATACGCAGGTGCAAGGAGAGCATGTCACATGACTCATCTTGGACCTTCTCAAGGGTTACCATTTATCACTCTACTTTATATATCTCGTTGATTTATGCCCACAAATGCAAGATCCACCATTTCATTATCAAAAAAATAACATTTTAAGGATATATTTATAAAACATTGGGTTCGAGAAAGAATCTTTCTCCAAAATCAACGATTTTAAAACAAACCTCTCGCAAAAATCGGTCAATTTAAAACGAATTCTTTACGAATATTAAATAATTTTTAAGTTTCTGGGGAAAAAAAAACAGATATAGAAAAATATTCATTTCGATAATCAACAGAAAATTTTACAAATGATTGGCAAATAAGCTTTTTAGCTTATTTGGCCATTTCGCCAGTAACTTTTTTTTTTATTTCCAGGTCTAAAAATAAGAACACAGTAAATTGAATATTAATAATTTTAATTCACGTTATATTCATTTAAATACATATTAAATACGCACTAAAATGAAAAAAAAAAAAAAAAAAAAAAAAAAAAACCAGATGAAACTTTTATTTTATTAATTATTTGGTTAAAATTTTGTTTTATTAATTATTCTTTAGTTAATAAAATAATTTTGTATTAATAAATTTTATTTTTTACTTCCATTGCCCAACTACCGTAGATGTAATGGAAGTATTGTATTCGGTCCAAAAATTCGATATGAGATTTCACTTGATTCACATGTTTTAAGGTCTCCTGCGTCCAAAAAAGGGGTTTTGGGCAAATGGTCTCTGTGTGTGAGTGTGTGTGTGTGTGAAATATCCTTTATGGGCTTGTAATTCAAACTGTAATTTTGCTTATTTACTAAGATTTTTGAGTTCAAAAGAGGTTTTTCACAAATAATGATTTTTGCAACTTGAGTGAAAAAATTGAATATCCAAATTAATGACGTGGTTTGTGAAAAATATCTAATAATCTCCTTCATTCTTTTACCGATAATTTTCTTAATTTTTACTCTATTCTAAAGAACTTTTGCATGAGTTGCCCAATAATTCAATCTATGTAATAAAAAAAAATTAAAAATTCTATCTTTCGCGCATGCGCAGTAAAAAAATATTTACTACAAATACTCATATTTTAGCGAAAATTAAACGTGCGCATTTTATGTCTCGGAATAACGGCTGTTTTTTAATGTTTTTTTATTTTTTATTTATTTATTCTATTATTATTATTATTAATTTATTTTATTTTAGTTATTTATATATTTTTGTATGCGTGTGCACACCGAGAATAGCTGAATGTAAAACAATCTAATTTTAGTATATTTTTCTTTTAGAATGATACAAAAAAGAGCAAATATTTTTCGAAAGAAATTTCATTAATCGTAAAAATATTCTCCATAGACAAAATTTGAAACTGGTGCTCTTCTCAAAATTCTTTCTCGTAATTTGAGTATAATCTTAAATGATGCCGATATATCTTCATTTACGCAGACGATCGTTCCTTTCGGATTAATGAAAAGAGAAAACGAAAGAGCTTCTCAAATTTATCGTTTGCATTCAGACAGAGAAAAAGCGATAAATTTAGTCGATTTGCTGAGTTTTGATAAACAGATTAGACGGAAGATAAAATTAATATGCTTTATTTTCCATATGACTGATTTTTATTGAAAAAGAATATGATTTCAGCAAACGAATTTAGTCGTACCTTTTGTTAAATTTTTGCATACATTTTATAGTTAACTTCATTGTTAGGTTTCTCTGGTTTTATTTAGTTCATCAATTTATTGTTTTATGTTTTTTTTTGATAAATCCTTCTATATTTTTACTTCCAATACCCGACTGCCGTAGGTAATGGAAGTATTGTATTCGGTCCGAAAATTCTATATCGAGTTTTCACCTGATTTACATGTTTTAAGGTCTCCTGAGATTAAAAAAGTATTTTTTAGCAATTGGTCAATGTGTGTGTGTGTGTGTGTATGTATGTATGTGTGTGGGGAATCTTCTGACTATTGCCTGAAATTATTTGTTTTTAATTTACTCTAAGAGAAAACAGATAAAGACCAAACGTTAAAATTTTGGCTTCGGTATTCAGGAAGCCTCAAAACGGGTAAATATACAAAAAACCAAGTGATGAATATTTAGCTTAAAAACTACATTATTTACCATATGGCTATGAGGAATTAATTTCAATTCCACAGCAGCTTTTCTGGACATGGTCAAATATTATATTAAAGCACTTTTACTAACAATAAAAAAGAATTTTATGACTTAAATATTGGCAGTCCTGTATATCTTCTGAAAGTTATGTACACACCACATGGTGCAAATAATTATAATCCTATATTAATAACACACGGTACAACCTGAAATACACTTTCATCGATTTTCAAGCATTGTCGCACTATAATCTAGTTCTTTTGTGTAGCCCTCTACACGATCATTGATTGATTTCCATACCATATTCTACATGAAACATGATTTTACGCAAATACACAATCTATATTCGTTTCATTTGGTGTAGTGCAGTCTATAGATGTCAAACTCTACTTATCGGCAATTTCCCCCATAGACGTAATGTATTTGAATTCTCTTGGGTGTCCCTGTAAACGAACCATTTGCTTCTTGTCAACGAAAAGTTTAGTGTAGCATCCCTTTGTGATATACATTTAGAATACTAAATTTCGAATTTTGATACAATTTGCCTCACGTATTATCAATCACGAATTTTCGACTGTTTATATCTCATACAGTATGCTTTCAGCATGAACTCCTCCAATTAGAGAAT
The DNA here is from genome assembly GCA_963930645.1 of Salticus scenicus. NCBI lineage: Eukaryota > Metazoa > Arthropoda > Arachnida > Araneae > Salticidae > Salticus > Salticus scenicus. The sequence goes on along the minus strand of OZ005659.1, from coordinate 18,349,208 downwards.
CGCGATATTTTCTATCCTTATTCTTTAAAAACCTCACGAAGTGACTTATCGCCAATTTTTACATTTGAGAATTTCGTTTATGCTTAAAAATAACCCTGTCTCAACAAAACCCATGCTCAAAACCCTGTCTCAAAGTAACCCATGCAGCTCAACAAAGTCGTTCAGTAGTTTTGAGTAGTTTTTGAAATAATATTTCAAAAGTAGTCTGACATCTTTACGATGAAAATATCTCTCAAAATTGACGTTTATGTGAAATTTTGCCCTATACTGCCATGTTAAGAAATTCGTAAATTTCCAATAACTTGCGAAATTTTCAAAGTAGCATATTTATAGTTACTGATGTTCATTCCGGCATCAAAACTGATATTTTAAAACTGGTCTGACATTTTTACAGTAAAACGTTTCTATTTAATGCACGTTTAAGATAATTTTTGTCCTATTCTCCCATGTTAAGAAAATCGTAAATTTCTAATAACTTACGAAGTTTTTAAATTAGAATGTTGCAAATGAATAGGGTTCTTGCCAGTGTCGAAATTAATATTTTAAAACTGATCTGACCTCTCTGCGATAATTTGTTCTTGAGATATCGTATACACAGACTAACAAACTAACGGACTAACAGACACCCTACAGACAGACACCATACAAATTTTGTCATTTTCGGATTCCTCACACCTGAAAACGTGTAAAAAAGTCAAAAAACCGAGGTCGAAAATTTTCACGATTAGCTAAGTTCCCCATACCTATAGTATGATGGGGAACTAAAATAAAGAGAAAACGATCCGTTTGCTTCTTGATTAAGCTTCTAGTAGAACATTTTTATGTCGTTCTAATTGCTAATGAACTAAATTTACAAGTGACTAGAAATGAAAAATTGAAAGTATATACGTTTGGAAGTAAAACCCTGATAGAAAAAACCTATGTCATAGTTAAATTAAAGCTCGTGAATAAAAATAATCCTGATCATAATATTCAAATTGAAGCGTTAGTTACGGATGAAATTTCTGGATCGTTTATTCACCCTCCCCCTAAATTGGAAAAAATCACGAAAAATGATAATTTTCAGAATTTAGAATTAGCTGATATACATAATAGTAAAGAAAGCATTACACTTTTGATAGGAGTCGATCATTATTATGATATTGTGTTAGGTAATATTAGGCGCATAATTAAAAATTTAGTAGCAGTAAAAAATGTGTTCGGTTGGGTTTTACAGGGAATTAAAATCGATTCTCTTGAATCATTAACCATGAGTATCATAGTAGAAGAAAATTTGTTGTCAAAACAAATAGAAAATTTTTGGAATTTCGAAAATTCAGGTCTTATTAATCCGAAAGAAGAATTTGACTTTTCCGAAAATAAAATTATGAAAAATTTTGAATCAGAAATTAAGTATGAAAATAAACGATAGATTTTCGAGACTCCAGTACAAATTTTGTAGAAACCCAAATTTATTTTTTGCATACAACAATGTTTTACAGGATTATTTGAGAGAGGGGATTATAGAACCCGTTACGGATTTGGAGGAAAATTCTACAACCTTTTATTTACCACATAGAGCGGTAATAAAAACAAATCGTATAACAAGTAAATTACGAATCGTGTTTGACGCGTCTTCCCATGATTACAATAATCTTTCTCTTAATAACTGTCTACAAATTGGACCTAATCTTTATGAAGATATTTTTGACATTTTGTCTAGATTTAAATTTCATCCAGTAGCCTTTACTGCGGACAGGAAACAAGCATTTTTACAAATTTTGATAGATGAGGAAGATAAGGACGTAACACGATTTTTGTTGAAAGAAAGTCCTCACGAAGGCACCTCTCCCCTTCAGATTTTTAGATTCAGTAGAGTTTTGTTTGAACTTAATTGTAGCCCATTCTTATTGGCTGCGACGATAAAACATCATTTGAAAAAATTTAGCGACACACATAGGGAGACTGTTAGTTTTTTAAATGAAAACGTTTATGTAGATGACATAATAGGAAGCCACCCATCAGTAGAGAAGGCTTTAACTACAAGTCTAGACTCAATTAGTATCTTTAAAGACGCGAGTGTGCAACTTCACAAATTTAATACAAATTCGAGACCATTACATGAATTTTGGGTACAAAAAAATGTTATTAGCAAAGATTCTAAAATATATGAAGAAAATGATCCCCCCTAATAAAGTTTTGGGTTTAGGGTGGAATAACTTGAAAGACACTCTCTATTTTGATTGTAGGGTTTAATAAACCTCGTTTCTAAACAGATAAATACCAAAAGGTTTGTTTTACAAGTGCTAGGCAAGATTTATGATCCTATCGATTTCCTAGGACCCTATATCTTAAGACTTAAATGCATTATGCAGATGATCTGGAAGACTGGTCTTAATTGGGATGATACATTACCTGATGATTTGAAAAAAATATGGAAAGACTGGTGTAATAAAGTAACTCATCTTTCTAAATTTCCTGTGCCGAGATATTATTTTTCTGATTTTCCAGAATTTAACATCAGTGATTTGCAATTACATATTTTCTCAGATGCTAGTATCAAAGCATTTGGCACTGTTGCTTATTTTAGAATTAAAGAAATCTCTAATGAAAAATGTAAAACGATATTCGTCGCTTCCGAAAATAGAGAAGCGCCTTTGAAAAATCTCACGCTACCTTAACTTCAACTCACAGCTGCGTTGTTGGCAGCTAAACTAGGTCATAATATTTTGAGAGGTCTGAAATTATATATACCCACGTTTTACCGGACAGACTTAATGATCCCTTTTTTTTTTATTAGAGGTTCTCCAGAGAAGTTCAAGCCGTTTGTGCAGAACAGAGTACAAGATATTCGTGAATTGACATCTCCTTCAAACTGGAGGCACTGTCCCGCTTCGCCTAATCCTTCCGACCTTGTATCCAGAGGTGCAAAGATCATAAAATTAATTAATGATAGATTGTGGTTAAATGGGCCTGAATGGCTCAGTTCACCCCCCGAACTGTGGCCTAAGCCTGATGATAAACAAAAGCTAGATGTAGAAAGTTTAGAATATAGAAAAAAGATAAAAGAAACACTCCTTTTCAATTGCATGACAGAACAGCTAGAAAACCCCATTGATATCAGAAAATACAGCAGTTTAGAAAAATTAATCAGAGTTACAGCTTGGGTAAAAAGATTTATTAAAAGAATAAAAAAAAAATTCCAGAAGTTAACAATACATTGACAACTGAAGAACTAATACAGGCTGAGAAACATTTGATATCGAATGAACAAAAGGTGTATTTTTTAAATCAATTTCACTCGCTAATAAATGAAGAACTTATTGATAAAAATTCTCCCCTTAGCAACTTAACTCCTATGCACTTTTTAAATTTCGGTAAAGAAATCACCTATCCAGTGAATTTCGCTGACATCATTGAAGGTGCTTCAAACAAAACATCTGTTTTAACACGCAAAAGATACCAATCACTGTTATTAAAATAATTGTGGAATAGATGGAAAAGCCAATACCTATAGGATTTGAAAAACACCTCATGCTTTAAAGAATCCTACTACACAACCTGAACTGAAAGTAGGAGATATTGTACTAATTGGTGATGATTCAAAAATCAAACTTTTGTGGAATCTAGGTATAATCCAGAAAACAATCGTCGACAGAGATCACAACATCCGATCTTATGAGGTTAAGACTGCCAATGGTGTTTTAAAAAGAAATGTTCAGCATTTATACCCACTGGAATTGACTTAATTAAAAACTTTAATGCTACGAACTGATAAAATAATATAAACTTTTGAGAAATATTTGAAATTTAGAAACCTTTATTTAATGAACACTTTTTCTTTAATTTTCAGAATATTTGATATCCTTTTTTGAATAATTTAGTGAATTTTATTTGATTATTGAAAATATTAAAATTTTGCATGTGTTATTATCTCTATATTTAAGTTTGTTTATATTTGATAACTAAGAGTTAATTGTTTAAATAATAATGTGTTTGCTTTATGTTTAATATTGATATTTCAATTTAATATTTCAATTTGATCTTTTATTGATTTAGTTATAGTACTTTAGTAAATTATTGCCGGCCTTGGGAATCCACCGGATAGATAATAAATAAATTCTTGTCGAGCCATGTTCTTAGTCAGTCTAAGACATGATTCGACACGTATTTATTTAACAAAACAGTATTAAGTGTAGCTTTTTTATATAGGCATTAGTGCTAGCGCTCGATTAATTTGTTACCTGAGAAAGTGTTCTTTGGAGACAAACCATTAATAGATAGAAGGAAGTAGAAATCTTCATAATTATCAATGCCAGATTGAAGGATATTAAAATTGGATACTATCGTGTACTGACTTTCTTATTCTAAGGCATGAAAAATATTCAAAAATAAGCAATTCAAGCTACAGATTTGAAACAAATGTTATTCAAAAATGTATTCATTTCTGTTTTCAGGGATGTTAAATTTAAAATTGTGCAAAATAATAAAAGCAAAGATTCTTTGGTTAAAAAAATAACTTATAAAAAGAAAAAGCAGTTCAATTTGAAATTAATATTTTTCAGGTAAACTGAGATGAAGCAATTTTATATTTGGCGATTTATGTCTCTTTGGCGATATTTAACAGTTTTTCAGCAATTAAGATACGAAATTTTGATTTTTAAAAGCTAAATTTTATAAAAGCTCCTAGATTAAGTAATTATCTATCTGAAAAACCAGTTTTCAAAGAATTCTGCACATTTATGAACTCTCTAGCTTGATTAAAAAAAATTTCTTGACGAAGAATTTTTTTACTTTCTTCTATATGTAATATAGAGAAAGTATTGGATTCGTAAAAATTTTCGACCTCGGGTTTTTGATGGATTTACACGTTTTGAGAGATGTAGAACACGATTTGACTATTTTTAGAAAATGTCTGTCTGTCTGTCTGTCTGTCTGTCTGTGTGTGTGTGTGTGACAAAATTTTGTGGCAACTGTATCTCAGAAACTACTGCACAGAATTTCATACAAATTGGTATGTAGTTGCACCTTGACATAAATTAGTGCCTATCAACTTTTGGTAAAAATTATCCTACAGGTTGCGTTGCCATCCCGCTTTTTCTAAATTTTTAACATGGTAATATAGGACAAAATTTTGTATAAATGTGCGTAAAGAGAATTATTTTTTAGTAATCATTATGAAATTTACAAGAATTATTTATAATAGAGATAGTCAACTGGGAAAAATTTTTTGTATCTGTAGTAGCCTCGCCACCCCCCCTGGGGGGGGGAGTCCCCCTCGGAGGGAGTAAATTTTCAAGATGGGTATCTTTCGAAAGGTCTAATCAATACCTTTAAAACGAATGGTTGAACTATAAATCTGTGATAATTTAAAACAAAGTTATCGATTTTTTTTTACTTTTAACAAAAAAAAAAACTTATTTTATTTTTTTTATTTTTTTTAAACGAAATTTAACTAGACTTGGTATTCAGTTGGCTCCTGACATAAACTGGGGCTGATTATATTTGGGAATCAATCGCTAAACAGGTGGCGCTGTGATCGTATTTTTTCTAAATTTTTAACATGGCAGTATAGGACAATATTTCGTATAAATGTACATAATGAGAGTTATTCTTAACCTGTGATTGTGAAATTAATATGAATTATTGATAATAGTAATAGTTAATTAGGAAAAAAATTTGGGGCATTGCTTCCCCCCCCCCTTGGGGGAAGTACCCTCCGGGGAGGGTAAATTTTCAAGATGGGTATCTTTCGAAAGGTCTCGTCAATACCTTTAAAACGAATGGTTGAACTATAAATATTTGATAATTTAAAACAAAGTTATCGATTTTTTTTTACTTTTAACAAAAAAAAAAACTTAGTTTTTTTTTTTTTTTCTTTTTTTTTTTTTTTAAACGAAATTTAACTAGACTTGGTATTCAGTTGGCTCCTGACATAAACTGGGGCTGATTATATTTGGGAATCAATCGCTAAACAGGTGGCGCTGTGATCGTATTTTTTCTAAATTTTTAACATGGCAGTATGGGACAATATTTCGTATAAATGTACATAATGAGAGTTATTCTTAACCTGTGATTGTGAAATTAATATGAATTATTGATAATAGTAGTAGTTAATTAGGAAAAAAATTTGGGGCATCGCTTCCCCCCCCCTTGGGGGAAGTACCCTCCGGGGAGGGTAAATTTTCAAGATGGGTATCTTTCGAAAGGTCTCGTCAATACCTTTAAAACGAATGGTTGAACTATAAATATTTGATAATTTAAAACAAAGTTATCGATTTTTTTTACTTTTAACGAAAAAAAACTGAAAAAAATCTTTTTTTTTTTTTTTTTTTGTTACTGCGTGAATTTGTATAGGAAGATATTTTCATTTTTCTGCGATATTTGGTTCTTCCAATATTTAAAACTTTACGGAAAAAAAATTTGCCAATTTAACATGGGAAAGTTGGTTTCTCTATAGTAAGCATTTAACGATCTTGGGTTATTTCTGTCGATTTTATTATTGGCGCGTTCTGCTTTGTGTTAGTGGTAGTTTGTTTATTTTGCTTTTCTCTGAGCTTGGCTTGGCAAAACGACCGTTTCTGCTTGATTTCATTCTCCACGCACTTTTTTTTTTTTTAAATTCAATATTACAATATATATATGAAATATTACATATAAAATACAATATATATATTCAATATATATATGAAAAAAAATCAAGGTGTAATCAGTACATATCCAGAAGATGTAGCCAACAAATATTCAGAAGTCATCATCAACACAAGTTCAGGAGGTACAACTATAGTATCTCCCCACAGCTGAATTTGGCGATTTTTCTTTGGCGCCGATTTGATCGATAACGATGTCGTTCTGGACTGTTTGCGATATAATATGGCAGCCTGCATGCTGTTTATTTTGGATTTATGATTTTATGATTTATGATTTATAATTTAGCTTATGATTTTAACATTTATGATTCATGATTTTTAGATTTATGATTTAGCCATAATCGCCAAATTCAGCTGTGGGGAGATACTATAGTTGTTCCGCCCTCATCAATATTTATTCAGAAAATATTATCAACAAATATTCAAAAGCCATTAAATTTATGAATGGTGATGGTCTGTCTCGAATACTTCAAACCGGCAATACGTTTTCACAATACAATCAAGGATGAATCTTTCACTTGTCACTAGGTTTCGAAAAATGTGATTTTTTTTTTTTTTTTTTTTCGATTTAAATTAGTATTTTATATAGTTTAAGAAATTAAATAGTAAAATCAGATACTGGCGGACATCTTGGCAACTTCAAAGTGTAATACAATAAATGGCGACAATGCAAAATCGCTATTTGAAAGAAATTTTCCTGTCGTGCTGCTACTACTACTACTAATGAAATGTTTAAAATATTTGTATTAATCACATAAGATATTTATTTTCAACGTATCTGACTAAATCATATTCTACAAAAGTTCACTTTAAAAAGTTGCATATTTACTGTTGTAAGCACCATTTTAAATCTAGCTATACGTTGGAAATAAATGCAGAGTGTTACATATTGTCCTAAATTAACTAAAAAAATTCAATAGTAAAAAATATAGGCATTAGAAAACATAAATTCATAATTTCTTTAATCAAGCAATAATACCCAGAAAATTCATCGTTAAACAGTGACAAAAGTTTAACAAGTGGATCATATACTAAAGCTGTAATGCTAAATGGTTTAGATGTTAAGAATTTCTCTCTGTTCTAAAAAGTTAGCGCTATCGTTATTTATTTTGTTTTCCTAGCTGCCTAGCATATGTTTTCTCTCAAAATAAGGGTAAATTGTTATTAAATTGTCGAACGTTAAAACAGATTTTTTACATATTATAAACGATATAATATTAAATATTGTTTATTTCAATGTGATATCAAATATGGTGGATTACTATAATATTGTTCGACTTTTCTCTTGTGTTGTGTTTCGTTAATATTCCAATTCAATGGAAGGTAAAGGTGCGAATAGTCGGATAGAATCCACAGAGGTTAATAAGCGAAGTGAGTCGGGGGTTGGTGAGCGGAGCGAGCAGGGGACAACCCCCCCCCCTAGTATATTAAAAAAAGTTTCTGTAGCTGGCGTCAAATTTTTTTGTCTGCGACAGCATCTTCTCGCGGAGGGCAAAATGCTCTGCATTATGGGAAGTATCAATGTGTTCCGAATACTTCAAGGACGGCATTTCAGGTAGTTAGAAATCTGTATCATTTTAATTAACGAAGTTATTAAACAAAAACCTCGGGTTTATAAAGGTATTCTATTTGCCATTAAAGAAATAATTTCTCTTATTACATCATTTTCCACAATGACGTCATTCTCCATAGGGAAATAAAAATGTTATCACTGGTGCAAAAAAATAAAATACATTCCGCAAACATCTTTTTTTTTTTCTACTTTTAGAAAATTAATTTTATTACTGGCAAAATTTATGTTTATTTTATTTATTTGTTCTTTTTTTTTTTTTTGTGAATAACGAAATAATGTCGTGTCTGTATAACTAACCGCGTTTCTCTTTACCATTAAATTGTATTTATTATTAGTTCCCCATCATACTATAGGTATGGGGAACTTAGCTAATCGTGAAAATTTTCGACCTCGCGGTTTTTTGACTTTTTTACACATTTTCAGGTGTGAGGAATCCGAAAATGACAAAATTTGTATGGTGTCTGTCTGTAGGGTTTCTGTTAGTCCGTTAGTTTGTTAGTCTGTGTACACGATATCTCACGAACAAACGATCGCAATGAGGTCAGATCAGTTTTAAAATATTACTTTCGATACTGGCAAGAACCCTATTCATTTGCAACATTCGAATTAAAAAACTTCGTAAGTTATTAGAAATTTACGATTTTCTTAACATGGGAGAATAGGGCAAAAATTCATTTAAACGTGCATTAAATTGAAACGTTTTACTGTAAAAATATCAGACCAGTTTTAAAATATCAGTTTTGATGCCGGAATGAACATCAGTGACTATAAATATATTACTTTGAAAATTTCGCAAGTTGGTGGAAATTTACGAATTTCTTAACATGGCAGTATAGGGCAAAATTTCACATAAACGTCAATTTTCAGAGATATTTTCATCGTAAAGATGTCAGATTACTTTTGAAATATTATTTAGGACACTGGCATGAATATTAATGACTATGAATTTCCCAATATAAAAATTTCGCAAGTTATTGGAAATTTACGATTTACTTAACATGTCAGAATAAGGCAAAATTGAGCATAAACTTACATTTTGAGGATCGTAAATACATTAGACAACTTCAAAATTACATTTATGATATTTGTTTGAACATGATATGATTGAATACAAATATTCTAATAAGAAAATTTCGTAATTTACGATTTTATCAACATAGCGAAATTGTAAATTTTTCATATAAATATGAATTTTGAGGATTATTGCATTGGAAATAGTAGCATGAAAACTAAACAACGGAATTGGCCCTGATAAAATAAATAATTAGATTAGAATAAGATAAATATATCGAAGTGAACGGTGTAAAGCCAATTAGGCGGGAGTAGTGTAAAAAGGAGAGTTCACCGACACGGTGGAGGCGCGGAGGCGCGCTGTGGCGCGCGCGCCACCACCCTGTTAGAGCGCGCCTCTACGCCTCCACCGTGTCGGTCAACGTCTCCTTTTTACACTACTTAGTCATCATCTTGGACGAGGGGGTGTTGCCACCGGAAGAATATAAACTTTTAGAGCGTTGCCACCGAAAGAATAGAAACTTTGACTATCATCTTGGATGAGGTTTGGTGGTGCCATCTATCGGGAATTTTGAGGAGTTAGATTTATTTTCCTTATTTTTTTCACAATTTCGGGGACTTCAAAATTTTTTCGACTTTTTGCAGGGGATTAGATGACGTCACGATCTTTTGGGACTTAGCCTGAAAAGAGATACAGTTTATGAAATAAGAGTTAGAAAAATGTATAGAAAAAAGTTAGAAAGAGAATACAAAATTTAAGAAATGAGAGTTAGAATGAATAAAGTTAGAAAAAAGAGAGAGAAAGAAAGAGTTCACCTTGAGCGCCTGGGAGATTGCCCTCCCGAGGCCCTGCGGTGCCCCTTTTCACTCCGTAGAGCAAGGCGGGAGTTAGTTCCTTTAAAAAAAAAAAAAATAAATAAAAAAAAATAAAAAATGTCAACCTGAAGAACTCATCACATAGTTTTCTGAGGTTGTCTTCAAAGCATGGGTTCAGACAATTTTCATAGATGCGAAACAATCTGTACAATCTTCATGGATGCAGAAACAATTTAAAAATATACAGGATGCAGGAACAATCTTCATAGGTGCGAAACAATCTGTACAATTTAAATAGATGCAGAAACAATTGATATATACAGGGTGCAGGAACAATCTTCATAGGTGCGAAACAATTTAAAATATATACAGGGTGCAGGAACAATCTTCGTAGGTGCGAAACAATCTGTACAATTTAAATAGATGCAGAAACAATTGATATATACAGGGTGCAGGAACAATCTTCATAGGTGCGAAACAATTTAAAATATATACAGGGTGCAGGAACAATCTTCATAGGTGCGAAACAATCTGTACAATTTAAATAGATGCAGAAACAATTGATATATACAGGGTGCAGGAACAATCTTCATAGGTGCGAAACAATTTAAAATATATACAGGGTGCAGGAACAATCTTCATAGGTGCGAAACAATTTAAAATATATACAGGGTGCAGGAACAATCTTTATAGGTGCGAAACAATTTAAAATATATACAGGGTGCAGGAACAATCTTCATAGGTGCGAAACAATTTAAAAATATACAGGGTGCAGGAACAATCTTCATGGTTGCAGAAACAATTTAAAATATATACAGGGTGCAGGAACAATCTTCATAGGTGCGAAACAATTCATATATACAGGGTGCAGGAACAATCTTCATGGTTGCAGAAAAAATTGATATATACAGGGTGCAGGAACAATCTTCATAGGTGCGAAACAATTGATATATACAGGGTGCAGGAACAATCTTCATAGGTGCGAAACAATCTGTACAATTTTCATAGATGCGAAACAATCTGTACAATCTTCATGGATGCAGAAACAATTGATATATATACAAGGTGCAGGAACAATCTTCATAGGTGCGAAACAATTTAAAATGTATACAGGATGCAGGAACAATCTTCATAGGTGCGAAACAATTTAAAATATATACAGGGTGCAGGAACAATCTTCATAGGTGCGAAACAATTGATATATACAGGGTGCAGGAACAATCTTCATAGGTGCGAAACAATTTAAAATATATACAGGGTGCAGGAACAATCTTCATAGGTGCGAAACAATTTAAAATATATACAGGATGCAGGAACAATATATACAAAAATTTTCACTATGGATGCTGCGGTATTCTGTAATGGCCATAAGCCAGACTGGTGATTCCATCATCTAGCAGATACCTCTTGTCATCAAAAGGAGATAAACACTTTTTGTTTTGATTAACTGTATAGAGTTGATGACGTTCTTGTAGGATTCTGGTTTGTTGCTCATACGTGGCTATCTCCTTTTGCAGGCATTCTTGATAGTCTTGAACACTTAATTTTTTCCTTACGATGCAGGTTGATATGCCTTTTGCTCTCTTCTTTTCACCACCAGCTGACTGTATGGCATACATTTTGGGCTTTAATCCAATGAATTTGTAGGCAGCTTGACTGTGGAGTTCGTCTTTAAACTTTCCAAGGACCTTTTTGTTAGTTGTAGAATATAGCGGATGATTTTCTGGATACTCTGAGAAGTCAAAATGATGCTGATCTTCCTTCATATCTTGATACATGTCTGCTGTCTGGATACAGTACGTCAAGGAGTCTGTATCCGTGAACAACAAAGTTGCACGACTTTCATACTTTTTCATAACGAAATTGTAGTGAAAGTCGTACATGAGCAACTTTGCTAATTCAAGGATACAGAAACCCACGTATATCGGCCTATTCATCAGGATGGTGGGTTTTGTTTTCTCCACAGCTACGAGGTTATTACAAAATTCTTTAAAAGTCGTGAAATTCGGTGATGCAACTAATTTTTGGGCTCTGACTTCATTGTTACACAGTTCTATGTTACGACGTTTTCTCAAATTTTCGATGGTCTTTCCATAGACGCTATTGTTCAACAGTTTAAAGAAATCTTTCTCAAAGCTGTTCTTTGCAGATTTTCGTTTATCTGTGTTGAAGTCTACATACTTTTTTAGCCAGGGTGCTTGTCGAAATTTCAAAACCTTGTTCACTTTTAATAGCTTCATTCCAAGTTTTAGGTATAACTGTAGATTTCTGTAATGTACAACATACTCTGATTTATTGTGAAGGTTTGGAATGAGTTTGGGTGTTCCTGAATACTTTTGGTTCTGCAACAAGGACTTGGCATAGGTGGAGAGCATTTCTTCTGTCACGGTCATTCTTTCAGGTGCAAGTGGGTAGCTATTGTGGAGGTCATGCAGATTTGTCGGGTACTCCAAATTCACTTCAAAAATGAAGCCTTCAGCTGCATCTTCGGGTATGTTCATGATGAAATCTTCAGTAATGTTAGAGGGGTCCATCCATTGAAACTTGCCATAAGGCATGTACTGGGACATAGCCCAACCGTAAAGGTTGTTCGCATCCCAGTACATGATATAACTAGAGGGCTTACTTGAGTCGTAGTGAGGAGTGTGCGGGTTGTTTGCAACAGCGAAACGGTGTGAAATCTGCGACACACCCCCGCGCACCCCTTTTTCAATAAACAGCAGCATGTTGATATCCGTAAGCAGCTCTAGCTTAACATCAGTCATCTTCAGACAGGCTTGCCAGGACAGTCCAGGAGAGGTGTATAAATGGGCAGCATCGATGTTATAATAGTGTAAGCAAAGACTTCTAAAATTTTGGAACACATCGGCAAGTAGCAAAACATCTGTCTTCACATACAGGTCATGATACTCGCCGAGGTTTCTTATCTGGAAGACTTCCCATATGTTTTTTGCATGTTGATAATCAGATTCTTCGACGGCTTCGTTCGTGAGAGAGTTGAAAAACGCTGAAGGAGGCGGCAACACTGTTTCTTGGAATTTATCAAATCCAGTAATGTAGTCATAGGGGTATACTCCTTTTCTGGTGAGGAGACTTAGATCGGTACTTGAATTAAAGTGGTCTTTTAGAATGTTAAACTGACTAATATCCAAATTCTTCACCAACTATTCTAACGAAGCAGGCAAAAATTGGAAGGAGTCAAGAAAGACGAGTTGTACAGGACTGTCAGGTTTCTTCAAAGTGAATGATATATATTTTTCTAACGTTGTTGCGATAACTTGTATCTGATGGTCTTGAAAATGGCCTAATTCTGTCATAATATGGTGGGCATCATAATTCTTCAAGTTGTGGAAAACCACGGGAATCTTCATAGGCTGCTTAAAATTAAGGTTGCAGCTAGCATGGGCGGCACCTCTAAAAACTCCAGTTTCGTGATTGTGATCCCGAACTTTAATGCATCCGGGTAACAGGGGTTGACGACATATGCTGCACCTTGTAGCATTTTGGAACGCCTCCTCTTCTTGGGCAGAGAGCTTCATAGGCTTAATTTCTCGTAGTTTGTCTTCAAGGATATCTTTTTCCATGATGATATTTTCTAGAAAATGCTTGACTGCATTCTCTCCTCGATAGCTAAAGATAGGCTTGACGGCTTTGCCATCAGACCCTACGATTACATAAGCGTAACCGCAGGGTGTATGACGGGCTGTATGTTGCAGGTAGGAGTTTAATGAGGATGGAGCAGCTGATGCAATAGGTTCTAACAAACTTTCAAAGTCTGCGTAGATGATATAGCTGATAGGGTGTTGAAGATGGGTTCCCGTGAACTCTAATATATTTTTCTCCTTGCTGGGCATCTCAATGGCTTGGGCAGTGTGTTTTTTGCAGTTTGTTTCATGAACTTTTAACAAAAGTTCTGTTGAAAAACCATGCAGGCATCTATAACAATAATACTGTTTTGTGCGGTCTCCCATTAATCTGGAAAAGTTCCGTATTAGACAATAGTGGTGGGCACCTTCCTCGTTCGCCAGGAGTAATAAGTTGATAGCTTCAACATCTTCTACTTCGGAAATTCTTAAAATGGTCACTTTAGAGTTTTCGTAGCCGAAGACGTTGATTCTAAGATTGTTCAGGTTTTCTATGAGGCCTATTTTTGAGATGGGAACAGGGTACTGAACATTACCCATCTTGATTTCATTTTCATGAGGTAAATAGTGGGAGACTCGTTCGGGTTTTCTTGTGTAGTCTAAATTCAGTTTGTGTGCTAGCAGGCACCATAGGAAGCACTTGTTATCGCTGTTCTGTATATTTAAGATGGCTTTCTTGGCAAGCAGTTTCGCTGGCAATTCTTGATAGCTGCTCGCTCTCAAGGGGTTATATTTAGCAGACTTGAATTCTAGGTAGTAGATGTTTCTCAGCACCCAGCCGGAACCTCTCTCTAAGAACTCTTCGTAGTTTTGAATAATCTTCATAAATCCTACACTTATTTGATCATCAATTAAATCAGGAGTGTGTTGCTGGTAGCAGGGTGTTCTGAAGTACGCATCCATAATTTCCAGCTCTCCTTCGGCTGTCTCTCTTTCAAAGCAGACTTTTATTACCAGGTACCATTTGATGGAATCTTTCTCATACAATTCCTGTAGGATGTTTTCATGTATCTCGGCACGAATAGACTCTAAAAAGATTTTCACATCGTACCGACTGGCTTCAGTAGGTTCAATGAGCACCGTCTTAAACGTGTTCAAAGCTTGTGTATAGGGTCGTCTTCGAGAGAGTGGTGGAGGAGTCGTTTTCGGTTTCTTCCGGCTCTCACTTAGGCTATTTGAATGCTGAAGTCGCATATGGTTCATTAATGATGACTTAGAGGAAAAGGTGGACTGGCATTCTTTGCAGGGGTAGTTATGACTCTTTAGATGAGCGTTGTACTCGTCCAGGCGACTAAACTTTCTTTGGCATGTAGCACATTGATGGGTGGAAGTGTCAGCATCATGCAACTTCTTATGTCGGTTTAAGGCATCCTTTCTGGAGAACTCCTTCAAACACACAGAACAGGAGAAACCCTATAAAAGAATAGAAAAACGATTTTTAATCAAAGTGTTACAATTTTTAATCAAAGTGTTACAATTTTTCGAAATATCACAAAAACTTTAAGAAATAATACACACCTTAGAGGGACCGGGCTGAGGATCTACAGATTCTTGTAATTCACTCGTGGACTGATGCGATTTTCGGTGTCTATTTAGGTTGTCCTTTCTGGAAAATTCCTTATGGCAAATGAGACACACGAACATTTTTTCTGTGTTGTGTGTTTTCTTGTGTCTAGTCAAATCCCGACTTCTAGAAAAAGATTTCCCACAAGTAGGGCAAACAGGTTGAACCTATAATAAGAAAGACAATTTTTTAACTTTTGTAAAAGGGACAATTTTTCAAACTTTTCTAAAAGGAAACACTCTCATTTTTAATGCAAAACAATACATACCTTAGAAGGCTCAGGTTGGGCTTCAGGTTGAACCTCAGGTTGGGGGGCGTCGTCCCATTGGGGGTTTCGCCACTCCTCGTCATTCATCTCGGCAACATCACACAGCATATGAAATTCGTCATCGGGTATACCGAAGGAAATACCCAACTGAAAATAAACGAATAGGATGCAACTTTAAAAAATTTTAGAAAAATAAATTCTTCTAGTTAAAGATTTGATATACAAAAGGTTATACATATCTAACTTTTATACAACATAAATAAATAAATTTAATCTATTCGATGAGTCATTAAATAAACGAATCATTTTATAAACATAGGATGCAACTTTAAAAAATTTTAGAAAAATAAATTCTTCTAGTTAAAGATTTCATATACAAAAGGTTATACAAATCTAACTTTTATACAACATAAATAAATAAATCTATTCGATGAGTCATTAAATAAACGAATCATTTTATAAACATAGGATGCAACTTTAAAAATTTTTAGAAAAAATAAATTCTTCTAGTTAAAGATTTAATTAATCTAACTTTTATACATACACGCTACTATTTTAATAAACCAATACACTATTTTAACTAAACATAGGATTAGGTATGCAAATTTTAAAAATTTTTTAGAAAAATAAATACTCCTAGTTAAAGATTTAATAAACAAAAGGTTATGTAAATCTAACTTTTATACATACACGCTACTATTTTAATAAACCAATACACTATTTTAACTAAACATAGGATTAGGTATGCAAATTTTAAAAATTTTTTAGAAAAATAAATTCTCCTAGTTAAAGATTTAATAAACAAAAGGTTATGCAATTCTAACTTTTATACAACATAAATAAATTGATTAAGTATAATCTAATTGATAGCTTATCAAACGATGAGTCATCCTAAACATGTCTGAACACTAACATTTTATTGTATAAGCTATGCGATGACTCATCAAACGATGAGTCATCCTAAACATGAATGAACATGAATCTACTTGAACACTAACATTTTATTGTATAAGCGATAATTACTATATAAATCACAAAGTATAGGATGTTGGAAATTAAATAAACAACACTAGTTGATGAAAATTATAAGTAAACTGATTTTCTAGTTAATAATTAAATTTTTTATTTATAATGAATGCAAATTAAGTTTCTCATAAGTAAACAATAATAATAACTTTTTGATTTGAATATTATAAAAAGCACCTTTAAACGAAGTATGAGTCATAAATTTTGTAAGAAAATAAATTATTAGAATAATAAATTTTTAGTTTAAACTTATGAGAATAAGTTTTAATTAAATCTTCTAATTAAAAAGTTTTTCACTTATAAAATAATTTCTATGTCATATGATTGTAAAAAAATAAATAAACTTATTAAAATTTCTATACAAAGTTTTTCACTTATAAAATAAATAATTTCTCAGCATAAACAGATTTTACACATACTTAAATTTCACTTTATATAGTTTATCAAAATAAAGATTCGAAATTCAATTTATTTTAAACACATATTATAAATAGATTTTCACTTATAGAATAAATAATTTCTAAGCATAAACAAGTTTTACACATACTTAAATTTCGCTTTATGTAGTTTATTGAATGAAATAAAATAGATTTCTCATTTATCAAATTAAAGATTCGAAATTAAATTTATGTTTACCACATTATAAATAAAATAGATTTCGCATTTGTCAAAATAAAGATTTGAAATTAAATTTATTTTTAACACATATTATAAATAGATTTTCACTTATAGAATAAATAATTTCTAAGCATAAACAGATTTTTCACATACTTAAATTTCATTTTATATAGTTTATCAAAATAAAGATTCGAAATTCGATTTATTTTAAACACATATTATAAATAGATTTTCACTTATAGAATAAATAATTT
The DNA here is from genome assembly GCA_963930645.1 of Salticus scenicus. NCBI lineage: Eukaryota > Metazoa > Arthropoda > Arachnida > Araneae > Salticidae > Salticus > Salticus scenicus. The sequence continues at coordinate 18,331,805 of OZ005659.1, read as the reverse complement.
CTAAGCATAAACAGATTTTACACATACTTAAATTTCACTTTATGTAGTTTATTGAATGAAATAAAATAGATTTCGCATTTATCAAATTAAAGATTCGAAATTAAATTTATGTTTAACACATAATAAATAAAATAGATTTTCACTTTGTTAAAATAAAGATTTGAAATTAAATTTATTTTTAACACACATATTATAAATAGATTTTCACTTATAGAATAAATAATTTCTATGCATAAATAGATTTTACACATACTTAAATTTCACTTTATATAGTTTATTGAATGAAATAAAATAGATTTCTCATTTATCAAAATAAAGATTCGAAATTCAATTTATTTTAAACACATTATAAATAAAAATAGATTTTAGCATAGTGTAAATCAAATTTATTTTTAACACACATTATAAATAGATTTGAAACTCATTCTATTTTGCATAGTGTCAATCAAATTTATTTTTTAACATATCGTAAAAAGTAATAATAAATTAAAGAATTCTTATTACAATTTAATATCACATATTTCACTAAAAATGATTAAACACAGTTAGAAAATCAATGATTACTAGATAAATATACTTACTGCATTTTCAACATCCATAGTTTGATTGTCGTTGTTGAATCCTTCCATTATCCAAGTACGGGAAAAGCACACTAAACGATGCGGTAAAAACACAAGATATTTCCGGAAGAAAACTTCGCGAACGTCGGTAAAGGAGAGAACACAAAGTACGTCTTGCCTAGGCAGTAGATAATCTACGAATGACCCGAGAATTGAGTTGCAGCGGCTTATCTAGATAAGGGGGTTTCCCCCATGCGTCACCCTGACTCACCTCTGTAGATCTTACGAGAAACTTCTCGAATTCTGATTCACCATAGAGGTTGATTCATTTGCATATTTCCCCTCGTGGATTTTCCAAGGTGAGTCACCCCCTCCGTGTTCGTACAGGTATAATATCTTACGGGAGATATGAAACATACTCATTTGCATATTTCTAATGAAGAGATAATGTCTACACTTTTAATTAATGAAAAATAACAATTATTATTTCAATTTGATTATTAAAAAATATTTTTTCAAGTGGATTGTTTCATGAATAAATGGTTTTATTATATGTTTTACGAAATAAAATATATCTTTTCGAAACAATATTTTTCCCAAATATAAGTTATTAAATGCATAGGAAATGGTTTTATTATATGATTTAATAAATATATCTTTAAAATAAATTATTGAATCCCTAGAAAGTGAATCTTTTAAAAATATGTTGTTTTAAGAAATAAAATAGTCATTTCAAACTTATAAATTCATTGAATCTTTTATGAAATAAAATATTTCTAATTAAATCTTTTAAGAAATAAAATCAATAAAATATTTCAAAGACAGACAGACAGACACAGATATTCAGTTTCAATCTATTTATTGAAATTCCATAAAAATATATACACACATTACTTATTGGATACAATTGTTTAAAGAAGTCGTTTTCATAAACACACATTACTTTTTGGATAAAGTATCTTCAATATATTTTTCATACAAGGTCATATTTAATTGTTTAAAGAAACCGTCGTTGTAATGACAGGAACAATTAATTTTTTTAACAATAGCATGCATATTTAATTTTAAAAGTATTTCTTCACGATATAATTGATATTTTTCAAACATAGATTTCATTAAACACTCGTGTGAATTTTGATCGTCTGAATTAAAAACACACCCGTCACATTGAAATAAATTTTCAATTCCTAACTGAATTTCATACACGATAAAATCGAGTAAGATTTCCTTAGCACTTTGCTCATTTTCATGAGAAATACACACAAGGGGTTTATTTAGAATTAACATAGGAAGTTGAACGGTGAATATTGCATCAATAATAAAATGAGTTTTGACTCAAAATCTCATTTTGAGTTCTCTAAGCCTAAAAATTTGATCCTTGAACAATTTAATGACATTCGGTTTTAAATAAAAGCCAGAAGGATTTAAAGAAAACATTTGCTGTAAAGTACAATAATCCTCATCTATGTAAGCCATTATTAATTGATTGTTAGAAATAAAACTATCATTTACTGATTCAAAATTAAAATTTTCAATCTTACTTTGAAAATAATACCATGTCTGAGCTGTCATTACAACGCCTTCTTTAGTAGGTATCCATTGACCTGTATGTAATTCTTTAAAATTTCGAATGTGGATTCTCACATTAAAATTCTTTTCTATTACAATTTGTAAAAAACTGTTAAAGTTTAAATTAAATTCACCTCGTATAGGATCCCAAGATTGTTCACGTACCCATTGGTTTAACCAATCATTCACATTCAATTCTTCACACATGTCTTGAGAACAGTTTTTAACAGAAGTATCACAATGAGAGTTTTTCGAAGTATCACAATCAGAGTTTTTCAAAGTATCGCATGCACTAGACGAAGCATCACTTATATCAAGTCTTGGTTTCTTTAAAGGTGGCATGATAGGGTTGGGTATTAAGTGACGAAAAGTCAGGCTGATTCTCATATCTTTGATGATAGGATTCGGTGCAATGCCGTGGGTAAACAGTTCGTTCGTAGGCTTTAACATACTGTAGAGAGAACCATGTTCTAATGAAATCAAAGTAGAAGGTGTTTTAGGCTTCTTGAATTCAATTGTTCGTTCGGCACCAAAGCTGAGGACTACGATAGGGAAAGTTGCATCTAATCCACTTTCGTTGTCTTTATGTTGAGGTATGTAGCTGTATCCATTGCTGTAGAGGTTTAGCAGAACATAGTTGAAGGTAGAAGCCGTCCATTTTTCCACTCGATCCCGCAGCTCCAATACCAGACGTGTCCAAGGGTTAGCAGGCACATGAGTTCCGCTGAAGGCATAACTCAAAGTTGAATCGCCGTATCCCAGAACTTGTCTTTTAGGCTTAAAACTTTTTCCATGAATTCTAAAGGTTGGCGTGTAGAAAGGTAAAGTTTTTAACTCGGCAAAATACCGATCTGCTTGTTCCTTTTCTATGAAGTTTGAAACATACTGGACATTCAGTCCGTTTTCCGTGAAACTCACTGCAGACATGACGAGACAACCAACACACACGAAATCAAATGGTAGACTGAGCCGTGATCGCTGATAAGCAATCTCTGATAAGATAAGACTCTCGTCACGTGACCAGAGGTAGCCAATCAGATAACTCGTGACGTCACTCACCACGTGACTGAGTATAGCCAATCACATTACTCGTGACGTCACCCTAATCACGTGACCTCGCGTCGCTGATAAGAACTCTCCTTATCATTCATTTCTCTCAAGGCAGCCGTTGGAGTAGGACGTGTTTTCAGGTAAGTGTATTTTATTCTATAAATAATCACACGTATGGATCGATACAAATTCATTTTATTTAGTATGTTTCCCAGGTTACAGGGTTGAGTTTAACAACAGGTTTTTTTTACAATAAGTTTCTTTTTCGGTTTGACAATGTTTTTTCTTGAAGACAAATATCGATTCTTAATAATACTTTGGGGTACTCCCATATCTTTCAAGGCTTGCAAAAATTCACTTTGTCCTGTAATAGGTGGTTTTTTATTCACAGAAAAGATGAAATGAAAGAGTTCCGCTAAATTAGAATGCTCCATGGTCCTTCCGTTGTAAGTAATCTCTCCTTTCGGGTTCCACTTAAACTTGTTTGAATGAGACTTGAGAAAATTTAATAAGGCTTCGGCTTGTTTCTTCATGGGTTTAGCTACAGACGATAACACAAAGGTTTCATAGTCTTCTTGGGGTTCTTGTTTTATAGACTCCACTTGTTTAGGTTCCACTTTTTCAGGTTCTTCTTCGAGTTGTTTAGACATCCAAGGCAAATTATATTCTTGCAAATCCATTTTTCTTTTTAAGAGTTCGTAGTAGTGCTGAATTTTTTCGTGATCCGGTAGAGAACTATTTAATATTTTAGCCATAGCTAAATCAAATTCCGTCATTTGCTTTTTAGAAGGCGTATGCTTAGAAAATTCTTCTTCCGGTACCAACGCATACTTAGCTGCGAATTCCATTGATGATGCCGGTTAAAACAGACAATGCAGCCGGAATTAAAATATTTAAAAATCCACCGTGTTGAACAATCAATTTTTTCTTGTTGAATAAACTTCCTTTCTTGGTACCAATTTTTCGAAGAGTCGTCTTATATTTCCTTAAAGACCTTTTCTGATGAGAGGAGAGAGGCACGTTTCCTTTTAATACGTTCAGGGTACATTCGCAAATAGCCTTCACAGATCGAGTCGGTAATTTTTTTAACAAATGCTTGCGTAAGGTTTGAGGACAAGACTTTATAAGCTCCAAGTCTCGAAGTTGTTTCCTCGTTAACGTCATGATCCCAAATGAATTAAAATCGGTAGGGCTTTCCTTTTAAACCTTTTTTGGGCTCGTACACAAATTGGGTTTCCCCCGGTAATATACGCGTTCTGAGTCGCATTCCTTCGGGGGTTTCATTCCTTAAATCCACCAACAAATAAGAGAAGGGCTGTTTGGTAGCATCCTCGAACACTTCTTGAAAAAACTGAGTTGATCTCGGGTATAATTGTCTGCCCAAGTGCGTAATTTGACTCATGTCCCGACGATTTTTAAAAAGTACTAAGTATTGACTGTTTAAGGAAATACCTCTCATTTCTTTACCTTTATGAAAAAGGTTTTGAGTAATAAAGATAACACTTAAATTTAAATGGTGACTTCCTTTGGTAAAGAGGTGGGTTAATCGTTCATCACCCCCACATTCCACCATTAAATCATCTAAAATCATTAAAGAATGGGTACCTAAATATTCCCGATAATTAGAAGGAAACCCTTCCACGAATGTCACGTCGGGAATTTCCTCGTGAAGCTTTTGAGAGATGCCGTAAAACCAAACGACTTTATCGGGTTGAGGGTTAAACATACGCCGTCGTTCTGCCAGTAAATCCCGCAGAAACCAACTCTTACCGACCCCCGTGGGGCCTGCTAAGAGCATTGTAAAAGGGTGTTGAAAGCGTGGAAACTCCATTCTAAATAAACACAGACACATAAGTTTACATTATAAATAGTTTTTTATTGATAAAAAGGAGCACGTGTGCGAAATCGTTTGGATACAAAATTATAGACTCTATGGTCGTTACATATATTTTCAGTTACAAACTGCTTTAAAAAATCTTTCAAAGTTTTGCCACGACATCGGCAATAAATATAATACACACAAAATTGACCACAAACAGCTGTCACATGACTTTGCAGCGGAAGTGGATTAAACACCACTCGTGAAAATTGAGATACATAGTTCGATATAGGTCCTATAAAAAAGTTCGGCTTGTTTCCATAGGAATCAAAGAATTCCGCTTCTGTAGGGGAGGATAGGTAGAATGCCACCCAGTGGCTTCCGGCTTCTGTAGACTTGTCCACGTTGCATACAAAACATGCAGGATAACGCTCGATCTTCTTGGGTAATTGATCACTGGGGAAAACACCGGAAAAGTATTTCTTGGTCACTGGATCGTGGGATAAAATAGTCTCGATTTCTATAGAATTCATTTTCAGTTGGGGAAGTCACACAACACATGTCGTGTTTTACTAATTTCTATAATGTTTTCAAATTCCGCATACACCAATACAGTCGTGGTTCTTTCTAAGGAGTCTGCAAACTTGATTTCAATTCGTAAATTTCCTTGATGCTGTAGATTCAGATGGGGTCCGTCACACATGTCAGGGCTCAGGTCGAAAGCATACAAAGTATGTCCGTTCGCAAAGTCCTCTCGGGTCAGATAAATGCCGGTATCCCGATTAAATCCCGAAAACAAACGATGATACGCTCTTATATAGTTATTTTCTTCGAAATCCAATTCCAAGGGTTTGCTGGGTACGGGTTGTCCATCCACGTAAACACTTAAAAAGTTGACCTTGTGATGATAGAAATAAAAGGGATTTAAATCATATTGACCAGTGTAGGCACTATTTTCTAAAAGTCCAATAATAATTCTTTTCGGCATGGCTCCTAAAAACACATTGTCTTGCATAAAGGATTTACTTCCGGTTGAGATCGAATAGGTCTTGCATAACACTCGATCGATGGGATACTTTGCTGTACTTTTCTCTAAGGCCTTGGCATGACCCAGTAATACACCGGGGCTCACTTTCACTTTACGTATGAAAATAGAAGCATGTTCCAAAATCACTTTGTAGTTGGGAATGGGTTTCGCCGCATCAATTTTACACATTAAGGAAAATTCAGGCTTGCTTCGGGTCATCTTAATTTTCAAGTCAACCATATTCAATAGCAATCGATTTTGTTGAAAAATATCACAATGCAAAGGTCCAATCATATCTAACGTTTTGCTTTTATTCGTGAGTGCGTAACGTATCTTCAATCCGGGGTTGTCTCCAGCAGGATCTGTAGCAGCTAAATTCTCATCTTTGTAAAAACATTCGCAGGTCAATAAACTTTTCTTGGCATCTTCTCCATAATTCAACAGCGTTTCAATATAGGCGCGGTAGGGGTAGGTGTTACTCGACGAGGAGATCACTCTTTCGTTCAGGCTAATATCCACTTGAGAAAACAAGGCGTGTAAAAATAAATTCACGGGGGCAACTGCATCCGTTTCCGCTAAGGGTGATCCATCAAACTTGGTAATTTTCACTTTCACATACAGGTAGGAAGCCGATAAATCAATATAGTCTTCACCATTTCCGGAAATATTAAATTCCACAGGTCCTCCGTCTCGAATATTCGCAAGAGGGTGGTATTCAACAAAGTATCCTTTTTCAATAGCCGTTTGCGTGGGTGGGATCAAAAATAAATCCAATTCGGATTTCGCACAGGCAGCAGAATCTTTATGGATGAGTCCAGACATCTTTAAGCGAAAATATCTTGTACCTTCACTTTCTTGGCTTTACGTCGAATGACTGCTTTGGTAGAACGCTTCCTCTTTTTATACCGGCGGCCCGATCCAATCATCGTCTTCACTTTAGTAGCGGCTTTGTCGGTTAACGTCTGTCCAGCTTCTTTTAATCTTCGCTTGGCGACCATTTTAATGTCTTCTCCGCGAGACAGGTCACTTAACACGTTCACGCCTGAATGAAACAACTGCTTGCCGACCGCTTTCGCTCCCGATTTGAAGAGGGGTACTGCTGCACGAAAAAGGGATCGAAACAGTCCACCGAATCCATATCCCTTTTGTAAAGTAGTGCCTTGATAATAATTTAGACCACTACCCGACTGATGGGAATAGTAATCTTCAAAAGATTTCGCACAACACTGGTAAGGAACAAACATCACGAGAGGTATTTTTGACGAAAGTGAAGCTTCACGTACGAGCGCCCACGTTCAAATGGCGTGAGTTCGCCGAGGTGGTTCCTTATAACGATTTCCAAAGAGTCGAACGATTTTCGGCTGACAGGTAAATAGTGCGGTCGGTCAAATGTCTCACAAATCATTTCTCCATCTTTTCCCCTCACATTGACAATTCGTAAAAGGGGTGCTAACACATCTCCAATAATTTGGGGTTCGACAATATCCGAATAAACCAGCAACACTCTATAATGCGCACAGGGATCTGCGACATAGGTACTAAAAATAGTTTGCTCGATATTTATATCCGGCGAGGCGATTTCACCTGGTTCGAATCCTAACATCTGCGCTATCCCCTCATGCAATATCAGTTTTGTTTTATCTTTCACGTTAATACACACCTTTTTCGTGTGCGGATCATAAGTGAAAGAAATTTTATTTTTAATCTCTTCAATAGACATTGCTTTTAAAATGTCATCAACCGATTCGTAAAAGCCAGGGGGAATTCTTCTACCAAACGGGGATTTCTGGTCATTCAAATCGAAACCAAATAAATTATTATTTTGGTTCACATTATACCAGGTGTGAGGGTAAATAAATTCGACGAGGCCTACTTCCCATTCCCCTTTCAATTCAACGGGGGCGGGTAATCGTGTAATAAAATGAGAAATTTTATTCTCAGGAAAATAATTCAGGGAACTGTCCGAAGGTAACGTCACGTAGAACGACATGCTTTCAAATGATCTTTTAACAATCCAAACACTTGTTTTATAAGGTGAATAAATCAGAGGATGGAATCCATTGGTCGAATTTGCTGGGATAACCTTTAAATTTCACTTTGTATTCCACACGCTTTTTCCGTATCCGCTTATCTAAAATCTTTTCAATCGTATAATTCTCTTTTGATTTCACTTTCTGAAGTTCTTGAGGGTAAAAGGTTCCTTTAATGGGTTCTTCTAACAGGTCCTTGATTCGGTAGACGGGAGGGTCTCTTCTCACACATTCAGTCACCACAAACACTTCTTCCGTCCAGTTCGTTTCATATCCTTTTTCGAAGGTTAATTTCTGCTTGGAAACTCGTACAACATCTCCCGGTTGAAACATGCAGGGTTTTCTTTTCGCATTTTGCATGTCACCGTATAAAGTATCCCATACATCGCTTTCATTTTCAGCGGTTACTTCAACTGGAGCTCTCTTGATACTCGAATGATAAGTATGATTATAACTGTGTAACAACTGATCCAACACGTCTAAATAGCGGTAGGTATGATTATGGGTAAAATATTTCCACATTTTCGTTTTCAAAGTTCGGTTAAATCGCTCCACGACAGATGCTTTCGTATTGTTATTCGTCGTAAAAAACCGCACGCCTTCTTCTTTCAAAAATTTTTGAAAAAGTCTGTTTTGATACTCTTTTCCGTCATCCGATTGCAGGGACTTGGGTTTCCTCGTTGCAAAAATAGACCGGAACGCCTTTACAATATCTTCACCCCGTTTTTGCTTCAAAGGGACCGCCCACGCAAATTTAGACAGAATGTCTATACAAGTCAGGATGTAGCGGTACCTTTGATTGAACTTTTGCAAACTGCCGAGATCCACTAAGTCGGTTTGCCACTGTTGATCGATTGAATACACTATCACTCGATTGGTCGGGAACTTTCTTCGAACAGGTTTGTGCAACGTGTATGCATCGACTCCGCTCAGCCAGTCCTGAATCTTCTTCTTCGAGATTTTGCCTTTGGCAGCACGAAATAAGGCATTTACACCACCAAAACTTCCTGCGTGACTTGGATTCTGATACACCTCCATCGTTACAACACAAAATTTTATTATGACTCACATTCACACGAAAGCGCATCATACCTTCCTCGTACGAAGATACGTTTTACAATGACTCACTAACGCAACGTCTCTCTTTATATACCTTATAAGTGCACTCACAAGCATAGCTTCATGGCTTGATAAATAAAACCCTTATCCACTTATCAAGCCGTGAAACTATTTTACCTTCGGTTCGAATCTAACCCCTGCAAAAATTTTGAAGTCCCCGAAATTGTGAAAAAAATACTAAGTCCCGAAATTTAGGAAAATAAATCTAACTCCTCAAAATTCCCGATAGATGGCACCACCAAACCTCATCCAAGATGATAGTCAAAGTTTCTATTCTTCCGGTGGCAACGCTCTAAAAGTTTATATTCTTCCGGTGGCAACACCCCCTCGTCCAAGATGATGACTAAGTAGTGTAAAAAGGAGACGTTGACCGACACGGTGGAGGCGTAGAGGCGCGCTCTAACAGGGTGGTGGCGCGCGCGCCACAGCGCGCCTCCGCGCCTCCACCGTGTCGGTGAACTCTCCTTTTTACACTACTGGCGGGGATTTCATTCTGTCACTGTATCAAGCTTTGGTCAAATTCGTTTCTTTTAACATGATTACAATATGTCTCGTTCTAGAAATTTATGAGAACATAAATATGATGGGGAATTGAGCAGATTCCACCTATGCCAACTAGTTTTTATTGATAACTTTTTTTGAAATACTTTTGATAGATTTTGGTATACAAAAATATTTTGATTTAAATTCAAACTTAATTATAAACGAAAAATCTTCTTATTTTGCATTGATAATTTTTTAACATTACAGAATTAGACATTTCCGTGATATATTTCATACTTCTAATTATGTCAAGAAAAAATCCACCTAAAATTTTTATAGATTTTATTCTTCGTTAATGTAAAAAGTAGATAGGAGAGAACTAATTTATGTTAAGATCCATAGACATACAAATTTTTATGCAATTCTGTGCAGTAATTCCTGAGATATATCCTTTCCTTAATTTGCAGAAATCGCTGTATAGCAGCGCCGCCTGTAGGCCGATAAGCATTCAAATTGATTCAGCAAAATATATCATAATGGTCTTCTCACATATCGAGTTTTGTTTGATTATACCCGATAGAACATGAGATATAGCCTCCCCTGAAATTACAGAAATCGCAGTGCATCAGCGCCACCTATTGAGCGATTGACATGAAAAGTTGATAGGCACAAATTAGGTCAAGGTGCATCTACATATAAATTTATATGTAATTCCGAGCAGTAGATTCGGAGATACAGTTGCCACAAAATTTTTGTCACACACACTCACGGAGACGGACAGACAGACAGACATTTTCTAAAAATGGTCAAATCGTGTTCTAGACCTCTCAAAAGGTGTAAATCCGTCGAAAACCGAAAGTCGAAAATTTTTACGAATTCAATATTTTCTTCTATTGAATACAGAAGAAAGTAAAAAATAAATGAGATCTACAAAAAAGACATTTAAAAAGTACAAAAAAGCCAATCTCAAAGAAAGAGAATAGATTAAAGTTGTGTCTAAAACGATTGTGATATCAAATTCCCAAGCTTACATTCTGATACTTATTGAATATTCCCTTTTAACTAAATTTTTACATTTAAATCAAGTGCCTCATGATATGTTGATAAAAATCCTTCTTTCCTGTTCTAAATACATCATAGCGTGTTTCTGAAAATTATTTTTTTATTTATTTATGCAGGATGGGCTTGGCGGCCATCTTTCAAAATATGAATAAACATTCACACAATTTGAAGGAAGCTTTTTAAAATAGATATCTCGTATAAAATTATTTTGGCTATTCCATTCAACAGAGACTGAAATATTTCGAAAACAAAAATTGCGAGGAAAAACATCGTAAAAGCGCCCGCTATGTACACAAGTTCAATCAAGTTGATCTCTTATTATAAGTATTCAGTATATTAAGTTTGGCGCACTTCCATCCTATAAATGCCGGAAATAAAAGAATATAAGAATTTAAATTAACGTGAAAACATAAAAAAAAAAAAACAAGAAAGAAAAATCATGCAGTACGCATTGATTAGTAACACTTTCCAACTGTACGTAATTGTTTTATCGAATAACTTTTAATATTCTTTGCCTACGTTATCCCACAACGGACAGAATGACTGAAAAATATACAGATAGACTAATTGATTTTAAAATTACTCTTAGGCATTTTGGAAAGTGTTAAAAAGACTTAACGCAAAAGAAAATGCAGCCATTAGATTATAATTACAGCTTTTGATCTCTCTCAATATTTTAGTGTAACCCTGTAAATCATAAAGTTAATCATATCATATTCTATACAAAACATTATTTTAGAATATTAACAATACATTTCAATATTTTTATGATTTTTTCAGTAGAAAGGTTTTTAAATACAACTTTCAAAAAATTCTGTCCTAAAACGTAATGCATTGGCATTTTTGTTGTTGTTGTTGCTGTCCCTGTCAACAAACTAGTTATACAGGACCTATTAATGTCATTTTAAATGGGGAACATTCTATAGGGAAAATATTTATAAAAATAACACTCATAGAACAAAATGCTTTCGAGTGTTTTTGGGTGTCCCTGTACACAAACCAGAAGAGATATTCACTCCATTTTCATTAGGGAACATCCGATAGTGAACCTGAAAAAAATATATCAGTTTCGAGAAATTCCATAAATATTTACAGGTGTTAGAGCGCGGGCAGACAGACAGACAGGCAGACGGACAGATAGACAAACTGAGATCATATTCACACTTAAAAATGTTAGAAAGTGTTAAAAACGCTTAATGTAAACGAAAGTACAATTCTAGCAATTTTTTATTAATAGCTCTTAATATAAATGGATATTTTTGTGTCCCCCTGTAAATCTAATGCTAATCATGCTATATTCTATGCAAAGCATTTTTTTGTGCATATAAATAACATATTTCAATTTCCTAAAACTTCGTGGAAAGTAAAGTTATTAAAATTTGATTTATAGAAATATCTCTCTTAGAACGCAATGCTTTGGAATATTTTTAAGTGTCCCTGTACATAAATCGGTGGTGGTATTTCCTCCATTTTATACAGGAAACATCCAATAGTGAACTTGAATAACATATTTCAATTTAATTGAGGTATGTCTACAGTAAAGGTATGAAAATATGGTTTATAGAAATACCTCTCATAGAACACAATGTTTTGACATACTTTCGGGTGTCCCTGTACACAAACCAGTAGAGGTATAAACTCCATTTTAAATAGGTAACATCCGATAGTGAACTTGAATAATATATATCAGTTTCAAGAAATTCCATAAATATTTACGGGAGTTAGAGCTCGGACAGATTGACAGGCAGATAGACAGATGGACCGGCAGATACACGAAACTGAAATCATATTCACACTTAAAAAATTTTAGACAGTGTTAAAAACGTTTAACGTAAACGAAAGTACAATTCTAGCAATTTTTTATTACTAGCTCTTAATATTACAGGATATTTTTGTGCCACTCTGTAAACCTAATTCTGATCATGCTATATTCTGTGCAAAGCATTCTTTTGTGCATATAAATAACATATTTCAATTTCCAAAAACTTCGTGGAAAGTAAAGTTATTAAAATTTGATTTATAGAAATATCGCTCATAGAAAGCAATGCTTTAGAATAGTTTTGAGTGTCCCTGTACATAAACCGATGGTGGTATTTCCTCCATTTTATACAGGAAACATCCAATAGTGAACTTGAATAACATATTTCAATTTCATTAAGATATGTCTACAATAAATGTATGAAAATATGGTTTATAGAAATACCTCTCATAGAACACAATGCTTTGAAATACTTTCGGATGTCCCTGTACACAAACCAGCAGAGGTATAAATTCCATTCTCAATAGGGAACGTCCGATAGTGAACTTGAATAAAATATATCAGTTTCAAGAAATTCCATAAATATTTACGGGAGTTAGAGCGCGGACAGACAGACAGACTGACAGACGGACAGACAAACCGAACTCATAAACACTTTTCAACCTTGTTGGAAAGTGTTAAAGAAAACATAGAATCCCCCCCCCCTCTCTTTGTTATATTTACCCAATTCTAATGTAGCTTCTTGGAATAAATATCTCGTAAAAATAATATAGTTATTCCATTCAACAGAGGCTAAAATATTCAGATAAAAATAAAAACTAGTATGTTGCGGCCACCACAAGACTTTCTTCTATATTTACCTATACATATTCAATCAGTAACAATATTTAAAAAAAAAAAAAAAAAAAAAAATTACGATTTTTTTTTCTAAGTTTTTTTTTTTTTGTTTTTTTTGTTAAAAGTAAAAAAAAATCGATAACTTTGTTTTAAATTATCACAGATTTATAGTTCAACCATTCGTTTTAAAGGTATTGACGAGACCTTTCGAAAGATACCCATCTTGAAAATTTATCCCCCCCGGGGGGGTACTTCCTCCCCAGGGGGGAAGCGATGCCCCCCCATGCAGAAATTTTTTTTCCTAGTTACATACTACTATTATCAATAATTCATACTAATTTTACAATCACAAGTTTAAAACAACTCTTATTATGCACATTTATACGAATTTTTGTCCTATTCTGCCATGTTAAAAATTTAGATAAAATGCTATCACAGCGCCACCTGTTGAGCTATTGATCCCCAAACATAATCAGCGCCAGTTTATGTCGGGGACCAACTAAATACCAAGTTTGGTTAAATTTCGTTAAAAAAAAAATCGATAACTTTGTTTTAAATTATCACAGATTTATGGTTCAACCATTCGTTTTAAAGGTATTGACGAGACCTTTCGAAAGATACCCATCTTGAAACTTTGTCCCCCCCGGGGGTACTTCCCCCCCCCCTCGGTGGGGTGGAACCGATGTCCCCACATGCACAAAATTTTTTTCCCAGTTAACTACTACTATTATCAACGAGATCTTTCGAAAGATACCCATTGTGAAAATTTACCCCCCCCTGGGGGGGGGGGTATTTCCCCCCTACGGGGGGGAAGCGATGCCCTCCCATGAACAAAATTTTTTTCCTAGTTACATACTACTATTATCAATAATTCATACTAATTTTGCAATCACAAGTTTAAAATAACGCTCATTATGTACATTTATACGAAATTTTGTCCTATGCTGCCATGTTAAAAGTTTACATAAAATGCGATCACAGCGCCATCTGCTGGGCGATTAATCCCAAAATCTAATCAGACACTTTCCATGTCAGGGTCCAACTATACACCAAGTTTGGTTTAATTTCATTCATCGGTTCGTGAGATACGGTAAAAAATACGAAATTTTGCGATTACAGCGCCACCTGCCGGACGATTGATCCCCAAATCTAATCAGCACCTTGCCCCGTCAGGTTCCAACTATATGCCAAGTTTGGTAGAATTTCATTCATTGGTTCGTGAGATACGGTGAAAAATACGAAAATTTGTCCTATACTGCCATGTTAAAAATTTACATAAAATGCGATCACAGCGCCGCCTGCTGGGCTATTGATCCCCAAATCTAATCAGCACAATGCCCCGCCAGGGTCCAACTACATACCAAGTTTGGTTGAATTTCATTCATTGGTTCGTGAGATACGGTGAAAACAATAAACCACAGACAGACAGACAGACAGACAGACATTTTCTAAAAACTATCAATTCGTGTTCAGGACATCCCAAAACGTGTAGATCCGTCAAAAAACGGAGGTCGAAAATTTTCGCGAATCCAATACTTTCTCTATATTACATATAGAAGAAAGTAAAAAACAAGACCTTCCGGCTTATTCGGAAGGGTAGGTTGATTTCTTTTTCCTTATCAAGTAGCCGTCATTTTGTTTGAAAATGGCGGCTACAAATTATTAATGCATTTGGTAGAAATATTGGCTACGCACATATGGATTTTTAAGCAAATCGGTTCATAAATACCTTTTTATGTGAATTTAAAATTTTCAAGTGGCCAGCGCTTGGAAGCAAAATGGTGAGATAAGTTGACAAATACATGAAATGTATTTGTCATAAATGAACTTGGTATATAGTTTGTCATAATTGAGATAAGTCTATTGTACACATATAGTTCGAATTAATTCAAAATCTCAAAAGTCATCGTGTTGAAAAATTAAGTGGCTGGCACTTCGATCAAAATGACAGAGAAAGTTCCTCATCTAAAATATCGTTTCAAATTTGAAAATAATTTTTTTGTAGAAATTCTTTCAATTAGTAAGTTGATAAAATGTTAGTTTTCTGCATTTCTAGCTTGTTTTAGCACTAAAATAGCCTAAATTTTCCTTAAAAACGCATTAAAAAGATCCAGCAACGCAGGTAATAGATTTGGCGCCAACTTTGGCGACTTTTCCACTATGGCGACTTTTTTGGCGACTTTTGGCGAGAAAATACTTATTATCGATATACCAAAGATGGACGCAATAACGTGATTGGTTCACGAGTTACGTGAATTTTCTAGATTTTTGTTGTTTGAATGATAAATCCAATTTTCAACTTTGATTTTAATTGATTAAGTATTTCTAAAGTTACCGTGATAACAAATTTTCAAGTGGCCGCCACTTGGAAAAAATACTGTGGAATAAGCCCAGCAAACACATCCAAGATATTTGAAGCATAGGTTCACTGCCTAACAGTGGTTTAAATCAGTGCCGTGTTTCAAAAGTTATTATTATGGCAAATTTTCAAGTGGCAGTCTAAGTGGCTGCAACTTGGAAACAAAATGACAAAACAACTTGCCCATCGAAATCATCCAGTATATTTTTATGATAAGTTCATTGTCCAGTTCTAGTTTAAATTAAATCAGTATTTCAAAAATTATCGTCATAAGAATTTTTCAGGTGGCACCACTTGTAAAACAAAGTGGAGTGAGATACCCAGCAAACTTAAGTGAGATATTTGAATGATAAATCCACTACCCAAATTTGATGCGAATTGATTCTGTATTACTAAAGTTACCATAGTGACAAATTTTCAAGTGGCCGCCACTTGGAAATAAAATTGCGGATCAAGTCACTAAGTGAACTTATCCTAGATATTTGAACCATAAGTTCACTATCCAACTTTTATTTTAATCAGTTTAGTATTTTAAAAGTTATCGTTTGGCATATTTTGAAGTAGCAGTGTGATTTCAAGTGGCTGGAACTTAGATACAAGATGTCGGGACAAGTTGCCCAGTGAAAACATTCCAGATAATTATATGATAATATCACTGTCCAAATTTGGTTCGATTCGGAGTATTATTTCAGAAGTTATCGTGATTTTAAATTTTCAAGTGGGAGCCTGATTTCAAGTGGCCCCGCCTAACACAAGATATCTGCCACTTTATTAAAAATGGCGGATGTAGTTTATTAATAAACTTCATTGAGATCCTTACGTGGTCTGTATTTAGATCACAATTCAAAAAATTTCGGAATACGCATTTTACAATTTAAATATCAAATTTTCAAGTGGTCCTTACTTGAAAACAAAATGGCGGAGCAACTTGGTTAACAAACTCATCTAAGATATTTATAAGATAAGTTAAGACACTGTCCAAATTTGGTTCGATTTGGAGTATTATTTCGGAAGTTATAGTGATTTTAAATTTTCAAGTGGTAGCCTGATTTCAAGTGGTCCCGCTTAACTTAAAATATCTGCCACTTTATTAAAAATGGCGGATAAAGTTCATTAATAAAGTTATTTGAGACACTTGTATAATCTATGTATGCATCAAAATTAAAAAAAAAAAAATCGGAATACGCTTTTTACAATTTGAATTTAAAATGTTCAAGTGGTCTCCACTTGAAAACAAAATGGTGGATCAACTTGGTTAACAAATTCATCTAAACTATTTATAAGATAGGTTAAGACACTGTCCAAATTTGGTTCGATTTGGAGTATTATTTCAGAAGTTATTGTGATTTTAAATTTTCAAGTGGTAGCGTGGTTTCAAGTGGCCTCGCTTAACTTAAGATATCTACCACTTTATTAAAAATGACGGATAAGTTTCATTAATAAACATTATTGAGACCTTTATGTGGTCTATATTTACATCAAATTTAAAACAAATTCGGAATACGATTTTTACAATTTGAATTTGAAATTTTCAAGTGGTCTCCACTTGAAAACAAAATGGCGGAGCAACTTGGTTAATAAACTCATCTAAGATATTTATAAGATAAGTTAAGACACTGTCCAAATTTGGTTCGATTTGGAGTATTATTTCGGAAGTTATAGTGATTTTAAATTTTCAAGTGGTAGCCTGATTTCAAGTGGTCCCGCTTAACTTAAAATATCTGCCACTTTATTAAAAATGGCGGATAAACTTCATTAATAAACTTCATTGCGACCCTTATGTGGCCTGTATTTACATCAAAATTCAAGCAAATCTTGCTTTAAATATGCTTTTTACAATGTCGGTTTGAAATTTTCAAGTGGCTGCCACTTGAAAACAAACAGTCGGAGCAACTTGGTTAACAAACTCATCCAAGATATTTATAAGATCAGTCCACTGTCCAAATTTAGTTCCATTTCGAGAATTATTTCAGGAGTTATCGTGATGACAAAATTTTCATTATATATATATATATATATATAAACGAAGTGATTGCAATAGGTCGATTTCTAAAGAAATCAACCTAAAAGAAAGAAAGAAAAACATTGCAAAAGCTCCCGTTATGCACACAAGTTGAATCAAGTTAAGTTTTAATAGTGTTAAAGTTTGGTGCACTTCCATGCTATAATTGATGAGATTTATAAAAGAATTCAAAGGAAAGTAAAATTTTGAAAGATGGCCGCTAAGCCCATTATGCATAAATAAAAATAATAATAATAATTTTCAGAAACACGCTATGATGTATTTAGTGCAGGAAAGGATGATTTCTATCAACATATCATAAGGCACTTGATTTACGTATGAAAATTTAGTTAAAAGGAAATATTAAATAAGTATTAGAATATAAGCTTGGGAATTTGATATCACACCTTTTTTATAGACAAATTTAATCCATTCTCTTTCTTTGATCTTGACATTTTTGTACTTTTTAAATGTCTTTTTTGTAGATATAATTTACTGTCTACAGCTTTAAAACTTAGAAAAACGCCTTCAAAATAAAGGCTGTCTCCAGAAAATGGGGACATATAGCCAGTTTGTTTTTAGTCGCATTGTAGATTCAGAGCTAAACACCTTATTTCATCTCATAAACACCTTTAACTCCTTGATCCAAAGTTTAAAAAAAAAAAATCACGTTCAACACGTTTTAATTGTTTTTCAGAATTCAATTTATCCAGACATGATTTAAATAATGTAATTTTATAAATTCTTCTCAAAATTCATTTGCAAGAAAATATGTCTTGTTTAAATTTTAGACAAGGTATTAGAAAAATTCTCTCAGATACCTTATCAAACAAGGTTTTAAGAAAAAATGGTATGAACTTAATGAATAAAATCATCAATCATCTAAATAAAAGACTTGTCATATATATTATGGAAAACAATGATGGCTCAATGAATGTTGAAATGGCCAGAAATGCGGTAGACAATATCCTCAGTGGAAATCTAAAGCGCCTTGCTTTTGCCGAAGGGGGTAGAGTTTTGACATTATATACTAATGGACTATTGGAATATAAACCGCAATATCCTGTCAAACGTAAGGCAAAAACGAAAAAGGCAATTGCAGCTGCGGCGACAAAATTTTCTAAAGGAATTTCTGATCTAGCATTAGTAGTGTTTCCGGAGGCTTCAATGCAGGATCAATCCAAAAGAATTTTCTGCGAAATCATAGAAGAACTAACCCTGAAAATATCCGATATTGTTCAGTCAAAAAGAAAAAACAGCATAACGCTGGAAGATATAAGAATGACTGTAAGTAATTTATTACCTCCAGAACTTTTAAAACATGCTTTAGCTGAGGGAGCCAGAATGACATTTTTATTTGAGACAGAAATGCTGCAAGAGACATCCAAGAAACGACCAGTTCCAAAAGTAAAGCGTGTTTCCAAAAAGGCAGTCGAAGCAAAACCCACGAAGCGGAGAGTAGCGCGCAAAAGAAAACGCACTCCATCAGTAGGTGTTGCACCTAGTCCTAAACGCCGAAAAAAACGTCCACCAAGACAAATTTCCAAGAAGACTGTCAAACCTAAGGCAAAAACGAAAAAGACAATTGCAGCTGCAGCGACGAAACGACCAGTTGCAAAAGTAAAGCGTGTTCCCAAAAAGGCAGTCGATGCAAAACCCACGAAGCGGAGAGTAGCGCGCAAAAGAAAACGCACTCCATCAGTAGGTGTTGCACCTAGTCCTAAACGCCGAAAAAAGCTTCCACCAAGACAAATTTCCAAGAAGACTGCCAAACCTAAGGCAAAAACGAAAAAGACAATTACAGCTGCAGCGACAAAACGACCAGTTACAAAAGTAAAGCGTGTTCCCAAAAAGGCAGTCGATGCAAAACCCAAGAAGCGGAGAGTAGCGCGCAAAAGAAAACGTACTCCATCAGTAGGTGTTGCACCTAGTCCTAAACGCCGAAAAAAACTTCCACCAAGACAAATTTCCAAGAAGAGTGTCAAACCTAAGGCAAAAACGAAAAAGGCAATTGCAACTGCAGCGACGAAACGACCAGTTGCAAAAGTAAAGCGTGTTCCCAAAAAGGCAGTCGATGCAAAACCCAAGAAGCGAAGAGTAGCGCGCAAAAGAAAACGCTCTCCATCATTGGGTGTTGCACCTAGTCCTAAACGCCGAAAAAAACTTCCACCAAGACAAATTTTCAAGAAGACTGTCAAACCTAAGGCAAAAACGAAAAAGGCAATTGCAACTGCAGCGACGAAACGACCAGTTGCAAAAGTAAAGCGTGTTCCCAAAAAGGCAGTCGATGCAAAACCCAAGAAGCGGAGAGTAGCGCGCAAAAGAAAACGCACTCCATCAGTAAGTGTTGCACCTAGTCCTAAACGCCGAAAAAAGCTTCCACCAAGACAAATTTCCAAGAAGACTGTCAAACGTAAGGCAAAAACGAAAAAGGAAATTGCAGCTGCAGCGACAAAATTTTCTAAAGGAATTTCTGATCTAGCATTATTAGTGTTTCCAGAGGCTTCAATGCAGGATCAATCTAAAAGAATTTTCTGCGAAATCATAGGAGAACTAACCCTGAAAATATCCGATATTGTTCAGTCAAAAAGAAGAAACAGCATAACGCTGGAAGATATAAGAATGACTGTAAGTAATTTATTACCTCCAGAAATTTTAAAACATGCTTTAGCTGAGGGAGCCAGAACGACATTTTTATTTGAGACGGGAATGCTGCAAGAGACATCCGAGAAACGACCAGTTGCAAAAGTAAAACTGTAAATTTCCAGTTGATCTGCTACAAATGTTTCATTATTATTATTAATATTTTTTAATTAATAAATCCATGTTATTATTATTTTTTTTTCATTTTAATCATATTGTAAATTTTTTTTATTGTAAAAAAAATTGTGATAAATGTTTTGCTTTGCATTTTCGTCTAACGTTGACGATTTGGTACACAGCTTTAATATGACTCATAAGAGTGTAGTGTCTCATATTATATGAGACACTACACTCTTGGCAACTTTAAATATTTTCTGTCATTTTGGCGAAAAACTGAAATGATTGTCGCAATTACGTTCGTAAAGATGTTGGCGAGAAACGTTCGAGCTACTTTGTTGCCAAATTTCAAATTTCACCAAAGGGGTCCCATTCTACAGCTGTGCCCGATTTGGTGATATCTAAATTCGCCGACCGGTAATAGAAAAGTAACATCATTTTCGGAGAGACTTATAACTTTTTGTAATGACAAACAATGTTGTCATCCGGTCTAAATGAATAAATTTTTACAGAGCAAAGAAATTATTTTCAAATATTTCAAAATATTTTCAATATTTTTTTTTCTTTTTAATGGATAAGCTTAAAGGTGTATGCAATATTATACATCTAGTTAAAATTACGTTCCAGTGTTTATATTTCTAAAGTTTCGCCCAATCTTAATTAGAATGCAGGTTAGGATATTGATGGGAACAACTATAGTATTTCCCCTCAGTAGATTTGGCGATTTTTCGTTGGCGATTATGGCTAAATCATAAATCTAAAAATCATAAATCATATAGCATAAATGATAAAATCGTAAGCTAAATTATAAATCATAAATCCAAAATAAATAGCATGCAGGCTGCCATATTATATCGCAAGCAATCCAGAACGACATCGTTATCGTTGAAATTGGCGCCAAAGAAAAATCGCCAAATTCAGCTGAGGGGAAATACTATAGTTGTACCGACCCAGGACTATACTCTGTGTAAGAAAAATAGACCTGTCAAGGCCACCTCTCAGGGTTCTTCATTCCCCCGTTACCATGGTTTTAAGGGACGCTAACTTCTCCGCGTCTTTTTTCCCACGCAACTTCGTTATCTTAGTAAAAGCAATTGGAGAGCAGATTAGTTTTTTTTTATTGCTAGTATACATGTATGTAATAACGTGTTGAATACCTGTAGTATAAATCCACTATATTTATTCCATATTTGTCTATACGTAAGGTTATTTTTTATGTGTATTATTTAAAAATGAAGGTAATATATAATTATCAATTTTTCGTTTATTAGCTCAACAAAGTTAATTTTCTAATATACTCGGAAAATTATTTGAATTTGTTTCTGAGTAAAAATTTCATACTTTCTGATCTAGGGAGAAAGAAATCGTAAAATGTTCTTTATTTTCTTACTTAGAGATCTAGAAAATGTTAGAAATATGGTTATTTAATAAGCAAAATTGCATTCTGATAGCTGCACGTTAAACACAGTAATACAAAATACATACTTATACACACTCATATCTATCTATATAATATTCCAATTTTCAGACCACCTATTCTTATACATTACATATAAAAATATTAAATATACTTTCATTTTTTACTTCATGTACAAGAACAATAAAAAGTATAAAATAAGAAAAATGTTTCAAGATTAAAAACAGGAAAGTGTCTTAATTTTAGCTGAGATACGTAAAAAGGTTATAGAAGTTAAACACATTCTCAATTTTCATGACTAGTTCCTCCTGCACTTATCCTTAGAGTTAACATATTTATTAATTAACGAATTTCTAAATTTCATTTACAATTGTCACATATAGAAAAAAATTACGGTATGAGTTACTCATCTCACACTGTTATTGTTTTCGAGAGGAGTTAAAAAGAGAAGAAATCAAGAATGAAAAATCCTGCAATTCACATAGATTATTAATGGCAAGAGGTACCAATGGCCAATAGTTTTTGCACTCGAAGCTGGTAGACAGGAGGTGCCGGGTTCGAACACAAGTCGCTCTCGTCGTCTTATTCGTTCGGAATTTTCTGTGATACTGGCTATGTATCGGAGGAAATAAGTAACAATTTAGTCTCAACCGATGCACCGCCAATCTACTGCACTTTTAAAGGTTTGAGAAAAGCCTGTAGCTAAGGAATTTTAATATAATTTTATGATCTATGACTTATTTAATACCTAAAACTATATGATTAACACAAACAATTAGTTTACAGAGCAGAATAAAGTAATTTTTGTTTTCTTAATAATCATTTTTAAATGCTCTTTAGCTATGAATTATTTATTCTTATTGTTACGAAATTGTAAACAATTGTGTTTATTTTTGTATAAATTCTTTCAAAGAGGCTTAGTAAGTTGATAAAGTGCTAATTTTGTGCATTTCTAGTCGTTTTAGCGTTGAAATAGCCTTATTTTCCCTTAAAAACGCATTAAAAAGCCCCAGTAATGCACGTAATGGATTTGGCGCCAAATTTGGCGACTTTTTCCCACCTTGGCGATTTTTTTTGGCGACCTTGGCGAGAAAATCCTTATATGGGATATACCAAATATGGAAGCTGTAAGTTGATTGGTTGACCACTTTCTAGAGTTTTCTCGAAAAATCTGGGCTCCATGGAACAGCATATAAGGAGCGCTTCCTCGCCAAGGGCAGTCAGTTCAGTTCAGATCTCAGTCAGCTTCGCTAGTGCTTGCATTGCTCTTGAGCCTCTTTGAGAGAGACTTGCTTCAAGTGTTATTGTTATACAGTTTGTACTGTGGATTTGCTATTGACAGCTGTTGTTTAAGCTGTGTTTACTGTTTGAATTGAAGCTGATACTTGGTTTATAGACCAGTATTTTTCTGGAATTTTCTGTGAATAAATTACTGAATTTTTGTACGTTTGGCCTTTCATTCTCAGACAACTCACGAACCCCCAAGTACGCAACATTTCTGGTGTCAGAAGTGGGATTTGTCTGTGAATGGTTATAACTAGAGCTATGGAGGAACAGATGAAGAAACTTCTAGAAAGCTTAGCTACCCAGATGAATGAAATGAAGGAAGGACAAAGAGAGATGAAAGAAAGTATGGAAGCATCGCAAAGAGAGATGAAAGAAAGTATGGAAGCATCGCAAAAAGAATTGAAAGACGGCTTGACTGAAGAAATGAAGGAAATGAAAGCAGTTCAGGAAAAGATGGAAGCCAGTTTGACCGAAGAAATTAAATCTAACCAAGATGAGATGAAGAGAGAGCTTTCAACGGTGAAAGAATCAATCGAGGGTAAATTAACAGTGATGGAAAATAGAATGGATGGAATAGAAGAGAAAGTTATAAAGATAGAGGAAAATTTTGAAGAGAAAGTTATAAAGATAGAAGAAAATTTTGAGGAGAAAGTTTTGAAAATAGAAGAAAGTTTTGAAGAGAAAGCTATGAAGATAGCAGAAAATGTTATGAAGGTTGAAGAGAGTGTTACGAAAATAGAACGGAGTTTCGAGGAGAAAGTTAAAGAAAACTTTGATCAAGAGCTGAAAGGAAGGTTTTCAGAGATAGAAGGTAAACTGAAGAGAATAGAAGAAGATCTGGAGAGGAAAGTGGAAGAAAAGTTAGAATCCCTGCCCCAGGAAACTGAAAAGAAAGAGAGAAGAATCCAGAATCAGGAATTTATTAAGCTTTCCACCTACGACGGCAGTTCCTCATGGCATGTATACAAAACGCAGTTTTCCATCGTAGCTGAAGCTAACGGCTGGGACTCTACCGCCAAGTCAGTCCACTTAGCAGCAGCATTACGGGGAGATGCAGCCGAAATACTGAGAAATGTTACTAAAGAAGAAAGGAACGACTTCGAGGCCTTGACTAGAGCACTGGAGCTACGGTTCGGAGAGAAGTGTTCTAAGGACTATAGTCGCCTCCAGCTAAAGTCCCGTTACCAGAAAACGGGTGAAAGTTTGCAAGAGCTGGCAGCGGACATTCAGAGGTTGTCACACCTAGCATTCTCAGACTGTCAAGCTGACACTCGAAACGACTTAGCTCTTCAGTACTTTATCGATGCTGTTCGGGATCCAGAAATTCAAAAAGCGCTGAGACTCTCCAACATCAGAGACGTAGAATCAGCTTTAGGCTATGCACTTAGGATAGAGGCAGCCCAACAAGCCTCCCGGAAAGACCGCCATACCATAAGAGCAGTCTCCTTAAACGATACGCCTGCTGGTGAAAATGAAATGAAGAGAAGTATCGAAGAGATCTTAAAGAGATTGCGCAGCCTGGAGAATAACAAGGAAATAAGGGACCGGAAGATAAAGTGCTAGGGCTGTGGAGGGGATGGTCACGTGAAGAAGAACTGCCCTGTACGACCAACTATAGGAAATCACCCGTCTTCACCATCACTACAGGGAAACTAAGAGGAGGCCATCTCGCGGGGCGGAGGTTGCCTAAAATTAAAGAGCCCCAATTTACAGTATTTCATGTTTCATCGATGAGTGGCGGCGATAATGGACTTCACGTCTATGGCCAAGTCAACAACACCACCTGCCGGATGATTCTGGACACGGGAGCCAACGTGACCATCATTAGAACGGATTTGGCACAAGAACTAAAAGAGAAGATCATCTGGACGCCGCCCTGTGTTAAACTCCAGACTGTGACCGGAGACGAAATCAAAATATATGGGAAAATGAACTTGGCTATCACTTTTGGGAATGCCAGTTACCATCATATGGCATATGTGGCTGATATAAGAGATCCTTTAATCATTGGAATTGATTTCCTGAGAAAATTTAACTTTCAATTGGACTTCAAGAATAATGAACTGCATTCGAGTTCGGAAGACATCGCTGTGTTCAACACTGAAAATCAAGACATTCAGACAATTTGCCAGATAACAGCCAAGTCTGAAATTTCCATCCCTCCACACACAGAGACAATAGTTTCAGGAACACCACCTACAAAGCAATACTTCCGCTATGGACTGATTGAATACCCGAATACAGACAATAGCCCAAGAGGAGTTCTGATAGCTTCATCTCTAGTTGATCTCTCAAAAAGTACTATTCCTGTGAGAGTCGCAAACATCAGCGATAAGGTCCGAACAGTGAAGAAGGATGAGGTGTTAGCAGCCTGCACTCCTGTAACATGCATCAACCGCCCCACGCAATCAACTGAATCCAAGTCTTCTGAACAATTAATAACGGAATTACTCAAGAATGCAGAGTTAGGAAAGGAACAGAGATGTGCTGCGGAGAAGCTACTCCAAGAATTTAAAGACCTTTTTTCTCGAACACCTGAAGACGTCGGGAGAACGAACATCACCCAGCACCGAATTGATACAGGAAATCATCCTCCAATCAAACAACGTCCAAGAAGACTTCCCTTTGCTAAACAGGAAGAGGTCACTGAACTTCTAAGTGAAATGCAGCACAATGATGTCATCGAGCCATCAACGTGTCCTTGGGCCTCTCCCATAGTACTGGTGCGGAAAAAGGATGGTTCAACAAGATTTTGTGTGGATTATCGTCGTTTGAATGACATCACCAAGAAAGACAGTTACCCTCTTCCCAGAATTGACGACACATTAGACACACTTGCTGGCAATAAATGGTTCTCGACGTTGGATCTGAAGAGCGGTTACTGGCAAGTAGAATTACATCCTGATGATCGTGAGAAGACTGCATTCACCACGGGACAAGGACTGTGGCAATTTAAAGTTATGCCATTCGGATTATGCAATGCACCTGCCACCTTCGAACGCCTGATGGAGACAGTGCTGAAAGGACTTTCCTATGAAGCCTGTCTGGTGTATTTGGATGATATTATCATTGTGGGGCGCACCTTTGAAGACCATCTTCGAAATATCCGAAAGGTGCTGGAGAAACTCAGAATGGCTAACCTCAAATTGAATCCAGGCAAGTGTAACTTGTTCCGTCGTGAAGTGAGCTACCTCGGCCATATCATCTCTGCCGAAGGTGTGAGAACTGATCCTGAGAAGATCTCTGCAGTCGAGAACTGGAGTCGCCCTGAAAATGTACACCAACTACGAAGTTTCCTGGGGTTATGCACTTACTACAGGAAGTTTGTCAAGGGTTTCTCAAATATTGCCAGACCACTCCACAAGCTGACGGAAGCCAAACAGAAGTTCCTGTGGACAGATGAATGTGAAAATGCGTTCAAGCGACTTAAAGAGGCCTTAACATCATCGCCTATCTTGACATATCCACAGCCCGACAGACAGTTCATACTTGATACAGATGCCAGCCATGAGAGTGTCGGTGCTGTTCTGTCGCAGGAAATTGATGGTCAAGAACATGTCATAGCCTATTGGAGTAAATGCCTATCTAAACCAGAGCGAAATTACTGTACCACCAGGAAAGAGCTACTCGCCATCGTGAAAGCCATAGAACATTTCCATCATTACCTCTATGGCAGAAGATTCCTGCTCCGGACTGACCATGCATCTTTGACGTGGTTGCTCCAGTTCAAGAACCCGGAAGGGCAGATTGCCAGGTGGATACAACGCCTCCAGGAATATGACTTTGAGATACGTCATCGTAAAGGGACTCTACATGGTAATGCAGATGCCTTGTCACGGAAGCCCTGCTCGGAAAGCTGCAAGTACTGCTCTAGAGCCGAACAGAAATACCTACCGATAAATCCGGTTGCCTGCCAAGTTACTGTCTCAACACCATCAGATCAAGGTCCCGATCCATGGAGTGACGAAGAACTTAGACAAGCCCAGTTGGAAGATCCTGACGTAAAGCCAATATTACAGCTGAAGGAGACGACCAGCAACAGACCTACCTGGCAGGATATTTCCAGATTTAGTCCCATTACGAAAAGTTATTGGGCACTTTGGGACTCTCTTCATATCAGAAACGGCGTATTATACAGAAAGTGGGAATCTGATGATGGGAAAAGCTTCAGATGGCAGATTTTATTACCAAGATCAAAAATTCCAGCTGTTTTAGAACAACTGCATAGTAGCTCTACCGGAGGCCATTTTGGGGTAATGAAGACTCTGCAGAAAGTTCGGGAACGCTTCTACTGGTGCAAGGCAAAGGAGGATGTGGAGAAATGGTGTAATTCCTGTGATGCTTGTGCGGCACGTAAAGGCCCGCAGAAGCGAAGTCGAGGAAGACTGCAACGGTATAACGTGGGAGCACCATTTGAACGGATTGCAATGGACATCTTGGGTCCTTTGCCACGGACCTCCAGTGGAAATAAATACATCCTCGTCGTGATGGACTATTTCACCAAGTGGCCTGAGGCATATCCCATTCCCAATCAAGAGGCATGCACAGTCGCAGAAGTCCTAGTGCAGCAATGGGTGTCAAGGTACGGCACGCCCCTACAACTTCATACCGACCAAGGTAGGAACTTTACCTCTGATGTTTTCAAAGGACTGTGTCAACTACTCGGCATAGACAAAACCCGGACAACACCCTTGCATCCCCAGTCGGACGGCATGGTCGAGAGGTTCAATCGTACCATCCTGAATAACCTCTCCCTTCTAGTATCAAGGAACCAGCAAGATTGGGACTTGAAGTTGCCATTGTTCCTGCTGGCTTATCGAAGTGCTGTCCATGAAACCACCGGCTATACTCCAGCCCAGATGCTGTTTGGACGTGAACTTCGTCTCCCTTGTGATCTCCTGTTTGGTTGTCCACCCGATGCGCCTTCATCGCCCGAGGAGTACATCCAAGATCTCCAGGCACGATTTGAGGACGTTCACAACTTTGCTCGGGAGCGAATTCACATTGCATCGGAGAAAATGAAGACAAGGTACGATCTAAAGGCTACGCAACATGAGTTTCAGGAAGGAGAGAAGGTCTGGTTGTGGAATCCTGTTCGACGCAAAGGACTCTCTCCCAAGCTACAGTGCAACTGGGACGGACCATACACAGTCTTAAAAAGGCTGAATGATGTAGTGGTGCGGATCACTAAAACACCTTCATCAAAACCGAAGGTGGTGCACTATAATAGGCTAGCCAAGTACCACAAGTAACGGTAAAATTAAAATTTAAAATGTAAATACTTGTAAAATTTGCGCATGCGCACTGTAAATATTTGTATATAAATATTTGTACATATTTGTGAATTTTGTAAATATTTCCCACTTAATTTATATTTCTATGTTATCTTTATGTGCAACTTAGTTTTTGTGTTTTAGATTGTGTAAATTTGTTTAGTTTCGCCTCTTGACCAAGGGTTGCACTGCCCGGGACGTGCAGTCCTTGGGAGGGGGGCAGTGTTACGAAATTGTAAACAATTGTGTTTATTTTTGTATAAATTCTTTCAAAGAGGCTTAGTAAGTTGATAAAGTGCTAATTTTGTGCATTTCTAGTCGTTTTAGCGTTGAAATAGCCTTATTTTCCCTTAAAAACGCATTAAAAAGCCCCAGTAATGCACGTAATGGATTTGGCGCCAAATTTGGCGACTTTTTCCCACCTTGGCGATTTTTTTTGGCGACCTTGGCGAGAAAATCCTTATATGGGATATACCAAATATGGAAGCTGTAAGTTGATTGGTTGACCACTTTCTAGAGTTTTCTCGAAAAATCTGGGCTCCATGGAACAGCATATAAGGAGCGCTTCCTCGCCAAGGGCAGTCAGTTCAGTTCAGATCTCAGTCAGCTTCGCTAGTGCTTGCATTGCTCTTGAGCCTCTTTGAGAGAGACTTGCTTCAAGTGTTATTGTTATACAGTTTGTACTGTGGATTTGCTATTGACAGCTGTTGTTTAAGCTGTGTTTACTGTTTGAATTGAAGCTGATACTTGGTTTATAGACCAGTATTTTTCTGGAATTTTCTGTGAATAAATTACTGAATTTTTGTACGTTTGGCCTTTCATTCTCAGACAACTCACGAACCCCCAAGTACGCAACGTAACGTTTATAAAATAGCTTTGCAATTAAAGTGGTCGTTTCTCTTTTTCTAGTCTTAAAACGATATTAACCGTTAACAGCGAATAATATAGACAAATTAATTTATTAGATTTATTCTTCCTGTACATTTTGGACTATAAGAATCTGAATTCTAATATATATATACACTATGTGACCAAAAAAAAAAAGCCGCACAACAGAAAAATTGATTTATACCTTTTGTCATGTATACTCTTTTGTCATGTATGCAAGGTAGACCGAGAGACGATACGATTCGTTTTACATACACGCAAAGAACATTTATTAGCATTAAGATACACAGGCACAAACGAGCATAACAACAACTACACCGAAAAAAGTACAATACGAAACTATGGAATTTAAAAAGGTAAACAAAGCACGCGCGCGTCACACAGCTTGGAAGGTTCTCTAATCTGGCTGTTGCCAGATACATAACAGTTCCTCCCCGACAAAATATAGAGTCACAGATCGAGTCTCTTTGGAGGTCTCCTGATTCGGTTTGAGCGTCGGAGTGGCACATCAGTTTTTGGCTTTCCGGAAGCGTCTGGTACAGGCTTAGGTGGTATATCATCACTTGGAGTGGCAGGTACAGGTACATCTTTAGGTTCAGGAACAACTTCAGGTACAGGTGCAGGCGGTTCCGATTCAGCAACATCATCGGATACTGGCTCTTCTGGAAAATTCAATTCTTTATCGTAAATTGGAATTTCAGTAGCAGCTTGGGATAATTCAATCGACTTCCCACATTTCCTTATTTGATCTACGTGTCTCTTCCAAATTTCATTTCCAACTTGTATGCTATAACTCAAAGTTCCATCTCGGTTTATAATTGTTCCAATTTTCCATTTGTTAGGTCCGGAATAATTTCTTACGGCTACTTTCTCCCCTTCCTGAAACTCACGCAAGATAGATTCTGTGTCAAGTCTCGAACTCTGTTTCTGAACAACTTTGTCTCTCAAATTTGGTTTAAAAAGATCAAGCCTAGTGCGAATACATCTCTTCAAAAACAAGGCACTCGGAGTTTCTCCCGTGAGAGAATGTAGAGTTATTCTATACTGTAATAAAAATCTTTGTAATTTCACATTTAGATCTCCAGAATCACCTCTACTCGATTTCAACGAAGCTTTGAATAACTGCACTATTCTCTCTGCCTGTCCGTTCGTAGCAGGATGGTACGGTGCTGAAGTTATATGTTTAATATTATTCAGTTTCAAAAAATGTCGAAATTCGTAACTAGTAAAACTTGCGCCGTTATCACTAACCAAAGTTAAGGGAATTCCATAATGAGCAAAAAGAATACGAAGATGATGAATTGTAAAACTAGCTGTAATATTTTTCATCGGAATGACTTCTATCCACTTCGAATATGCATCAGAGACTACAAAAAACCTTTTCCCCATAAAAGGACCAGCGTAGTCAACGTGTATCCTTTGCCAAGGTCCATTTGGCCATTCCCACGGATGTCGATTTATCCTTGCTGGTTCGTTCCTCGTTGCGATACAAGCTGAACAGTTCTGAACAAAATTGGCTATACTGGCATCAATACCTTGCCAATAGCAGTAGCTTCTAGCTATGGCCTTCATTTTGACAATTCCAGGATGTCCAACATGAAGTTCTTCCAAAACTTGATTCTGGTACTTTTCAGGAATGCATACTCTATGACCATACATTATGCAACCATTTTGCAATGAAAATTCAGATTCTCTACCTTTCCAAGGCACAGGTAATTCAGTTCCAGATTTTAAACTTTCATACAGTTCGAACAATTTCCTATCAGTTTTAGTAGCTCTCGCTATGTCAGTTGCTGTAACAGGCATTAATTCAATTTGCGAAATATTTGTCACGTCTGCTTCAGTCAAGTACTCACAGTCCTTGTCAACTGCTAGTGGTAACCGTGAAAGTGCATCAGCATTGCCATGATTCTTAGTGTTTCGATACTTGATTGTATAACTGAATGCTTGGAGAAAAAGTGCATAATGAACCATTCGTGTTGCTGATAGACATGGTAAACTACGATTAGGTGCGAAAATTTATACTAGGGGTTTATGATCGGTTACGAGATCAAAATGTCGACCAAATAAATATTGATAAAATCTCTTTACTCCCCATACGATACACAATGCTTCCTTGTCTATCTGCGAATAATTACGTTCCGTTTTAGTCAATGACCTTGATGCAAACATTACTGGTTTTTCTGAACCATCTGGCATAATGTGACTTAAAACTGCTCCTATTCCAACTGGTGATGCATCAGTTTGTAATACAAGAGGTAACTTAGGATCGTAATGGCATAAAATTCGGTCTGAAGCAATTTCTTGTTTCAATGCCTTGAAAGCTTTTTCACATTCTGCAGTCCACAAAAATTTAGTACCTTCCTGCAGTAAATTATTGAGAGGAGCGACACGAGTAGATAAGTTGGGAATAAATTTTCCGTAGTAATTGACTAAACCCAAAAAACTCTTCAAATCAGATACAGTTTTTGGAACTGTACCTTCGTAATTGCATCGATTTTTTCTTGTGTTTTGTGGAGGCCGAATTTATCAATTGTATGACCACAATAATTCACAGATTTCTTAAAAAATTCACTTTTCCGCTTATTTACTCTGGGACTATATTCTTCTAGTCTCTGTAGTACTAATTCTAACCTTTCAAAATGCTCTTGATCATTTCTCCCCGTTACGGTAATATCGTCTAAAAATACGTGTACCCCCGCGAT
This sequence comes from Salticus scenicus, assembly GCA_963930645.1. Classification (NCBI taxonomy): domain Eukaryota; kingdom Metazoa; phylum Arthropoda; class Arachnida; order Araneae; family Salticidae; genus Salticus; species Salticus scenicus. Next base: position 18,299,799 of record OZ005659.1, on the reverse strand, counting down.
GCCTGATAAAACTTGTTCAATGGCTCTCTGCCACACTGCCGGAGCTAAGGCTATACCATAATTCATTCTCTTGTAACGGAACAACCCTTGTGAGTATTGATCGTCAATAGATGTCGGTCCTGCTCATCAACTAACATTTGAAGGTATGCCTCAGATAAGTCGATTTTAGTAAAGAACTCCACTCCTGACAGTTCAGCAAAAATGTCCTCGATACGGGGTAAAGGATACTGCTCAATTTTTAGTCCCGGGTTGATAGTCACCTTATAATCACCACAGATTCGTAGGTTCCCATTCTGTTTGATAACAGGAACAATTGGTGTAGCCCAATCACTATATGTCACCGGCTCAATGATGTCTTCTGCAACTAACCTATTAAGTTCAGTTTCTATTCTTTCTTTTAAAGCAAATGGTACTGGTCGAGGTTTAAAAAATACCGGTTTGTAATTAGGTTTCATTTGAAGACGGCAACAAAACTTTTCCAGTTTCCCGATACCCGGAGAAAAAATTTTCTCATACTTTTGAAGCAAGATATTTAATTTATTGGTTCGAGAATTACAATTTCCAACCCGAACTGCTTTAATTGAGCTCCAGTCAAATTGGAAATTTCTCAAACATTCACGACCAAAAACTGCGTTTACTTTTGCATGTACCAAATAAATAGTTTCTGTATTAATTTGATCTTTGTATTGAATTTGCACCACTGCTTTGCCAGCTGATGTTATCATAGAATTATCGAAATTCCTAAGCAATAATTTGGTAGGCTAAATGGCTACATCCGGACAAAGTTTCTTAAATTCATTCACATTCATACAACTAATAGCAGCTCCAGTATCTAATTCAAATAAACATTTATTCCCTTCAACAAAAATTTCTAATAAAATCTTATCCCTGGCATGTCGTGGTGATTTAACGCTATTAACTGGTACAGTTTCAGAACAAGATTCTATTTGTTTAACTGTTTCGTTACGTTTTGAGCGGCAGACTTTTGCCAAATGCCCGTTCTTTAAGCAATTCCTACACTGAGTGTTCTTGTGCTTACATTCGTGAGCTAAATGTTGAGTACTATCACATCTGTAACATTTCCGAGATTTATCAAACTTCTTTGTAGGTTCAGATTTCTTAAATTTAGAAAAATCTTTTTTGATAGTTTTATCTTGCGAACTATGTAATCTTTTTATCGATACCATTTGATTCTGAATTTCACACACATCTCTCTGAGCAGATTCCATTGCGAATGCAATGCTCTTAGCTTTTTCGTATGTTAACTTATCCTCTGCTAACAGCTTTTTCTGTATATTTTCGTTTTTGAGACCCATCACCAATTTATCACGAAGCATCGTACTTAAATTGTTCCCAAAGTTACAGTGTATCGACAGTTTTTGTAATTCGGCACAATAATTTGCAATGGACTCACCTTCAAATTGCTTCCTCTTGTATAAACGAAACCGTTCTGTCATCTCTAGTGGTTTAGGATTCAAATGTTCCGAAAGTAATTTTACGATATCTTGATAGGTCAATTCAGAAGGAATGTTCGGAGTGGCCAGATTCTTTAACAATTTACACGTTGTTGCTCCCATAAGGCTTAAAATAGCAGGGACTTTCATTTTATCTTCGATCCCATTAACAACGAAGTAAGATTCTAGACGTTCCACATAACTGGACCAGTCTTCCACAGACGCATCATAAGATTCAAAATTAATGTTCGAAGATCCCATCCTCGTCGCCAACTCTTTTGTCATGTATGCAAGGTAGACCGAGAGACGATACGATTCATTTTACATACACGCAAAGAACATTTATTAGCATTAAGATACACAGACACAAACGAGCATAACAACAACTACACCGAAAAAAGTACAATACGAAACTATGGAATTCAAAAAGGTAAACAAAGCACGCGCGCGTCACACAGCTTGGAAGGTTCTCTAATCTGGCTGTTGCCAGATACATAACAGGTTCGTAATAATTTAAAAACTAATGATAGCAACAAATAAAATTGTTATGTTTGTATAATACGGAAGTCATAACATGATACCTATGTACTCTTCCATGACTCTTCCATGATACCTTCAGACAACTCAAAAAAAAAAAAAAAAAAAAAAATAATAATAATAATAATAATAATAATAAATAATAATAAATAATAAATAATAATAAATAATAAATAAATAAATAAATAAATAATAAATAAATAAAAATAAAATAACATACATCATTATACTGTTATTCATAAAGACAACTTTTATTAGATATTATTAATTGTTATGATTAATGTATCTAATAATTAACTTTCTTTAATGTTACTTGAAACTAGATAAAACAATTGTTTTCATTTAAATATAATCTATTTCTTAATTATTCTGAAAAGTTTTAATTTCATGATAATTAAAAATAGCAGAATATTTTCAAGTGATTAAAAATTTAAAAAATTGAATTTATGTACTTTTGGAAAAATTTTATTTCGGGTTAATTGATCCCTTGAACATGAAAAATTGCCAGACTCACCGAAAAATTATGCATTTTCGTATCGTAATGTACGGGGAATATGTTATTGTTTTAAAAGTGCGATTTCCATTAAGTCAGTTACATTTTCGTGATCAGATCTGCTTATTTCCGTCAGTTTGAAATAAGTTAAACTGGACTCATCAGAGAGAACAACTTCAGCCAAATAATTAATCGATCCTTTTTTAATTTTTTTAACCCTCTAATGTCTTGGTTTTCTAATTCTTTTCGTTAAGAAGGAATTTTTTTCAGATTTTCTGGCAATTAAACCTGCTTTGTTTAATTATTATTTCACTGTTTTTAGATAAATTATGTTACTAAACACTTTTTCTGAATCCCTGCTATGTTCTAAATGTAATACATCATCATCATCATCATCACGTGCTTACGAATACAAACTGATTTTTTAAGCGCTTTTTAACTTGCGGCCATCTCGACTGGATGAGTAACGTATGGGCGCCTATGGACAAATGTGCAGTTTAAACAGCCAAAAAATATTATATCTTGCTAAAAACTAGATCACTAATATTTTGTTAACATTTAATCATTTTGACATCCCACGTATTATTATTATTTTTTTTTTTTTCTTTTTCGCTCTAAAATTAATATTTTTTGTGGTATCGTTAATTGCCTTATTCTTGCCATTTTTGAAACACTTTCTAAAATTACAATTTTCCGAACAATTGCATCTTGTTTTTAACACTTGGCTCAATCCTAAACTGCACGCGGAACACAACGTAATAAAATCTGTTCAAAAATTTACTTTTGAAACAATAAAATTAGCGATTACAGAAAGAAAAATTGAAAATATCCAAGTGCGGCTTTTTTTTTTTTTTTTTTTTTTTTTTTGGTCGCTTAATGTATATTTTTAACCGAGAGTGAAAAACTGTATCATGAATATAAAAATTAAAATCTAATATAAATGATGCTGATTGTGGGAAATTTAAGCCCGGTTGTCTTTACATTGGTCTGGACGTCCTTGAGGGGTATTTCTTAAGATTCTTAGCTAAAACTCATGTGAGTTTCGGGGAAAATCATGGTAAACTTGGGGTAAGTAACGTGAATGTAACTATCATTCGGGTAGTAACATTCACGTTTCTCTAAAATAGTTATTAGAGAGGAAAGTGTTTTTTTTTCTTTTCAAAATGTAATTTAATTATTAAAAAAAAAAAAAAAAAAAAAAAAAAAGACAGAGAACTGGCGTTTAAAAGTAATAAGTACAAAGCTTTGAATAAACACCATAAAATGCAATAACTCGCAATAATTGTTTCGGGTCTAAAGAAGACAAGACAATTCGTCAGGCGAACAAAGTAGGCACAAGTGCTACAAACAAAGCAGCACACGCACCAACGAGTGCTGTAATCATGCAACACTCGTTTTTACTACGTTCGCCTGACGAAGGGTCGTGTCTTCTTTAAATCCGATACAACTGTTGCAAGTACTTACATTTTATGGTATTTATTCAAAGTTTTGTAACTTTGTAACACCCCACAAGCTTGAGAAGTAGTTTCTTGAGTTTTCATAAAAATATCTCTAATTCTTGCATCAGGTTTCGAAGTAAAAAGCTCTTTAAAATAGTTATAAACATGATAAATAATCATTTTAGATTGTTTCCTTATATCAGGATTACCAGCCATAGTAAATGATACGAAAATCAAACGACGAGAAAAAGTAAATGCTAATGGAGCCAAAGAACAAGCCAAAAGTGAACTATTATTGTATCTGAACGAAATATTCTCCTAGTCAAACAATTGCTCAAATGGGGTGGGAAAAGAAAGAGCTATAACGGGATCACATGGGTCATTTCTAGGAAAATCGACCGGGGAGTAGTGACCTTCACAGGCCAATTCAGTTTACACGGACTATAGTAACCTCTTTTTGTTTCCGAACATTACATCCCCACCATTCCATCAATTCATTCGCCAACCCGATTTTTCTACCGCCAAACCGACATTCCACTTTCATCAAAGCAAGTTTCCTCCACCTTTGTTATCACTGTTTTACATTTCGATTGGGGATAAATTAAACACAAACCACAACCTACACTAGCTGAAATGAAAAGCAAGTAATCTAATCCTTGTTATTCATTGAAATCTGTTCTGTTTTATTTTCTTTGGAGTTTTGGTAGTTGCTTATTGATAACATATACATCAGATTTTTATGCTTGACTTATAGTCCGCTTGTAAATCTTCGTCAGATAAATACAGATAGCACATGACAGAATTACAATACGAAGAAATGGAAAAACACCCAGATCCAGCGCGGGAATCGAACTTCTACGCTCGAAGGCGATTAACAGCGTGGTGACATAACTACTCGGCCACGGGGGGGGGGGGGGGGGGGGCAAGTTTTGGTAGTAAGAAAAACAAACCATTTAAAATATGCAAAAATCGAAGAAGCAGTTGCCGAGAAAAAGCGATTATCGCCAAAAGAAAGCGCAAAACCGCAGTGATGCTCGCGGAATTTTTCTCCATAGCCAGTATAGGGATTCCGTACTCTACTTCTATCATTACTCACTGTATATTCCTAAAGTTTAGCTACAATCTTGATTAGAATGCAGGGGGGGGGGGATGTGTTCTAGCCCACTGCTTAAACGACTTTTCTGGAAATCGCCAATTTGGCTTCAAAATATCAAAGTGAGGTTGCTAAATTTCGTAGATTGATTGTTCAGCGACTGAAAAACATATAGGTTAACAACTTTAGCATCTTTATACCTAACTGAAAACAAAACGCCAAGCAGTGGGTTAAAGCACATTCCACCCGCTTACTTTACATATATTTCATTATGTTGATAGTTACGTAATTTCGTGGACTTGGCGCCCACATTTTCGCCAACAGTGAAAACATATGGATTGCGAATGGTATGTAAAGTAGGTTAGACTATATTTGAGGGTGCCCCTTGATTCTCGCCAAGTTGTGATCGCGGTAAATATATTAAGGTTAGCCTATTTATATGTACAGGTTATATGTATATAGTGTATATGTATAGGCTATATGTATAAAGTGTTATAGGTTATTAACAAAAATGCACCAAACAATTTCGCCAAGGGGGCACCCTCAAATAAATTTTTACCTATAAAGTATAATAACGTTAAAAATACGTGTTATATTAGAATAAATATGGAAATAACTTTACATTAAAAATCTTCCGGTATTTACATTTTATCCGGCTAATTATGATTTCTCGCCAAATATAACTTTACTAGCAAGTTTTACGCGATTCGCTGGTCAATGTATTTAAAATAATCACTTTATTAAATGAATTTCATTAATACTATTTTGAAAAAAAAAATCATTGAAATCTGTTAATCTGTTTTCGAGAAATAAACTGTGAATGAACTGTGAATGAACTGTGAATGAAATGTGAATGAAATGTTTTCATAACACTGCCTCTGATAGCGTCTGAGCAACAAGCTTCGTTTAAAGTTCTCACTACGTATAAATAATTTAATGATAATGAAAAGGATTAATTACACTGGTCTACAGTGGTTCGGTAACAACAGTCAAATTATTATTTTTATTATTAACTAGCAGGCTTTGCCCGCTTCGCTGGACATTAAATTTAAATGAGTTGTCATTAATCTTTATTAATAACATAAGTTCTCGCTGTGATTGGTAGAGGTTTTCTCGCTTGCAACGTGAAGAGTCTGGGTCCCCACTGTCTTCGGCACAACTTACCCACTTCTTACTTCCCCTTCCTCAGAAGGTGAGTTCGAAGTTTTGTAAAATCCCACTAATGTACATAATGCGTACACTTAATCAATATCCACACACAAAAATTCGCCATTCTAAGATAATTCAAAGCGAATTCAAACGGAAAACGTGTTTTTACACATGCTTATTGCCCTCCAACTCCGAGAAGGTGGTGGGGGGGGGGGGATTTCGAATTTCGTAAAATCCCGTTACAATAAGTGCCGGTTGCATACAAACAATTTTTACACAAAATTTCGTGACCACAGAAGTCTTTAATAGAAAATATTATAAATAAAAAAAAAAAAGTAAGTAAAGAAAATATATAGACACGACATTATTTCATTATTTAAAACATGAAAATCTGGCATTGACAGATTTTAATTTAGTGCCAGAGGCCTACTGCTAAACCTGTTAATATCGACAAATTCTTCTTTAGTTAATTCGTGACGATCTAAATTCCATGATAAAGTTTTCATTAAATCAAATCAATGTGTTTCAGCTGCAGATACTGTAACAAATAACGTTGGAAGTCCAAACTATCTTATAGCCGCAAAACAACGTTTTTTCTCTTTTTTCCAATGAGAGGGAGGTGTGCCTTGGGGGGGACTCATGTCAAAGGTGTGCCTTGGGGGGGACTCATGTCAAAGTTGTATCTTGGGGGGGGGGACTCATGTCAAAGTTGGGCCTTGGGGGGACTCATGTCAAAGTTGGGCCTGGGGGGGACTCATGTCAAAGTTGGGCCTTGGGGGGACTCATGTCAAAGTTGTACCTTGGGGGGACTCATGTCAAAGTTGTACCTTGGGGGGGACTCATGTCAAATTTGGGCCTGGGGGGGGGACTCATGTCAAAGTTGTGCCTTGGGGGGGACTTCATTCAATAAATCCGTATTCAATAAACCGACTGAAATAGGCCCTTAGCACTATTAAGAGTGACGTATAAAAATTCGACAACGCTGTACCGACTGAAATAGGGATACCTTGGGGGGGACTCATGTCAAAGTTGGGCCTGGGGGGGACTCATGTCAAAGTTGTGCCTTGGGGGGACTTCATTCAATAAATCCCCATTCAATAAACCGACTGAAATAGGCCCTTAGCACTAATTAAGAGTGACCTATAAAAATTCGACAACGCTGTACCGACTGAAATAGGGTTACCTTGGGGGGGGGACTCATGTCAAAGTTGTGCCTTGGGGGGACTTTATTCAATAAATCCCCATTCAATAAACCGACTGAAATAGGTCCTTAGCACTATTAAGAGTGACCTATAAAAATTCGACAACGCTGTACCGACTGAAATAGGGGTACCTTGGGGGGACTCGTGTCAAAGTTGGGCCTGGGGGGGACTCATGTCAAAGTTGTGCCTTGGGAGGACTTCATTCAATAAATCCCCATTCAATAAACCGACTGAAATAGGCCCTTAGCACTAATTAAGAGTGACCTATAAAAATTCGACAACGCTGTACCGACTGAAATAGGGATACCTTGGGGGGGACTCATGTCAAAGTTGTGCCTTGGGGGGACTTCATTCAATAAATCACCATTCAATAAACCGACTGAAATAGGCCCTTAGCACTAATTAAGAGTGACCTATAAAAATTCGACAACGCTGTACCGACTGAAATAGGGGTACCTTGGGGGGGACTCATGTCAAAGTTGGGCCTGGGGGGGACTTCATTCAATAAATCCTTATTTAATAAACCGACTGAAATAGGCCTCTAGCACTAATTAAGAGTGACCTATAAAAATTCGACAACTGTACCGATTGAAATAGGCCTCTAGCACTAATAAATACAAAAAGCACAGCTTTAGTATGGGAACCCTTTGGTGACTTTAAATATTTTAAGCCATTTTTGCGATGAACTGAATTGGCTATCTCAATTGTGCAATTAAAGATCTTGGCGAGAAACGTCAGAACTACTTCGGAGCCAAATTTCAAATTTTGCCAAAGGAATCCAATACTAAAGCTGTTCCATACCGAATCTGTGTTGAAAACGGAAAAAGGGTAAAATAAATTAGAAATATCAGACCTATATATATAAATTTGATACCAAATAAAAGGGGCGATTTTTCTGAATCCAGGGTGCAAACAGGATTTCGATGCAACAATTAGATTTTTAAAAAATAACTAAAGTATGAAATTTAAGTGCAACGGAAAAACGGAAAAAGGGGAAAATAAATAGAAATATCAGACCTATCGTTACAAATTCAGTACCAAATGAAAGGGGTGATTTTTCTGAATCCTGTGGTGTAAACAGTTTTTCGATACGACAATCAGATTTTTCAAAATTAACTAAAGTATGAAACTCAGATGGCAACACATCATGTCAATCTTTTCATAATTTGTAGTGCGAATCACGCAAATAAAAAAGTCTTTAACTTAAAAATTTATTTTTATATTTTATTTTTCCATTCAAAGCGTTTTAGTGAAAAAATATTTATGGCGCATGCGCAGGCGTTTTTTACCCACAATTTTAACACTATTCATAATTTTGAAAATTTCTATAGATATAATTTCAAGTTGGGTGAAGACCTAAGTTTCTGTCAAGCGCCGTTGAATTCCGTCCAGCCGTTCTCGAGTGATGCCCGGACAAACGTGTTTTAGTCTTTTACCCCCTAGGGGGGAACGGGGGGGACTTTCTGAAAAGTTGATAGATATAATTTTAAGTTGGGTGAAGACCTAAATTCCTGCCAAGCGTCGTTGAATTCCGTCCAGCCGTTCCCGAGTGATGCCCGGACAAAAAAAGTGACATTCGGACACGATGACACACACACAGGCAAAATTTTCTGAAGTCATTTTCGGCTTTCATGGGGTGTGAAACGTGAAGATATCGCAAAATTTTTCGATTCCGACAAATTTACAGACAAAACTCTGATTTTATTAATATAGATTCCAATTTTTATTTAAATATCTGCAAGTAAAAATGTCCCACCACGTTACATTTTTCTGTTAGAGTATCAGAAAATGACAATTTTTACGATTTTGTATCATTTTCACAGTATCACATGTGGTAACCCTTCCTGCTGGCAACCCAGAGTACTGGCAACTCAGAGTCCAGGAAACCATGTTTGTTCCATTTTTTGGTTAAAGTGTCAGAAAATGGCAAATTTCACTATTTTTATGATTTTTACAATACAGTCGACAGCAAAAGTATCCGAGCACTAGCCAATAATCCCGATGTCAAAAAAGTACATTTAATACTATTTTGTTAAATAAATCCTTGTCGAATCATGTTCTTAGACTGACTAAGAGCATGAGTCGACAAGGATTTATTTAACAAAGCAGTATTAAGTGTACTTTTTTTAGACAGGGATTATTGCTAGTGCTCAGATACTTTTCTGCTGACTGTATCACACATGGTAACCTTTCGTGCTATCAACCCTGCCTCCTGGCCATCCTCTCTGCTGGCAACCCCTGTTTGGCAACCCTGTATTCGTACCTTATCTGTTTTTTTTTTTGTTTTTTTTTCTGGTATTCTAGTTAACAGATATTTTTTGTTAAGTATGATTGTGCTGTTTTATAGTTAAAAGTTTGATGTTGAAAATGGCAAGTTTTCAATGTAGAACTTGTAAAATCGTACCCGATAAGTTTTGCTGTATTTGTGACCTATTCATAATAAAATCACTAGGTAGACATTTAACACAAGACGTAAAAAATCCTATTTTTTTGTATTTTGGTTTTAAAATAACAAATAATAACAATTCAATCATTTAGTGTATTTTCCATGTTTTTATGATCTGCTTAGTCTACAATATGTATATTATCTCCATATTAACAGTATTCTATGCTAAATTAATAATATTGATAGTAATAATGCATGTCTTCTAAAGACTTTTGCACATTGCTTCCAGTACCGATTAAATAATCATAACAAAAAAACTGTACGTGTTACAGATTTTTCACTATTATTTTTTAATTCTGTACTACAGAATTAGTTGAAAATAGCTAATTTCATTTCTGTTATCCCCCAAAAATTTATTTTTGTCGACTAGTGTTATTATAAAGAAAGAAGACTTAAAAATATGTTTTTAACCTCACTTTTAAAGAAAAATTACATAATTGATTGATTTTGAGTAGTTTTGTATATTGTACCAAAACCAAATGTATGCATCAAAGTGCGAGAGGAATATGGCTTACAGTCAGACATTTCACCCCGTTATCATATGATCTGTTTTATTTTGAATATATCGAGTCTTTCGCTATACAAAGCTAAACTGTTTAACGGATCGCTACGAATATTGGTACACTTATTAATTAATATAAAATCTAGCTAACGCCGTGTTTCTCAGTTTGGATTGGTTCAGAAGATATCAAATAAAAACTCCATTTTAACTTTAAAATTATTAAGAGGGAAAGAGCTAGTTGATGCCACACACACACACACACACACACACACACACATATATATATATATATATATATAAATTTTATTGCTTTATACGCCTATTTAATACAAATGTATTTTTTATTGTTTACAAAATTTAATATGTATGCATACAGTCATTTTTGTAAAGCTATACAGAAACTTCAAGCAATCCAGAGAAGTATGGAGGCATGTATATTAGGTTTCACTCGAAGAGACAGAAAACGAAAATCCTGGATTATGTAGAAAACAAAAGGTACTCAGGTTATTTTTAGAGTCAAGAAGTTAAAATGCAGCTGGCCTAGGTACCTTGCGAAAAGAAATGATGATATATGGACCACCAAAGTACTAATTTGGATGCTAAGAGATAAGAAAAGACCAAGGAAGAGACCCCTGTGTCGTTGGAGAGATGAAATTGTGAAGTTTGGAAGAGCTGAATGGAGAAGAATAGTAGAAAACAGGGCAGTTTGGTATCACCTAGGACAGGTCTTCATTCTGCAGTGGATTGATAAAGGCTGAAATTGATGATGATGATGATGATGATATACAGTCGAACATCGGTAACGTGAACATACTTAACCTGAATCTGCAATCCCCGACAAAAGGAATATTATTAAAATTATATGAATATTAGTTACTGATAGCATGAACTACTGATAACATGAACATATCCCCTCTTAAGATTCGCGTTAACAAAGTTCCACTGTACACACACACAGAGACACACACACAGACCAACCGCTAAAAACATTATTTCTGGATTCAGGGAGCCTCAAAACGTGTAAGTATAACAAAAACTCAATTTCGAAAATTTGACCCAAAATTAATACTTTCTCCTCCACCTTATGGGTAAGAGAAAGTAAAAAAATAGAGGGGCAATCACTTTTTCAAATATATATCCGTATACAGATTCTTAAGTAAATTTTAATCCGTAAATAAATATCTAAATAAAGAAATGTGAGATTTTTTTATAGCATTATTTTTTACGAAATTCCAAGGTATGAGCGCATGTTTAAAAAATTATCGTAATACATAAATTCTTTACGCGTTCTTGTAAAGCAATTACCTTGTGTTATAAAATATTTATATTTATTAAGAGTTGAACTTAGCTTGATTGCTAATTAAAATTAAACCGAAACTGAATGGCGTAATCTTGTTTTGGTGTAAGTAGTGTTTATCGTTTGAATTTCTGTATATTTAAACGTTTTGAGGCTTCCTCAATACCGAAGTCAAGTTTTTAACGTATGATCTTTATCCCTGTGTGTTAGAGTAAATTAAAAACAAATAACTTCAGGCGATCATAATGTTGTATTTTGAAGTTAATGTGTTGATAGAAAAGTTTGATTAAGATTGATAAGTTTCAAGGAATGTCGTGTGTGAAAGTTGTTTGAATAATTTAAAATGAACGTTTGAATTTATAAGTTTGAATTCTCTATAAATGTAGGTTCAGTAATGAAACGGGGGGTTGAAGGGGACAGTACCCACTCTCACACAAAAATACTTGTCAAATAAAGTTGTTCCGAAGCCTAATTGGAATTATTTTGTCATAAATTTGCATAACAGTACTCGTTATTTTACCCCTTAATCTCCAATCTGTATTTACAGTATTAAATTTAAGGGTAAGAGAAAGTCGTGTGAATGACACACCAGATTATTTATTACATGACCATTACATTATTATTATTTTTTATCTGGGGCATTCGTTTATTTCATGGTATGTAATTTTTTTCAAAATTTTATATTCAATGACAGTTTGATGAACAAAAGCCATGATAATGTTTTTCTTCAAATTGTTTTCATACATTGATGGAAAAAAAAATCCCAAAACCAAGAAAAAATTATGGTACAGTAATGAAATTTCAGCAATACATTTGTCTAGGTAACATATTTAATTGATTAAAGTTTCAAGATCACAGGTAGAGTCATTGGCGAGAAGAGCCATTTCAAATGTGAAATGTTGGTACATTAGTAACCGGTGTAACCGCCAGAATTTTAAATGCAAGCATGCAAACGTGCATGCATTGTGACGTACAGGTGTCGGATATCAGTTTGTGGGATGGAGTTCCATGCCTGTTGCACTTGGGCGGTCAATGCAGGGACGGTTAATGCTGGTTGTGGATGACGCTGGAGTTGTCGTTCAATGATTTCCCATACGTGCTCGATTGGAGAAAGATCTGGTGATCTAGCAGGCCAGGGCAACATGTCGACACTCTGTAGAGCATGTTGGGTTACAACAGCGGTATGAGGGCGAGCGTTATCCTGTTGGAAAACACCCCCTTGAATGCTGTTCATGAATGGCAGCACAACAGGTTGTATCACTAGACTGACGTACAAATTTGCAGTCAGGGTGCGTGGGATAACCACGAGAGTGCTCCTGCTGTCATACGAAATTGCTCCCCAAACCATAACTCTAGGAGTAGGCCCTGTGTGTCTAGACCGCAGACAGGTCGCTAGCAGGCGTTCACCTGGCCTCCTTCTAACCAACACACGGCTATCACTGCGACCAAGGCAGAACCGGCTTTCATCAGAAAACACAACAGATCTCCACTCCGTCCTCCAATGAGCTCTAGCTTGACACCACTCACGTCGCAAACGGCAGTGGTTTGGAGTCAGTGGAATGCACGCTACAGGGCGTCTGGCTCGGAGCTGTCCTTGAAGTAACCGATTTGTAACAGTTCGTTGTGTCACTGTGGTGCCAACTGCAGCTCGAATTTCAGCTGCAGACGCAGTACGATTAGCCACAGCCATACGCCGAACACGGCGGTCTTCCCTCTCAGTAGTGCCACGTGGCCGCCCGGAACCCAGTCTTCTTGAGGCAGTAACTTCCCTTGACCACTGCTGCCAACACTCATGCACAGTGGATACATTCCTGCCAAGTCTTTCTGCAATATCGCGGAAAGAAAACCCACGTTCTCGTAGCCCTACTAAACGACCTCGTTCAAACTCAGTGAGCTGTTGATAATGGCTTCTTCGTCTTCTTAGAGGCATCCTTGACTAACATTAACCCACTACTACAAATCTCAACTGTAAATAACGATCACGAACCTTACAGCACTTATTTAAAGCAAACCTCATTTGCATGTTCATAGTGCCGCTACTAGCGCCTCACTTATGCGCGTAGCTCGAAATTTGAATCGACGTCATCTTTCAGATGTATAAACACGCCTACCAAATTTCGTTTATCTAGCACAGCTTCTTCCTGGTGTTGGGATTTTTTTTTCCATCAGTGTATTCCAATAACAATTTCTTATAGGTGACTATTTCTGAACTTTTTGCAATAGAAAATGGCTTTTTGTTTAATTATTATCAGAACTAATCGAGAGCACTGTGTCCGGAAATTATTTAGAGAAAATCGGTTACCGGTTATAAACTTTATTAAACGGCTGTATTAAGTACATGAATGATATAAATCTATTATTATATATTTACCTAATGAAAATAACCTGCTGTGTCACTCACACGACTTTCTCTTACCCTGAAATTTAATACTATAAATACAGGTTGCAGATAAAAAGGTAAGATAACGAGTACTGTTATGTAAACCTATGTTAAACATTTCAAATTAGGCTTCGGAAGAGTTTTATATGATAATTAGTTCTGTGTGAGGGGGGTTACCGCCCCACTCAACCCCCCGATTCATTAATGCACCTGTATTTATATACAATTTAATTCTGTTATTAAAAAATAATTCTGTATTTAAAAAATAATCTGTTGAAATTATTATTAAAAAAAAAATATTTTTTATGATAATGCAGACGATTTCCATATTAGAGATGTAGTATAACACTATATACACATATATATATATTGTAAATAAAAAAATAAAAAATAAAATCGATAAGTTTATTTTAAATTATCGCAGATCGATGGTTCAACCATTCGTTTTAAAGGTATTGGCGTGCTCTTTTGAAAGATACCCATCATGAAAATTTACTCCCCTCGAGGGGGTACTTCCCCCCAGGGGGGTTGGGGAGGCGAAGCTCCTACATACACATTTTTTCCCAGTTGACTATCTCTATTAAAATATATATATATATTTATTTCATTTTGTTTAGTGCAGTTTATAGATGCAGTCTAACTCCACTTATCTGCAATTTCCCCCATAGACGTAATGTATTTGAATACTTTTGAGTGCCCCTGTACACGAACCATTTGTTTCATCTCAACGGAAAGCTTACTGTAGCATCCCTATATGATACACATTTAGAATACCGAGTTTGGTATTTCTGATACTATTTGTTCTTGAGATATGCTGATAACAGACACACAGACAGACAGACACACACACAGATCATTTGCTAAAAACATGAATTTCGTATTCAGGGGACCTCAGAACATGTAAATATAACAAAAACCCACGTTCGACAATTTGACCATAAAACAATACTTTCTCGACCTTTTCTCGAATACTTTTTGGGTAAGAGAAAGTAAAAAATGAAAACAATTTTAGTAATTTTAATTTAAAATCGTCTGATTAATTTAGAAACGTTACAATATATTTTATTTATAACAACCTGAATATTAAGAAGTGAGAATTCTAGAATTATAAGATAATAGTATTGAAAATAATCTGGTGTGTCACTCACTCGACTTTCTCTTACCCTGAAATTTAACACTATAAATACAGGTTGCAGATTAAAAGGTAAGATAACGAGTACTGTTATGTAAACCTGTGTTAAACAATTCATATTAGGCTTCTGAAGAGTTTTATATGATAATTAGTTCTGTGTGAGGGGGCTACGGCCCCCTCAACCCCCCGTTTCATTAATGCACCTACATTTACATAGAATTTAATTCGGTTATTAAAAAATAATTCTGTTTTTAAAAAATAATTTATTAAAATTATTATTTTAAAAAAATATCTCTTATGATAATGCAGACGATTTCCATATTAGAGAAGTGGTATAACACCAAATATCCAAAAAAAGTCCATTTTATTCTCATCATTAAAAAGAAGGGAAAAAAAAAACGATTTTTTTTTCTAAGGTTTTTTTTTTTCGTTAAAAGTAAAAAAAAATCGATAACTTTGTTTTAAATTATCGCAGATCGATGGTTCAACCATTCGTTTAAAGGTATTGGCGAGCTCTTTTGAAAGATACCCATCATGAAAATTTACTCCCCTCGAGGGGGGACTTCCCCCCCCCCCCAGGGGGAAGGCGAAGCTTCTACATACACAAAAAAATTTTCCCAGTTAACTATCTCTATTACAAAATATATATATTCGTTTCATTTGGTTTAGTGCAGTCTATAGACGTTAAACTCTATTTAACTGCAATTTCCCCCATAGACATAATGTATTGGAATTCTCTTGATTGTCCCTGTACACGAACCATTTGTTTGATCTTAACGAAAAGCTTACTGTAGCATCCCTATATGATACACATTTAGAATACCAAGTTTGAACTTTCTGCCATAATTTGTTTTTGAGATATGCTGATAACAGACAGACACACAGACCATTTGCTAAAAACATGATTTTCGTATTCAGGGGACCTCAAAACGTGTAAATATAACAAAAGCTCGCGTTCGAAAATTTGACCCAAAAACAATACTTTCTCTACCTTATGGGTAAGAGAAAGTAAAAAAATATATATCCTTTACATACCTATGAAAGAACATTTTTTTTTATTAATGTACTGTTAAAAAAAAAAAAAAAAAAAAAAAAAGGCCTAAATGTGATTATTATTTTTCTTGTTTATTTAGCATTTTATTGAATGTAAAATATTGACTCCTTTTACGCTAAAAATGATTTTACTTATTTATTTAAAACTTCATTATAAAAAAGTATTACACAATCTGTAAAGCATTTTAATAATGTTCGCTAATTTTATACAAAAACTTTTCCTTATTAAGACTTGCTTACAAACATTTCATGCAGATTTTAATGCAGATTATGCTAACATAATTAAGTTACAGTCGGTAACAAAAGTGTCCGAACGCTAGCAAAAATTCCTATGTAAAAAAGATACATTTCATATGGTTTTGTTAAATAAATCCTTATCGAATCGTGTTCTTAGACTGATTAAGAACAGTATTCGACAAGGATTTATTTAACAAAACAGCATTAAGTGCATTTTTTATACATAGGAATTTTTGCTAGTGTTCGGACACTTTTGTTACCGACTGTACATAAATTTAATTTGATCCAGTGTTCTGTAACATTGTTAAAGTATTCTTATAATTTAATTTACGTGTTCGTGTGAGGACATTTTTTATTCCTATATGCATATAGGCCTACAAAAAAAAAAAAAAAAAAAAAAAAAAAAAGTTGTTATTATTATTATTATTTATTAGCAGATTTATTCTTTAACCACATTTCTTGCGACCATGGAAGCCTCTGCGCAAGTGCGGATTGAACGAGCCCAGTGTTAAAATAGGGGTGACTGAGAGAAAACAAGCGATAAGGGAACACCGAATAACTGGATGTTTGCCAAATAACTACAGTCGGTTGCAAAATTATTCGAGCACTAGCCAATAATTCCTATATTTAAAAAGTACACTTAAGACTGTTTTGCTAAGTAAATCCTTGTCGAATCATGTTCTTAGACTGATTAAGAACATGACTCGACAAGGATTTATTTAATAAAGCTGTATTAAGAGTACTTTTTTTTGGTAAGGATTATTGCTAGTGCTCGAATAATTTTGCAGCCGACTGTATCTCTCGGCCAGTTTTGCATCCCTCTAAACTTTTGGACTCGTCCTCACCGCTAGTCGTAGTCGCACTATACCTGGCGTTGCTCAGGTTGATGTAGTGTTCATAGAATTTTGAAATCGAAGAAAGAACTAAACAAAAGTTTAAAATGAAAAGACAAATGAAACGTTTCCAATGAAATGTGAACAAATGAAACAAGCCTTAAATATAAAATCTTATAAATAAATAAATACAAAAATAGCTTCAGTATGAGATCTCCTTGGCGACTTTAAATATTTTTGGTCATTTTCGCAATGAATTGAAATGGCTATCGCAGTTGCTTAAGTAAAGACCTTGGCAAGAAACGTTCAAGCTGCAAACCCGTACAGTCTTATGATATTCACAAAATAACTAAAAAAAAAAAAAAAAAACTTTATAAAATCCAAATTATATCTATTTAAAATTAAGGTAGCATCCCATAACTTACACATAAAGTACCAATAAAAACAAAAAATGCTGTTTTATTGTAGAAAATAAAAGAATACTTAATTAAATAAAAATTTCAAGCTATTGCCAAATATCTTTATGAAAGTATTTGTTTACACACGAATTCCAGATAAAATATATGTGCCAAATTTCGTATAATAATTAATTTTTTATTAATTTCACACGAAATTTAAAATATTTTATTTTATTTCTGAAAAAAAAAAAAAAAATTGTATTTTATTTGTTTATTTTGGCATCAAGTACTACTTTTTTTTAAAAAATCATTTTAAACTAAAACGATGCTTTTATTTAATATGTTTTGATCCAATCATCCAATTTAACTAAAAAATACGGCGTTAGCGAGATTTTGTCCTGATTAATACGTATACCAGTTTCCGTAGCGGTCCGTTGAACGGTGTAGTGTTGAATAGTGAAATAAAAATATGGACAGACAAGCAATCAGCTTTATATAATACTAGCAGGCTACGCCCGCTTCGCTGGTCACTATTTTTAAATGAATCACTATAGTTAATGAATTCTCAAAATTACATCAATTTTTATCATGCGAAAAAAAAAAAAAAAAAAAAAAAAAAAGAGAGAAAAAAAAATGTGATTGGAAAAAAAAGTCGCAGCGGGTCCCCAGTCCCCACTGCCCTTGGCAGCGCAGGCAATTGTGCGCTGCGAGCGCGCATTTATGTTCAACACTCTTAACGAATCACTATATTATCGTAAGGGAAAAACATAAATAAAAAAAAATAAATAATTAAAAAAAATCTCCCATCAGTGGAATAATCGGTTCGGGCCGCCACTGCTTGCGGCAGCGCATACAGGCGCGCAAGGCTCGCGTGCTCCTTCACCTACCGTTCCCGCCCCTCCTAATTATTTTAGACTTTAAAAAATACTCGCAGTCGTTCTCTCGGGCTTTTAAACCTAATAATACTAATTTACGACATTTTATCTGAATTTCTTTATTTTTACCACTGCGCCCGATCCCTTCCCGCCCTTCGTAATAATTCTGTACTTTCGAAAATATCCGCAATCGATTTATCGGGCTTCAAAACCTAACAACACTAATTTTCAGCGCTCTAACTCTTATTTATATATTTTTGCCTTTTCACCTCCCCTTCCCGTCTTACGGGAGAGCGCAGGCAGTCGCAAATTTTTATGTCAACAATCACAACTTTACGATCCAATATGGCCGATGGCGTTACATTTGTATCAAAATTACGACTACGATCCGACTTGTGATCTGCGATAGCTGCGATTGTTACAATAGTATGCCTCCCATAATCATTTATTTTTTTAATGTTTTTTGGTTTTGGCAACAACTTAATAGCATGCTTTGTTTTGTTTATTTACCTTTTGCTCCGTCGGTGGGTCGGTCGAAGAATGTATTTGTCATCTGAAAATTCCTAATAATATGTAGATTTCAATTTGTAGGATAAGAGATAAAGATTAGATAAGCTGTTCTGGGTCCGGCAATACATGAAATTCATTCATCATATTTCAAGTCATGTCTTCTAAGAAGTTACTTGCGGTAATATGTGCTCTTGATTCTTCTGACTGAAGAAGTATTCATTTTTAGATTTCATAAATTATATTTACTATTCATGTCTTGGTTAAGAAAAATATTTATTATTAATTTGTTAAATAATGTTGAATTCAGTCAAACAACATATTGTACATGTTTTTAACTTATATAATAAACTGTTTTCTATTCCTTATCATTTTTCTCATACGGGGGTATTCTCTGCAAAGTTTAAAATAAATCAAGGTTGTACGATAATCATAGTTTTAATTTGAATTTCCTTGAGTTGTACTGCCTGTTTCCTTAATAAATGTTTTCTTGTGCAAGGTTTATATTAGGGAAAAAAAAAAAAGGGTGGGTGGGTGGCATTTTCTTCTTTCTAACAAAAGATATAAATGGATTTTTTTTTCAAATTTAAGTGAATAATTTTTCATATGTTGCAGATTTTACTTCCATTATAATTATGCTGGTTTTCCCCTCTATTAATTATAAATATCTCAATCAATCAATTATAAAAATTAGGAATCAAAACATGCTTTAAAGTGATTACTTAATTTGTTTACGTTTTTGAACTCAAGAAACTCAAGAGAAGCTGCAGTTAGAAGATCATACTCTTCAAAGCAATTAAAATAAAAATAGAGGAAATGTTGGAATTACAATAGAAAAAAAAAAAAAAAAAAAAAAAAATGTTATAAAAGATCTCATGTGATACATTTTTACATATGATTCTTGCAATCCTACCATCTAATGTGAACCTTTTTGTGAGGAATTGGAATTATACTCCATTTAAGTATAATGTTTCAAACTTGCATAATATAATTATCAATAGGATATGCATAAGTACTAATACCATTTCATGTGTGTTATTAGAGAGAATTTTGGTACTTTCATATACAGTAGAGAGCCAGAAATCCGCCGAAATCCGCACAGCTTCTCAGATACAAACAATGAAATTCACAAGTTACAAAATCGCAAATCAAAATTTTTGAAAAAGATCTTGAATGCAGATTTTGTGCTTGTATTTTATGATTACAAAAAATAATAATATGAAAGGCTGCAAAAATAAAGTTGCTGATAATGAAATTATTGACAGTATATTAAATTCATCAAAAGAAAATAATGATTATTATAGTGATGATATCAATCAGGTAAACAATAACAAACTAATTTTTTTAAATGCTATCTGCTGCATTTTGCTTTCAATTTGTAAGAAGAAATTGGTAAGATTATTAGAAAAATAAATTTGAGATATTTAAATAAATAATTCATGCAGGTCCAAGTGTAGTTTAAAGTAAACTACATGTGGATTTTATCTAAATTTGACAAGTATTTTTTTCATTTTTATTTGTTGTTTTCATTATATATATATATATTATAATGTTCATTATTATTCTTATGTACCTAGTAATTTAATATTCAGTGTTATTATTCACTAGTATGTGTTTAGTTTGAATAATATTCTGCTTTTATATATCAAAGTGAAAATCACTTTTTATGGGCCCCAAAATCCTAAAATTTGCACAATCTCTGGTCCCGAGCTGTACGGATTTTTGACTCTCTACTGTATTTTATACATAATCAGGGATTAATCCAGCTTTTTAAAAATGGTACCCCATTTGTGAATTTATAAAATAATTTGTGAAAACATCAAGTAAGTTTATGAAAATTAATGATACTTCAGAACAATTAACTAAAATGTGTAAAGCAGTTTTTTTTTTAAATTTTAAAATACATTTAAAAAATAAAATGAAACAGTTGTAAAAATAAATATATGTATGGGCGAGTGTAAGATAAGTAGGTGTTTACTTAGATATTTATCATTGTCTCCAGTAAATATTCAAATTGAGGGTATTTTTCTGTGTTCGATGCAGTGAAGCTTATAAAATATTTTAGTGTGCAGTTATATTGCTGAGAATTGACTTTGTGAAGGTACCTCATTGCTAAAAATTGACTTTGTAAAAGTGCCTCGATGCGGCACTAAATTTGTTCTGGATTAACCTCTGATAATTATATCCATGCACTATATAATTCTGGAGGCTATAGAAGTGTTCGTAATGAAATCTAAAATATTAGATTATATGTTTATATTTATGTACATAAATCACCAATGTCATACCGAAAGTCCTGAAAAATGACTTTATTTAATTTTGGTATTTTTCAGAAGCTAAAATCACTTGCTATTGTAGCAACTGGGGGTACTATTGCGTTTGGAGCTATATGTGCTTATAATAATGATGAAAAGTTTTACAGAGAAGCTCTCATGCCTCTCATGCACAAGTTCTTATCACCTGAAACTTCACAGACACTTGGACTGTATGCTGCAAAATGGGCATTAATTCCAAAATGTAAATTTGAAGATACTGATATTTTGGTAATACTTTTTAATTCTACACTATTTATTTATATATTTTATGAATTAACACAATAAAAATAATGTTGTATGGAATGTCTTAGTTTTTATATTTTTGTTTAAAAAAAAAAGGATTTGTACCATATAATCAATAGCTCCTGCTTCATGAAACCACCTAATTTTCAAATATTGAAGTTTGCAGATTTGCTTGGAAAACTATATGTCTAGCTATACCATTTATATATAATTACAAATATGAACAAATTCAATAAATACATATCTTCCGAGATATTTTATCAATTAATTTGTCTTTTACGATGACCAAGAAAAACTAACCTTATTTGAACTGTAAGAAATTTTTTCAGAATTTCCTGTTTAAATACTTGTACTTGTATATTGAATTTTTTACCATAATTGATTCGTTGATTAAATTAGTTACTTCTGCTAATTAAAAAATTCTACTTATTTTTTTCGGTTTTATGTAACAGCTAAATGAGAATGTCAAAGAAAGTAAAAAAAAAAAAAAAAATCACTTACTTAAGCACAGTTTGCAGATTTAACTTTGCATTTTGTATAATTACTGACTTAGTTTTAAAATTGGTTGGAACTTTTTTCATTAATGCAACAGCAGTTAATACTATTAGAAAAGAAAATGTAATGAGTTTAAATAAAATTCTAAAATGGTAACCAATATTTTTGTTAAACTAAAATCATGTTTTATATTTACTACAAGGTTATCATTATGGGTCTGACCATCATCTGGATATGTATTTTACTGCTGTGTGTAAAGTGGGAAAAGTACCTAAATTTGGAAGAACTTATTGTTTTAACACTGCTAAAGAACTAAGCCCTTAATGAACCCCCAAACTCCTCATTGCTATTTTTTTTTTCTGATTAAAATGAACATATAATATATATATATATATATATTCATATTTTATATTAATCAAATTTTAGCTTTTAATTAATCTTTAAAATTAACAAATATTATTTTAAAACAGGACTTACTACAGACTGATTTTCCTTTTCTTTTCTCAAAAATTCTTATGACTTGTTTATAGCCGTTTAAAAAAAAAAGAGGGGGGGGGACATTCACACTTATTTGTAACAATATTCATTTAAAAAAAAAAAAACTGCATAAAAAAACATTTTTATTAATGGCTTTTTTTGTAATATAAAGTTAGTCAATTAAAAATATGATTCTGGATAACTGTTTACCAGATAAATAGTACCATACTGTAATTTGTAAAAAATATATAGTTGTGATTAAAATTGTTTAATGTATCATTAACAGAGTGCATACCACCCAAGCCTAAGATCCAAGTGTAGATAATTGGCCTAAACATCAACATCATAAGTTTAATGTAAATAACAATCTTTCAGTAAATATTTTAGAGTAATCATTAAATTAAACAAAGAAAACATTTTTTAATTCATTTTTCCAACTGAGTGAAAATAATGCCTTGACCGGTAAATCTTTGACTTACAAGGTCAATGAACATATTAAATAAAAAAATTATTCATATTTTATATTAATCAAATTTTAGCTGAGTGAGTAATGCTCACCGGTTGTCGGCCTGGGTAGCTTAGTTGGTAGAGCTTTGACCTTGTAAGTCAAAGATCCGTGGTTCGACTCCCGGTCCAGGCATTATTTTCACTCAGTTGGAAAAATGAATTAAAAATATGATTTTCTTCCCAATCAGTTGATTGTGTGAGTTTAATAAATTGTATTTTTTCCTCCCATTGTTTAATGGTGTTTTCCATTACCTGCGGCTAATTCTGTCGAGCTATCTACATGATAGACCAGATGTTTCTGCCTAAAGGTTGTCTGAGTGAGTAATGCCCACCGGTTGTCGGCCTGGATAGCTCAGTTGGTAGAGCGTTGACCTTGTAAGTCAAAGATCCGTGGTTCGACTCCCAGTCCAGGCATTATTTTCACTCAGTTGGAAAAATGAATTAAAAATATGATTTTCTTCCCAATCAGTTGATTGTGTGAATTTAATAAATTGTATTAAAAGAAAACATTTCCTAAATTTGTACCTTTATAATTAATCCCTTAACTGCCCTGGGCGAATATACACGTTTTTCTGATGTATGATACTTCGTATTGTATTGCTACCAGGGGAGCTACTGACACGGCTTTACAATGCAATAAAGTAACCCTGAAATGGATCTCGATAGTATTTTCGGAATATTTACTCACTTCAGAGTTCATAGAGAACAGTGGCAGTGGGAAGCGAATCTCTTAAATTTTTTTCGGCAGGTAAGGGGTTAAAAAAATGAAAATAAATTTTTAAAATTATTTTATGTCTTTAAATAAAATAAAAATTTATATGGATCATAGATACATTTATATGTAATGCATTATTTATTTTTATTATTTCATCATTTTTTAAAAGAATAATTTTATTGTACTTGTAATTTAGGAGATTTTTCATTTTCATTGAGTTTTATTATTATTATTTAATTAATGGACATTTTCACATTTATTATTATTATATGTTTATTTTGCAGAAAACTAAGGTTTTTGGCCTTGAATTTTCAAATCCGATTGGTATTGCTGCTGGCTTAGATAAAAATGCTGATGCACCATCAGGTTTGTTTCGAACTGGTATTGGTTTTCTAGAAGTAGGTACCGTTACTCCATTACCACAAGAAGGAAATCCAAAACCAAGAATATTTAGGTTGTCTGAAGACGGTGCCATTATTAATAGGTTTGTAGTTATATATATGTATATAATCTGCTGCTTTAAAGAAAAATGTTTCTGCAACTGATAAATTTTTATCATCAGTATCACACACAAATCGTTTTGTTTATATTTAACATAAACTTTTTTTTTTAAATAAATAAAATAAATAACAAAGAAAAGATGTTTTATATTGCATAAAATTAGAAAGGGCAAATAAGACACTTTTGCTGAGGGAGAATCATATTTATTTATTTTTATTTTTTATGCTATAAACATTAAATAGTCTTTATTTAATGTACAGTGTAAATTAAACTTATATTAATTTATGCTCGAACTTTTTCTCCCAAGATAGTATGTAAAAAAATTTTTGAAAATGATTCATATATTAAAAAAGCTAACAATTTTTATAATTTGTTTACTTAAATTAACTCACTAAGAACACTCACAAATTGTAACATACCAAAATGTACATGTTTTTTTTTTTTTTTTTACAAACTCAATCTGTTTATTCATTTAAATTCAATTTCACGTTGGTTATATGAAACACATGTGGATGGTTTTCTACCTTTCAAAAAGTAATCTGGTGTGTCACTCACACGACTTTCTCTTACCCTGAAATTTAATACTATAAATACAGGTTGCAGATTAAGAGGTAAGATAACGAGTACTGTTATGTAAACCTGTGTTAAACAATTCAAATTAGGCTTCGAAAGACTTTTATATGATAATTAGTTCTGTCTGAGGGGGGCTACCGCCCCCCTAACCCCCCGTTTCATTAATGCATCTACATTTATAAAGAATTTAATTCGGTTATTAGAAAATAATTTTGTTTTTAAAAAATAATTTATTAAAATTATTATTTAAAAAAATTATCTGTTATGATAATGCAGACGATTTCCATATTAGAAGTAGTATAACACTAAATATAAAAAAAAAAAAAAAAAAAAAAAAAATTGAATTTATTCTCAATATTACATTTAAAAAAAAAAAAAAATTATTAAAAAAGAAAAAAATCGATAACTTTATTTTAAATTATCGTAGATCGATGGTTCAACCATTTGTTTTAAAGGCATTGGCGAGCTTTTTTGAAAGATACCCATCATGAAAATTTACTCCCCTCGAGGGGGGACTAATTTTTTTCACAGTTGACTATCTCTATTACAAAAAATATATATTTGGTTCAGTGCAGTCTATAGATGTTAAACTCTATTTACCTGCAATTTTCCACATAGACGTAATGTATTTGAATACTTTTGAGTGTCCCTGTACACGAACCATTTGCTTCATCTCAACGAAAAGCTTACTGTAGTATCCCTATATGATACACATTCAGAATACCGAGTTTGGAATTTCTGCTACTATTTGTTCTTGAGATATGCTGATAACAGACACACAGACCATTCTTTAAAAACATGATTTTTGTATTCAGGGGACCTCAGAACATGTAAATATAACAAAAACTCACGTTCAAAAATTTGACTCTAAAACAATACTTTCTCAACCCTATGGGTAAGAGAAAGTAAAAGTAAAGAGTTTTCACTTACAAGGGAAGTGTGAATTAGTAAAATTGCTATTGAAACCAAACCAAGCTCAAATTAAAGAGCATGGTCGAAATCATAGGGTACAGTACAAATTTGCTGCAACAACCCCCATGGGGGCGAGATATGGCCCCGTAATAGTTTTAGTTATTTTTATAAAAATCAACAAAACACGCGTTATACTTAGAAAGGATGGGGCAGTAGTAGCATGCTTTACTTCTGATACAGTGATCCTGATATTGAGTCCCCGCAAGGGCGTTTTATAATTTGTTTATTTTTTTTTTCTTTACACTTTTAATTAAATTGAATTATTAATTTAAGAAAAAATATTTAATACGTTAAGATTTTTTTTGTTTTTTTTTTTTTGAGTATTCCAATTAACAAAGTATTGACCATGAATTTAAGATATATATTTTTTTATTTATAAAGAAGTAGATCTTGTTTAAAGCTACGGATATAGTTTCTAATTTATAACAATTATGATTAAAAGTAGAAAAATCATGAAACCATAAGTATTTTTCACAATGAGAACAAGAAATATAAGAAGATTGATCACACTTATTTGAATTACAATTTTGTTCACCTTCAATTATTGTTCATTATGAACATTTTGTTAAATATTTAGCTTTTCGCCGAGATTACTAGATTTGTAAAATTCATATTTACCCAGATTTTGTATTTTTTGAGATGTAAACTAATTGTAAATTAGTAAAATCATTTTGAGAAAATTTGTCATTGTGTTCAATATTATTATCATTTCTTCCAACACCACCAAATTTGACAGTTGTTTAATGCAGTATTTGAAATAAAAGTTAAATACGATGTTAAATAGTTAAGCAACAGCTGTTGTTCATTCAGGATTTTTCATGCAAAAAATTGCTTGAATAAATAATTGAGAGCAGACGATTAACTCTTACTATTAAAATTCGTCGTTTAATGATAGTAATTAAAATTTTATATAAAACATAATCTTTAACAAAATTTTATCTGAATGCAATCATTAACAAAATCTTATCTAAATGTAATATAAAAGTATTTCCAGTTAAATTATTAATTTCTTTAAATTTAATAAATAAATAAATTGGTTAAAAATAAAAAAAATATTAAATTGGAAAAAAAAAAAAAAAAAAAAAAAAAAACTTGTTTTAATATAATTAATATTTTCTCTTAAAATAATGATTTAATTTAATTAAATATGTAAAAAATAAATATTTCAGTTAAAATAAAAAAATTAAATACAAAACGCCCTTTTGGGGACTCGATCCCAGGACCTCCATATCAGAAGTTAAGCATGCTACCACTGCACCATCCGTTCTTATGACGACGTGTGTTTTGTTGGCTTTTATAGAAATAACTAAAACTATTAGGGGGTCATATCATATCTCGCCCCCATGGGGGTTGTTGCAGCAAATTTCTACTGTATCCAGTGTTTTCAACCATGCTCTTTTATTTAAGCTTGGTTTGGTTTGAATAGCAATTTTACTGATTCATACTTCCCTTGTAAGTTGGACACTTTTACCCAATGAGACAGGAAAAAAATAAATAAAACTTCCATTTTCTCACTTTTTTTTTTTTTTTTTAGAAATTTTACTTATCCTATAAAGAATTACAGTGAATTCTCGTTAAGACGGCCCCGTTTAAGATGATTTCTCGTTATTACATACAAAAACAAAATCCCCAGCTAAGGCCTATAGGAATTGCATGTAATAAACATCACTTTATATGTACAATTCATTCGTTAAGATGGACATTTTTTCTCTCAAAGCTTACTTTCTTCGAAAAAGAGTCAGTTCCCAAAATCTTTTCAAATTCAATATATATATATTTTTTTAACATGAAAAGGTTCAATAATAAAAGGTTTAATCTCTTTCACTCTGTGCTATTACACTGTGGGAGGTAAATAGTATTGATTGACATTGGCAGTTGAGGTCAACAATTTGCACCTGTCTCCACTTCTATTGTGAAGACATAGCAAAGGATTTTGTTATCAAGTTGTACTATATGAAGAAGAGAAGTTTTGAAAGAAAGTATCGGTTTTCATGCTTTTATATTTTAGTGAATAAAAGGGTTTGAGGAAACAAATTTTCATTCGTGTTATACTGTGTATGTGTACATAATAGTGATTTTAGAGTTCATATAAAACTTCAGTTTATGAACTCCTGTTATAATGGACTCTCGTTAATTTGGACAAAAACTGCTGGCCCTTGATTGTCTGTTTTAACAAGAGTTCACTGTAGCTGTAAATATCTAAAAGTCAAAATATATTCATCTCTGTTTTATCTTATAAAAAGTATTTCTATTCTTCAGTTGAAGCATTCAAAAATTACTGCAATTTTAGTGCATAATGCAAGAGTTTTTCTTTTTATTGATTTGCATACATTTTCTACAAGAAATATCTTGCAGAGAACCTACAGGCATATTTTGACTTAGACTGTTTTAAAATAGGCATTAGACAATACATTTTGGTTGTTAGGGTTCCTCTTCATTTGTCCCTTTTATTTTTCCTACCAAGTTTAACTTGAGTATATAATTAATTACACTAAACTTAATATGTGAGAGATCTATAGTGAAAAACGAATATGTGAGATGGCTATTATGAAAAAGAATGTTAGCTTGATTTGGGTGTATATCAGCTGACAGCTGGTGCTACTTTTATTCGCATTCTTCGATTTACCATAGGGATATCTCAGCATATATTGGATAAAATTGCACTGAAATGCATAAGTGAAATTTTTATTGTGAGAAGCTATATTGATTAAATTTTCGTGCATGTTAGCTAGTAGATGGTACTGTTTTATTGAAGAAAGTATTATAATGGCTACAACATACTAGTATAAATTTAGATTTTAAGTTGGCAAATTGATTGTTTTTTGTATATAGGTCGTGAATACTTAATTGTATTATATTTAGATGTGATTAAAAGTTAAAAGGCATGCATAGATACAATTTGATTAAACTGAAAAAAAGTAAGCACCCCTATAGGTTGGACACCTCTCTAAATTGGACACTTTTTCCCAGAACCATAGGTGTTCAACTTAGAGAGGTTTTACTGTATTACATAAGAATTATAACTTTAAAAATTATGTTAGTTGATTAGTCTAATTACTTGAAACTTTTTGATTTTCTATCTGGGGGCACATTAATAGCAACATTGAATTTTGATATAGTTTCCTCTCCCCCCCAAAGAAAAAAAAATGTATAATAGGTTCTTTGTTATTTTTTGGGAAATTTTATAGGCGTGAATGTTTTCTGCATCCCTGCAGAAGAATAGGGCAAACTTTCACAAGGAATATTTTCACTGTAATGATGTCAGTTCAGTTTTAAAATATCATTTATGATACTGGCAATGATCATCACTGACTAAGGATATTCTAATTAAAAAACTTGTAAATTACTCAAAATTTACTATTTTCTTAACATGGGAGAATAGGTTAAAATTTTGCATAAATATACATTGTGAGGATTATTGCATTGGAAATACTGTGGAACTACATAAAAATACAAAACTAAGCTTAATAAAATTAATCAGCAGATTGAGATAAGGTAAATATATCAAGTTGGATGTAGAGTAGGACAGTGGGTGAAGCATTTCAGACTGGACCATGCTCAATGATTGGTCAAATTCAATTCTTTCAACATGATTATAATATTTTTGTAATAGAAATTTACGAGAAAAATATATGATGGGAAATAATTAAGCAGAGTCCACCTATGCCAACTAATTTCAACTTTATAATAACAGGAGACTTGGCGTTGGAATATTAAAACCCGAATAAACTACTACGTCAGAAATGCCAAAGAAAAATAGTTGAGATGCATACAGTTGTTTTGGTAGTCTTAAGCGTACCGTTTTCAGAGCAAAAAGAATTCTGAATCTGGAGAAGTGCTCGTATATATAGGAGAGGGACCGAATTTAGTTCAAATTGGTTTAATCCTATTGGTTGAACTAAATTTGGTCCCTCTCCTATATATACGAGCATTTCTCCAGATTCAGAATTCTTTTTGGACTGAAGACGGTACGCTTAAATCTACCGAAACAGCTGTATGCATCTCAAATATTTTTCTTTGGCGTTTCTGACGTAGTAGTTTACTCGGGTTTTAATTTCAACTTTGTAATGCACATTAATTTTATCAATTGAAATTTCAAACATTTTGACTAAATCTTCCTGAAGTTACATACCCTATAGCAGAATTTTCTGTATCTATCTGCAGCAAAACAAAATTTATTTGCATCCAGCAATACTGGACCATTTTTGGCATCACAAGAAGTATTAGCAATTCATAAAATATGTAAAATTTGCATCTACAAAGAAAAGAAATTTAGAATATGCAACAAGTACAGTAATCAGAGGTATAATACAAGTTATATTTACATATTTAGTCCTGGTATTTCTTTTTGAGCTGTTAAAATTAATCTGCTGAACTTTAAACAATCATGCTGTACTGTTTCTGCTACTGAGGTTACACAATAATTGCATGTTAAATACTAAAAAAAGCTACTAATGTCTTTGAATAAATTTACTCTTCTCATGTTATCTTTTATCATTGAAATATTTAGAACCATTGAATTAGAAGTC
Source organism: Salticus scenicus (assembly GCA_963930645.1). Classification (NCBI taxonomy): domain Eukaryota; kingdom Metazoa; phylum Arthropoda; class Arachnida; order Araneae; family Salticidae; genus Salticus; species Salticus scenicus. The sequence continues at coordinate 18,269,445 of OZ005659.1, read as the reverse complement.
AAAAGGATTCAGAAGCACATTTCAGTTGATGCACAACCAATGAAATGCAAAACAATCAATACTGCTTCAGCAGTTATATAACTATTAATGTATCAAATTTAAAGAAGTAGCTCTACATTCCATTTGTTATTTTATATAGGTGTGGTTTCAATAGCAAGGGCCACCAGCATGTCCGGATTCGATTAGACACGTGTGATAAAAAGGGCATTTTAGGAATCAATCTAGGAAAAAATAAGTTTAGTTCATCAGATGAAGATGATTATGTAAAAGGAATAAAGGAATTTTCTTTTTCTGCAGATTATTATGCCATTAACATCTCAAGTCCTAATACACCAGGTTTAAGATCCTTACAAGAAAAACACCGATTAGAAAATTTGCTTGACAAGGTAAGTTTCTTTTCTTTTATATTTTTTGTTGATGATTCAGATTTGAAAAAAAAAATATATGCTTTCATTAATCTATATTATTTCTTTATATCTTTGTTTCAATGCCTACATTAAACACATAACAATGAATTAGGTGTTTTAGTTGTATAAAAAGTTTTTCAACACATTTTTGACATAATATATTCATTTAAACTTTAATAAAATACCTTTTTAGTTCACTTCACTAAAAGACTTTTCGATCAGGCACCTGATCTTCCTCAGGAAACAACTTTACTTCAGACTGCTGTTCTTTTGTCTTCAAATATAGCACCATCGCATATTGAGGCCCTGATCGGGGTTCTTATTGGGAAACCCAATAAATGATCCCAACCATTATTGGCGATTCTATAGTATTGCAAGAAGTAGGATTACAGGGGTCTGTCCAAAGGCAAATCTAGGTCCTTTAAAGGACCCTTCACAAAATTCTTTATCCTAAAACAGGACCCTTCACAAAATCATTTATCCTAAAACAGGACCCTTCACAAAATTATTTATTATAAAACAGGACCTTTCACAAAATTATTTATTATAAAACAGGACCTTTCACAAAATTATTTTTCCTAAAACAGGACCCTTTACAAAATTTTTATCCTAAAACAGGACCCTTTGCAAAATTTTTATCCTAAAAAATAGAACTTTGATAAATCTATTTCATTTTTAACATGCTTTTATTAGCCTCACCTGTATGTTTGTAACCGCTCTGGGAGCAAACAAAAAATCTATATTGTAAAAAAAGTCTTTCTCTATGTGAACGCTGTGGCTCTGAGGTGAAGCTCCGCGCTACAAACCTAAAGATCTAGCGTTCGAGCCCAGTCAGGGGAGATTTTTAAAAAATGGTTTTTGTTTAATTCTAAATTATTTTAATTAAAGATTTAAATGTACGTAAATATTATGGTGTGTCACTCACATGATTTTCTCTTACCCTGCATTTTAATACTAAGATAGATATTTTGTGCTTTTTAGTTCACATTTCTATAAAAGCATGTTCTTTAATTTTTTAAAACTATGATATTATTAAAACTAATCTTTCATGGAACGAACAGGCTGCCTATGAAAAATTAGATGTTTTGCTGTATTTCCTCGAAAAGCTGATATTCAATTTCTAATTTATTAAGGGCTTCTATGCATATATTTAAGTTTAGTTTTATAAAATGAACTATCATTGTCTAAAATGAAACTTTAATTATAATTTTATTTTGAAAAATTACTTTTTTCACAATTTCGCAATTTTTACCCTAGCCGAAAATTTGGAAGAACTTTATTTTCGCACAAAATTTAAATTCACAAAAATACGTGTAGAGTTTTTCACAATTTCACAAAAACAGGACCCTGTCCGAAAATTCTGGACAGACCCCTGGATTAGCTATTATCTCCACGACTTCTCATTTCAGGGCGTTGTTTTTCCTAATTTGTGAGTTTTATTACATTAACAAAATCCATTATTAAATTTTCTTATTGGTTGGTTTTACTTAGGACTGTGTTTATTCTGATAAATACAAAACTTTGAATAAACACCATAAATGCTAGAACATACAACAGTTGTTTCGATTTGAAAGAAGACACAACCCTTCATCAGTCACGAGTAGATACAAGTGCTGAAATACACTACCACTTTGATTTCAACACTCGTGCCTGAAAAGGGTTGTGTCTTCTTTCAACCTGAAGCAATTGCTGCAAGTTCTAGTATTTTATGGTGTTACTTATGGTGTTTTGTACTTATTGCTACTAAACACCAGTTCTGTGGTGCCTTTTATAATTTTTGTTGCTTATTTGAGCTTATTTTAAGCAGTTTTACGATTTTTTTTTTTTTTTTTAATAGTTTGATTTGTTAAATTCCTCCCTTTTTTCTATAGTTATTCTGTTTAGTTTTATAACTTTGCTGTGTTCTGTGATTCTTTTTTTTTTTCTTTTTGCGATTTTTATATAGGCACCATGGCTGTTGTTTTTGTTGATGTAATTTATTTGGTAAATACCAGATGTTTCTAGATTCTCTGGAATATATTTCTGTTTGGTTTGATAGGAATATCAATGTCAATTTTTGCTGTTTCTGTGTTTATTTTATTTGTGGCACCTTTGTTAAATGATATTGAGATAGTAAATTAAGGTTTAATTTTTAGTGTGTTTTCAATTTTGTGGAGTTTCTTTATGCGGTTCTTATATAATTTCCATGAAAACATTGGCAGTAAGGAATGAAAGAAAGGTATTTATTATAATTAATGAATTAAATTCTTTACTTAAGATAAAATTGAGATAAAACTCTTTTCTTTATTAATTCCTGTTGTAGCACTGAAAATAGTACATATAAATGCACAAAGAACACAATAGTTGGCAAGAACACAATTATTAGCTTCAACTGATGTCACTCTTGACAACAAACTTGGCGATAGAATTTAAAATAATAATAATAATGATTTTCAAAGTTAGAAAACTCTATCTCAATTTAAAATGAAGTTAATTAGCTCTTTATTCTCTATATAATTTATTTGGAGTTCAAAATTTGAACAAAACTTGTAGTTCATAACCTTCAGCAAAGAGTATAAAAGAAAGTTATTTGCACTTGAGTTAATTTTATTCAATTCTGAATTGTGTGTTTGTTGTCATTCAGAGACTGTGCAACAAGCTGTTAATTACCATTCCTGAACAATCAATATTCATGTTCTGCAGTATATATAATGCTACTTACATGGTTTTTATGGTACTTACATGGTTTTTATTAGTTTGTTTTTCTAATAATAATTGAACAAAGTGCATTTATGTACTAGAACTTACTATTTATTTATGAACCACTTACCACAGGCAAAAATCTCAACATTTTTTAAGGTTCAGCATAGTGATTACTTATCTATGTATAATATTATTTAGTGGTTAATTTCTTTCAGCTTTTTGAAGCAAGAGAACAAAACTATCGTAAGTTACCTATATTATTGAAAATTGCCCCAGATCTGACTCATGAAGAAAAAAAGGATATAGCAAAAGTGATCACACGGAAAGGGGTATGTGTGTTGATATTTAAAAATTTTTATTATTAGTAGCTATCTGTAATAAATAAAGCATATGTATAAAAGTAAAAGATGGATGCATTTCATTATGACAATATCTGAGTGCCTTATTTATTTGGATAGTTAATAATTTTTAATAATTAATTTTAAGTTTTCTATTGACCATATTCTAACACCTTTTTATTCTTATTATGTACACAGTTTTAAAATTACTGTTTCATTTTTAGAGGCAAGAAATCATACAATTAATAGAAATTATTAATATTTATTTACTATAAGAATATACACACATATACTACTTAGTTTAAAAGTTATATAAATATTTAGTAAGTTTTTCACCTTAATTCATCTTAAAATTTTTCTAGAAACTAGATTCAAATATTTAGTGTAAAAACAAGCATATTAGTACCTAAGTTAAAAATAAAATATATGCTCTAAATGATTTCAAAACAGCATTACTGCTGCCCTTAGCAAAAGTCTAATTGTAACTCAAAAAAAAAAAAAAAAAAAAAAAAAGAGGGTAGAGGGAAGCAGAAAATTATTTGATGTCATTCGAAGAATCTGCCTAAAGCGCATGCAATAATAAGCGGTTCAGCTTCTATGGGAGAAGATGTCCTCCTGAACGTCCGCAATTTTGGCGGCAATTGTAAACAAAAGAAATCACACTTTATGTTTACCAAAAAGAGGCTTGGCACATTCGGTTTTGTTTACGATGTTCTGTTCTATTTATTCATTGCTAATATGTGATATCATGTTCTTTTCTGCAGTGACTTTAATGTTTTTAGTTTCTAAAAATCAAAGTTGGTTTTTTGACGTCAAAAACTGGTTTTTGACATGACATGTGTCAAAAACTGGTTTAAACTGTCAAAAGCTGTCGAAAACCATATGTGAAAAATGGAAACTATGATGTTAAATGATTTTATGCATATTTTTAAGTTGCAATGTACTATGTATATAAACTAACATTCATTATGTATAATTTTATGTATATATGTGTGTATATATGTGTGTGTATAATTTTTTTTTCCCAGAGAAAAGAACTTTTTATGTTAGGAAACATATCAATGCATCATCTTAAGGAGAGAGTATGCATTATAAATCTTCTTCGTAAATTGTCTTAGAGCTATGGAAATTTTCATATATAGGTGGTAAATTATAGTAAAACAATTAAGTAATATTAAAAAACCTTTAAAACTAACTAAATTAAAAAAAGAAAGAAAGAAAATCAATAATTTTAATTTTTCCTCTTCATTTTAGCATTATTATGGTTTAAAAATATATATTAAATGTATTAGGCTATTACTTTGTGAATTAAATTGCAGGTTGATTTTTAAAATTATGTTAAATGCTGAAATTTCAATGAAATGTTTAGCAATCAAACATAATATTTAATAATAATAATCTGTAGTGACTCCACTTGAAATTTTAATGTATTTAATACTACATTTCAATGCATATAAATGCAAATTTTCGTCCCTTTAAGGCAGTAATTTACAACAGAGATATGTACTGTCATCATCTCCTTAATTAAAAATATAATTAAAATAAAATTGCATTATGTAATTCATATTAAAATTTAGTTCAACCAGTCATGCAATACCACAAATTTTTAATCATACAACATTAAAACATGCTACAGTGGAGCACCGTTTATACGTTTTTCAAGGGACCGTTCCTAAAAATCGTATAACTGAAAAAAACTTACAACTGAAAATTCGTTTTAACAAAAAATTGTCCGCAACTTTTGGATAACAATTCACTTATAAAAATTTCTATATCAAAACTAAAACTAATACTTTTCTTATTTATATTGTGTTGTGTCAAACATTGCTATAAAATATTTAATTGAATGAGATGAATTGAATGAATACAATTGTTTATACTAAATTTTTCTGCAGTAAAATTGTATTCGTGTATTGTTGCACGAGATCACCACTGATGTTAACCCCCCCTCCCCCCCATCCTTCCCAATCAGCTTTCAGGACTTTTGAGTGTAAGCCATTTTCACCCCAGATTACACACAAATTTTGCAGACTGATTATGAAATTTTAAAAACCTGTCGCAGACAGCTACAAAACTTTCTGCCACTGGAAACAGGATAAGAAAATCTTCCAAGTCGCCCAAAGGAAGTGAGTAATAAATCTTCGCGTTTACAAAATGCCTTCAAGTTGTGGGCTTTTTTCCTTTCATACCCCATTCCTGGAATCAATTAAAAGAGAAGTGGGAGGTCTTCAAGTGGTCACTGGCTACCTGTATACCTACCATCCAACCCAGTCGTCAACTGCTTATCTCTGAAAATTTCTCTAACCCCCTTCCCCCAGGCTATCGATGCAAGTCGCACTTTGTTCTATAGCCGCACTTTGTTACCATAGTTCTCAGAAAAAATAATCGGAAAAAAAAAATAAGAATACAACATAAAGAGCATTCATCATTTTTTTTTTTTTTTTAATCCTTCAATGAAACTCAAATTTGGGACTCTACAAGGAAAAAAAACGTATAAGTGGAATTAAGAATTTACTTGTGTCATATAAACGAAATATTTTAACATTAGAATTGGATGGAATGATTTGGGACCGAAGTCGAAAAACGTATAAATGAGAAACATATAAAAGGTGCTCCACTGTATTATAACCCAAAATGAAAGAACATAATGCAATATTTAATAGCACAGTAATTTCATTCATTGGGGTAAAATACATACAACTTCTTTTAATTACCAATCAATATATATTTAATAGAGCTTTTTTTTTTTTTTTTTTTTTTTTTCTCATAAGACTTTGTGAAATTTTTATAATTTAAAATGCATTAAGTAGTTTGCTTTAGAATATACAAATTCCAATGTTTGAATTTTCGTTTTTTGTAAAGATAATAAATATCAGTTTTTTGGCATTCATAGGAAACAGATAATATGCTTCTAAGAATTGTTTTTAACCATGGGAGACATATAACCTAAGCACTACAATTTTTTATTTTTTTAAATATGACTACTTCATTGTTAAAATATAACCAAGAAGTGAAAAGTATAAGGTTTTCGACGTGACAGTTTAAGCTGTGGTTTAGACCGTCAAAAATTGTCATGCATCAAAAACCTGCCAACCCTGCTAAAAATATTTGACTTAATTTTAATATAATGAAGTTATAGTTTTTGATTTTGTTTCATTTAATTCAAATTACAATTTCCATGACTGAAGTTTACTATAAACAGCTTGTGTTTAATATTTAGAGAAGTGCTTTAACATTATATTTCTAAAAATTGCAATGTGCTGCATTAACAGCTTTACTATCTACCTCAAAGGTACATCAATTTTTGTAAAAGATTTGAATTTAATTAAGAAATTAATTGTAATAATATAATTTCACATATAGGATTTAATATACATATTTGAATGATATATACATTTTCCCCATTGATGCATAAGAACAGTTATTGTAACAATTCCTTATTTTTCTTTTAAATAAATTCTTTATAAATTTTTCACTGTGTTTTTGCAATATTTGTTCTAAGTAACATCTTTTTTTAAAGATGTTTTATTTTTTACTTTAGTATTTAAAATTCTAATAAAAGTAAAAATTTAAAATATAATATATAAAAATGAAGTATTAACTATAATTAATTAAAATATATGGAAAAACCTTTGATGTTACTTCGTGCATCGTAGACGATGCACGAAGTAACGTCAAATGTTTTTTCCATATATTTTATTTTAGTTAATGAAAGTAAAATTATTATGAAAATATAAACATAAAGTTTTAATAAGCTCTGACTAATAATATTTCACTTTACTATTCTTAAAAAAAAATATTTTAAGATTAAAAACAATATATATAAACCTTAAAAAAAATATATATATATATGTTCTTTTAATTATTAAAGTCTTTCTTCATGTCATCTTTAAAATTTTTATACAATATAATAATAATAATAATATTTCTCCATTGTAATGTTCAAAATCAGGAACAATAGTTCTAAAGACAAATGAACTAACTATATTTAATGCTTTTCGAAGTTAGCTAAACACTAAATATGTGTTATTTTTACAAATATTCAATTTGATAAAAGCAAGCTTCTCTAAAATTGGTTGATTATTATTATTTTAAAGCTACTAAAAGTTTTCATGTATATCAAATATTCAAACATAGGCGTAGCCAGCTTTTCATGCGAGAAGGGGGGGGGGGCAAATTTTAATTTGAAATTTACAGCATAGATATACATACATAGTATGCATATGTATATACGTAAGCATGCATATTAGTATTTTAATATATGTGTATTCATATATATGTCGTAAATGTGCATAATAAGTGAATTACGTTATTGCGTACACAGACATATAATATATATATATATATATATAAAGAATAATGAGTAATTCAACTAGCAGAACTACCCGACGATACTTGGGTTGAACTAGTGTTTAAAGAATCTAAGAGAAATTTACAAAGATTCTGATTGTTCAGAAGTTTGAGGTAAATGAAATTTTCCATTGTAACAAAACATTGCAGGTGAGGCTCTGAGACAATTTTTAGCACTACAATTTCTACAAACATTCACCAATTTTCCTGCGCTGATGCTGGCAATACTTTGAGACCCATAATCAAAAATAGAATAATAGTTAAATGTACACTAAAAACTAATTAGCAGCATCCAATGCTTGATAAATTGTATCATTTACGACGTTTTGGCATCAGCTTGAACTCAAATATGCCGTTGCTCTTCAGTTTCTTCTTGTTTTCTCACTCTGTCTGTTGAGCATCTGCACGATACCTGTCTAGTCGAAATACAGTAGTACTTTCTAGTCTCTTACAGCTTTCCTTTTATCTAGTTATTCCTAAAATATTTCTTGAATTAATATAAGATGTGGCTATTGAATAATTTCTTGCTGCTTCTTCCTCTGTCATATTCGCTCTCTTCACAGCAGAAGTCTTTCCGTGGGAAAAACTTTTTTTGGAGGTATAACAGTTTCATTTTTTTATAGGTACTAAACGTAAGTTTTAACTATTTATATGACTGTTGAGTTTTAGAATAAAATGTTGATATTTTGGAAAAAAAAAAAAAAAAACTGATTAAACCATCTTAATAAAATTCATATTAGAGCCATTTGAATTAAATGTGAATCCCAAACAATCAATCAAAATTAAAAATTTTGATTTTAATGTAAGTACTGAATTCAAAACCTAAAATTATTAAATAAAAATACAAAGCCGATGTTAAAAATAAATAAATAAATAAAAACAACTGTTTAATATTGTGAAGCTATAATGACATCAATTTTATTTTATTTTATTTTCATTTTATTTTTCACGTGTAAAAAAATATTAATTTTTTTTTGTACAATAATGATAATTATTATTATCTATATTAATAAAATCAGACTTTAGTCTGTAAATTTGTCAGAATCAAAAAATTTTGTGATATCTTCACGTTTTGCACACCATGAAAGCCGGAAATGACTTTAGAAAATTTTGCCTGTGTGTGTGTGTCATCGTGTCTATATGTCGCTATTTTTGTCTGGGTATCACTCGAGAACGGCTTGACGGAATTCAACTGCGCTTGGCAGGAAGTTAGGTTTTTACCCAACTTAAAATTATATTTATCAACTTTTCGGAAATCCCCCCCCCCTGGGGGGCAAAAGACAAAAATGTTTGTCCAGGTATCACTTGAGAACGGACAGACGGAATTCAACTGTGCTTGGCAGGAATTTAGGTCTTTACCCAACTTAAAATTATATTTATCAACTTTTCGGAAATTCCCCTCCATTCTCCCCTGGGGGGATAAAGACAAAAACACGTTTCTCCGGGTATCACTTGAGAAGGGCTGGATGGAATTCAACGGCGCTTCGCAGGAATTTAGGTGTTTACCCAGTTTAAAATTATACCTTACAACTTTTCCGAAATTACTCCCCTTTCCCCCCTGGGCGAGACAAAAAACCAAAAACACTTTTGTAAGCATAACTCGGCTCCCAATTACTTCACAGTAAAGAAATTGCACATGGGGAGACTAGACATGAGTATAAATAATACATTATCTGCATTTAGGAATTTTGGATTTATAAGGGAAGGGAGGGGGAAAATATTGAAAATTCCTTTTTTTTTTTGAGTAGACCTCTACCAAAAATGGAACAAATATATTGAAAAAAAGCTATGCGACTTCCTTAGAATATTTCCAAAAACACATTTTTTTTCTTTTTAGAAATTTTTATTCATGAATTCATCAACCGTGAATATTTATTTAAATCAAATTGGAGTGTAAAGGTTGATATTTTTATTTATTACCAACTATGCGAAAAATACCAGAGCCGGGAATCGAACCCGGGCACCTCCGCTTAACGCACGGATGCTCTTCCACTGAGGTACCCTGGCTGACAACCAGCTAGGCACTTCTCGCATAATATTCGTTGGCAAAGTCACAGAGTCTGCAAACGCAGATATATCAGGTGAGACAATAACAATCGTAACACTGTGCTACGATTGTTAATCGGGTAAATGTTAATCGGGACCCCCGATCGGGTTAATATTAATGTTAATCGGGTAAATGTTAATCGGGCTGCCGAAGGCAATGGGAACGCAGACTCCTCACATTGCGAGTAAGAAAAATCTCTGCCGAGCACAACGGGAACTTTAACTCAGGTTAATTAATAATGATATGGGATTTTCACAACTCATTTCAATATTATGTCGAGCAAAGCGGGCAGAGCCTGCAAGTAATCTTCTATAATAATAAAAGAAGTTGTCTGTCTTTCTATCTATACGTTCAGCCCCTACTGAATGCAGAAGTATAAAATTTGACATACGGGTGCCTAGAAGCCTTCCCTAGGGGATAGTGAAAACAGAATTTAAAAATTTTAATTAGTTGCGGAGATATTAATTAAAATGTAGACCTATGTCTAATCAAAAAGCGATCTCAATGACTGAGAATTCACCGCGATTGCATAAAAATAGATATTTTAACGGAGTTAAAAGCAGAAAAAGTGGAAAATAAATTAGAAATATTAGTCTGATCGTTACGAATTTGGTACCAAATGTAAGGGGAATTTTTTCCGAATCTAAGAGTGCAAGCGGCCATGAAAATATCCATGAAAATAAGTAAAAATATCAGTAAAACTATTAAAGAGTATTTTTTGGTGCCTAATCAAAATAATCATTACCATTTTAGAAATAAGAAATAAATATGCATATATACTGACAAATGCTGCTGATTCAATTAAAAAATAAAGAAAAGGTGTATTATATTAGCAAAAATAATCTTTTAAATTAATCTGTGCATGTTCATTCAGCAGTAGTTTTTATAATTGTTAATATAATTACAGTTTAAAATCAAATAACACTTTTAAAACCACACAATTTTTCCCTTGTTCAATTTTGTTCATATACTATAACTTAAATTCAAATATTCTAAAATTATAACTTTAAATAATTCCAAATAACTGTATTAAAATTACATTCTTCATATATTTAATGTTATTAGAACTGTCTTATTAATAGTAATTTTAAATATTTTATGATTATTTAAAAATGTCATGTATATCCCGGTCTTTTAATTCCATAGTAAATAAATTTACTTCACGATAATCCTTAAAAATCAATATTGTCTTGTTTTATTTACTGAAATTATTTTATTTCTCTATTATCGTGTATCACATTACAGTGAAACTTGAATAATTCAAATTTGCTTAATTCAAAATTCTGGATAATTCGAGTTTTTTACCCGGTCCTTTGAATTTTGTATTAAAACAATGTTAAAAAATAGTGGATAATTCAAATTCTATTTTGGATAATTCGAATTTTTCATACGATTACCTTTAAAATATTACAGTAAAATTTCTTCCCGAGATTTTTCTTAACTAAAGTGCATTATTTATTTTATCAGTCTTTCAAAAAAAGAATAAGGAAATACAAGAGAAGTCCCTACCTAGTGCATCAGAAGATATGGTGCATATACATGAACTTTGAGGTTTTTTTTTAATTGAAAGTCATGTCTAATGTAGAAGATTCTATTTTTGTATCCAATTGATAGGTTGAAGTCATATGCTATGACACAAAGATTGTACTTGAAAAAGCAATAAAAAATATCTGACTATTTTTTAAAAAGTGTTGAATAATTAAGCTCGTAAAAAATATTGATTTAATGGGAGGGGGGGGGATGTAGCAGTATTCTTAGATATAAAGTTTATATATTAAATCTTTTATCATAGAGTTTTAATTTTTTTATTTATCTCTTCTTTTTGACAAAATAGCGTGCTTGCCAACATCCTAATTAATATTCCGCAGTGTTATTATTCTTGCCGTTTTTTTCACACCAGTAAATTTTTAGAGTAATTAGTATGTTGGCAAGTATGAAACAGTATATGTAATTCGAATTTTTGGATATTTTGAATTTTTCTCAGGTCCCTTCAACTTTGAATTATCCAAGTTCTACTGTATTTCAAATAGATTTTAAAGCAATCGATTATTATTTTCAGAAAATGATTGATGGCTTAATCGTTTCCAATACAACTATTACAAGGCCAGATACTCTTAAAAGTGAGAACAAAGATGAGGCTGGCGGTCTAAGTGGAAAACCGTTAAAAGATATTAGCACAAATACCATTAAAGAAATGTACCAGCTAACTCAAGGTTAGGATAGTTTTCTTCTTTTCTTTACTTACTCCCATTTTACCCTAAATTTGTTTTGTATAATTTAATTTTTATTTATTATGTTGAAAAAATGTGGAGAAAAATTCCATTTAAAATTTTTATTTTAATACAATATTGCAAATTGCTTAAATTGATGTTTTTGCATAAATTTTTTTATGTAGTTAAATGATTAGATATTCTCTGATGATAAATAGGGAAAATCTTTCCTAGAGCCAATGCAATTTTTTTTTCTTCCCAAGGCTCTCACCTTGTAAGACAAAAAAATATTTTTGTGAATAAATACCTCTATCTTTCAGGGGTGCAGACCTCCAAAATTTTCCTACAAATAACACAAGAAACTACAATTGAACCTCGTTAACGTGAATTACTTTTAGCATGAACTTTTTCCAAAATTCCCGTTAAAATGAAGATTACTTTAGCTATCTCCTTATATTATTAAAATCTGTACGCGTCTGTCTTTCTGTCTGTCTGTCTGTGAGAAATGCCTTGTGACCGCTAAAGCTCCGGCGCTAATGGTAGCATCGCCTCGAAACCGGTGTCGACAGACGCAGAATTTCTTCATCTCGACATCGCGATAATTCGCTAAGCGATGCGACAGTAATTAGCGGAGATATTAATTAAAATGCCCACCCATGTCTAACGAAAAATGACCCAGAATTCATGATTAAATGCTTAAAAAGCGACATTTTTACGGAAAAAGTGGAAAATAAATTAGAAATATCAGTCGTATTGTTACAAACAAGATACCATTGGAAAGGGCTTTTTTTTCTCAATCCGATGGTTTAAACGGCTTATGGATCGGACAATTAGATTTTTTTAAATTAACTAAACTAAAAAAAAATGGTGGCAACAAATCACAAGCATTTTAACTTGGCAGACGATCTTGAACGGAAAGAAGAAACATCTGCTATTTAATGAGGTCACGTGTTTTTGTACTTTGATTAAAAACTGCAATATTCTATTTTCTTCAATTTTTCAAAATTCGCACATTTCAATTAGTATACAATCTTAACACCACAAAACAAACTTGCAGTTCAAATTTCATCCATTTTGGTCAATAAACAAAAGATTTACATTTTAATTGCAAATTAAATTTTATCTTTACACGTCTGACATTTTATCTGTCGAAAGAGGATGAAAGTTTCAAAATGACACAAATACACTTAAGGTAAAAATATTTCTTTTTCTATTTACTTCCATTAACCGACTACCGTAGATAATGGAATTCGAAATTTCACCTCACTTACACGTTTTGAGGTGTCCTGAATGGGTTTCTCTTTTGTCTCAGTTACTAATTAAAAAAATTTCATAAGTTATACATCATTTGAAAGCTTTGTTGAGTTGGAATCGAACAGTAGATTACAGAAATATCTACCGCCATATGGCGCTGTAATATTTTTAAATTACAATATTTCTATTTCTAATCATGACTAAATTTTTTTTAATGCGTCATTTGATACACATTTTAAAGTACTTTTACATTATCGAAAATGGAATTTGAGATTTCACCAGATTTACACGTTTTGAAGTCTCCTGAATCAGTTTTCTTTTGTATCTCAACTACTAATTAAAATAATTTCATAAGTAATATATCATTAGAAAGCTTTGTTGATTTGGGATCGAACAGTGGAATGCAGAAATTTCTACCGCCAGATGGCGCTGTAATATTTTCAAATTTCAATTTCTAATCATGATTAAATTATTTTTAATACATCATTCGAAAGATATTTAAAAGTTCTTTTATATTATCGAAAGTTTTCAGCAGATTTACCCGTTTTGAGGCGTCCTGATTAGGTGTTCTTTTGCATCCCAGCTAATTGAGTAAGACCATTCAAAATTGGTATACGTACGTTAATTAGAAGGGTCTGAAAGGGTGGGGAAGAAAAAGGCGTGCACCGCGCGCGTATCCCCTAACTTGCGCGCGCGCAAGGGACTGCGATGCCGAAGGCAGTGGGGACATGGTCCGACTTTTTAACCAATGAGAAATAATTTTTTTAATTTTCTTTTCTTAAGAATAAAAATTTTATTTGAGAAGGAATACGTGCGCGCAGCGTGCGTATACCTTCACACGTGCGCGCGCAGCGCGCATGGGTCTGCGCTGCCGAAGGCAGTGGGGACCCGGTGTGAGTTTTTACCCGATCAGAAATGATTTTTTTGGGGGGGGGGCACGAAGGGTTAGGGAAGGAATACGCGTGCGCAGCGCGTGTATCCCTTAACTTGTGCACGCGCAGCGCGCACGGGACTGCGCTGCCGAAGGCAGTGGGGACCCGGGACGACATTTTACCCGATCAGAAATGATTTTATTTTTTTTTAATTTCTTTTCTTAGGACTAAAAGTTACTGTTAATGATTCATTAATTATAGTGATTCATTTGAAAATACTGACCCGCTAGCGGGCGAAGCTCGCTAGTATTAAGATTAATTACTGATAGCATGAACATTTTCCCCCCTTGAGATACATGTTAATGAGGTTCGACTGTATTATATTTTTAAAAGCCATTTATTGTATACAATAAGCATTTAATAAAATAAGTACACACTGTAATTGTTTCTCTTTAACCCTTTCAGTGCTATGGACGCACATATGCATCCAGCAAAAGTCATTAATATAGACTATGGACGCAAATATGCACTTAGCAGATGTTATCAGTATGGACTATGGACGCAAATATGCGCCCGGCAAAAATGATCAGTGTACTATGCAACACTCGCATAAAGTATTCAGTCCCTGGCGATCATCAGCGCCAACCGCGCGCCGTCCGTATGGACCGCATAGGCCGCGAGTATTCAGCACTCAAAGGGTTGATTTTCTTATGAAGGGGGAAAAAAAAAAAAAAAAACATGCGTTAATAAATATTACAAAACAAACACAGTTGTTTGAAGTGTTTTGTAAGTGTTCATGATATGTTGATGTGCATAGTTAGGCTTATTTGTGATGAGTAATTCATTAGTCGTTAAAAAAAAAATAGACATCTCGTATTTTGTTACAGTCTATCAATAACATTTAAGATTTTGAATTAATTTGTTTTAAGAAAGTAATTCATACTGGATATATTTTACAAATATTAAAGGAGATTAAAAATATATATATTATTTTAATTTTTTGTTTTTGTACACTAAGGAAATGTTTGAAAATTTTCCATAGCATAAATTTCCCCAAACCGTATTCACAAGTTCGGACATATTTTGCATACTTGTGTGCCTATTAGAAGATTTGTTCTTACTGACTGACACATCATCACATAGTTTTATCACTTTGGAAATTGGAAACTTGAGTTTTTAGCATTTATTTATAAATGTATTAGGGAATGTACTTATGACTATATTAGGGATGCACTAAGAAAATATTTTTTTTTATTCTACAAATAGGGATATTAAAATTTCTAGATCTTTTTTCCATAATTAAGCAACAATTTTAGATAGAATAAAGAGGAATTTTTTTAAAAAAGGCCACAATACCACTTAATTCCATCAAGAAATCAAACCTGCAAAATTACACAAGTTTGTAAGACATCTCACATTGCCATATTTAAGGCAGTGAGATAAATTTCTGTAATAGCTGTATTACAAAAAAGAGGTGAAAAGTAATCAGTTTGAACAATTTAATTAAGTTTGGTTGAAACAATTTTGCATTTTTATTTATAAAATGAGTAGTAAAATTGAAGGGACTTTTTCAGCAGTATATTTGGATTTTAAATTTTTAAATTGAATCCCTATGTTTCAAGTATAATGCTAGTCTGAAAAAGTTTCAACCTTACAGGATAAGGAATTCAGTGAACACACATTTAACCATTTCTCAGAAATTTCAATATATTGTCAGATAGAAGTTGTATAACTATTGCCAGTTGGGATATATATATATAAATGTATGTGCAAAATCGGCAGTCTGTTGGTATATTTTATTTTTATTATGTCATTGTTAAATAATATTCATTTTTCCAAAATATAATTTTTTATCACAGGTAAAATACCTATAGTTGGGGTTGGAGGTGTATCTTCTGGCTTAGATGCTTATGAAAAAATCAAAGCAGGCGCATCTCTAATTCAACTGTATACAGCATTAACATATGAAGGTCCACCTATTGTCGGAAAAATTAAACGAGAATTGCAAGAGTTATTATTGTAAGTTTGTATATAAATGTGACTATTTTATTTTCTTCTGAATATCTGTATAATATTTAACAATTTTGTATGTTAGAACAATTAATAAAATGGCCTTACTTGAAGTTATGTGGTAAGCCTTTCTCCTGAGATCCCAGGTGTCTTCATCCACACATTGTTGATGCTGTCGTTAGTCAAGTCTGATTCTTCATATTCCTTGTATTTGAGCTGGTAGTACTACTTCCAATCTATTTCCCCTATTGGTTCATTGTTGTTGCAACTGGGGGAATAGACCAGAAGTGGTGCTTATCTGCTCAAATCCAAGGAATATGAAAAAGAATCAGTTTTCACAGCTTTAGTTTAGCGACAGCATCAACAATATGTGGCTGAAGGCATTTAGGATACTAGGAGAAAAACTTAGTGCAGAACTTCAGGCCATTTTTAACCCCTTGGGTACGGATTTATTTGAGAAAATATTTGCATGTGGAACAGATATAATTTTTGGTTGCTTGGAGTAGTATGTAAAAGCAGTACATTTTACGTAAGAATTTATTTATTTCTAAAATATTGGTGACATATGTAGTATTAAGATGTCTTCAAGTAATTAGAATTGCAAAACAAAAATAAAAAACAAAAAAAGTGAATGACGTGTCTCAGACATGTACCCAAGGAGTTAATGTAAATTATTGATATTTAGGTATCTAAATTTAAATATTGTGTGTATTTATTAGTACGACAGGACTATTTCTTTCAATCTGGCATTTTGCATTACCAATTTATAGTGTTCCACTTCGAAAACACCTATATAATTTTGCACAAGTTGATATTTATAGTCACAATTTGAACTAACACTTTTTTAGTGGTGGGAATATGATTTTACTAACAGCACGCTATTTTGCCGCGTATTTTTGAATAGCAATGTTGTAGTTGCTGTTTTTAAATGTAGTAGTTTTTTTTTTTACATCTAGAAGTTTGTGGAATTCATACCAAAACAAATTTTCATAAATAATTTAACGATGCATTTCTTTACTCATATTCCATTATTTGAATAAAAAACACAATTTTTAAATATTCTTTTTTTCATTTTTGGCTCATGTTTCAAAATGTTAATTATAATTAACATGTCTTTTTATTAGTACGACAGGACTATTTCTTTCAATCTGGCATTTTGCGTCGTTACCAATTTATAGTGTTCCACTTCAAAAATGCCTTCCAATATCCAGTTCTACCATTTAATTTCTTTCTCCATCTTAAAATTTTTTGTGAAATCCATAAAAACCTCTCTATGTATTTTTTTCTCTTCCCATCGGTGAGGATTGAACGCACAACCTTCGGGTGCGTAGCTCTGTACTCTGACCACACAGCCAACGGTTCTTGGCTAAATATTTCTGAATATTTAGATTAGTTTTTTCAAGAATTTTTAGTACAACAAGACTATTTCTTTCAATCTGCTATTTTGCATAGTTACCAATTTATAGTGTTCCACTTCAAAAATGCCTGCTAATATCCAGTTTTATTATTTAATTCTCTAATACTCTTACTCTATCTCTATTTTCTCTCTCTAATTTTACTATTTAATTCTCTAATTTAAACCATCTCTATCGTAAAATATTTTGTGAAATCCGTAAAAACATTTATAGATATATATATATAATATTTTTTTTCAACTTACCATCAGTGAGGATTTAACTCACAGTCTTCTGGTTCGTAGTTCTGTTCTCTGACCACATAGCCAACGGGTCTTGGCTGAGTGTTAATGGATTATATTAATTAATCTGTGATGAATTTTGAGTATAATTTAAGCATCAAATAATCAGTTTATATATATATATATATATAAATATTATGTTTTGTTCTATAGAAATTGACACTGTTAATTATTAACAATTAATGCGAAATTGTTTTTAAGATTATTTTAAAAATTAAAATATTTAGTAAATAAGTATTAAGCAATTAGGGGAAGATACTATACAATCAATGCATTCAAATTCCAATAATTTATTTGGAATTACATATCAATATACTATTTGAATATGTGTTTAGGAATTTTACTGAACGCCCTCTATTACTTTTTTTTTTTTTTAAGTGTGTTAAAACACAAATATCATTAGTCCTGTCGTACTAAATTAAATTCTGTCATAGACAGAATTTCATCCATAGTCTTGTTTGTTATTATTATTTTTTGTTTGATTAAAAAATTTATTATGTAAGCTGTACCTTTCCCTGGAAGTTATTTAAATGCTGTGTACATCTTGTATTTAAAAAACATCTGCAATATAGTAACATTGGAATTTGTATTCACATCAACTTTCTCCTTACCTTGCCATTGTATATACAACTTGAATTCAACTCTTTTCTTAGCTAGCATTAGAGATTACCGTGACATTGTATGTTAATGCTTTTTCACATTTTGTATTTCACACATTTCATCACTATTTAGTTATCACTCCGCTTAGGATATCACATTTAAGAGTGCAATATACAAACTCGATTCCATTTCTTTATCAAGGTTACCTTCAAAAGTATTTAATTTTTGTTGAGTATGACTATCAGTATTTTTCTTTACAAAGACTGTTTGCCACATATCCCTTTTCATTACCTCCTTCAGTGGTGGCTCGTGCACCGACAATCGGTGAAGAGGCACACTGTATTTTACACTGCATTCATTTATAGAATAAAAATTTACATTTAAATAAGTATTTTTAGTTAAGACCATGCTTAATAAAAATTATGATTAAAAATACTTAAATATTATTTTTGAGCTCTTCACCTATTTTCGGTTCATGAGCCGCCACTGATCTCCTTATATTATTGAAATCTATCCACATTAAAAACTAGCTTCTCCAGCAAAATGGTCATGTGATTCGAACCTGGGGGGGGGGGGGGGGAAGAATGAACTTTGTTATTTTTACATAGGAACAAAAGTAGTTTTGAGTTTTTTAATTTTTCTATTGTATACATATATTTTTTATTTTAGTATTTAGATTTACTCAATCATTGGAAGGTTAAAATGCAGTAGATTAATTTCTTTTATGATAAATCATTTTACAAGTGAAATTTTGTTTGTTTGAATTCTTACAAAATAAGAGCTTTTTTATAGAGAAATCTCCCTAAGTCCAAATCACATGATTTTTAACGCTGACTGCAAAAGATGAAAGTATCGGATTACTCCTTCATACTGAGAACATTTACTAGAATGATAAGTCCTATTGGTGACATTGTCCATCTGTATAATGTCTATGGTTCACCATATTAACAAAATTCCAAATTGCCATATCAACAATTTGTCTTTGTACACAAAAGCTAAATTTGTGAGAAGTCATGAGGTGTGGAGATTGTATATCATTTCTGACATGCACATGGCAGACATGCCAAGTCTCCTGCTTTTTGCTTGTTTTTCTATGCTCCTGATTTTTCACTCATTTCTCCTGATGTAATTTTTGTCTATCCCTCTTAGCATAATTTATGCTTAAAATTTGTGGGATTGGGTAAAAAAATTTTGAAAGAAAATTGAAATTTATCTTGCCCTGCAAGTTCAGTTTGAATGTGAATTACTATACAATGCTTTGAAACTAATTTTTGCAAAGAATAAATTTTTAACTTTCATTTTTGCATAATAAAAAATGTCTTATTATCAAAAGATTTTTTTTTTTCTTAAATACCATAACTATTGAAAACATAAAGAATTCAAATTTCATTAGAATATAGCTGATATTTTCATTTCTTTATTACCTTTTCTTTTACAGAGATAATTAAGATTCTTATTGTTTTATATTAGGAGCAAAATGATCAAATCTGTCTATTTTGACTTTAATTTTAAACAACTGTATGTCTGAGGTTTTTTTTTTTTTTTTTTTTCTTTTTTGATAGTTTGTTTTACTGCAAGAAACATATATTATTCATTTAATTTTAATACTGATGCTTTGTAAATACCTCCTAAGATTATAAAGCTTTACTTAAAATTAAATTTGAATTATTTTACTCATTTTTCTTACAAACTTTCTTGTTGGAAAAAGTCTTGTGATTTCTGTTAAAAAATCTCCTGCTTTTTTGTCATTAGAAGTTGGCATCTCTCACATGGGTTTGAAGTTATTCTTTGCCAAACTATAGTGAATTGTCATTTGAGGAGAATTGAATCGTTGAGGTGAGGGATACACAAAATCACTATGAATGTTTGGGAAAAGAATGACATGAGTTGGCCTCTGTAAGCTTCCTGGCAGTGGATTTAGTTTGTCATTGTTTGATATTTTCGTGTTCATTTTTCAGTTTGTGTCTGCTTGGATCGTACTGAAGATCTCTGCAAATATCACTTATTATAGATATAAATAAATACTTTTGGTAATAGCCCATATGATATATCCTTAATAGGTGTCCTCATCCCTAGAAGAAACATTAAACATGATTCTGTCTGCAAGTGAAAAAAAATGATACATGCATCAAATTTTGATGATGTTGAAGTTATGCTAATCAAATTGTTTAAAACAGTTATATCAAACGATATTTCACTATCAAGAATATTTAAAAAAGGAAAAAAAAAAATAGAAATAGTGAAAGAGCTTGATGTTGAAAACTTAACAAAATAGTTATGTATTGAATTGTACATTTAAGTAATAAGCACTATGTAGCATATTTACTTACTATAATTTCTTTAAATTGTAACTCATTTTACAAACTGGATTCTTATTCAACTAATTTAGGGTAGGTTGGGGTAGTTGTAAACACTTTTGATCACATCTGAATATGATCATTCGTACAAACTAAACAAATAACTTTTAGTTTAAAAAAATGACAGAAACTTAATTTTTGAACATTTACGTAAGTTTTAAGCACTTTACTTTGCATTAAAGTTTTTATTTAAATTTATAAGGGCCTGTTTACAATTACCCCATAGTGTTTACATTTCCCCCATATAGTATGGGGTAATTGTAAACAGATATATTTCCATAATGTAATGCATAATAACATGAAATGCAATAATTTAAAAAAGTTTTTTAATGTTTATAAATGTAACAACTATTTTTTTTTTATTAGTACATCATGTCTTAATTAATAAAATAAATTTTGGATGATAATAAACCTAAAGCATTTTGTTTAACATTTTTTGAAGTAGAAACATATGGTTTTACTAGATTTTCATTTTTCTTTTACACTCACAAAACCAGGAAATGTATGCACAAGTTTCCTTTCATTATACTTAATAGAGGGTGCTGACAAAATAGCTTATATGGATGATAAATTTATGGGAAAAAAATGTCATTTTCTACAACGTGACTGTACATTCATCTTGTGCTGTGGAATTTATAACACAGACATACTTGTATTTAACCTTATTTTTATCTATTAATATATAACTTCCAGGAATTAAATGCTGCAATTTGGGTTTGGCATATTGGACTTCGGTAGCATTTTCTTTTATTTCTTCAACACTCTCAATCTTTTTTTGTTGTATCATCAATAATTTTCTTTCTTTTTGATTTTCTATCATTTACATTCTTTTTCTTTGTTTTTGAATTTTTTTTTCCACATTCCTTTAGACGTTCTAAGACACTTGTAGAATTCAGTACTTCCCCATAATTCATTTGCTTAATTCTGCACGTTGCTGTCTTCTCTTTTACTGCTACTGCATATTCAACAATGGTTTTTGGGGATAAAATACTTTTTGTGGAGAAGGATTGTCCTCTCACATCATTCACTGCTTTGATTAAATCATCAGAGCTGTAGCTAATAGTTTTTTTGTTTAATTTCTGTTATATATACATATATGTATCTGAATTAGAAAAAAAAAAAAAATAGAATAGTAGACAGAAAAAAAGCCTACTTATAACATAGAATAGATTAGGCCTAATTACTAAGGTAAATTATAAAATGGAATGAAATATAACATTCATATTAAAATAATAATACAATTTAGTATCAAAATAAAAACATAAGATGCATTCATACTAAGTTGTGTTACTAAGGAATTGATGTTTACAATTACCCCAATGCAAGATTTTTCTGGGGTAATTGTAAACAAGCAACAACTAAAATTTAGTCATGAATTTCAAAGAAAAATCATTATAATAAACTAAATTAGAATGTTTAAAACTATTTTTAAAGAAAATGAATTAATATTTCAACTTTTCGTATGATTTAGAGTATTTTTAATCAATCCTTGCAATTCTGTATTTCACTTTTTCACAGACCAAAACAAAACTGCATAAACAAAATGGAGCTTAACAAAAAAAGTGATTTATTAACAATGAACATCTATTGGTCCTTGAAGGTATGAAGATGTGCTGGCATCTGCATTCTGAAATTTGAACTAATAAAAAAAATAAGGGGTGTGTTTACAATTACCCCCATGTTTACAATTACCCCAACCTACCCTATATAGTTTCAAATATAATTTAATAATAGGCACTCTTATTTATTTGGCCCCCAAGAGTAACCTGCTGAGGTTTGACTATAATAAAATTATATATGTATGTATTCTTAAGAGTTATTTATTTTCATTTATATAAAAATCTTGCTTCATGCACAGATTTTTTAATCTTTATTTTTTTATTTATCTAGAGCTGATAATTATTCAAACATAAATGATGCAGTTGGAGCTGATCACAGGAAAAAGAAATAAATGTCCTTTTAGTTTTAATGCAAAACGGCTCATGTACGTACTAATTCAATGAAGAGTTTTGCTTAATTTAAAATACTGTGACGACCTTTGTAAAGCAGCATGTACATAAAATATAATTGCTTTTATAAGATCAAAACTGAATAAAATATGTCTATTAAATAGTATTTTTATACTATTATACAAGCCAAAATGTTTTGTACAATAAAAGTCCTTTTTTAAAAAAAAATGTTTTTCAGTTTTTTTATTTTTCTACATTGATCTGTTCTAATTTTGCAATATGTTGTAACTATTAAATTTTCCAATTGATTATATTTAACAAATATATCAAGAAAGGGGAAATGTCTTCAATAAAATAGTGACTTACATAGAACTAAAGGTAATTTGAAATTTTATTAAGGATTTGGTGTAAAAAATAAATTCTAAACATATTAATTTTTCAAATGAAATTGCTTGTGATAGTAATTTAAAAAATATTTTCTTCACAAGAAATGACATAAATTTAGCAAATATTAAAACTGAGATAGTACAAACTTAATTAATCTACCGAGTGCCTTAAAAAAGGACAAAATTTTAATGTTATTGTCATTGTAAAATATTTACAATGTACAAAAACAATAGTTATTTCAGCAGGAAATTAAAAATATGCATTTAAAGATAAACCTCATGATTATTATGATTTTCATACCTAAAAAAAAAAAAGCTAGCTAAGCAATCTTTAATAATAAGTGCATTAGGACAAAAACAACTCTTCACTGAGCAGAAAAATCCCTATCAGAAGCTTGGAGGGTTAAATTAAAATACCAAAATCAAGGTTATTTTTTAAAATCCTTGTAAGTCATGTTACCTTTTTTTGACTTACCAAAGCAAAACCAAAATATTATTAAATTTTGTGCCCAAAACAAATAAGTGAAGCAGATTTTTTTTACTTGTAGGATCTAATGAAATTCACATATAACTGAGAGGTTGTTACAATAATTTTTTTTCACATGATTCAACTATATTTTGATGCTTTTACTGGATTGGCTCTTTTGATAGTGCTACATTTTGCAATTCACTTATTTTTCATTTACTGGTTCTGAGGATGTAAATAGCAGTATCAAAATAGCCATTCCAGAAAAAAGCATTAAGTGAAAAAAATTATTTCAGTGACCTCTCATTTGTGTGCCATTTAGTTAAGTGCTCAGTTATACATGAATTTCCTGAGGTTCCGCTAAGAGATCAAAGAAAAATAATGCTATATATCTATCACTTATAAACTTTTAGGCTCTTTGAAAAAAATAAGTTTAGAGTATAAAAATTCTTCAATTAGTAAGGACTGTGACGAATGATATTGGTCAATTTTGAAAATGTATAATTTATTTCTACATCTATGCATCTAAAACAAATTTCTTTTTCATGTATCATCCTTGAAAAATACAGGTTCATGATGTTTATACTATAAATTACAGTAGTTTGAGAAAAAGAAATGAATGAAGATGAACGTAGAGTAAGGATTGTTGCCGAATTCTTAAAGAATCCACAGGATAAATTTCTGACTGATTTAAATTCCCTGACTTTTCCATGATTTCCTGAACCATGACATAACATTGCTATAAACTTAAAAATTCCCAGTAGTACTGTAAATAGAGCATTAAATATATTTAATGAGACATTGACAACGAAAAGGAAATCTCATTATAAAGAAAAATTTGGAGCTCATGATATTCAACTTAACAAAAATATAGAAAGAACAGTATGTTGAAATCGAGGAATGTCAGTCAGAGATGTGGCAAAAAAATGTGGAACAAATATATCAATCATTCAGAGGGCTAAAAAACGATTGAACTTAAGAACGTATAAAAAATAAAAAATCCTTAAAGTGACAGAAAAACAGAAAATATCTATAAAACTAAAAGCTAGAAAATTGTATGAATATACAAGCAAGAATAAGTTTCATTGGATTTTAGACGATGAGACCTACGTCAAAGCTCACTTTTCTACTCTTCCTGGCCCTCAGTATTATACAAAAAAGAACTTGGAACATCTGTTTGAATCAGAGACATCCATTAGTTTGGAAAAATTTTGAAAAAAAAATATCTTGTTTGGATTGCTATTTGTCAGTGTGGAGATAACAGTAAACCATTTGTAACGGAAAGTACAATTGATCATAAATTTATGTAAATGAATGCCTCAAGAAGCATTTGCTGCATTTTTTAAACAAACACGATATGCCTACATTATTTTGGCCCGATTTAGCCACAGCTCATTATTAAAAAAATGCAACAAATCTTATGAAACAAAATTCCATCAACTTCGTGCGAAAAACCATAAACCCACCAAATGTCCCCCAGTGTCGCCCCATTGAGAGATATTGGGCTCTATTAAAAAAAAAATTAAGATCCTCAAATGTGCCACCAGCAAAGAACATTTTATTCGTTTGATCGAAAAAGCTATCAAGGGGGTCCTAAAAGAGACCGTCAAATCGCCAATGAAAGGCATTCGTTCAAACCTGCAAAAAGAATACGAAAAAATTTAAAAAATTTTGTTTTCACTACTAACATATTTTTGCACACCCAATTCATCATATTCATGCAAAGATTGCTGAATAAATTTCAAATTAATAAGTGGTATATTTATTTGAAAATGACCAATATCATTCATCACAGTCCTTATTTTTATAGTACAATCTTGTATAGAAGGAGTTTATTGTAATATCAAATACTATTTATAGTTAAATTCTTTAAAACAAGGTGGCTAACATTAGAATTTTTCTAAATTACGTGACTTTTCTATGACTATTTTTCACCATTTTCCCTGACTAATGCTGTTTATTTCCCATAAAATTAGCAAATAATTTAGCAATTTCCAATAATGAACTTTCAAATATGGCTTATTTCCACAAGATTTGTCGAAATTCTCCATTTCTGACTGATTTAAATTCCCTGACTTTTCCATGATTTCCTGACTAGTGGCCACTCTGTTAAAAAATAAGAATAATACAAAAAAAATTGCTAGTCCACCATTGGAACAATTACTCTAAGTCAAATATATATTGACTTAAATCTCTATCTTTTACTTAACATTTTGCTGCTTATACAGTAAACATTCGATTATCTGTGAGTGGATTATGCACATTGTAGATTGCAGGAAAAGGGCAAAATCAAGAGAAAATGTTTTCTTAACAAGAATAACAAATGATTGTGAACAGAAACAAATGATTATGTTTTTAAAGTAAAAGTATAATGAACTATGTTGCTTTTATTTTTTGTACAGTACAGTTTGGTACCAGACATGCAAACATTTTAATTTATTCCTGAGCATTGTTAGCACTTACCCCCCCCCCCCCCTCACACACAACTTTTCTTGGGGGTTACTTTTTTCTTATTTAATTGTAATTACATATTGGATAAAATTACTCTACAAATAAAGTGGTGTGAAAAAAGAGTGGGTATTCACAATGCTCTGGAATAAATTAAAATATCAGCATCATGTCAGTATTATTTAATATAGTACATAAATTAGCTTACAGATCATACCTTAGTCTCATTGTAAATACGCATTTTTGATTATTATTTTCACAATCTTTACCATATAAAATA
Source organism: Salticus scenicus (assembly GCA_963930645.1). Classification (NCBI taxonomy): domain Eukaryota; kingdom Metazoa; phylum Arthropoda; class Arachnida; order Araneae; family Salticidae; genus Salticus; species Salticus scenicus. Next base: position 18,243,093 of record OZ005659.1, on the reverse strand, counting down.
CAAATATTTCTACTGTACTATAAATATTTTGTCTGTCTATGTTATGTTTCATTTTTAAGCTAGATTATTTTTTACCTCATTACCATCCCCCCCCCCCCCGATTTATCTGCAATTTGCATTATCTGCGGAACCCATGATACTCAATTCTATAGATAATGAAGAGCAACTATTAAAGCAGTTTTTCTGAGATAAATAAAACACAAAGGGAAATTCCTGTATGCATTTATTTAAAAAAAAGAAAAAAAAAATGTTAAAATGGAAAAATTTTTAAGACTCTTAAATGTTTTTTCTGATTAGGTAATTTTGAATGCCTGCATCTTTCCATCAAATATATATCATAATAAAATTTTTATAGTTAAAAAAAAAAAAAAAAAAAAAACAGTTTATAAAAGTATGCTTTTGAAATTTGTGTACTGGATTCAAGAAAAATGGTAAGCTATATTTTTTAATACTTCATACATTAATTGGATCAGTATTTGTGAAAATGATTTGGATTTTGATTATTCACTAAATTTTTTATTGCTATTATACTTTTTAAATCAGTTTAAAATAAAACAAAGTGCAGAAAAGAACAAAATTAAAATTCTGTACTGAACAGAATTTAATTTTAATGGGAGGCCTATTTATTTATTATTATTTTAATTGAATGTTGCGAAACATCCTGTTTTATTAAAAGTGGTGTAAGACAAAATGATGCTTTTTTTTCTTGTGTAAAAGAAACAGTCCTTGTCCAAATAAAAATGTTTTTTACATATTTTAATTTAGTGCCAAAGGTTTCCTTATATTCATGAAAATGCTTTGAAATTTTTTAAAAAGCCAGACAAATAACTGAAAAATTTACACTGACAGATATGTAAATTTATTCCATATGATCATAAATTTAGTATTTATCCAATGGATAAGTTTCTTACATACAATATGTCAATATATTTTTATCTCATAAAAAAACAATACTATTGTAAAAGTCACCCTGCCCAGCAAAAACTCTTACCTTTCTTAAGCAGCCAAAAAAAGGATTGATATCAAACTTTGCTGCCGCTATTGAAGCCCGGGTACTCAATGCCTAGCTTAATGAAGATCTGCCAATAACACAGCATGTATCTTTCTAATAAATCCTAATCTCTTTCAACATTCTTTGTTATCTGTGTTAGTTTTTTGGCTGCATTATAAAGTTTAGTATTTTTACAGCGGGGTGCGTAACTAACACAGATAACAAAGAATGTTGAAAGAGATTAGGATTTATTAGAAAGATATACATGCAGTGTTATTGGCAGATCTTCATTAAGCTAGGCATTGAGTACCCGGGATTCAATAGCGGCGGCGAAATTTGATATCAATCCTTTTTTTGGCTGCTTAAGAAAGGTAAGAGTTTTTGCTGGGCAGGGTGACTTTTACAATAGTATTGTTTTTTATGAGATATCACTTCTTTTTGCAGGTTATGTATGTGCTTTTATAAATATAATACGTATGCATAATGAATATATTTATGTAATAGATCAATAAAAATCATGAGTGTTATGCATAGATGTAAATATAGTGTTATGGATTTCTAAATAGTACTAGTCATTTTTATGTGATTTCTTTCTAAGAGGTTTAGTCAGATTATAAAATGTCAAAATTTTGCATTTCTAGCTTGTTTCCATGTTAAAAAAGATCCTTTTCCATTAAAAACACGCTTTATCAGGGCACGTAATGGACTTGGTGATGAATTTGGTGACTTTATCGCACCTTGACTCTTTATTATAAAAAATGAAAAATGAATTCAGAAGACCTCAAAACTCATCGAAACACAAAAATGTCAAATTTGAATTTTTCCATGATAATATTTCTCTTACATAACATATGATCGGAATTTAATTATATGTATTCTTCCATCATCCGTAATTTTATAAAGTTAATGAATCGCTCTTTTATTTAATCGGCCACATTACTTTTGTTAAAAGTCTGTTTACCGCGTCCTTTTAGCATTTACTTATTACAAAATCCAAATTTATCAATTATTTTTTTTATTAATAAACATGTTTCTTACGAGCGCCATCTCTTGACGAATTCACGAAATTTTTGGGTTAAATATCACAACATTGAAAATAACTACCCTGTATATTGAACAAAAAAAAAAAAAAAAATTTGATTGCAAAAGGCACTAGTACAGGTCAGAAGGAATGTCCATGCAGATTTTCAGCTCATTAGCTGCAGAACTCTAGTCCCTTGCTGTCAATCTTAAGAAGAAGAACAATATAACCGGCAAATTTTGGGTTCTCAAAGTTATATAACTCAGGCCCCTTAATTCGGAACGACATGCAAATTTGTATGTTTTGTCTTAAAGGTACGCTCAAGGTCTGTGCAAAAAATCATAGGTCTTGGGGATCAGGGAGCTGAGATACAGGTAGTCGAAAAGTCCGAGATGCTATGTCGACATAATATACACTTGTAGCATTTCACCAATGACTTTCCTACTTTGTAAATTTCATTTGTTTTCTTAATGTTTGTTTTAGCTTGGCGGGGCGGAACGCTACCACGTTCCTTCATATGTTATATTACAATGTATTTTTCATTCATTCATTCATGCTAAAAGCAAATATTAAAAAACTGATGTAATAATCTTGTTATTTTATATGGTTCATTTATTTTTACTTAAAACTGAATAAAAAGAAATACAGCAAGTATGTATTTTTAATTTTATAATTTTTTCTTCTTTTTAATTATATTATTATCTTAGACAAAAGGAGAAAAAAAAAAAAAAAAAAGATCAAACTTTTTCTATAATTAGGATATATTTTTCACTCATTGGGATATTATTGTCCTCTGCTTCAGAAGATTAAAATAAAAAAATATATATAGAGGGTGCACTGTGCAACTTTTTCTGTTATAAATATGTTCAGATATAAATTGTTTGTTTCAACTATGAATATAGTAATAAGACATAGACTGATCATTGAGAAAGGAAAAGTGATTCCTTTTTACACGGGAAAAGATGGCCATTTTACTCTCTTATAGATGTCTTACCCTGAGTGAATATACACAAGAATACACACAGATAATTAAGCAAATAAAATTTATGTACTCAAAGGGAATGAAAAACTCGATACCATTTTTCTTTCTTTTCTTTTTTCTATTTTTTACTATAGTATACTCTTGTCTGCACAAAACTGACTTTCTTTCTTTCGGCATTTATTATTATACTTCTTTGAGATAAAAATCGTCTGCATTCATCATGAAAAATAATTTTAATAAATTATTTGTATTGTGTAAATTTGTATGGGATTATACACGGAAGAAAGTCTTGTGGTGGCCACAACATACTAGTTATATATTAAAACTTCTACGGCTGCTAACTACATTTAAAAGAATTTTGATAACTCCATATTACTTACTAATATAAAATCTTTAAAAATATTACATTTTTGAAAAAGTACTCCATTAAATAGGAAGACAGTAATTATTTCATAATAATAACAAAGAAACTGATTATAAAAATTAAATTTTTAAAAAACTACTTGAATATAACTTATTTATGAAAACTTATCCCATTTCTTTTCATATATTTATTAGAATACTTAAAAGCCGTGCAACATTTTGGCATTTTCAAAATTCATTAACATTCTATTCCATTACTATTTTCGAGTTTTATACTCCCTAATGGTTGATGCTAAAAAACTTTTTCGGCATCAAAAATCTTTGCTGGTTAACATGGGGATGATAGATCTATATAAATTACTATATGTATGGTTTCAACATGATGCCCAAAGGAGAAAAAAAAAATTAGGAAAACTTTTTACTTCATCTATTTTATCTGAAAGAAACAGATGTCCTAATTAGAATAATGTAAAAAAGTTTTATGTATGTTTTATATCCTTTAATACATATACATACTTGCCAACTTTTCCCGGAAGACTTCCGGTCTTCCGGACAGATAATGAAATCTTCCGTTTTTAAAAAAGTCGCGGATATCGTTCTTTTTAAAAAGAAAACCCAAATGTTCTACGAAAACTCCTGATTCACAATCTTTCTCCATCCATAACATAAATGTCAATATTCATTTCAAACTTGCTTTATGAGATTCTAGAACATGTAAAGAAATAGAATTGTTAAATATTTCTTGCTGATGTAATTATTTTTTGCCCCCCCCCCCTTTCATTTATCTCCAACTAGTGATCAGCAATCAAATGTTTTGCAGAAGTTTTTTGTTTCCTAATCTTTATCCATCAGCAACATAAATGATAATATTAATTTTAAACTTTTTTCATTAAATTCTAGAAGTAGAGTTGAAAGAGTTTAATATTTCTTACTCAGTAATTTTTTTTTTTATCCCCTCCCCCTTCCCCGGATTGTGGTCGATTCTAGAAACAATAAAGCAATGGAAGTGCTCAATATTTCTCACGTATGTAATTATTTTTAGATCTTTATTGCTGAATTTAATGAATCTGTTTATTTTTCCTCAATTAAATTAAATATTTGTATGTCATATTTATACCAAATGTGTAAACATGGGGGAAAAAAATAAAGAATAATTTTTTCGTGTAGGAAAATTTTTTCCAAATCAATTTAAGAAAATTAATACTCAGTTGGTTTTACGCACGTTTGAAACTGATAATTAGCTACTGCTACTTTTTTTTTATATGTGAATGTTTTTATATGTTTTTTTGTGTATGTACATACACGAAAATCATATTCTATTTATTTAAAAAATTAGTTATACTTTAACTTACTAAGTTTTTTGTCTATTGTTAAATAAATTTCTTACAGATTCTGTTTTGTAGATATTTATATGTTGAAGAGGAATAACTTCATTTAAAACTTTTATATATTTAGTATAATCAATCTATAGTAAAACGTTTTTATAGATTGCTTCTAAATATTAAAATTGTAAAACTGTATTGTTTATTACGTCAAAGAGAAAAAAAAAATCTTCCCTTTTTTATGAAATCTTCTGCTTTTTCAACAAAAATCTTCCCTTTTTTTATTAAAATTGGTTGGCAAGTATGCATATAAGATGATTGTAGAGGTTGAAAACATATTATAATTATATGATAAATGTTAAAATACACAAAGCTAAGTGAAATGAAAATAGTTTAATGAATTGCAACTTTGATATGAATAATAACTAAACATATATATATAAATATAATTTGTATAAAAAGAAAAGGAAACATAGAAAATGCATTAAAAACTTTTTTTCAGATTCTAAATTTGCATAGTTGGCATTTTCATATAAAAGTGACAACGTAATTAATAATTTAAAATACCAATAGTAAATAAAATGCAAAATTATAACAGAGTTCTTGAAGTAGAATATTTCATTAACTTAAATACAATATTTTATTATACAACACTCATTCAAAAACATCAAATATTATAATTTTACAAACATAAAACATATATCCTATCATTTGAGGTATTTGTTTTGTGCCGACTGAAAATGCAAATTATAATTTTAATGATCAATAATAAAAAAAAAAAAAAAAAAAAAAATCTGAATATATTATATATTGCATCTAAAATTAAAAAAAGGTACTTCTCAAAAAAAGAAAAATATAAAAAAATACAATTTTCAAGGTTTTTTTTTTTTTTTTTTTTTTTCTGATTGAGCCGATTGAGTATTTTCATAGTACAATCATACCTAATTTGCAGCTTTGACTTTTATCAATCCATTGTCATCAAGATTACATAAACTGAAGTGTCTTAAGGAAAGTTTTCAAGCTTAAATAATGCACAATATTAAAAAATAATAATTTTCTTATCTGAGCAACATCAATTACAGGGCAGATAAAAATTTTACTACTCGGCATATGGTTAATTATAAAAACAGAAATATCACAAAGAAATAAATATAATTCCATACAATTAATTTTAATTCAGTAGAGCATCAATTATCCACAAAGTAATAATTAGAAATTGCTAAATCCATATTAAAAAAAAAAAACACTATAATTAGATACATTATTAAGAGTTAATAAGATGCTCAAAACATGTTAATAATGGTACAACACTAAAGATCTTTTCCCTTTTCCTATTTTATTTAAAGATTTTTCCTCTGAATTCTTTTTCTGTTGACATGACACAAATTTTAGATACAGTTAAACTCTGTTATATGCCAACTTTCTTATAACATCACATAAGTTCTGTTTGAACATTAAAATTTTGATGCCTTTTTTTTTTTCCTCTTTTGATAAAAATAATAAATAAGTTATACAAAACTACAAATTTAGCTTGAGATTCATTTGAGAATACTGAATATTTATTTAACAACACAAGTATATAATATAGCTATCCCCAAGAAAAAAAAAAAAAAAACTAAAATTAAAATTGCAACTCAAAAATGCAGCATTTGAGAAAAATCTATTTAAAGAACACTATAAAACAAGAAATTCTACAATAAAACTGACACAGCTGACCTCAGTTATGTAAATTGCAAGAGAAAGACATGATGCTTTTTGTACATGTTGGGGCTTTTCATACATATTTTTCAATGACAACCTCAAAATTGCCATTTTTTTTTTTTTTTTTTTTAATTACTTTTATCACTTTTCTTGAAAGGGTGTGCAATATCCAATTTCGGTATCAATAAATATTATATTTAATATCTAAATCACTTTATATTTAAAAAGTTCTCTGAGAAAATGTTTGAGATAAGTATTTCAATCGTATTTACATGGTATATAGTGGTTGCCACGATTAATATGCTCACCATTTGCCGTTGCAGACATAGTGACCTTGTAAATGTAGCTCAGTGATAGAGCCTCCACACCGTAAGTGGAGTGCCCGGGTTTGATACCAGGCTTTGGCATTTTTTGTATAGTTGGTATTAAAAAATAAATAAATAAATAAATACACTAAAAAAATTGTTAAAATAAACATTTAACATTTTTTTATGCATCGATTTTGCAAATACATTTCTCTTGGTTGTTTTATTTTTAAACTTTTGATTCCTCCCTGTTTGTCAGTTAGTAACACCACTCTGAAATTTAACAAATGGTGTTTCTGAGGAAGCCAATAATGTGCCCATACCTAATATTTTCACCAGACGAAGGACCATGATGTTATTCTGAACTGAAACAACTGTTGCAAAATGTTTGCAATTTACAGTGTTTACTTACAAAGTTATTTTCTTATTAAATTAGTTACTTGAATTTAATTAGGTTAATAAACAGATGTTTCAAACTAAAAATTTCTCAAAAATTAAAAATACAAATTATTTTCTTTTTACAAATTTATGATCAGCTATGCGTCTAATAAACACTTTTTAAATTAGTTTAGCAATTTTTCAAAAGAAAACATGTAGTGGATGCTAAGGCTAAAACAACATTGTTAACATGGATTCAAAATATCCCCCCCTCCCCTCAAACTATTGAATTTTGACACTACTCGTAATACTTTACACAGATTGGTTGCATAAATTCAAATCACATAAATTGATATGCATAAAAAGTATGAATAAACACCATTAAATTCACATCATAAAAAATCTGATGTGGACACCACGACTTCCTTATACACCTATTGAAATATACATATTGTTACAAAAACATTGACAATTTTTTGTGAGATAACTCGTTCATAAATAAACAGGCAGGTAAACATTCCTGAGTCCATAAACATCCCTGAAAACAAGCCAAAAAACTATTACTTCAACAACAAAAGTCACAATAGTACGATTATATAAACCACAGAGAGCAAATATCGCTTGCTCTGAAATAGCATTCCACAGATTATTACAGAATCCTCATTGGTGATTCATTAGCACAGCTTAGAGTTTAATAGAATCTCTAGAGTTTTCATAGTGTACTTTTTTTTTCTCTTTGGCGAATATGAAAGAGGAGAAACAATTCATTATATGAAACCCATTAATACTATCAAATTAGAGATAGGCTTTACTAATCTTGCTACCCTGAAATAATATTTTCCGTCAAATTTGGTCACTAATCTCACCAAGTTTTTTACCAACGTAAATTTTGGTTTTGGCTTAGAATTTCGTGGTTTGGAGTCAAATTTGGGGACTTGGCAACCAAATTTGGCAAAATTTTGTAGTTTAGGGTTGCCAAAGTTAAGTTCTGGAATTTTTTGTAAAAGTTCATTGATTTCTAGCACAAAACTAACTTCTTTGAAAGTTCTATAAATGACTAACAAAACTATAAAAAAAAAGAAAACTCATTATTGATGATTATAAACTAGAATTTGTCTGTTTCTTTATGTGCTACTTTCTATACAGTATTAAAGAAAATGTGGAAAAAGGTGGCAGTTCCTTTATTTCTACGAAGGTGAGCATTGACTTAGTGCCCAATGAAGAAATCTGACACCCAAGTTCGACAAAAAAATGGTAGTTTAAGATTTTTAAAGTTTAGAATCTGTAACTTCAACAGGAGTCGAGTTTTGAAATTTTCCGGAATGATTCATTGGTTTCTAGCGCAGAACTACCTTGAAAATTTTATAAACCACTGACAAGAGTCTCTATGAATTCAAATTCCATTCAGACATGGAAATGTGCAATTTGATCTTTGTTCCTGAATTAGCAGAATTCCTGCTCTATACTATATTTAACCGTGTTAGCTTGACTTCTGTAGTATGAATGACTGTTTTATTGGATTGTTTGTGAATATTCATTCATTATTGATTTTTTAGTACAAAGAAAAAATGATTTATTCAACTATTTCCAGAATATTCATTAACACTAAACCTACCGGTACTTCATGTATACCTATTCCTACCACAGCGGGTCAAGTGACCCGTCTTTAAAATGTTATATATATTACTATGTATAGCAAAAATATATTATTTAGCACAATTTGGTACATGAAACATGGACAATGTGACAATGTTATTTGCAAGAAATTCTGACAAAAAGTTTAAAATGGGTCATTTGACCCGTTGTGGTAGATTTTGCATTAAATAAAGTGCATTCATCGACTAGAACCTGCTTATATCTTTACAAATTACTTTCTATATGCAAAAATGTCTACAACTTTCATAACAGTAAAATTATAGACTATCTAAGGGCTGAATATTCATTAAATAAAGTTCATTTGTCAATTAGAATCTGCTTATGTCTTCAAGAATTACTTGCTACATGCAAAAATGTCAACAACTTTCACAACAACATCATTATGGGCTCTATTATTAGCTTCTTTTGAGATCTCTATGAAGGTAGTTCATATATAATGACCAAAACCTCTGTATTTTTGGACATTATGAACATAATTTTCCTAAATATCTCCAAAATGGTAAGTCAGGGAGACACAAAAAAGGGAGCTGCACAACTAGACATTTTAACAAAACTATATACCAATTTGCAGCGTTCTACGTCCAACCATTTTTTAGTAATACGAGATACACATACATACGCACATACTAATGTCACGAAAAATCGTAACTAACTTTAAAACGGAATGCATAATCGGGATTACAATACGTCCTTATACTTTATATAAGGAAGTAAAAAGGGACTTGTGTAAGAAAAATACTGTATAAATGGATGTGTTCTGTTATAAATTCATTAGGTCGGTGCCGTCATTTGGTATGTTAAATTAAAAAGGAAAAAAAATATAAATATTTTTGATATAAAATACAGATTGTACTTAATTTTTTTAATACGTCAACAGCACTGGAGCATTATTATTATTATTATTTTCATAAATTTATTATGGATAGTTTTTGCTCTACTGTCTCAAGCTGTATGATAAAACAATAATTACAATGAAATAAATATACATCAAAATAATTAAAGTTATAAAAAGAATGTAGGGGGGGGGGGGAATTATCAAAAGTCATTAATTTAAGTCAACAGTTCCCTTATTTACAACTGTAAAATGTTTTCTTAAGTCACAAAATAACAAAACTCATTTCAAAAATAAGTTTAACAATAAGTGCTATCAGAAAAATATTACAACGCAATCGCCTATTATGTGTATGAAATATAAGAAACAGAAATATCATCAAAATTATGCATATGTATCACATATTTAAAATATTGAAATAAAAAAGAACTAAGAAGATATAAATGCACTTATACTTTTATTAAAATAAAACTGTATAAATATTTACATTAGATTAGCCAGTATTAGAACTTTTTCATATTTCATGACTCTTCTATGTAAAATAAGATGCCCTTGATTTTTTCTAGTCAATATCCTTCATTTTGGCATGTATCATTTTATAAATTAACATTTTTTGAATTCAAAAAATCAAAGTTTATGTTATTTTTATTTTAATAAATTTCACTCATATTTTCAGTGCATGAGAATTCTACAATTTTTTACTTATTTCCCAGATCGATAAAAAAACTTGATGCAAATACAGCAAATTAATTTAATATTTTTTCTTTATAGTGTTGCTGCGAATTTCTTTAAGATGTTTTATCTAAGAATTAGCTGAAAAACCTATTGAAGTATCCATTGCTATTAAAGAAAAAATGTAATAAATTAATTTGTTTTACTTGTAGATTCTAATTTAATTAATACAACATTAGGAGAATGCTTCACTAAATGCAGTCATCAACTTAATCCTATGTTATTCTATAGCAAAATTTTTTATGTCACTTGCTCATTATTAATGCATTTTTTTAAAATAGCATTTTAACATTTAGAAAACTCACAACCTTGATTCTCGTTTTCTAAAATTTTATTTTCTAAATTTTTGACATTTCATTTTAAAACTATAAAAGTGTACCTTTTGCACTTTTATAGCTTTAAAATGAAATATTAAATTTTTGGAAAGTGGCAATCAGTTTAACTTTTAAGAATTAAATTGAATTGGAAAAAAAATACACTGAGTAATGAGTAATTTGAATAGCAAATTTTCCCCATAGGGTTTGGCTACTGATAAGTAAAGTGTCCCCTTAATTAGAAATTATACTGAAATTAATAATAATAATTTCTAACTCTTCATCTAGAGTAAAGTCATGCCATAAAAATAGGCTGCAGTTAATACGATTTTAATATTTTTTATTCAAATAATTTCAAAGTTTTCCAAAATTACACTGTTCTGCAGGAAAATCGGCCTCAACACCATTTTTGCAAATTCTTATGTAAAATGACCTCCTGAATCCGAATATGATGCCCATTTTGTCCTAGCACCCACCGTTTTTTAGGGATGCCCCCCCCCTATTTTTATCCCTTTTCGGTAATTTTATGGCTATAAATTTGATTTGTAGAGGAGGAAAGGATTATTTTAACTGTAAAATATCTTCTGAGGGGCTACAGAATTGAAAAATTCTAAAACATGAACATTTGCAGCAAGGGGAAAATTTAGGGTGAGATTCAAGCATGCGTGTTCATTAATTCAAAATTCACTTTAAGACGTAGGGTTCCGACCCAACTAAACTCAAATGGCTGAACTGGTTTAAATGCTTTTTTTATATTATTAAAACATTGGTTTAATTAGGATGATTCTTAGCAATGTTTGATGAAAATACGCTTGATAATTTTTTTTTAAAAACTACTTAAAATGAGATTTTTCAGGCACAGTTTGCTTTAGCATTTTATAATTCTACAGCTGACGAGATCTAACTGTTGTTAGATAAAAATAACTGGCAAACTTTCAACTCTTCCTTGCTGACCTCAGGTCAAATCATGTGATATCTGAATTAGACATTTTTTTTTTTTTTTTTTTTAATCATAAAATTTCATTTGATTTTAACAAAAATTAAAAATTAGCTATAAATAATGATTAAAAGTTCACAGTCCAAATGGCTCTTAGTTTGTTTAAAAAATGCAAATTTTATAGAAAAAAAAATATACATACAGGGTAGGTGCTCCAGTGATTGGCACGCTCCAGTAATTGACATCTATCCCGAAATCTTTATATGTATATAAAAGGCAAGGTTTGTCTGTGTGTGGACAGCGTAGCGCAAAGACGGTAGCTCGGACAGTCACGTGTTTTGACGGTGCCCTCCGAGGGGTCTTTGTGCACCTTGAAGCCCAATTTTCGAATTTTTGATTTGTTTTCTTTTAATTAATGAAAATATTAACTTCATAATAGCTGTAAAAATAGCCATTAAAAATTTACGAATTCTTTTTTTTTTTTCTTCGACAGGAAAATAAATACGTTTACTTAAACGTGAACAATTTAAAAAATGAAAAAAATTAAATTATGGATGTAGATTTTTACTGTCAAGTTATTACTAAAAAAAAAAAAAAAAAACTGCACATGACGTTACATTTGACTGTTTCTTTACTACAATAAACTTTATGAACTATAAATTTATTTTATCAGTTTTATTTATAGATCCTACTGGGAGATTTTTTAAATTTTGATGTTGAAATAAACTGAATGTTTTTCGCCAAGTTTAGCAACAGCCATTTAAAGAAATTAAACCGAAATAGTAGTCACATAAATGACCTATTTTTATCTGAATAGATAATTTTATAAGGAAAAAATATATATATAGTTTTAAAAATAGAAAATTTAGGAGAAGTGAAGGCAGACCAAGACAGAAGAGGTAGAATCACTACGACACACTGATGATGAGCGCGAGTGCGCTCGAAATATATTTGTTTTTTACGTAAGTGCAATTATAAAACGGATATTTTTTAGGTAATATATTTAAGTAAAATGTAATCAATCCTTTTTCTGAAAAAATTAAGTTAATGTATAGAAAATTTATTTCAAGCACTATTTTAAGCCTAAAAACCATTAAAAATATAAACAGAATTTGAAGAATTCTTACAAATTAACGAAAAGGTGTCCGATAAAAGTATCACAAAATAGGATTATCCCTTTTATATAAGAAATTATATTAAAAAAAATATATATATCATCACTAATATGGTGACAAAAATTCAAAAGCCACCAAGGGAGAGATTTAGTAAAGTTGTGTAGCACGGTAAGGTTTACATATTTATTTATTTATTTTATATATACCAATCACTAAACTAATTTATAATACAAATATACGAGCTGCCGTGTGTGACTGTACTTGCACGCTGTCTGGCAGAAATATTTGATTAATTTAAATTAATATTTAAATAAGTAAATAAAAATAAGAATACGTTTAATGGGAAATATATATAACAAAAAAATATTAGTTGTCTAAAATGCGGCAGAAATAGTGCTAATAGCATATTGTTATAAGGGATTAATTCTTTGGCCCGGATCATTAGCACTGTTGCAATGAAAGCAGTTTTATAGGTGAAGTGAAAATAAAAGGGCAGTTCATTCATTAACTTTCAGTAGAGTCAACCTTGGCGACAAACTTGGTGAATAGGCGACCAAATTTGGTGATAGGACAACCAAATTTGATGAAAAATGGTACTTTAGAATTCCTCAAGTTTCGAAAATCTCCGACACACGGGAGCAGAGATCTCGAGCTTTCCATGGGATTCTCGATGGAATCATCGCAAAAAGTTATAAATAGGAGTGAGTTAATTTATGCGAAAAAGTATGTATTCACTGCGAATCAGAGTTATTCAGAGACCTATTCTGAGTGATTGCACTTTAAGGATTGAGCTCTAAGCGAATGAACATTTTTCTTGAGCATGCGAAGATTTATGCTCTGTAGTATTTGACGTTATTTGCTTTACTCATGTGGAACAAGTGACTGTTTTTCAGAATGTTCGAGAACATTCATCGAATAGTGACTTTTGCTATATGAGTAACAGCTTCAACTGTTTCCAGAATAGTTGAAGAATAAGCTTTACTATTGGATTGTTTTCGAGAATATTCGTTTTAATAATAGTTTTGTAGTATAGATTTGAGAAGCTACAAAAGATATTTAATATCACTGAGCAGATCCCATACTAAAGCTGTGGCGAAAAAAGTTGCCAATCAAAATATATTTAAACGTTTCAATTAAAAAGAAATCATTTCAATGTAGTGACCAGCGAAGCGGGCAAAGCCTGCTAGTAATTAATAAATAATAAAATCATATATTTTACAATAAGAATTTTAACATTTTATGTCAAACACTGGAGCATATTATGCTAATAACTGATAAAATGAATAACTAGCAGTGTCAAACAATGAAACATAGGGGTCCAATTACTGATAAAATGAAAAACTGGCAGTGTCAATTACTGGAATATTGAGTGGGTGCCAAATAAAAATTCATAAAAAAAAAAAAAAATAATAATAATTGTTATCAAATGTATATATTTTAACATATATATGGTTCTGAATGTCTTTCATGCCATATGTATTAAGATTTCTAAAAATATTTTCTGATGACTAGAACATTAAAAACATCAGAGATTGCTTTAAAAGTGTCAATCACTGGTACCAAACTGTCAATCATTTACCCTATATGTATTTAATTAAATTCAAGGTAAGCTTTGGCTGATTTAATTAGAATAGTTCTTAGTTATATTAAATGTTGGTTTAGTTATATTCATTTCATATGTCGGGGAAATGCTTGATTTACTCACCACTGGCAAGCAATTTTTTAAATATGGCAAGTGAATATTAAGTCAATAGATATTCATCAAAGTAAAAGAGCCCCCCCCCCCCCAAAAAAAAGGGGGGGGCAGTAATGTAGCTGTGTAAAAAAAGTAAAAGAAAATTCCTCCCAACAACATAAACAGTTAATGAATAGACAACTTCTTTAGATTCTATTATCTTTTTAAGCTGTTATTATTCTATAATGAACATTGTATTTTTAAAAACGGTGCTTTGTAAACTTGAATAAAATCTACTAAATCGTCAATTCACCTTACATTTACATAAATTTTGCTGTAAAGATTATAGACTATGTATTGTGTATCTGCTGGCTAGTAAAAAAAGTCCTTGGCTGGTAAGAATTTCTAAAGATTCCTCACCTGTGTATGAATGAATGAGTTAAAATGTGTGTATTACTATTATTATTTTTTTCTTTTCTTTTTCACAGTCTTTCTTTTACTGTATTTTTGTTATTATAACAGAAACAGCAGATAACATTGTAAAAATTGTTAGATTCAAAAATTTTAATTGGAATCATTTTCACTTTCAATAAAAATGTTTAAATACAAATATTTTAAATCAGAAACATAAAAAAAGCTGTAGCAACAAATACCTCTAAATTCATATTAAAATGCAATAATTAATGTATAAAAAGTATGTGCAAAAAGGTACTTTATTATATACAGTAGGGTAAGTTTTGTACAAATTTATTCTCATCTTTTAACAAAATGATAAATTCATAACGTATATAATAAATAATCACAAAATTCTTTGAATGAAAATACGCCAGATTTCATTTTTAATAAAATGAGAGTTATGAATTTCTGTTTAAATAATTTTTATTTACTTTTAAATAAAGTAAATAAGTTTTAATAATGCAAAATTTAGTGAAATACTTTAATAAAGACACAAAATACAAATCACTAGAGATTTGTAAATCATTAAAAAAGAAAAAAAAAAAAAAAATCTTGTAAGAATGTCTAACTGCAGAAATATAAATACAAGTTGGTTATAATTAAACTTTTGTTATAAACAGCATATTGCAGCTAAAACGGGTGAGCATATTGACAACAAATTTAGTATTTGGATGATTCCCAAAATGCACCCGCGGAATTAAAATAAATAAATAAATAATAATAAATATCCACCAGATGATGCTTTGTATGGAAGAATGGCAATAATTCATTAAAATTTTCCAATTCTTTGTCACATTTTCGTTTTTTGATACAGCGCCCAACTAATGGAATTAGCTGAGTACATTTCACAAATTGACAACATATTAAATTTGGTATTAATCCTGCTCGCTTATTTTAGCATCAGTTCTCAGTTAATAGCAGAAGTTCAATTATAATCATCTTGTATATAAGAAGCCTTATTTCTATGCTTTACATGGATCAACATGCAACAGCTGTATTTCTTTATAAATAAATAGAAGTGGATATATGATTTTTAAAAAAAGTTAGAAATAAATATTATGGACACACAAGCTCAACAATAATTAAAATTTTACATAAAATTGATTTTGAAAAGATTTTGAATACCATAAATAAATAATTAAAAAATAACAAAAATATTATTTTAATAAATAATTCATGAAATAACTAAAAAATATAAATAAAATAAAAGGGGGAGTTTAAATAGGCTTTATAAATAAATTGGGGAGAGATTGTTTCAGAAAAGAATATAAAAGATAATAACCTCATTTCAAACTTTAAAAAGAATGTTCTATTGTTTTTTATCTATAAAATGCAGTAGAGGTCTTATACAGAGTCATAAGCAACAACTAGTAACAAATGATTAAAAAAAAGTCCATGATAATGCTTAACATAAAATGCTAATAAATATACACAAAAAAAATATTTTTTAAGGTAATAACTTTAAAAAATAAAGCTGTTTTATCAAGAAGCTCTTGATGAAACAGCAGGCATAGTAAAGAACGCAATACAATTTGGATTTTGACAATCATCACTTGTTAGCAAAGTCACAGTATCTTTCCATTCTTGGAAGGGTATCCTTGAGCTCTACATAGTTTAAAAAAGAAAAAAAAAAAAAAGGCAAAGTTATACATCTTAAAACACTTTTAGGCATACAAAAATGGTAAAACAACAACAAATGTAATTATGGTTTTTTAGTCAGATATCCCCTTTTAATATATCAAATAAAGGATTGAGCTTCGTTGGTTTTGACAGTGATTTTTAAAATCACTATAGCAAAGTTTCTGAAATAAACACAATAAATTTTGTAGGGCATTGAGATACATGTGATAATATCTGCAATTTCCTTTTCAAGAGAAAAAAAGGGAAAAAACATCTGAAATATTTAATGAAAAATTTGCGGGGAGAAAAACCTGTTAAGCAAATTTATTTTAAGATTAAATTGTGTTACTTGTTTTTACTTTCCTGAATGCATCTACATGTACATTTCGTTGTTGGTTCAATGTCCAACATGTTTTGCAAAAATACCACCACTGAGAGTAGCTTGTGAGCCATCATTTTTCCAAGGATCAAAATTGTGATGACATGTCTCCGGACCACCTATAAAAGTGCACCCGAGATCATTGCCAACTACCTATAATGTAACTCTAGTGTGACCTCAAACCCACTCAACCTCAACTGAACTGCACAGATCTGCAGGGATGTAAAGTTCACTCAACTTCAATCTGACTGCACCTTTCCCGTGTGGCTAAAAAGACATTTTATGACCCATAACTTTGTTGCTTTAGTTTTTGTTCACAAGAAAATTTGCAAACTCCAAAGTTGAAGCATCTGTTCATATTCTACATAATTTTTTGATAAAAATTGCTTCTAATACAACAATTGGAAAAGGTATAGTTTTAATTTCTGGGAAATAAAGTGGGAAATTAAACTGTGAGTTCTTATAACTTTTGACTGCTTAAAAATAATGTATCACAAAGCTAAAGCCACCATTATAATGCATAAAAAACAATTTAACTTATGACATTAATTATCAAAACTTCAATTGCTAAAAAGCTTAAATAAAACAACTTAAAATGCAAAAAGTAAAAAAAAAAAAAAAAAAAACTTTTTTTTCCCCTTTTTGTTTTGTTAATACAGTAGAGCCGCGATCCATCTTTTTCATGGAGTACACGAAAAAGAAACGATGAAAGCGGGAAAACGATGAATATGGGTTGAAGTCAAAACATGAAGAAAACAATGTTTATAAATTAATACACGCAATGTATGCAGTATACTACTAATAAAAACTAATTTGTTACTTTCCAAGCTGTCAAAGAAATAAATCAATCTTGTAGAACATTAAGTAAAATTTATTTTAAAAAATCAGTAATTTCATGTTATGTTTCTCGTACATTTTATAAATTAACAGGATTTTTCCAGATTTACAACATTTTTCTGGTCCTTTTCTGTAATTTCATGTGCATATATAAAAATTCGTGATGTGCATATATAAAAGTTCGTGCATTTTCAAATTAACAGAATACATAAAATTTAGCAGATAAAATAAGTCTCAGAAAGGATTAAATAAAAACTCACTCTTGAAATTAAATAAGTGCACACTACAAAATTACAGATTAGCCATGAATGCGAAAAAATGTAGTAGCTGTTCGAAGTGGATACATCCATCCTCCTCTTTACACAAAGTAGAATAACTTATTCTCCAAGCAAAACCACCCGTTCCGCATTCAGTAATTCACATGCATATACATGTTACAGTCCCTGTTCTTCATCTAAAACAGCATACGTGATTAGGTTGATTTTTAGGTTGTCAGTAATTTTAGGTTGAGTGGGTTTTACATTGTACTAGTGCTACTATGGGCACTTGGCGATGGTCCAAAACTAACCTCTAAGGATGGACTGGAGACATGTCATCACAATTTTGATCCTCCATGGAAGGAGTAAAGAGTTATTTCAGGATAACAGAAGTAATTCGAGCTTGTATGCCACATGGAACTGCTTGAACTTTAATTTAATTTCGGCCAAGAGAAAATTTTACAACGATGAATGAGGAAAAATGACTTTTTGAAGAACGGTATATGTGGGTTTTGTTAACATTATTTAAACACATTTTGTGCAGGGACCATTGAAATAAAACGATCAATGAGGGAACGATGGATTGGGGTTTCACTGTAGTTGGTTTGTATTTCCATTCTTTTAATAATGACAGCAATGTGATTATTTCGAATTGGCTCAAATTTTTTTTTTTTTGCATGCTCAAAATGCTCCTATATTTTTTATTTCCATTATCTAATTATCGTAGGTAATGGGACATGATGCCATACAGTAGAGTAGAGGTATTTCCTCCTCTCCAGAGAAATGTTTCTTGTAATATGTTGCTAATATTTTCTTAAAAATTATCTAGAAAACTTAGGGTATATTTTTCTCATATTTAAGTATGAACCCTGTCATACTTATTGATGTCTTTATAGTTTTGGTTAGCATGATTGAAGGTGAAATGCTTGATGCACTCTTTACCATTCTATTATTCAAAGGTGATTTTTACTTCCATTACCCAACTACCGTAGGTAATGGAAGTATTGTATTCGGACCAAAAATTCGATAGGGAGTTTTCACCTGATTTACATGATTTAAGATCTCAAGTGGTCTCCACTTGAAAAAAAAAAAAAAAAGGCAGAGCAACTTGGTTAACGAACTCATCCAAGATATTTATAACATAAGTTCACTGTCCAAATTTGGTCTGATTTGGAGTACTATTTTGGAAGTTATCATGATTTTAAATTTTCAAGTGGCAGCCTGATATAAAGTGACCCAGCTTAACTTAAGATATCCGCTACTATGTTAAAAATGGCAGATAAAGTCCATTAATAAACTTGATGGAGACACTTACACGGTCTAGGTCAGGGCCCGAAATTTCAGCTCAGATTACACTCGCCGAAAAAAAGTTTTAGTCGCCACAAAATAAGGTTGTCATTTTAATTTTTATTTTTTACGCATTTTAGGTTTTTTAATTTTCCTAACTATTTGAAATGCTTTCACAAATATGCCTAAAATTATATATATTAAATGTGTGTCGTATATCATCATGTCTCATAATCATCTATAATCAAAAATCATTATAATGCATTTTATCTGAGATTTTATAAAGATTAAAATAGTATGTATAAATGCAAAGATCAATTAAAGAAAAAAGAAGGGGGGGGGGAAGCAACAATTAAAAATTTAAATGCCTATTTTAAAGCTATGTCTATTTTCATATTTTAATTAATTTTAAAAAATCTAATCAAAAATTCATTTCAAATAAGGTACTAAATGAAAGAGACGATTTTTCTAAATCCATCGGATTAAACAGCTTGTCGATCGGACAATTAGATTTTTTAAAATTAACTAAAGTATGAAAATTAGGTGGCAACTTGTGTTCACACACAGACAGAGTCCAAGAAAATCTCTAAACCTTTTTAAGCGTGACAGAACAGAGTCAGTGATGAGCGTAACTATTTATGCTGATTTCCCTAAAAATAGAAAGGATTAAAAAAATAAATTTTAATTAAAATTAAATTTTAATCAGTTTAATTCTTTCTACTATATACTATTTTTTTCCAATAAATATTATAAATTAAAATAATCTCATGAGACTAATGTCATTTTTTCTTATTATTTCATTGAACTGAGTCTACAAGCTTAAATATTGTCCATTTATAAATCTTATTTTAATCTTTATTTCATATTGCACGAGCGCTTTTTATTTCCTAATTCAAAATTATTTTTAAAAAAAAAACTTTTTCGATACTGTCTGTTTCGAAACTGATTATTATTAATTTTCTATTCTTTTTCTTAAAAAAAAAAAAAAAAGATTTTGAGGAAATTCTGGCAAAAGCAGAATTTAATTTAGTACAGAGGACTATTATTTTTTTTTTTTTTTTTTTTTTTTTAAATTATAACATCGCTTTCAAATTATTTAATTATATTTTTGATAAATGTTCAACTATCGAAAAAATCTGTAGATTGAGACTAATAGTCCTCACTCTTAAAAAAAAAAAAAAAAAAAAAAAAAATTTTAAACAATATCCTGTGAAAATCTTTTTATTATGAAAGATTAAGCTTCCTTGTTTACCTATTTATTTATTTAACATTTTACATCAGAAATGTCTTTTTCGTCCATTTCATTTTTATAATCAGACGGAATGTCAATGTGTATAACTTGTTCATTGTTGTCATTTGAAATAGACATTTCGGAATTACTTTTTCGATAAAATCGTTGCTTACAAATCCTAACAAGTGCAAATTCTTGGCGTTTCAGCAAAAAACTGGAAAATGTTAACTGTGTTTTGATCATTATTCAACAAATAAACACAGGCAGTATCTTTAAAAGGGCTCGGGCTCATTTTCATGCGCCAATATCGCATAGGCAAACTTTCTCATTTTTCTTCTCTCAGATAGTGAGTGACGGGCAAAGAGGCTCTCTGCTTGTCTATACTCACTCTGCTTGAAAAAATTACAGTGGGAGAAATGAAACTGCCGAAGGCATTTTTTCCAATCCCACTCTCTTCAGAAAAAGGTGCCTTCTGATTGGCTGAATCCTTTGCGTATTTATCGGCTATCGTAGAAGCGCAAGAGAAAAGAAAATTAAGGGTAAAGAGGAAGGTGTTGATTGTTGATATTGACAAATGATTCGAAGAATTACTAAGAATAAAAATAATATATGCTTTTAATATATATTGCGAAATTGATAATTTTGTGTACAATAGATAATCTGTTTAAAAAATCTCTTTAAAAAGATTACGAATCTTTCAAATTTATAAAATTAAATTTTTTTATTTAGTTTTTTTTTTTTTTTTTTTTTTTCTAACTGCACTTGTATTATTCTTAAATGTAGCGGTCTACCTGAATAAATGTAGTTATAATTAAAAGTGTAATATATCTTTCATGGATTTTTTAAATTGTATTGATGTCTGAAAAACAAGTTTCTACAGTTCATTTTATACATACCTAGATAAAAATAAATTTTAATAGCATATATATTTCATTAACATTTATAAGGTATTATTATAAGATTTGCACAGTTTTATGCAAGAAAACAAAAGGAATCGATGCATGCATGCATATTATTATTTGTTTCTTTATTTGTCTTGCCTGCTAGTGAGTGGGGTAAAATTTTTAGTTGTGTTAAATCATTAATGTTACTTGATGAAAAACGAACAAATATGATAATTGCTACATTAAACTTGTTATTGAATTTGAAATGCTAATTTAAAATTTTGAGGCGAATCTACTTACATTTTTATATGTATTACAGTGCGGGACAAGGTTTATCAAGATCAGAGAGTGTAGCTTTAAAATTTATCTAATTCAAAAATTTAATTAAAAGTATTGTACTTTTTATTTCATAAACTATTTTACTAACATTAATTTGAACATGCTGAAATAATAAGAACCTTATGATTAATTAGGCTTTCTCCCCCCCCCCCTCTACAAAAAATTAATTTCAACAATTTGACCCAAGATCAATACTTTCTCTTACTCACATATATGGTGGAAAAAATATTGTTTTGGGGTCAAATTTTCAAACTTGAGATTTTTTTTTTTTTTTTTTTTTTTTTTTTTATGTGTATGTTATCAGCATGTCTGAAGAACAAATAGTGGCAGGGAGTTCAAAATTGATATTCTAAATCTGTATCATATAGTGATGCTACACTTAACTTTTTTTGTACATATATATATTTGAATATGTGCGACAAGATATTGTTATTCAAGAAATTCTATGTGTTCAAGTAATATTTTCTAACATTTTTCTAAATTTAAATAAACCACTATTTCTAAATATTTTTTTTAACTATTTTTTTATAATTAAAAATTAAAATATTGTTAAATGTATGTGGTACAACTGGTAAAGTTAAAAAAAAGGTGTGATTGACCCCTGAATGAAAATATAATCAGCCAACCGAATGTTTAGTATTCAATTGATCAAATATTCGGTATTCGATGAAAACTGCTATTCAGTGCATCCCTAATGTTTATTATTTATTATATTTAAGATTTTTAATTAATCAATAATTTGATGGTGTGTGCATGAAAATTAATTTGTTAACAAAAAAAAAAAAAAAAAAACCCTCTGAATTAAAAGTTTTTTAGTTTGAAAATAAAATGTAAAATTACACCAGAAAAATAGCAAATTTAAATTGCATAATTTAGCAATTTACAATAAATATGTTAAATTTAATTTAAAAACCAAAACAACAAATAGCTTAAAAATGAAATTTAACTTAATTTTGTGATTGGTTACTCATTACATAAAATTTAGAATCAAAGTGAACAGTCAGTCTCATTTTCTGTTGAAAGATCAATTAAGCTAGTTTCTTCAATAATAGACAACTTATCTAATTCTTCATCATCAATATTATCTACTTTGTATAAACTCAACTGTTTTTGATTTTTTATTTGGCTTTTAATTTAATATTACATCGATTTGCCACTTTTTTTTACCAACACACTATTTCTTTTTCATTTGTAAACAATGTCATACGTTTACTCTTTAAATAGTTGTCGAATAAATTCATTTTTATCTCATACGGATAAGTATAAAACATTTTAAAGCAAAAGTATAAATAATTAGAAATATATATGCTTTAAACATTCGCTATCGCTAAGTCACTGAAGGAAAAGGAAGAAGTTTGTAGTGTTGCAGGCATAACCAGCAAACACTCATTAAACGAACAAAGATTTCAGCCAATCAGGAGGCATCTATTTCTGAAAAGAGTGGGATTGGGAAAAATGTGTCTTGTTCATTGTTGTCATTTGAAATAGCCATTTCGGAATTACTTTTTCGATAAAATCGTTGCTTACAAATCCTAACAAGTGCAAATTCTTGGCGTTTCAGCAAAAAACTGGAAAATGTTAACTGTGTTTAGATCATTATTCAACAAATAAACACAGGCAGTATCTTTAAAAGGGCTCGGGCTCATTTTCATGCGCCAATATCGCATAGGCAAACTTTCTCATTTTTCTTCTCTCAGATAGTGAGTGACGGGCAAAGAGGCTCTCTGCTTGTCTATACTCACTCTGCTTGAAAAAATTACAGTGGGAGAAATGAAACTGCCGAAGACATTAAAACTTTTATGCATGTACTAAGCATTTTTCCTTTCCCAGGCTAGGCCGATCGTCGGGCAGCACGCACACAGACTCAGCACTCCGAGAACATAAAAAGGAGACGTTAAATATGATGTTATAAGATGGCAAGATTTTGCCATATTTAAATCTATAAAAAGAATGTTTTCTGTCACTGTATCATGTAAGATTTCTATCTATAACTAGATCAAATTTTTATTCACCATAGTAAAAATTCCACTCACCAATGGCGAGCGGAAATTTTGCGCCCTGGTCTATGTATACATTAAAATTCAAACAAATTCGGAATAAGCTTTTTACAATTTGAATTTGAAAATTTCAAGTGGTCTCCACTTGAAAACAAAATGTCGGAACAACTTAGTTAAAAAAACTCATTTAAGATATTTATAACATAAGTTCACTGTCCAAATTTGGTCCGATTTGGAGAATGATTTCGGAAGTTATCATGATAGATTTTAAATTTTGCCTGTTTTCAAGTGGCCCTGCCTAACTTAAGATATCCGCCATTTTGTTAAAAATGACAGATAAAGTTCATTAATAAACTTTATTGAGATTCTAATGTGGTCTATATTTACATCAAAATTCAAGCAAATCTGGCCTTAAATATGCTTTTTACAATGGACTTGAAATTTTCAAGTGGCTGTCACCAGAAAACAAAAAGTTGGAGCAACTTGGTTAGGGAGCTTATCTAAGATACTTATAAATTTGCTGTCCAAATTTGGTTCCATTTGGAGTATTATTTCGGGAGTTATCGTGATGACAAAATTTTCATTACAGATAGATATATAAGTAAACAAAGTGATTGCAATAGGTTGATTTCTATAGAAAAAAAAAAAACTGTAATTTATATAAATGATCTGTATTTTCCACTAAAGTTTAACATGAAATGTTGAATAAAAAACTATTCTGATTCTCATTCCTTATTTTCTACTGCTTTGCTTCCCCACGACCAATCACAAGGGATTATTCCATCATTATGGACAAACTATGTAGGCATTGTGAACTTGTGTGCTGCAGACTTGTATTTG
The DNA here is from genome assembly GCA_963930645.1 of Salticus scenicus. Classification (NCBI taxonomy): domain Eukaryota; kingdom Metazoa; phylum Arthropoda; class Arachnida; order Araneae; family Salticidae; genus Salticus; species Salticus scenicus. The sequence goes on along the minus strand of OZ005659.1, from coordinate 18,218,642 downwards.
ACAAATGTATTGTAAATTAGTATTGATGGGCCCTATGCCAATTTAAAGTTTTTGAAAACTATCCAGGAGGAACTGAAGAAAAATAAAGATTATCTACACTCCTTATTAGATATTGGTACTTGTAGCCTTCACATCATTCACTATGCTTTCCAAAGGGGCAATAAAATTACAAAGTGGAAATTAAATGAAATTCTTTCTACAATCTATCAAATTTTTAAGGATAGCCCTGCCAGATGTGCAGACTTTGTGTCCCTTACTCAAAAAGTAAGTTGTTTCCTTTAAAATTTTGCAGAATGAGATGGGTTGAAAATGTCAACGTTGCCGAAAGAAGTTTTCCCTAATGTGAACAGGGCACAACTTAGACTACCTGGAGCCCACGGGCATGCTTATTCTGGGGGGCCCCCTTGCGACGGCATAAGAGGTCTTAAGGTTGCAAAATTTCTGCTTATGCCTGTTGGGGGACCTTCCAGAAGGGGGGCCCGGGGCAACTGCCCCGCATGCCCTGGCATTAGTCAGGGCCTGAATATGAAAAAATATTTTAATCAGCACAAAACAAATTTACCTCACAATATTAGCATCAGTGTTGCCAAAAATGCCAAACTTTTATTATCAAAAATTGCATTTTTCAGTTCCATAGCTTCAATGTTGGAACCCTTTCTAAAAAAATTTCAAACTCAATGCCTATGATTCCATTCCTATATGATTCAATTGCTGAAATAACCCATAAAATGTCAAGATTTATTAGAAAGAAAGTTGTATCAGAAGCTAAAACACCAAGCAAGTTATTTGACATTCAGGTAGCATCTAAGAAAAATTACATCAGAATTCAGGAGATGGATATTGGAGTTGGTGCGAGAAGCTATATGCGTCGAAATAATGCAAGTGAGTTGGAAAAAAACTCAATTCCTTAATGAATGTCTAGATTTTTTTGTTGAAATGTCAAATTATGGAAAAATGTAATTTAAATTTTGCAATTTTGAGATCTTTATTATGTTTAGATCCCATTCTTATACTGACCAACCCAATTTTAAGTGAAAAAAGAATGGAATTGTTGTTACAAATTTTTCATGACACAAACATTTTGTCTGCAGTATCAGCTGATTCTGCCAAGCAGCAGTTTATAACATTTGTAAACAAAGCTAAGACTGAGTACAAAGATCAGTTTTCATCATTGTCCGAAAGTGACTTTTGATTAGTAACACCTTCTATCATTCTTTGCTTTGTAACAAAGCAGAATATAAGGATCTGTGGTCAGTTACAAAAATGGTGTTATCTCATGGAAATGCCTCTGTAGAGTCCAGCTTTTCTGTAAATAAGGATATTCTTATTGAAAATCTCAGTGAAAATTCATTAGTTGCATTACATCGAACCTATGATGCCATCAAGTCGAAAAGAGGCCTGACATCAGTGGCTGTGAACTCCGAAATGATGCAGTATGTGAAATTATTGAGACGACATTATTACCAGGCACTTGAGAAAAATAAAAAAAGAGTGGAAAAAGAGATGAAATTAATTAATGAGAAGTGAAAAATACAAGACCATATAAAACAGTTGCAAAAGAAAAAGGCAAAGTTATCTAAAGAAGCAACTTTTCAGAATCAAAAAGTTAATGAAAAATATGTGAACTTGAAAAACATTTAAATTAAGAGGTATAAAACCATATAGCTGGAAAACTAGTTATTCAGAATCATGTTTTCATATGTTCTTTTTGTTTATATTATTATTATTGTTATAATGATAGATTTGATTCTTTTTTATCCCCATTATGAATGACATAGCAAGCAATAAATTTATAAAATTAAAATGTGTATATGTACATATGATTCAGTAGATTTTTCAAGGAAAATTTCTTGGATAAATACTTCTATTTATAGCTGGTTATGACAGGGTAGCTACACAAATCAGAAGAAAAAATTCCCTGAGTTTTCCCTGTCCCTTACAAATAAAATATGTGATACACAATCATACAGCATTAGAATCTAACATATTTACAAGTAAATTGAATATACTTAGGGTATTTTCATTCTATTAATTTACGATAATCAATTTAAAAAAAAAAACCATTATAAAGTGCAAAAAAAAAAGATTATGAAAAATTTTTCAATGTTTTTCCAAAAAAATTTGAAATTCACCGAATTTACCTGGTTTTTGCAATAAATTTTGAAATTCCATGAGTTTTCCCTGTTTTTTAATTATTTTTCAAATTCCCTGAGTTTTCCAGGTTTTCCCTGTATTCCAGGTACTGTAGCAACCCTATATGATTTTTATACTAGTATGGTAAGTAGAATTTTTAAAATTATATTTGATGTATAATTTTATTATAGATATTTTTATTGTGATTATTATTTCAGTATGAAACCATATACAGTAGAACCTCGATCCATCATTTTTCATGGGGTGCGTGAAAAAAAAAACGATGAATGCAGGTTAAAGTCAAAACACAAATAAAACAATGTTTATGAAGTAATGCAAGCAATATATATGGTAGTATATAATATGTAATATGTATATAGTATACTACTAATAAAAACTAATTTGTTACTCTCCAAACTGTCAAAGAAATAAATCAAAACTATAGAACATTAAGTGATATTTATTTTTAAAAATCAGTAATTTTATGTTGGATTTTTTATTCATTTTATAAATTAAACTGGGATTTTCCAGATTTACAACATTTTCTGGTTCTTTTTTGTGATTCCTGCACATACAAAAAAAAATCGTGCATTTTTAAATGCCGTAATTACATCAGACACACTTGGAACTGGCGTAAGCTAAGCCTAAAAAATGTAGTAGCTGGCCATACTGGATGCATCCATTCTCCTCTTTACATAAAGTACAATAACTTATTCTCCAAGCATCAACACACTATCCGTATTAAGTAATTCATAGACACATGTTACAATATTTGCACAATCTCAGTTCTTCACCTAAAACAGCATAAGGTTGAGTAGTTAAGGTTGGTTGGGTTCTGCATCGCTCTAGTGCTACAATAAGGGCAAATGACGACAGTCTGGAACTCAATTTTGAGAATGGTTCAGAGACATGCCATCACAATTTTGATCCTCTGTGGAGGAGGAAAAGAGTTATTTTAGAATAAAAGAAGTAATTGCAGTTTGAATTCCATATGGAATCACTTGATTTTCAATTTCATTTTGGTCAGAAGAAAAATTTTACAATGATGAATGTGAGAAAATGACTTTTTGAAGAACAATATATGTGGGTTCCGTTAACATTATTTAAATACTGTTTGTGCAAGTACCATAGAAATAAAACAATTAATGCAGGAAAAGGATGGATGTGGGAATGATAGATCGGGGTTTCACTGTATCTGGAAAACTAGTTATTCAGAATCATGTTTATTTAATACTTATTTTTCAATTCCTCCACAGTAAGCAAATAGTATTTAATGAGAGGAGTGTGGTTCTAAAGAGAAAAAGGAAAGTCTGTATGCAAAATAAGTAATATTGTTAATCTTTATAAAACTGCTACTCATAATGCTTTAATTATAAAAAGAATTGTGTGGAATGAATTAACAATCTGGTCATTAAAAAGAAGCTATCAGCTCATGATAATAAGTGAATTGTCAAGCTGGTAATAAAAAAATACCAGATGTTCATAACGTTATCTAATGAAAATACAGCAAATTAAAAATTGCCAAACTAATCAAGAAGGGAAAAATGAGCATCATTGCTTCCTATCCCATGCCCTTATTTTCACACCTTTATTGTAAAGGACTTTGCATTGGCACAATACGCTTTAAATAATATGAAGTCTTTTTTAAATAATAAAAAAATAATTAAAAAAAAAAAAAAATTACTCAGACTGCATCATATTTTACTTAACTTTTAATACATTATTATTGATTTTGATAAGTGTTAAAAGCCATAATAATAAAATGAAAATAGAGGAAAGAAATAAGTTTAAAAGGAACAAAAATAAATTATATTGCCCACATATTAAATCATTGTTTAAAAAAGTTTTTGCTCTTGTGATGATTAATAATAACCACACACACACACACATATATATATATATATAACGTTCAAACAAATCGCACTTTTGATTTCTCATTCATGTTAGTTTTATTCATTTTGTTTCCTTGATGACTATAATGAAAACAACCACTAAACTTTGATCATTACTGGTAGAAAATGTGCTGCTAAGCTCATATTCAGAGATTAGCTCCTTTAAGCAATCATATTTAAAAAATTTTGAAAGAAAATAAATGCTTGAAAATTACTATTATTTATTATCATTATTGAAAAAAGTTGTATAAAAGCTACATTTTTCTCTATATATTAAAAAAAAGTTACTGTCACTGGCGTCAAAATTTTTTGTCTGCGACAGCATCTTCTAATGAAGGGCAGGGTCCTTTGCATCATGAGAGCTACCAATGTGTTCCGAATACTCCAAGGAAGACATTTCAGCTGCTTAGAAATTTCTATTGTTTTAGTTAATGAAGTTATTAACTAAAAACGACAAGTTTATAAAGGTACTCTATTTGAAATTTTGAAGAAAGTTCCTCCCAGTGACTTTGTTCTTCTAATATGATCCATGGTTGTACGTAGGTAGGTAGGTAGGTTTGATTTAACATTGCACCAGTACTGTGCTATGGGTAATTGGTGATGGTCTGGGACACACCCCTAGAGATGTTCCAGTCACATGCCATCACAATTTTGATCCTTCCCGGAAGGGATACCCCCCTCCCTCCCGCTTTGGTAATCCCCAGAGGTATGGTGTGAGTGGGAACATGGAGAACTTTGCGGTCACGAAAGATTTTATGTACACCAGCCACGATTAGTGTACACAACGGTCTTTGGCCGACTCAAGTATCGAATCAGCAATCTTCCAATTACGTGCTCAGCGCTTTACTGACTAGGGTACCGTGGCCCGAAACCATAGATGTAAAAAAGAAAGAAAATAAATATCAACTTTTTTCTCTACTTTTAGAAAATTAATTTTCTTACACAGGAAAATTAAAATATGATTCATGGTTGTAGGTAGGTAGATAATTAGGTAGGTTGTGTTTGATGTTGCACCATTACTGCGCTATGGATAATTGGCGACGGTCTGGGTCACATCCCTAGAGATGTTCCAGTCACATGCCACCACAATTTTGGTCCTACACGAAGGGGATGGCCCTCCACTTCAGTGGCCCCCAGAGGTATAATTTTGATGGGAACATGGAAGATATCGCGGCCACGACATATTTTACGTGCACCAGCCACTATTAGTTTACACGTCGGTTTTTGGCCAGCTTGAGAAGTTGGTGAGCGGAGCGAGCAGGGGGCAGAGCCCCCTAGTAAATAAAAAAAAAATCAAATTCACCTTACCTTTCAACAATATCAAATAGATTTGAAATTATACAAATAAGTAAAACTGGCACTACAAAAAAAAATACATTGTAATAATATAAATTAACTTACCCTTTCCAAAATTGTACAATCTTTATCTTTTTGTAAATAATGATCTTGCCAAAATATAAGTAAGTCTTTTAAATTGTCCATAAGACCACTTTGATCAGTAGCCATAGAACAGCCTTCTTGACTTGAAGATAAGAGTTGAAGATATTGGGGAAGTTCTTCTTTTCTCAAAGCAAACATAAGTATTACTAAAGCTGTATTCAAACAACTCACATTTTCCTGCAAAAGAAAATGCCTCTTATGATAATGATATTTTCAACGTTAAAACAATATTTAAATTAAACAGACTAGGTACTTATTTGATTACAAAACAAAAATATTGGTTTTAAGAAATTTTAAACTGCTCCTTCTAATAGCGGTCTGTACACCACAAGTAAACCTTTTGGGGCAAATTTTCTCCATTTACTCTCATGCTGGGCTCAGGCATGTGTTAATTTCCCTGGGTCATGACGGACGGAAATATTTTTCCCTAACTTTCCTCGTTAATTAATGAAAAAGTAAATGATAAAACATTTCTTTAGTCATTTCTTTTACATAATTTTACATGCTAGTATGTCATATGAAATTTTGTTTTGTTAAAAAGTGTTTAAAACTTCAACTTGATCGCCTGACTGTGTCTGTCTGGGCTTTTACTTCCACAAACATTTTTAGCATGTTTGGAAGCTGATATATGCTACTGAAAGTCACCATTGTAAATTTCTTATTCAAAATTGTATGCATGTTGTTACCAGTTTGCCCACAAGTACACAAATGTATGTCATATTCTATGAGGTTTTATTTTCTATAGTCTTTAAAAAGTTTATAAAGAACATTTTAAAGCACTTTTTTGCTACTTTCCAAAGCACTAAATATAATGAAATCAGCATCATTTTTCAGATAAGAAAAAGCATTTTTTTCCATTGAAAATGACTGAATTGGGTTTGTTTACAGGGTCACACAAAAAGATTTGATTACAATACGCAATATAAGTAGAAATGATTGAAAGTAAATTTTTAGTAGTATTAACCATTTTTAATGCTCTCCTACATTGTTTCATGAATACTTATATTTTCGGATTTAGTTTCTGTCTGTTTGTGTGCCCTTCTGTCTATTCCACCTACAATAATGAATTATTGTTTACATATTATTGTCTTGTAAATGATCAATAGTTTTGGTATTCAACGGTCGACACATATTCATACGGTCGACACATTTCCTGGCAGTACAGCTGAGAAAGGTCTTCTTGTATGTTTATCCAGGAGAATATTTTCAACTCTACAAAATTCTTTAAATATAAATACAGTGGGATGAGATGGGGGTTCATTTTCCATAAGCTAGTTGTAGACATTCAAAGCATTCTTTTTTATTTGACCCCACTTAGAATTTGATTCCATCATAGAAAATCATAGAGCGATAATGCTCTCCTGTCAACTTTATTTTCCTTTCTTTTAAAATTTACTCTACGACAACTAGATTGCAATTGCTGCCACAAATCATCATCTCCGGCAATTTGGAAATTTATCATTACGATAATTTTTGAAAAACTTAATCAATTCGAACCAGTAGACTTATCATTCAAATATCTTATATAATTTTGCTGGGCAAGTTGCTCCACAACTTTATTTCCATGTTGCGGCCGTTTGAACGTTACCACATGAAAATTTTTATTACAATAACTTTCGAAATATTAAATTTATTCGTACTAAAGTTGAACAGTGGACTTATCTTACAAATATCTTGGATTAGTAAAGTGAGCAATTTGCTCCAACATTTTGTTTCCAAGTGGCAGCTATTTGAAAATTTGTCAACACAATAACTTTTGAAATACTGAATTAATTTGAACTAAATTTGTAGGGTAGATTCATCTTAGAAATGCATTTGATATGTTCGTTTGCCAACTTGATTTGCCATACTATTTACAAATGCTGGCCACTTGAAAATTTCATATTTACATAAAAAAGGTATTTTTGAACCAATTTTCTTAAAACTCTATATGTACATAGACATAAAAAATATTTCTACCAAGTCCATTAATAAATTGTAGCCACCATTTTGAAACAAAATTACAGCTATTTGATAAGAAAAAAAAAATCAATCTACTCTCCCGAATGAGCCGGAAGGACTTGTTTACGCTTACACACTGTCTCAGCAATACAGCAAGGAACATTAAAAATCTTTTAAGATTTTCCTCTAAAATTCAGTTTTGTGCACATTTTATATTAGTTCTTTTGCTGTATAATGTTCACAAATATTTTTCTGTTTTTCTAATTTATTTGAATAATTTATTAATTTATTCTCTTTCAATTCAGCCCTAGTTACAAGAAGAAAAAATTCCCCTCGGCATGCACACTTCCCTAACAGCACAGTTAGGCTTAACTTATCTACAGTACATCTTAAGGACGTTTCTGGGATGCCTTTTCATCCAGAAGACATCTTGAAGATATCCTGGGGAGGCGATGTGCTGTCTGGGTTGTCATTCTATTTCATTACAATATGAATAACAAGTGATAGTTTTTCACTGCTACTGGTATCCGAAGTGCAATCTAACCAGGTCCGGACTGGTTCCTTTGGGGACCCTCGGCTAGAAATCAAAAAAGGCCCCTTACTGAGGAATTTAAAGAAATAGGATATTAAAATATTTAATTTTTAAAAATTAGGCTTACATGCCTAAAAATCACGATTAGCTTTCTTGCCACTTGGAAAATAGTTGAGAAAAAAAGTAAGCTTTTTTTTTTTTTTTAAGTAGCTTACTTATTTTCACAATAAATATTTACATAATTTTTATATACCATATCTAAACTAGTTGTAAAAAATGAGTACACTAATTAATTACGAGTAGTAATTATTTAAAAATGAGACTGAGAAATACTTTTAGTTTTAGGTAACCAAATCACACTCTGGAAATGATAATAATTTAAATCCTACATTATAGTAGGATAATTATAAAAAAAAAAAAAAAATTATTAAATAATTATTAAAAAAGGACACAACGGTATTAAAATACCAAGCATATTGAAAAAAAAAAAAAAATGTCTTCTTCACTTGTGGTTTAGTTGATTTAAATTGTAAAATATATTGTATAATATAAAGAAAAATGGCTCTGTAAAACCTTGGTACAAATAGACTGAACAACGTAACTCTCGCCAACAGGGCCGTGCTTAGGGAAAGGGAGGGGGGGGGGGGCTAAAATTTATGAACTGAAAATTAGGCCTACTAAAACTGGCTACCATTTATTATTATTATTTTTTTTTTTTGCAGATCAAAAAGAGAAAAGCTAACCTCTATAACCTTTTATCTGTGGCAACCCGAGAGTTTCTGGCAGTTTTATAGGAAGGTTTTCCACTGCAAAAATTCTTTTTCTGGTGGCTTTGTTTGCTTTTTAATTCTCATGTGCTTTTCGTACAGTTATTCATAAAAGAGCATCGCAGGGGCATGGGGCCGTGGCAGGGGGCCCACGGCAGAATTTTGAAATTTATGTAATGCTAACTTTTCTTAACAGAAGCAAAAGCTAACAAAATTCATTATTGATCTTCTAAACAAAAACAAGATAGATGATATATTGATAATGTGATATTTGTGGGATATATTTATTTCTTGAACAATATCACCTAGATACTATGTATCAGAGATTCCACACCCGCTTCATTTCAATATAAGAACTATCTCACCATTATTCTTTAAAAATCTTAAATAGAAATTCTTCTTAAACACATATGCTTATTTTATGATAAATTTTCCATTTTAAATTAGTTGTATGCAAAATTAAGGGCCGTGGTAACTTTGTATGTGTATGTATATATCTACACACAATAAAGGCGGCCCTCAAGATCTTTTGGGTTCGATAGGTCTATTTAGGTCTGATTAAAACGCATACTTTTAAAAACTTAAGAATTGTAAAACAGGATGTTTAATTAGCCATTTTCGGCATTTTTTTTATTAATAATTTAATTTTTGAACGTCTTTCATACAGTTTTATTTGTTACATAATTTTTTATAACATTTTTATGTTTGAAATTTGGGGCTAATGATGTAAAATCAAGTGCCTTTGCAATAGAAAAAAATATATATTTGAAACTTTCGGTTCTAAATTTTTTATATCTCTTTGTAGACGAATATTTTTTCTGTGTCACACACCCATCTGTTTTTTTTTTTTTTTTTTTTTCTGATTGAAATTTTAGTTTCATTTAATAAAGGTAAACTTTAAGTAGTTTAAAAATAAAGCTTGACTCCAAAGTTATACACTAAAAGTACTCTATTACACTAAAAGTAATGGAGTTAGTTGAGAGCTGGAATATTTCCAACAAAATACCTAATCTTGCCGACAGTGTGGCCCATGTTATCCTATGGGAAAATTTGTTTTCATAATTACTCATTTCCTAATAAATATTTTTCAAACCTGTTTTCATATTCAGAAAATTCATAAGTGTTAAATTAGAACTTATTTTTGAAAAATTGATTTTTAAAATTTTTAGTACTTTATTTTGTTATTAAAAAATGAGAAAAATGCCCTTAAAAAAAAAAAAAAAAAAAAACATTAGGTAATGAGTAATTGTGGGAAAGTTTTTTCACGTAGAATAACATTGGCAACAGCTATCCGTGGGATTAGGTATTGTCCCTCTTCAAGAACTTTTTAAAGAAGTTTCTAGTTTATAACAACAACAATAATAATAATAATAATTAGCTATTATACTAAATTTTCTCTTATTCATTTTTTTTTTTTCTTCTGGCTCCAGAGCATACTGAGCTAAATGTTTTCAATTGTTTCTTAACAGCAACCACCTCCTACAGAATATTAGTTTTAAGACAATCTCAAAAAGAGATCTGGTAAAAAATTCATAAAAAATTGCTTTTCATCTACATTAAGATAAAATTTTAATTCATATCTTTAATATATAAATTCATTCATGTGGGGATTCATTTTTTCGAACAAAGGACCCAGATCTTTGGAACTCATGGGTCCCAGGGACCCAGGAGTTTGAAAGACTAGCGGCATCACTGATATATTTGTGACAATGAATTTCAAACATTGAAAGGTTACAAAATGTAGTTACAGTTGAACACAGAATTTTATCCTTTTTACCTGAGTTAAGTTGTGGATATTAATCAGACTAAGTAGCTTCTGCAAGTAATGCACACGCACATTCATAGTACTGACATGTGATAATAAGAAGCACTGTGTTTCAGCAAAAGCTAGAAAATAGAAGTTATTGCATTTAAATACAAAATTAAAAATAAATAAATAAATAAATATAATCTAATGTATTTATGTAGATATAAATAATCATTAGGAAAAGGAAGAATATAAAAATATTACCAGAATAAATATTTTAGATAAAAAATTAAGAAAATTACGAAGCAGGATTGCTGTGATGTGAGAAAACTACCAAATTTAGTAAAATAGTTTAATTATTAAACTTAAGGGAGGTAGAATTGTTTTTTAAAGACAGACCCACTCTATATCTGATTAGAATGGCTAAATGGTGTTCTTTTACCTATTCTACTCAAGTATAATAGTGACATCACATAATTTTGTCATGTAGAAATTGACCAATGAAATTCAAAAGCAAGTTTTATTGGTTTTAGCAGATATAGACTAAATTTATAGGTCTTGATAAATGATGTTATCGTAGATGTAGTAAAAAGTCTTTAAATATGCAATTCATTGTTTGTTTGAATACTTGTTGGTTTTCAAGCAAGGTTTCAAAACTAGATTCAGATTATCTCTTAGATAAGATCAGTGTGACCATGAATTTGTACCATAACAATTTATTTCTGTAAAATAGGTGGCAGGCCAATAAAAATATCTAGAGTTTTAAAATATATTTGACCCACAACAATTAAGTATCTATGTGAATTTTAAGGTATAAGATGTTTCTATTAAATAATTAATCACAATAAGAGATTTGTTGTTTAAGATATATATTTATTGATAAAAAAAGATGCTTTTTTTTTTTTTTTTGGGGGGGGGGGGGGGGAGAATTTCCCAGCTTTATGCCAAACGGAGTATGCATTGAAATAATTCTGGAAGTTTTCAAACTATGTGCAGTTAGATGTATTTGTTCACCAGCAGTTAACAGCACCATCAGAAGTCATTGTAGATCTGACATGAGGCTTAGAAGGAATGCCTTCTAAATTAAAAATAAAATCTAGCATAAGTATGTTAATCCAGCAACACAATTTTTCTTTGTTTGTTTTGTTTAATTTTTCAATTCTTAAGATAGGATAGTGGGGGAAGAAAAAGACATAAAATATATTAATACAGTATCAATAAATAAATGCACATTTTTAATCATATAATAATAAAAATAAATAAAATGCTTTTCTAAAATCTAAACTAGATTTTTTTTTTTTTTTTTTTTTTTTTTTAACTTTTCCATATTTATATAGGATAGAAAAAGAGGTAAGAATTAGTAATTTTATATTTTAAAACATTATTTTCCTATTTTAGGGTATTATTTTTACATTTTAAATTAATATTGCAAAATGATTTAAAGGAAATCTCATATTAGGCAATAAGTTACTTTGAAAGTATAGAAAATAAAAAACGGAATTTCTCAATCTCGATCATTCGAAAATGAATAAATAAATTAATAATTTAAATTGAATGAGCATTTGATGCCTGAAATATTTTATAAATAAGTTAAATGACGTTTATAGATGAGGTTTAAGATTTATGACTATAATCTCTCTATATATAAATGGCTAAGAGAGTTTTTTCCTGTAAGTCCGTGGCTGGATGTAAGTTGATTGGCTAAGAGAGATTTTCTTCTGTTTGTCTGTGTGTTGTTGCCACCACCTTTTCATACTTTAGTTAATTAAAAAAATTATCACCAGCTTTTCACACTTTAGTTAATTTTAAAAAATCTAATTGTCCAATCGATATGTTAATTAAACCGACGGATTCAGAAAAAATGCCCCTTTCATTTGGTACCTTATTTGTAACGAAATTTTGATTAGATTTTTTTAAATTAATTAAAATGTGAAAATAATAACCTGGTAAAAGCTTTAAATGTGGACATTTAAAATTTTAATTGTTGCTAAAAAAAAAAAAAAAAAAAAAAAATTTCCCCGAACATAAAATGAAATATGCTTTCATGCGAAAAATAAAATATTATAAAATATTTTAATCATGCACATGAAAAAATGAAAATTGAAAATGGAGTAAAAAAAACAATTTAGATAAAGTTGCACGAGAGTTCCAAAAATTAATGGAAATATAAATGAATGTTAAATAAATGAAATAGTCGTCTGCTCAATCACGTGATATTGAAAAACAAAGAATCGAATTCAGTAAATATGGAAAGGAAAATGAAAAGAAAAGAAAAAAAAAAAAATAATAATAATAATAATAATAATAATAATTATAACATAAACCAATGGGAAACCAAAGCAGGCTTTAAAGCAATTTCATGATTTTTTTAAATTTTATTTTTGTTTGTAGGGCGATATAGAAAAGAGTTTCCTTTAAATATATTGACCAATGAAGCGAAAAAAGCCTTCGTTGATTCACTACTGTCACTGATTTCATGAATTAAAAAATGGTTTTGATAACAAACTTTGATCTATTGGCAGGCACGCAGGCAGCATCAGGCCGAGTTTTGTACATTTCGAGTTTGATTTTGAAATTTTTTCTGCATTCGGAATTCGGTTCATGCCTGAACTGGGGGCTTTGCTAGTTGGGTAAATAATTGATGAAAGCGACAGTCATAAATATTGTTGCTTATGACTTGGTGATTGTAAGCGCCACCTTGTCTAGCCACGTGAAACCATTGGCCAATAGATCACAAAGAAGCATTGTGTCATTAGATAATATAACCAATAAAGAAATAGGGAGGAGATTAAGATTACACCAGAAATATGCCAAAATTATGACTATAAAAGATGAAACATGCCAAAATTAAGCACTCTGTTAGAAATAATCTAACGAAGTTACGCCGGCCACCAGGTCTGAAAGTTAAGTAATGGTGAGTTCGTCCAATAATGTAATGTGAAACCCCAGCGGATTCCCGGACCCACCATTGCTTGGTACTTTATTGGTCCAGGACTGCAAGATTCAGTTACTTAGCCTGTTTACAAAATATGAACTGTCCATTGCCTTTGACCATCTTCAGCCATCACTAGGATTAAAATTAAGTTATGTGTCGCAAACCTACTTGTATTTCTTGAGCCCTACGGCAATTTAATGACTCCAGAAGCTGTGCCGGACATTTTATCACAGAGAAGTCGATACAGGATTATCTTTGCAGGACAGTAAGGATGTATATGGAAAGAGCGAAGAGACAGGTGTGCTTTGTCCTTTAATTGCTCTTTATTAAGACACAGTTTCACTGATCTTGACGTTTTTCTTTGAGTAGGAAGTGGTAGCCTGGATGCAGACAATAAAGAACTCCCTTCAACTAAACTAAAGGAGAGGAATAATAAAATTTAGTACCTTGGAGAATAGCCACACTCAACGTCACCACCCACTCAACGTACCCACGACTTCTGAATCTAGTCTCATCAATGCACCAAAAAAGAGATGAGGAACTCCACTACCCGCTACCCGAATCTAGTGTTATCAATGCAGCAAAAAGAAAAGAGAGAGGTAGAGTGCAGTTCAATCCACTCGAGTCCTGTTTGCTCTTCTTCCAGCTGTATGGAGAATAAAGAGAGCCCTCACTGTAACTTCAACGAACAAGAGTCAAGACGTCAAAATCCCGTTAAAAGTAGCCAATAATGGTCATATTGATAATAAGGATTTTCTTGCCAAAGTCTCCAAAGAAGTTGCCAAGGGCAAAAAGTTGCCAAATTTGGCACCAAATCCATTACCTGCCTTATTGGAGCTTTTTAATGCGTTTTTAAGGGAAAATTAGGCTATTTTAATGCAAAAAAGAGCTGGAAATGCAGAAAATTGATATTTTATCAACTTACTAAGCTTCTTTGGAAGAATTTATACAAAAATAAATGCAATTATTTACAATTTCGCAACAATACTTTAAGTTCATATCTTAATATTTGTGTTTATTTGGTATATTTCTATAAATTTTTATATTTTTAATTCTCATTATCTATCAGTAGTTGCATAAATTTTTTACGTAAACATTTTGAGTTATTAAAACCTGTTACATCAAAATTCATAATGTCGGATGAGGAAAATTCGCAGGCTAGTACCCCTACAAATCGGGACATTTAGGAGGTAGATGAGGGCCATGCCATTGCAGAAGCTTGGAAATTAAACTTAATTCATTTTGAGAGTGAGGCAGATATGGATTTTGAGGTGTGGCTAGCCTACTTTGAAAGCATGTGTGTAGATAACAGGAAAGATGAATTATCGAAGGTGAAAAATATTCATGAATACCACAGTGTATATCAACAATTGTATTGAGGGTCTGCACCGGAAGTGCTTTTGTTATTAAGAGAAGAATTTACGGGGCTCCAAACAGTTTCTATTGCCGACTTCAGTGAGGTAAAATTCAAACTTGGGGAAGATTTAAATACGTATTATCAACTGAAAGTCAAAATTGGGAGGAAATTGGGATTATCCTCTAAGTTAATTCTTGAAACTCTAATTGACGGCTTGCCTTTAGAATTGAGACAGCTAGTAGCTGTACGTGGTTCAGAAATTACTAATCAATGGCAAGAAATAGTACACATATTGATTAAAATTCAACGACCAGAAAAAATGATCAAGAAATCCGAACTACCACCTATAAACACCCAAGTGAGTAATTTTAGGCCACAGTGACAGACACCGAGATTCAGGACTGATTCATACAATAATCGACAATGGACCTATCCTTATCATTATCAAAATCTCCTAAAGTGAGGGTATGCCCTGGTGAATGCTGATAATCCGCCACAGATGAAGAGACCTCCACGAAACCCCTCCAATTTCATATTCAGGGAAGATTACCATCGACACTGTGCCATATTTGCACAGATCTTGGAATAACAAACGTGTATCATTGGTCTAGGACTTGTCCTTTTAGAACCCAACAAACGTTGCCTCTACCTTCACCTCCACCTAGCTTAACTCCTACGCAGACTCAGGCCAAGTAATGGAGAGAATCAAAACAGAGAGAATGCTGAACGTGACTGTTGACAGTTAATGGTGTCTAGACACCTCTCACAATAACAATGGCCATTGAAAACAACCCGTCAATTTAGTGACTATAGACATCTCGCTGAAAAAACTCTCCCCCTATTGTTAGACTCGGGCAGTTCGTTAACGATTATTGCTTCAGTACTAGTGAATACATTAAAGTTAAAAAATGTTTGCATCTCGAACCCAATCTCTACCAAACAAACTCGAAGAGTCATTCAAATTAATCACAAGTGTAACATGGAATTATGAATAGGTATTATTACTAAAAATGTAGACATGTACCTGATTCATGGCGATCTACCATATGTGTTGCTTGGTTTACCTCATTGCACCCAGCCATATAAATTCTTGAAAAAAGAATTTTTTTTTTTTTTTTTTTGGTTATTAGAAAGTATAGAAAATGTTGAGTACTGATAAAGAGTGACTTTTTTATTTCATTTTCCTGTATAGATAGGAAATTTTATTAGTCATAATCGTAATGCTAGTATTGTTGCTTTTCTTATATTGTATAAGTATAACGTATTATATAACTGTGTTTTATTTTTCTATAATATAATATTCCATATCATACATTTTTAATTATTCAACAGAATAATAATAATAAACAATAAAAAAAAAGTTGTGCTTTATAAATAATTGATTATTGAAATAGTTTATATGAAAGGACTGTATTACATAATTAGACCTAAATGAACTTGTGTAGGTCTAAAATTCTTCAAGTTTAAGAGGTACATACACAATTCTTGAAAAAGCGTTAAAAAAAAAAAAAAAACTTTAACATTTATTGGTTTTGTACCAAAAATAAGTATTTGACTTCATTTAATATTTTTTCATAGTTTTAACCAACTTGTAAACTTTTGTTCCTTCTCTATTCAATAGATAACAGCACTATTCAAATATTTAACAAATGAGATGTCAAACAAATATGGAAGTAACTTGAAATTTCTTAGTAGGCACGAATGCATCTTCCGGCTTTTGATGAGGCATTCCTGCATGTTTTTTCACCTGATGAAGGATCATGCCATCATTTTGGCTTGAAACAACTGTTGCAATTTTTTCCATATTAAAGAGTTTACTTACAAAGTTATTAATTTATAAAAACAAATATTAATTGAATTTAATCAGGTTAATATATAGATATGCCAAATGAAATTTTTTTCGAAAATTGAAAATGTTACTTTTTCACCCCTTCTTTTTACAGTAATGCTAAGATGTTTCAAATCACAAAATTCTCAAAAATTAAAAATGATATACTTTTTTCTTTTTACATTAATGTTATAGACATTTCAATCCAAAAATTTCTTGAAAATTAAAAATGCTATTTTTTATTTTTACTGTGACTAATAACCATTTTTTAAATTAGTTTAGAAATCTTAAAAGAAAATAAATTGTCAGTGAAATATTAAAAGATTAAATTTTAATTAGCTAATTTCAAAAGCATATTTTTAAAAAGCATATGAGAAACAAACCTTTTAAATCTAGATCACTGGAAGACATAAAAGTTTCGTATGATAATATGAGACTTCTTATAAACATATTGGAATCTACCAGACTTCCATTCATAAGAGACAGCAATTTCCTTTGCTATAAAAATAATATATATGATAAAATCTATATTTTTGGAATACTTAACCCTCTGACTGTTTATCCTGTGATTTCCATATGCAACATAAGTATAGCAAAATTTGCTCACCCCGCAATATCTACAGGCATGCATTTGTTATTTCTTTTTCAGTTTTTCCGGCAACAGATATAATTAGTTGTTTATCTAATGTAATATATTTGTGAAAAATTCATAGACTGTTTACCACACTCTTATTCTTTGTGTATTATTATGAGATATCATTAATAGAAAATGTTCAACAAATGATAGAACACATGTGCATAATTTCTAATGTAATTTTGGCAAAAAAATTTTTGTTTAAAAAAAACAAAAAACTAATCAATACAGATATTTTTGAATTTGTTTTTTATGAAACAAATACAAATATAATCTTAATTAAATTTCAGAGTTTTGTCTTTATATGATTACATCTAAAAATGATTTTTCTGAACATTCGTTTTTTAAATCTGTATTTAAAAAAAAAAAAAAAAAAGTTACAAAAGTAATAAATATACAACATATTTAAATTCCTGAATATATTGATTTCAAATATGTAATTAAAAGCAATATGCAATAGTCATTTTGTTAAGCAGTCAGAGGATTAACAATTAAAATTTAAATGATGAAAACATAGAATATTATAAAAAATGTATGGTGATAAATATTTTCAAAATTATAAAAATGGTAATGTTACTTATCATTTCCTTGAACTTATCTTAAAATAATTGCAAAAGAGTATGATTTAAATCAATTTGCATTCATTAAATCATTCAAAACTTTCTACATCCTTTTCGAAGCAGTCAGAGAAAGTAGCATCATCTGCTATTTTTTCATTCTCTTCCAGTGTTTGCCCATTTTTCTTTCAAGTCTGCTAAGATCACGTCTTGCTTTGTAAAGTTCTGTAATTACTTTTTGAAGGTTGATATCTTCTTGAACTGCTACATTTTTTTTCAACTCTATTGATAATTTCTTTCAAGATTCTTTTCTGATAGTGCATTTTAAAGTTTTTAATTATTCCAAGATCCAATGGCTGCACTTTGGATGTGCAATTAGGGGAAAAGAAAATTACCTTAAAATTTTTTAGTTTCTTTCCAGCATTTTGTGAATGAACTGGACAACTGTTGGAGACAGATGTGTATTAGTAAAGCAATTTTATAACATTGTTGTCGCATTTGCTCATGAAATGTGCTTTCAATTATCTGTAAAACAAATTGCAAATGATTTCCAGGCCATATTGAATTTGACAAATTTACTATGGTTTGTCAAATTCAATTGGCCATACACATTGAATTTATATTTAACTGCTAAAGATTTTTATTTCTTTAAAGCACCGTGGAGATAAGAGGATTGCACTCTTCTTTGGAAACATGCTATTGTTATAAATTATCTCTAGTATGTCCATTGTAGGAGGTGTACTGCATATCCCCGTGTTACAGTCAATGTATCAACATTTCTACTATCTCCTAACAGGTTTAATCGCACTGAAATTGCAAAAAGAAAAAAAAAAAAAAAAAATTCTTCAAAAATTAAAAAATTCATTATAAGGAGACAGCTACTTCATAATATGGAGACTAACTTCAATGTTATTAAAGCCCCACTTTTACAGTCCAAATAAATAAAGAAATACATAACATAAAACAAAATATAAGTAAATGAATAAAAAATATATTAAACATTTTTTTCATATAAAGCATTTAAACTACATTTAAAAACTTAAGAAACCTAACTAGAAGGTCTTATTCCTTAGCCACTTTGGCCAGGGACCCTTGGCATCTTCAAAGGAGAACTTTCATGGTCGGTGCTGAAGAGTATGTGATGTTTTCTGCTGTACTTGTCCTGTTCTCAACTAGGTGAAGCCACATTCAGTCGACATTAGCCCTAGGCTTGTTGCGATTATATGAATCTGAATTCTTGATGATTTCTAAGTTTCACAGTAAAACATGTAAGTGGGATTTTCATAATTGGTGAGTTTTTTGACGTCGTTAAACTTAATATTTTGTATTTGAGCAGTTTCTGCTAACATGATCGTGTATTTATTAAATTTTATATTGGAAAAATGCTCTTCAATTCTGTTTTTTAAACTAAAATTTAACTGAAACAAAATTTTTTTAATTTTATATTGGAAAAATGCACTTTAATTCTGTTTTTTAAACAGAATTAAAAAAACATTTTTCCAATATAAAATTTAATAAAATTACCACCATGTTAGCAAAAATCGCTGAAATAGAAAACACTGATATTAAGTTTAAAGACATTAAAAAACTTACCAATTACGAAAACCTCACTTACCTGTTTTTCTGTGAGACTTTAAAAATCATCAAGAATTCAGATTTATGCAATGGCAATGAGCCCAGGACTAATGTCGACCAAATGTGGTGCCACCTAGTCGCGAACAGGACAAGTACAGCAGAAAATGTCATTCAATCTTCCAATGCTGACTGTGAAGGTTCTCCTCTAAAGATGCTGTGGGCCCTTGGCGAAAGTGGCTAAGGTATAAGGCCTTCAAAGTAAGGTTTGCTAATTTTTTAAATGTAAAAAATAAATTGTTACAGGGAGAAATTCGCTTTAGGGAGACTCTACTATATTTCCAATGCAATAAAAGTATCTACCACCACCACCATTAAAAACTATTTTAAATTGCAAGTAATAGTTTCTCACAATATAGAAAGCAATAAAAATACTTACTCTTGCCACATTAAACAAATGTACATTTAGCTCTTTAAATGCATTTGTATTAAACCTAATAAGCTCTCCAAGTAAATCAAAGCTACTTTGAAGAACTTCTTTATGCCTGATATGGCTTGTAAGCAAGTTTCCAATAACATGCTAGAAAAAAAAATAAACAATTAAAATAAAATAAACAAAGATGATCTACATATTTAATTCTAGTATACCACTTATATACTCAAATTATTAATACACAATAAAATTTCCATAACATTTTTTTTTGGAAAATAAAGTATATAATGTTTTTAGAATACCTGAAGTAAATTTCTACGAAGTAAGAAATCTTGATCAGCACCAGAATAACCACCTCGGAGATAACTTTCAATTGCACGAGACAGCCAAAACCTGCAAGAAACCACATCTATAAATTAATGCACTTGAAAACAGTTTTTCATATAATTAAAAAAAATAAATTTCAAATACAAATGGGGAAAAAGCAGCATTAATAAAGAGGGAAAAAGTAACTACAGAGACAGAAATTTAAAAAATAACAGTTGGACCATTAATTTTCAGATTTCACTGGTCTGCACATACAATAACTGGTCCATTCCTCTAATCTATTATAGTTAAAAATTTGTAAACTGTTGGTTTTACTAAGACTTTGTTTACAAATTTAAAAGTCAAATATGATAAATTTTTGTACATTAATTAAAAAATACAAATGAAGTTTTATATAAATCAAAAATTTATTCTTTAATAAACAAGCTTAATGTCACATATTAAAAATTTAAATTAAAAAAAGGTTATGAAAGTGAAATTAAATGAAAAATTACAGATAATAGGTGAACGTACAATTATAAAGAAGTATACTTATTATTTTTATAACATACTATTTTGTGTCAGATTTATGGGCAATTTTAGAGAAAGTAAAAAATACAAAAAAATTGAAAAGCCTCACTAGTCTGGTGGACCACTAGAATTTATATTTTACTGGTCCATTGAACATTCTTGTGGTCCCAGACCAACAAACCACTTATAATTTCAACCCCTGAGACTAAATATAAAAACACGGTATAAATACAATAAAGTATTTTTAAATTTTACTTTGATGACTTAGAATATTTGTCAATTCAAAGAATTTTATTCTGAATTTAAACCTTTACTGATATCAGTACTAAAAATTAAGAATATATTAAATTTTGAAAATATTCATTTTGTTAATTTTAAAATACTCAATTTTGCATTTTTGCTTTCGCTTAGTAAATAAATAACTGTAAATAAGAATATGCAATCAATGCAGATATGCATATGTATGTAGTCCACTGGTGAAGCAATATTAGCACTCAATAAAGAAACAACATAATAGAAATCCATTCATCTTCATTAACGTGCATCTATTTGCTTACCAAAGCACCAATATCCATAATTTTGATACATCAACAATTGTCATGTTAACAATTTTGGGGGATCCGGAGATAATATCGTGTCAAAAAAATAATTTGATCTATTTAAAAATTTATACTTGTGTCACGTGTGATATCAGGTGGGGGTTACAGGGCCTTATAAATGCAAATTAATTAATTAAAATCCTTATATATAAAATCGTTTGTCCTGAGTGAGTGACTGACTGACTGATTCATCATCGCCCAGCCCAAACTCCTGGACCTAGAAGCATGAAATTTTGTGACAATATTCCTTCTGTTACGTAGATATCCACTAAGAAGCAATTTTACAAAATTTGCCCCCGAAGGGGGTATGGAGGGCAAAACCTGATTTCCCAAAATTTTTCATATCTCAAACAAAAACACAGATATCTGTAAATTTTTTTCTTTAAAACATAACTAACACAAATACCTAAAAATCAATTTCTGGAATTTTGGAAATTTGGTCTACAAGAGGGGGTGGTATGGCAAAGTATGATTACACATGCGCAAAAAGTGATTTCACAAAAAAAACTTCATAACTCAAAGAAAAAAAAAAAACGTAAAATTTTTGCTTTAAAATATAGTTAACATAAAAACCTAAAAACCAATTTCTGGAATTTTAGAAATTTGGCCCCAAGGGGGCAAAACGTAATTTCACAAAAACCTTTATATCTCAAAGAAAAAAACAGATATCCGTAAAATGTTTGCTTTAAAATACAGATAACACAAATATCTAAAAATCAATTTTTAGAATTTTAGAAATTCAGTCCCCAAGGGGAGGGGGGAGGAAGCAAAACATTACATTTTCTATATAATATAGATATTTCTTCTATGATATAACTTTAAAATAATTTATTTTAATTTTTAATTGTTACCAAAGAAGTTTATGAGTTAATTTACTTTTCGACAAATAATAAAATATATTTTCCTGAAAATAATAATTAAAAAAAAAAAAAAAAAAAAAAAAAAAAAAAAATTAAATATTAAATTTGCTTAGTCACATGACAATATGATGTTATTATCAAAATTAAATAATAATAAAATGAAAGCTAATTCAGACCTATATTAAAGAGCTTTATTTATTGATAACCCTGGGTATACTTTTAAATTTAATGCTGAAGTAGATGGGACATTTTTTGCCAAGGACTCTATTTTTGTGACAGCCACCTTAAGCCAAGTAGTCCATAAAAAATATAAACAAATCTGTATATATAAACGAGTAAACTCACTGATTCACTGACTCAACATTGCCATGATGATTCTATGGGAAATAGAGTCACAAATTTTGGTGACCAGGTAGGTTTTAGGAGCCTGACCCCCACTAAGACGGGATTTTGCAAAATGTCTCCTCCTGTCCCCCTTGGGGGGCAGAAGGCACAAACACCTTTATAAGCATAACTCGGCTCCAAATTATTTCACGGAGAAGAAATTACAGATGGAAAGACCAGACTTGAGTACAAAAAAATTACTTTCTGAGATTTTGGAATTTTGCATTTTTAAGGAGGGAAGGGAAGGAAATGATTTTTGAAGGTAAATTTAGCAAAATATGGATTTTCGTGCAGAACTCCACCAATAATAGCACAAACATATAAAAAAACATCAAGTGTCTTCGTAAGGATATTTCCGAAAACTCATTATTATTTTTTTGCAATTTTCGATTTTGGGGAAGGGAGAGAGTTACGAGGGGGCAAATTCATCCGTGAAAATCTATAGGAGCTCAGATCACAAATTTTAGTGTGTGGCTTATTTACGTGTACCCAACACCCATTGTAACGGGATTTTGCGATATCCCCCCTTACCCCTTTGAGGATGTGTGTGTGTGGGGGGGGGGGGGGAGGATCAATAACACCTTTCCAATCATAACTTAAGCTATCTCAGTAAGCTTAATTTTTATATATGGGTTAGTTATGAGTTCCCAACACACACTATAAAGAGATTTTACGAAATTTTCCACTGTCCCACGCCCTATAAGGGTGAGCGGGGCCCAAAACACGCTTTTAAGAGTAACTCTGCTGAAAATTATCTCAGTTTAGTTATTTTTTGATATGTCGATTAGTTATGCGTACTCACGACACACACTACAATGGGATTTTGTGGAATTTCATGCTACCCCCCTGGGGAGTGGTGGGTGGGACAAAAAACATGTTTCCATGCATAACTGTGCTCTAAATTAGAGATGGGATAAACAGTTACATTTCAGTAATAAGTTACTTCATTTTGTACTGACTATAAAAAAAAACTTCCAAATTGACAACCGAATTATTCTTCTCAATCACAGTGGGATAACGTCTTTTAAGAAGCCTTTTTAAATTCAGAACAGTCATTATAAAATTTAAATTTTGTTTGCAAAATCGCATAAAGCGATT
The DNA here is from genome assembly GCA_963930645.1 of Salticus scenicus. NCBI lineage: Eukaryota > Metazoa > Arthropoda > Arachnida > Araneae > Salticidae > Salticus > Salticus scenicus. Next base: position 18,195,096 of record OZ005659.1, on the reverse strand, counting down.
TTCCCAATCGGATCTTAAACGGTTATATATGGCCATAAATAATTAATCATTTTACTCATTATAAAAAAGTCTCTCTAAAAAAATCAGATAAAGAAATAAACTGATTAAAATAAATCAGAAATGAAAAGCGAAATACAAACATGCATCCTCTTATCGAATTTATCGCCACATAAAAACATATGAAAAAATAAAATTTTCCCAAGCACATCTACGTGCGTCACACGCTATTATGTAATTTGAATCCCAGCTACCTAATTAAGAAATGCCCCAACCGTAAACAGAAACACCACACCCACATCCTTCCCCTCTCGCAGGCATTTCTGTCAATCAAGAGAATCCCTATACCTAACTCTATACCCAAACGATTTTATTATCCCATGAAAAATAATCAATACCAAACAATCATTTAAAAGTTCTAGGAATTCATGACATCATAACATCAGCTTTGAGAGGGGAAACAGTGTATTTTTGAAAATACAAAATATCAGATATTTCTTTTAGAAATAAATAGAAGGAATCCAGAACATATTTAAGTTAATTTTCAGATGCTTTTTATTAAATATTTAGAGATTTATTCTGGATTTTGAGAAATATTTATTAATTATTTTTTGAATTTATTAAATAATTTTTTAGAGTTCATTAATTGAAAAATTGATTATTCTGGATTTTAATTAAATTATTTCCAATATTTAAATAATCATCTACGATTTCAATTTTTTAAATAAATCACTTCCATTTTTATTTATTTTTTATTAAAAATTCATAATAGTTAAATTTTGGAAGGAAGTTTTAAAATGATGAATTTTTAAATAAAATGTTAAAAGTTTTACCTTTTGACAATCAACATATGTATGCCTAAAAGTGCATTTGTATGGTTCTATATATGCTTTTAAAATCACTGCAAAGTACAAACTATTTTACAATTTCAATATGCCCCTTTTCATCTTTTATTTTTATCTCTTGTAAAATAATCTTTTTTGTATGCTTTACATAATCAAAAATAGAAAAAAGTAAAATTCATGCATAAAAAATCTTATTCCTTTAAAAACATGTTTCTATAGTTTTTTTTTTTTTTTTTTTTTTTAATGCTCAGATAAAAAGTACGAACTCTAATAGATGGTTAAAAGTGTCACTAAGAATTGTGATTCTTTTAAAAGTCAATTTGCATTGCTATTTGTAATTGGATTAGACATATTTTCTTTCTTCTTTTAAACTGCCACTTGTTAAAGAGAAAAAAATTATGTATTGGCATTGGCGTATAATAAAAAAAGCTGTAATAATTAATAAAGTAACCATAAGAATTTTTCAAAATTTTGAAAATCTCACTAAACTTAACATGTTAGTATAAACTGCATAAAACGAAGTAATGTGACTGAAAATTGTAGATTTTAGAATATTAAATATTTATTAAAATTTAAAATCGTTTTTATCATTAATTTATGTGCTGGGATATAATTAAAGAAGCTATCATTAACCTAATAACATTCAGAATTTTGAAAATTTTGGAAACCTTATTAAATTTATATCTTAATATGTGCTAGAAAAATGAAGTCTGTTCAAAATTACAGATTTCAGAGAAATAAGCATTTCATCAAAACAAGGCCGCCTGGTAAAAGAATCCTGATGAGAAAATCTTCATTAATTTTATGTACTGGTTTCAGGTTTTTCAAAATTTTTAAAATCTAATTAAATTTATAAGCTTAGCAGAGAAAGTGCTGCAAAAATGAAATAATTTGACTAAAAATTACAGATTTTTAGACAAATAACATCTAGCACTGTGCTTCTAGTTTATCATAAGAAAATCAAAATTAAATACCTGAAAGTTGAAGCCCCATTCTCCTTTTTCATAACTTCAACAATTTTGCTTAGAAAGCCTCTAACACCAACACACATAGATTCACGGGAAAGCCTAAAATATATCAAAATACAGCTATTTTTAACAATAAATTGTACATTTAGAAATAATTTCACCTTCCTAATTTATTGAAATTAGTCATATTTTTGCTACTGAAAAAAATGCTAATAATAAAATAATTTAATAAAAATAAATAAAAATATTATAACGTGTTTCATTAAATAATACAATGAAAAATTTGCAAAAATGGTTACATGGTAAAGTTAACTGTAGAAAAAAAAAAAAACAATTAGTATTTGTGCTTGAAATTATTAAAATTCATGAAACAAACTGTATTCTTTCCGTATTTTACCATATTTTTATTAACTTCTATTCTTCTTTTTATGCTTTTATTAACTTCTAGTCTTGTTTGTTTGTGTGTTTGTCCGGTACAAATCTTGCAATCTATTTTTAACTAACTTCCCTACTAGCTAGACATTTGAAACTTTCACAGTAGCTCAGAACCCGGTGACAACACAAAACTTCGAAGTCAGATTTTCGAATAGTTTTCTTTTAATTAATTAAAATATGAAAATAATAAGCTCCTAATAACAATAAAAATAGTCATTAAAATATTAGCTATAATTTAATTGTAGCCAAAAAAAATTACGAGTTCATTTTCTTTTGGCATAAAAATAAATACATTTAACTTAACGTGAGCGTTAAAAAATTGTAAAAAGTTAAATTATGCATCTGGCAAAAATTGACGTCATTATCACTTTAAAGATTTTCTACACATTGATAAAGTGCTAATGTAGTTCATGATGCAAATATATGCTCTTCTGAAAGGATCAATATTTTATTTTTAAAACCAACTTTTTTTTTTAAGTTAAAATTTCCCGTAACTCTTTAACCAATCACATTAGAACGTCCATCTGTGGAATATCAATAAGGATTTTCTCGCCAACAGTCGCCAAGGGCAAAAAGTCGCCAAATCCATTACCTGCCTATTGGAGCTTTTTAAAAGGTAAATTAAGCTATTTTAACGCAAAAAAAGAGCTGGAAATTTAGAAAATTGACATTTTAACAACTTACTAAGCCTCTTTGAAAGAATTTATACAAAAATAAATACAATTATTTACAATTTTGTAACAATACGCATTGATAAAGTGCTAATGTAGTTAGTTCTATAGCTATGATTCAACAAAAAATTTAAAAACATGGTTTATAAAAAGTTTTTTATCTTATAATTATTTTAAATGAACTGTGTGTTTTCTACATAAATGGACAAAAATTAAGTTTAATTTGCTTAAGTGTTTTACTTAGTTTATTATATTTTAATTAACACATTTTATCAAAACAAAGTCTGACTAAACTGAAAAAATTCATAAGTAGACAATGCTGATAACCCTGAACGACTTATTCAAAATATGTATATGAACAAAGAAAATAAGCTGGGGAATAATTTAACAAGATCTAAAAGAATCTGGGAAAAGGTTATTCATGTGGTTTTTCATTCTCTAAAATTCCAGTAAGCTTTAATAAAAAGCAATGGAGGATTAACGAAAGAACATATTTGGGTATTTTAGGATTATTTCTATTGATAAAATTAAAATTACTGATGATAGGCATCTGAAAGCAGATTTCAAAGGTATTTGCTATTTTCTATATTTGCACTTTTAAATTTGAGTTTAGATGAAAATACGGATTACTTTATGAAAAATGTTATGTATTCAGATTCAATTTGTACATATTTTTTTTTTTATTTAACTTTAAGAAGTTAATAATATTACAAACAAAAACATATATGAAAGACAACAAATAGTTTAAAAACAAAATAATAATCATCATAATAAAATTAATAAATAAAAAATCCCATTCAAATATATTTTTTTTATCTATTTATTTTAATTGTTCCATCATACCTTTAAAAAAAATATTACTAGATCGGCTACCAAATATTTCACTAAACTCACCAAAAGGTTCACTTCAAATGCATCATAATATGCAAAGTTTTCAGACATTTTAAATAATATCAGCAGCATTTGCATCAATATTAATTTGTTTATTTAGGTATGGTTATTAATTTTATTTTTCTTCTCTCAAGGATACCAATCTTTCAATTTTTTTTTATTTCTTTTCACATTTTCCATTTTTACACCATTGATGACATTTTACTTTCTCTGTTGACTATGATAGCAGAGACTGAAAATTCAACGTAATAGGAGAAATTGTTCGCAAGTTGGCAAATAGTATTCCATTATTAACAAAAAATTTTTAATTGATAACTGTTAATTAAAGTGATAGAAATTTCAGACCGAAATAAAAATGTTCCTTGGATTATTCAGCAAACAAGATTACGTCTTGCAACATTGAAGATACTGTTGTTTGTGAGATGACAGAGTCACAGACACACAAAATGAGCAACGGTGTCAGTGTGTATATATATATATATATATATATATATATACTATATATATACTAACAGGGTGTCCCCTAAATAGCTCCCAAGCTCTGCACAGCCAGATTACTAGTTGGGAGTACATAAAAAAATGCCCAAAGAACTGTACCCATACAATCCATAGTTTACAAGAAAAATATAGTCGGCAGCAAAATTATTCGAGTACTAGCAATAATTCCTATTTAAAAAAAAAATGCATTTAATACTGTTTTTTTTTTTTTTTTTTTTTTTTTAAATAAATCTTTGTCAAATCATTTTCTTAGACTAACTAAGAACATGATTCGACAAGGATTTATTTATTTTGAATCATATTCAAGATTTTGCTAAGGCATAGTCCTTAAGACAATTATTATCATTATTTTTAATAGGATTTGGTTTCAAGTACACTGAAAAAAATAAGAGAAGGAAAAAATAATAAAATTTAACTGGATATAGGAAAATTGAAATAATAAAGTATTTTACTTCCAAATAAAATTACAAAATACATACCATGGAGGTTGTGCAGATGAACCTGATGCTTCTAAAACAAGGGAAAAAAAATTGTTTACTCTATATTGTAATAATTTATGTGCCCAAATAAATAAAATAAACAATAAATATAATTTATTCAGACTGCAAAATTTTTCTATAATATAGAGTTGACTTACTAATTCCTACTTTTTATCTAGCAAATATTGGATTATAGCAAATGAATTAATTGTGTATAATTATAATGTACAAATATCTACATCTGTGGCATTGTGGGTCGTATCAAGAAGCTTAACATGCTGCTAAAATGACTCACTATTAGAGAATATTATCTAAGAACTTCGCTATCAACCCAATTCCAGTTATCAGAATTTTCTGTATTTTAAATCGCTGTCAAAAATTCAAACACAGTACAGCAGACATTTTTTCCTGTTTATCATCACAAAATAACTTGCTAATGTTTGGTATTAGTATTTAATGCATTGTATCAGAGAAAAAGTAAAATATTTACTATTTTTAAAAGAGATTGTTTCAAATATTTTGTTTTTACAGCTGAACGCTTTTGGTAACTTTTATACGTAATATCATGTTCTTGACAAAATGATGTTTGCTTTATTAAACAGATAAGTTATTTGGTTAATTCAACATAGTCTATACTTTCTGCTTCCTCTATGATGGTTTTTTCTTCAGATTTAGAAAACCAGCGCTTCTTTCATTAAACTTTTTTTGATTGTATTGTTCAAAAATATTGGGAGGCCAGAAGGCCAATGACTTGATTGTTAAAGCCTGGCATTTGTCATAAATAAACTTTTTTCGATGGTGACTATTTTTTGAAAATTGTTCATTCTAGAATTTTAAATACTTTTAAATGAAAGCTTTTAAAGAGCATTTCAAAGAATTAATCACCTTTATGCATTGAGCTGCAACAAACTTGAACGATTCAGTGATAAGAAAATAATTTACATACAGCCCCTTATAAAATTATTTGCTTCAGAATGAGTATAGTTATCTAAACCAGTAAAATCTTAGTATTTTTCTAAAATAGCTGCTTGCTTTTGAAACAAAAAAATATATAGATGCTTTCAAACCATCCTCTAAAAATTTCTTAAGTCATACAAAAATGTTTGTTACATCTATAAATTATTAGCAAAATTTTAATATATATATATTATAGTGCTCTAAGTTTGACTTTTTTGATGATGCTAAGAATTTACAAAAAAATTTGGAATAAGTAGATTTTGTTTAGTTATTCATTATATATTTGTTCTCATACATATCTATAACAAGGAATTTATTATAAATTCATGTTCAGAAAAATTGATTTGAGTGATCACTTGACACTGTCACAGACTGAAATACTCCATCTGTCTGTTTCGATGCATTTATCTTATCCTAATTTGCTGATTAATTTTATTAGGGTTAGTTTCGTATTTTAGTTTTCATGCAATTCTATACTATTTCCAATGCAATTTTAAAACAAGTTCATGAAAAATACTGTGCTATTTTGCCATGTTAAGAAAATCTTAAATTTTAAATTGCTTATGAAGTTTTTAAATTAGAATAATCAAAGTCAGTTATGTTCCTCAAGTATCATAATTGATATTTTAATACATAGTAATATGTCATTTTTACCGTCCTCTTAAGCACATTTATGTGAAATTTTACCATATACTGCCATGTTAAGAAAATTGCAAATTTCGAATAACTTGAAAAGTTTTCAAAGTAGAATGTTTCAAATCAGTAGGATTCTTGCAAGTATCATATGTGATATTTTAAAATTGATTCGACCTTTCTACTATTGTTTGTTCTTAACCCCTTAACGCGCGTTGTCCTCGCTGCGAGGACGCAAAATTTAAGATCCAGCTGAAAAAATTCATCCCAGAAAATTTTTAGCAAAAATTTACGTTTATAACATGTCAGAAAAGGCCAGTTTTTTTAACCTTAAAATTTAAAATTCCTTTTAGTTTAATTTAGTTCATGAATTCCGGTGGCAGTATAATTTAAATAATCCGAATTGTCTTGCACCGCAAAGGGTTAAAATAATGTCAACACAAATTAAGAAACTGTTAATCTATGGGCAGCCACCATGTCAATTTTGTGATTTTTCAAATTCCTCCTAATTCAAAATAAGTAATAATAAAAAATAGTAAAAAAAAAAAAAAAAAAAAAAACAGAAGTTGAAAGTTTTCACAAACACTTAACTTCCCCATACTTATAGTTGATGAGGAAGGAAAAAAAGAGGGGTGGGCAACAAGAAGAAAAAATTATTATTGCAAATTTCTGATAAGTCTACAAATTCCTACACAAGTTTTAAATATAAACATCATTCCCCATTCCCCTTTTTTCCACTTTCTTACTGAAAATAAATGCTGCAATAATAAAAAACAAAAAAAGCTTATTATAAACTGTTTAATAACATAAAAGGAACATTTAAACAAATATACCTTCTAAAGTTTGAAGCTCACTATATTCATTCCACGATAACATCACATGTTTATAACTATAAAGAGAACAAATACATTTGAACTAAAAAGTTGCTACAATGACAATTACTTAATTTAAAGCAAATATTAATAAGTTCATAGACACTTTTTAAGTAAAGCTTTAATAATATGAAATATTAAGTAAATCAAGTTTATTCAGTTTAAAAAAAAACCTTTAAAAAATACATAGAATAAAGATATAAAATTTTCTACGAAAAAACTGATGCAAAAATACTAACAATTAGTGCTTATTTAAAAAGTGATGATTATTTATTTATTATTATTTTAAATCATCACACATTTTATTAAATTAAAAACTTAAGCTTACCCTTTTCAGGTCTAAACTCAATGATAGATTAAGATGACAACAAAGTAATTTCCCCTTTTAATCTTCCCCTAACATAAGTTTTGACCTGAAAGTACCTTTATATAAAATCCATAAAAATGCTTCACCATTAAAAATGGTAGATAATATACTGTCCTTTATTATTTTAACCATCACTAAAAAGCTTCATATTATGACAGATATAGCAATTGCTTAATTTTTTGTTTCTTTTAAAAGAATATTTTAGACAAATATTCTTTGTATTCATAAACATCAGGTTTAAATTTACAATCTTAGTTACATTCATTATATAATAAAATATTTCTTTTGTAAGCTAAATTTTGTAATCTATATTTGGTAGATGCCTTTTTGTAACTTTTGCAAATATATACTACTACTATTTGCAATTTTGCTTTAATATGAATTTTAAAGGACAAAAAACATTATCTATGCATGCATGAAATTAAGCAGTCTATCTTCTATATATTTTCTCCCATTCTACATAAATACAAGCCAATCAGAAATCATATTTTCACAAGCAAAATAATCTGGTGTGGCACTCATACTACTTTCTTTCTCACCTTATATTACTGCAGATATATAATTGCAGTTTATGATAAAAATAAGGTACTGTATCTCAACATTCTTAATGCATTTTAAATAATAGTTCGAAATATTTTTATTTGGAAAAACATTCTATCTGAAGGATCACCCCTCCCCCCCCCCCACACACACACACATCCTGTTTAAACATTTTAACTACATTCATAAAACATTTATGGATTTTATAAAATTAAAATAAATATTCAAAGAAATTGCTGCCCAGATCAATCCCCCGATTTTTATTGCACTAAAGTTATCTATAAATTACATAAATACCTAAACAATGTACTTTAATTTAAAACAGTACAGAGATGAGGGGGGGGGAAAGTCATGTCACAACTTAAAATGCATTTTGAGTGATTTCCAAACATAGCACTAATATGTCGGAATTCTTTTGTGTGGCCCTGTAAACGAAGAATATGTATTTGTCATATATTTACTTTGAAATCAAATTCTTTTAAACAATGTTTTGTTTTTCACAATAAACCCACATACAATTTTCGTAACATATAATAAATCAATAAAATAATAAGGTAAAAATATGCAATTTATATAAAAATAAAGAACTTACTCTGAATGATCACAAAAGCTATGTATCAGTCTAAGGACCTGTATTTTCAAAGCAACTTCCTGTAATACACCAATTTCAAAGGATCAAAAATAATGTTATAACATCAACAACACACACACACAAAAAAAAAAAAAAACTTTAGAGTTTCTGAATATGCATAAATGAAGTAAATGTTTTGTCAATGCTTAAGAAACATTAAATAACTATTCTTTATTTTCCTGATATTCTATTAATTATTTCCCTTGTTTGTAAATAAAATATACTAACTGAATCATATGTATGTAGCATAAAACAATTAAAAATTTAACTTATTCTTAGATAAATTACAGATCAAAACCACACAAAAAAAAAAAAAAAAAAAAAAAAAAAAAAAACTTTATAAACCATAAAAAAAAAGCAATAGTACAAAAAGATCACACGTAATGTAAAGCTTTACAGTGCAAATGTTTAAATACTACATATATATATATATATATATATATGTGTGATGTCATAGACTCCTGATTTCGTGTTTGCAGTCGTGAATCCATAAGAAAATAATCAAGGCAGGTTAACTGGAAACTTATTTATTTAAAGTCCATTTCAGGGCTGGGGATTCGAGTCATATTAGGCAATGAAGTCTGCTGGGGTCTTGTAATCAGCCCGCAACGTGACCAGAATTTTCCGGTGACCCGACCTCACACGTAATGTTCGCGGCGCGGACTTATTAACTTTTTACTGGCAAGAGCTAATCACGAAAGATTACTAACTTCTGACGTGTTCCATCTTTTAAACCCTAATTTTTGGTGTAAATTGGCGTATTTCTAAACCCAACCCATTTTATTTTAATTGGCTATTTTATTCAAAACCAACGCCTCTTCCTGCCTTTTCATTGTTTTCTATTGGTTATAATTTCGTGTTTCACAGACATTGCTATGCTGGGTCGGCACTTTATTTTGCCAACTCGCCAAGTCATTAAAATAATTATTTATTGCATTGTATTTGACATAAAATAATCAAACCATAATTTAGACTCATAAATCTTTTATTTCCGTTTGTTATTGTTTATACTTTTAGAGTAATTTATAATTTAATTTAAATTTCTTTTAATGCTTTCTGCTATCTAAAAACAATATCGTAGAATGTAAACACAATAATTTAAAATATAAAAATATTAATTTATTTCTTACCTCTTTTTATCCATTATATTTTATATCTTTCATATATATATAAATTTCAGACTTTTGTTTTCAGCCTTTTTGCTTATCTTATCCCGGACATATGTAAAAATTCAATCATGATAGTTTTTCAGAATAAAGATTTTTAATTTATTTTATTTTTGGTGCAATTTTAAACCAACATGTGTTTACATACAGCAATCAAAAAAATCAAAACTGCACTGCAGTGCCACCTGTAGTACGATATATACCAAAATTGAATAAGCATAATGTTACATAATACAGTCAAACCTCGTTAACGTGAATCTGAAGGGGGATAAAAAACTTGCTTATGTTATCAGTAACTAATCTTTATATAACTAAACTAATCTTCATTTTGACGGGGATTGTGGAAACAGTTTATGTTATAAGTAATGGGCTCTTCCCAGAGTCGTCTGCTCAATCACGTGATGTCTGAATAACATAAAATCAAATTACGAGAATCGAATTCAATTAAATATTGTTCTTCAGAACAAAAGTGTTAATATTTAATATAAAATAAAATAAAAGTAATATTGTGCATTTGTAAACAGTAGAATAATTGTATTTGTAAATTTAATAATTTTTAAAAAACAATTTATATGTTTATCTTATTTTTACCTGTAAGGATCGATTTTTGTATGTTGTAGTGTAACTATTACATTAACTGATTTAGCAATAAATAATAGCTTGTTCTCGTGGAATGTTTATGGATTATAATTTGAAATTTTAAAATATTTTCATTTAAATCTAATTGTATAAAGGTGTTAAAACAAGTTAATTAACTTAGTTAATGGTCTAAATGGCTTTACACTATACAATGTTGTACTGTCAATGATTTAAGTACAAAAAATCAGAGTATTTAACTAGTTAATGATCTAAATGGCTTTACATCGTACAATGTTGCACTGTCAATGATTTAAGTACCAAAAATCAGAGTATTTAACATGTTCTCCATCCATGAACATCAATAACAAATATAAACTAAATGATGATTGCAAATGTATACAGCAAACAAAAGAGGATGAATAATGATATAAAATGGATTAAAAATGATGATGTATAAAAAAAATAACACAGTTTAAATACAATTGATCAAAAATAAGAATAGAAAATATGTTATTTCAGCAATCGCTACAGATATAAAAGACTTCGTCAGCTGTTTGTTTTTCAAATATCATGTGACCTCTGACGTCAGGTGGGAAAAGCCCATTCACATTAACTGTGTTCACATTAACAAGGTTCGACTGAATCTATTTCAAATACTTAGTTTGGCCCATTTATGTATCACAGAAGCTAAAACATAGCCTTCCTGTAAACAGGAAATATTGCAGAATAGCCAGCAAAGTGTTTTATAATATAAATCTAGTACACCAAAATTTTGGAGCATTTATACATCATAGAAGCTGAGATATCAGACTTGCCAACTGCTACAAATAATTCGTAGTTGCTATGAATTTGGACCGTAAACTACAATGCTACAAAAATTGGCTAAAAATTACGAATTTTTATCTAACACCAAAACTGCAATATTTCTGACTATGTTTTGCATTGCGATTTTCAATCTTTATCCATCCATGCCGTAAATGTCAATTTTCATTTTAAACTTGCTTTATTAGATTCTAGAATGTATAAAGAGATAGAATTGTTAAATATTTCTAATTTGTGTATTTTTTTGTGTCCCCCCTCGTGCCCCACCCCATCCCCTAACGATTGGCAAACAAATGCCTTGCGGCACCTTCAGATTCTTAATATTTTCCCATCTGCAACATAAATGCCCATATATGTCTAACATAAATGTTTTAAATTTACTTTATTAGATGCTAGAACCTATAAAGAAGTACAATTGTTCAATATTTCTCCCTTTTTTTTAAACCTCTCCTAACAATCGATGATCAAACGCCTGCAGAAGCCTTTGAAAGTGTTTAATATTTATATCTTAACATTTAAAAAATAATTATCCCAATGCTAAGTTTATAAATTTGCAATAATTATAATTTATATTTTTAAAAATTATACACATAATAAACACACAAAAATATTTATTAATTGGCTAGCATTTTTGATTTTAATAACTGGTTGAATATAGTGTAAAAAGAGTAATTTTGAATAAAATTATTTTACAACTGGTTTCATAAATCGTGTTTGTTTCTTAAACAGTACAGTCTTTCATTATATATGAACACTAATGCAAATTATTTTGATAAAAATAATAACTTTAAAAATATTTAATTTGAGGGGGGGGGGGTAAAAAACATTTAACATAATGTGGCCAGATTTCAATGGCAAATAAAAGCCGGATAGTGCTTATTATCTGTGGAAAATTTTTCATCAGGGCTGAAAATAGTACCCCGTGGATTATACACAAGAAAATACGGTAATATGCATACATTTATTTGTTTAGGATTCTTGTGTTGCATGATAAAAATGAACCAACCAACCATCCAATCCATTTTTAAAATTGGTGTGCTACTAATTGTCATTTTCAAATGTTGGCAGGTATGGAGACATTGCCTTCCTGTAAATGAGTTAATTTGCCCACTTGTTAGTCAATATGCATCTAAATTGAATAGACATAGTTTTTTATCATGGCCCTCATACATATTAAATTTGTGCCCTTACACATTACAAAAGCTGAGATAGACATAGAACCCTTCCTTTAAATGAGGAGCCTGGACATTTAACAAAAATGTGGATGTTTATTCAAAGACCCGCTACTCACCACCAATTTATGTTAAAGTCCAACCAAATATTAACTTATACAGTAGAAGATCTTATAATGCAAACCTAAATGCAAAACATTGTGCAATATATAGTATTTTACATTATATAGATCACATTTCATACATCATAAACTTACCTAATAAACATGGTCAAAAATGTTTGAAATATATCAGAGTTTGAGACATATATTGTATCTTTAAGTTTATTGGAACAGAAGTTGGGCAAAAATTTCACTGTTAAATTTATTTTATAAATATAGTCCAAATATGCATGACCAAATCATCCATTATATTACTTGTTAAAAAAAAAAAAAAAAAAAAAAAACTAAATAATGACATTTCATTGTGAATTGTAAAAATGTAAAATCTGCAAAATATCATAAAGGACAAAGTAAGCTTTAATATCAGCAAAAATTTACTTACAGGACTACACTCACACGAGCTATTGTGTCCAGGAAGTCTCGTATGATCCCGTCTGCTAAAAATGGAATAATTACAAACATTAAAAATAATAATAATAATAATAATAATTAATTTTGAAAATTTAAAATTTTTCTTTTAATTTAAAAAAATAGAATTTTAGAGAATAATTTTTTAATGAACATATAAAAAACAATAATGTGATCAAATATAGTTGAAATATACATACCAAATAAGTGAAAATACTAACCTGTTAGATCGCCAAATAAAGTGATCAAACAGATCAGAAAGTTTTGGAATCAACTGTAAATCTGCTAGTTCTTTTTGAACCTAGAAAAATAAATTTTATTATAATTTTATGTATTAAATGATATGCTGTTAATATAGCTGCAAAAGATAAAATATTTAAATGGAGTTAAATGTACCCAGCTGCAGTGTCTCAGTTGGAATCATTATAAACATTTAAATGTTAACCTATTAACGCCTAAATTAATTTTGAAAAATATATTTTGATGAATATTTCACTTCTACATTAATATAGACAACTGGCAGTAAAATATATTAAATTGAACAATTCTTCTGATAGTTTTAAATTTAAAGCCTATTCTTCATTTGAAGACATTTAGTGTTCTAGCAAAAAAAACTTCGAGATTGAAAAACTTCCAAGATAACAGATTAATTTACTATTATACGCTGACAAAGATCTCAAAAGTAAATTACACTGCTCTGCAAAAAAAAAAAAAAAAAAACGAGATCTGATACTATTTTTGCAGATTCTTATTTAAAATGACCTCCTGAATCCGAATATGACCACCATTTTGCCCAATCACCCACCGTTTTCTAGATACAACCCCTCCCACATTTTTATCATTGTTTGGTAATTTTTATACCCATCAGTTTGATTTGGAAAGGAACGATGATTATTTTAACCGTTAAATGACTCTCAAAGGCCCTCACAAGAAAGTTTGACTGATTCAATGTACAATGTTTGCTTTCAATAACTCCCACGTTAAATGTTTTGGGCAGTAAAACATGAACAGTAAAATCTCCTGCTTTGACACATGTTAAAGGTTATTGCTCTTATCGTTGTAGTCATCAGTCGTTATCTACCTTTAGTACATGTTTTGCGATAAGAGGGTGAACTTTATGGTGTTCTCGATAGTGGTGATCTTTAACATGTGTCAAAGGAGGATATTTTACTGCTCATGTTTTACTGCCCAAAACATTTAACGTGGGAGTTATTAAAAGCAAACATCGTACAGTGAATCAGTCAAACTTTTTTGCAAGGGCTTTGAGACTTTACCAACATTTTGAAAAAAATTTCATTGTATAATTTTTATTATTTTGGGTGTTTTGGTAAGAAAATGGCAAACTGGAAGCTGGAATATGTAAAAAATAAGAGAAATATTGCAAAAAAAAGAAACAAACTGATTGTTTTTATTGATTTTCTTTTGTTTTCTGGGCACAAATCCCCTCAAATGTTCGTGTTTTAGAACTTTCTACCACTGTAGCTCCTCAGGTCAGAAGACATTTAACGGTTAAAATAATCATTGTTCCTCTCCAAATCAAACTGATGGGTATAAAATTACCAAACAATGATAAAAATGAGGGAGAGGGTGTATCTAGAAAATGGTGGGTGATTGGGCAAAATGGTGGTCATATTTGGATTCAGGAGGTCATTTTACATAAGAATATGCTGAAATGGTGTCAGAGGCAATTTTCATGACGAGCAGTGTTATTAAAATATATATTATTATTCCATTTGACTTAAATAATAAGATATTTGGGTAAAAAACAAATGTAGATGTGATGAATGAAAAACCATTAAATAACTATCCAAATTATGCAATTATAATTAATAGTAGGCACATAAAAATTTCAGGGATCATTTAGAGTGATGCCGTAAAGCGTAAACTGTCATTAAAAAGCAGAAATCATTCCAAGAAACCACAAAAAATATACGTGCTATTTTATTAGCTGTCCTCAAATTAAGACGCTGGGCATTAATGGGTTAATGCATGCTAAAAAATATTATAAACAAGAATAAAATACTTACTTCTTTTCTGTGTCTTCCAACTAAAAGTAATCCGAGCACACATACAGCATCTGCCCGGAAAGTCAATTCAGAGGCTATTTTTATAGAAGGCAAGTTAGGACCATAAACTCCATATTTATTCCATTCTGTTAAGGCTACAAATTAAATAGAACATAAATTTATTAGGACATAAAGTAACTAAAAAAGATATTACTACAAACTGTTTTTCAATTAGAGCTGGATGAGCTATTACCCATGCATCAAATCTAGTGAGATTTTATAATGGGTGAAAGAAAACAAAAGAAGAATATATTTATTTCATATCACTTATCAATTATATTTTTGTTGTTGTTGTTGTTTTAGTGAAAACACTCAAGTATTTTATTTTATTTTATTTTATTTTTAAAGATTACAATATTTATTTAATGTTTTAATATTTTAAAGTTGAAAAGTATTTATGAAGGTGACTAGTCTCTATCTGCATGCTTAGATTATTCTCTCTTCCAATATTGGTATTGTTTTGCGATAACTAAAGTTCGTAAACAATATGACTTAGAAATAATTTTCTCACCCACAAACAAACTAGATTTTTCTATGTTAAAAGACCTTATTGATATTATTGATAAGTATCTCTTTTGGAACCTATAGTAACTCTTGTTCATGTAAATAATCATATATTAATCAAATGAAACACAAACTCAAGTTCTGTCTAAAAAAAACATATGAGTTATATTCAGAATAGTCCCTCCACAATCCCTAAAACTGTAATGGCTGGTTAATCTGGTTAATCAAGTTACATTTAGGAGCACTAATCCATATAGCTATTCTGCACTTATGCTTAATGCCACTGACTATATTTTTTTTATTTGGCATTCTAAATGTTGATGTCAATTATTTTTCTGTAACTTTTAGAAGCTATTTAAAATATATTTCTTCCAATTTTACCCAATTTTCCATAAGAATTTAACCCCATACCCACGATTACATAATTTTCTGGCATGAAATAACACACAGACACTCTTGATTAAATTAATACAGCAAATATGTTAAATAAAATGGAAAACTCAAACTTTTGTCTGCCTTAGAGCAACCCATTTTTGCAAAATGCAAGTGGCAGAAGCACAACACATAAATTCACATGACACTTTAAAAAAATGTATATCAATGATGAATTGGTGAATGATCTGTGCATTCCGAATTTTAACCTTAGTTTATTCAAAAAGTTTTATTTTGATAGCTCTTATTCAAAGCATTTATAATTATTATTTTTATTGAAGTATACCTCTTTTTCTGCAAAAATTGCAATACATTTGCTTCTTTTTTCACTAAAAAATTAGCCATTTAATTTGCATATACACAAAAATCATGTAAAATCATAGATATCTCTGAAATGGGAGCTTGTATTAAGACCAAAGTTGCAGGTGTACAACTAGACGACATGACAGACACGAATGTAAATTTCCAACATTCTACAATTATTTGTTTTTGAGCTATGCGAGATATAAAATCCATTTCACAAATCGGGATTACGATACTTCCTTATACTTTGTATAAGGAAGTAATAAGAGGGAATTCACAGTAAAACAATATTCTTTTTCAAGGTTAACAACAAACCAAGATTCTCCTTTTTACTTCCATTACCCTACTATCGTAGGTAATGGAAGTATTGTATTCGGTCAGAAAATTCGATAACAAGATTTCACCTGATTTATATGTTTTAAGGTCCCGTGACTCCAAAAAAGTGTTTTTTGGCAATTGGTCAGTGTGTATGTGTGTGGGGGAGGGGGGGGGGGATGGAATCTTCTGGCTATTATATCTTAGAAACTAATAAAGATAGAACTATGAAACTTTAGAATTGAAACAAGTGTGGGATACAGATGAATTTTCCAAATTTTGGTGAAAATTGAAAAACCGGAAGTGGGATCGGAAGTCTATATCTCAAAAATGGCTCTAACTATTTTCTTCAAATATGCTATATAAAACACTCTATTAGATGTCCTTTCAAACGATATAGTTGGTTAGTTCAGGAAAATTGATAGGTATCCTGTATAAATAGCTCAATTTCAGGTCTCACAAGGGTGTTCCTTTAAAAATGGTTGTACGGATTTTTTTCAAACTCGCCACATTAACTCACTTTTAAGTATCCTTTTGTATAATCATTGTTTTCTGGTCAATAATTGAGTTTTGGTAAAAGTTGGTATCTCAAAAATGGCTCTAACGATTTTCTTGAAAATTGTTATATAAATCCATTTCTTTCTTATGCATCACGTAGTTATTAGAGGAAAAAATTAACAGCCATCCTGTTTAGGTAGGTCAGAAATTTAGGTAGATCTCGGAAATTGGTGTTTCAAAAATAACTCTACCATTTTTTTCCCTTTATTTTTTACCTCACTACATGTAAGCTTTGTTTCATATATCTTTACATGTGTATAAAGTTTCTCTTACCAGAAAAATGTTAGGTTTCTACTTCTTTAGGTCACTTTTATATCTTCTGATCACATTATCTCCAAAAAATGCATATAATACGTGTAATAGTGGGTAATGGAAGTTGTGGTTGTTTCACACCAGATTTTTTAAGGTCTTTAAGAGTCTGTATAGTCTGATGATGTAACTGTTTGGATTGCTGAGATAGAATCAAAAAGTATAAACACATTTTCAAAATCTTAATAGCCTCCCCTTCACCTTCAAAAAGAGTTGTACTTGGACCTAAGTTTAAATGTGAACAGGTTTGAGAAAATCCTGGTGCCAGCATTGCCATTCCTATCTAACTGTGAGACGTCTATACATACATGTAACCATTCTGATTGAGGATATTGGTAATTTATAATTTTTAAAACCATATCAAAGAAAATCCTTTTTCCACACCATCTGGGTATTGTCTTTTACATAATGATTAAGCAACAGAATAACCTTCTCCCTTTTTTCAAACAATTAATAAAATGTAAAATTAAAAAACTATTAAATTATTATGAACATTGTAGATTTTTATACACCAGTGAAAAGCTAAAAGTATGCATTAAGGATTGTTTAATGAATATGCAGTAGATGCAAAAATTAATTTCATATCATAAGTAATAGCATACAAATATACATACCTCCCATAAACTGCTTTGTATTACTATAAGTCCCTTCTCCAGTATTACACTGGCCATCAATCCATCGTAGCCACTGTTCACTTTCCATTGATATAGAGGGAAACCAAGGAACATCTAAAAAAGTAAATAAGAAAATGAATAAAAAAAATTGTGTTGTAAGAGAACTCAAACTAAATATTCAACAGAAAATATACTTTGTGCTTATTAGAAAAATACAGGGTGTCCATAAAAGAATGTCCTAGTTTCAATGGTATATAACAGTTTAATTTAGGCTACTTACAACAAATCATACATCAAATTGAAGGTAAACTAACCTAGTTTTTCATACTAATGTTCAATATGTGCACCTTTAGTTAAACGGCACACATCCAACCTATAGTCCAATTTTTCCCACACTTTAGTTAACAAGTCCGGTGTAATGGAAGCAATAGCCTCTTCAATTCTGTGTCTCAACTCTATTCAAATCATTAAATAACAGCGGAACATAGACACGATCTTTTATAAAGCCCCATAGGATAAAATCGCATGGAGTTATGTCAGGTAAATGTGGAGGTCAACAACAAAGAGCTCTGTCGCCTCGACCATTACGACCAATTCAACAGCCAGGAACTTCGACGTTCAACCACTCTCGTTATAGTGATGTAAAATGCCCAGGCATTTATAAGTTGGGGCATATGCCCTGCAAAAATGCCCGGGCAAATGCCCAAAATACAAAAATGCCCTGGCATTTATGTATATCTGAGAAAATATTGAATTATTGTACTTGAATTATTGAATGATACTTATTTATCGAATCTGGTTTAATGATATATTATTGATCAAATTTTCTGTACAATCTTTGTATATTTAGTCTAATGAACTAATTTCTATTTATTTATTTATTTTTAAATATTGTGTAATGGATCGCTTTTTTTCTGGAACTTCATTACGGTGGATATAGGTATTATTTGACAGTTAAAACTTTCAATAAAACACCATAAATGCAAAAAAAACAAATAAACAAACAATTGTTTTGGATTGATATAATAAAATATGTAATGCTTTTTCAGGCAAAAATAGGAAAAACAAGTATGACAACCAGGCAACAACTATTAATTATCAACCTAAACAATTGTGGTTTTCTTAGCATTTTAAGCTGTTTTATTTAAAGTTCTCTCATTTTCAGTCAACACCAATTTGTAGTGCTTTTTATTTCTGTAATTAAAACAGATACACATTTTAACATACAACATATTTTTGTTTTGGTATAGATAACATATATTAAGCCAGATCCCAGGCCAGCTAATAAAAAACAAATGGAGTGTAATTGGTTTTTTTTTTACACAGCTTCATTCACTTTCACTGTTATCCTCAGAGGAGTAAAGCGGCTCAGATTCAGATTCGTCCGATTCTGATTCCTCAGACCCTGAGATTTCCTCTTCATCAGTGTTTTCTGCACCTATCTCTTCGTCATTCTGCTGATACTGAGCTTGGTCCTGGTCTGTTAAAATCTCCTGCTACTAAGGATTTACATGTTCTTTTCTTTGACACAGTCTTTTCATTTAATCCAGGACTTTTTTTAAGTCTTAAGGACACTTAAAACACTTATTGATATGGTTTGCCATTTTTTTTGCATGTGAATGTTTATAATCTTTAAAACAATACTTACAACTGACTCCCTTCCCTTTCAAAGTAAAAAAATTCCAAATAGGTCCGTTTTTCTTAACCATTTTGAAAGAATACCAATGGAATTCAAATACTGGTACACAAAATAAAAATCTCCACTTCAGTCAAACCCCAAATCAGAACAAGTCACAAAACAAAATGGCTTCAAATTAGCCAATGCTGCCAGAATATGCTAGAAGCTAGAAGTGTTGCGAATTTTCATTTACAAATTACAATTTTGAAAAAGAACTATTTTATACATATTGTTTATTAATTATTAGATTTCATTTTAAAAAATATTATATATAATAATTGAAATAGCTATTTAAAAGCTCAAATACATAATAATGAAAGTGATATCAAAATCAGTTAAGATTGAAAATCATTTTTTAAAAAAATTTATAAATGCCCAAATGTTGGGCGCTTAAAAAGGCTTTGGGCAAATTCCCGGGCATTTGCCCATTTTATAAATGTCCAGCCCATTGGGCATTTGCCCGGCCCACATCACTACTCTCGTACACAGAGATTCCAATGGGGAGGGACTCCATCCTGTTGCCAAATAAAGTTTATAGGTTCATCCTCTACTAATTGGGAAAAGAGACATTCTTTTAACATATCCAGATAATCTACCCTGCAACAGTAGCTTCAGCGAAGCAAAATCGTCCGTACACTCGACGTCAGGACACAGCTCAGAAAATGTTTAAGTTTGGGGAATCTCTTCCGTGTTCTAGAAGTTCGTGAAGATGTTCGGACCTCCAGATACAAACATTATGGATATTTACCATCCTACTTAGATGAAAAGTTGACTCATCGCTGAACACAACACGATCAAGTAAGTCATCTTCCCGCTCAAACACTTCACTTGCAAAGTTAAAACATACACCATAGTCATGCTGTCAAAGAGTTATGCTGTAATCCTAACAAAACCATCATCTTTTTTTTTTTTCTTTAATATTAATTCTGGTCATTTTTTTTTTTTTTTAGCTTTCATAGCTCTATATTACCTACGCTTGTCTTCTGGGTGATTTACCATCTCTAGCACAGGACTGGATAATCGATACATCAGGAAACACTGGCCTAAAATCTAACATTACGAGACCAGTTTCATTATTTGTTTTCAACTGATAAACTGTATCCAATGATACACTGTTACATCAGAAGCATCAATTGAGCACTGGATCACAAAACATGCATTGGTAAGAGCCATGAGAGTGGTGTGAATTCCTCACTGGTATATTGATTCAACCTCAAAACAGGTACAAATGAATGTGGCATAAATTCCTTAACAGTTTCCTGAAATAGGTGCTTATAAATGTGGTAGGAATTTTTTTTCCTTCTTCCTCCCTACACATACAATTGTATGATACGAACTACATCACGATTTAGCCACCATGCTCCAGAATGGAGTACTAGAGTAGAAAAATAATGAAGTAGACTTTTTTCTGATGTAAAGTATCTTCTACATCTATCTCCTGTCAGAAGAAAGTAACTGGCTTGGTTTCTGAACAGGTTAAAAGAAACTGTGTCCAAGTTCTGTTGTGCTTTGGTCAAAGAATATTTAATATGGAATAAATATTCTTTGTTTTCGTTTCAATTCTTTAAATGATAGTGATCTGTCTTTTTTAATCTGAAATAATTCTTATAAACTTTATATGCTCTCATTAAATAATAAAAAATAAATACACAGGTTTAAAAAATAATAATAAATAGGGCTATAAAACAATATTAAGAGGAAGAGAGAGAAAAAATTATCTTTTAATGTCATATAAATATATAATATGATATTGTTTTAGAACAATTAATGTACATTAATACAGTCAAACCTTATTAATATGAACATGCTTAACATGAATTACTTTTAACATGAACTGTTTCTACAATACGTCAAAATGAGATTATTTTTTAAGTTACTGATAGCATGAACTACTGATAACATGAACAATTTTTTTATTTCCCTGGAGATTCTCGTTAATGAGGTTCGACTGTATATCAGCAACACTAGAATTATGTTTTGATAAGTCTGAAATATACTTACTGTAATTTTGAGAAGATAAGCCGTCCCTGTATATATGCTGTATCAATGAAAATTGATTACAAAAAAAAAAAAAAAAGTCACTGGGTACGCCATATAATTTTTTACTACAATGTTCCCCAATGTAATGTTTCTCATCATTTTAAATTGAAATAATTTTTAGCATGCAAATGTTAAATGCTAAAAAAGTAATAAAATTTAAAATAATCATTAATTAAATAATTTAGTTACTCAATAAAGATAACGCAAAAACGATCTTACTTTAAATTCGCAATCGCAAACTTCCATGACCCTCCTCATAAAATTATAAAATAATACCTTTTATTATTGTTAAAGAATTATTTATTCAATATTATCCAATTTTTTTCAAAATTTAAACAAAACCATTAAAGTGAAAATTTTCACTTCCTGAATCAAACAGTTTTAAAAATTTATCTTTCATTCCTTCATTTCCACTTCAAAATGTACTCAAAACATTATCACAATTTTTGGCATGACCAGCATTGGCAAAACGAAATCTAGCAGGAGGTGGGGGGGTAGTTATTTAGTGAAAACTTTAAGATTTAAGAATTGAATAGCGTTTAACATTTTAAATTTCTGAACAATACACATTTTCTCTTTATTCTCCTTTGAATTAGTTTACCACAATTTTTTTGGACTTAAAATTTTTGAAAATATATGTCAATCATTTATCCACAAAACTAAAATAAAAACACATTTCAATGTGAAAAAAACTTAATTATTTCATACAGCAGATTGTCGACCAACTTTCCCCTTGACCTTGAGAAACACATCAACTGATAGATAACTTCGTTCTTCATTAGAATAAATTGCACACAACAAATGAGGGTTTAAAGAGCTAAACATTTCTTCCAATTTTTGGTCCTTTTACTTTTCATAAAAAGGGCAACTTTTTTTTTTTTTTTTTTTTTCCCCACTTTCTCTTTCCTTGTAAGATTTTTTTTTTTTTTTTTTTTTTTTTAGTTTGGGAAGGGGGGAGAGGTTAATACGGGGAAATGATAGCATACTTTTGAATTTTTCTGAACAATTTGGTATAAATTTCCATGATTTTTGAACAGAATCATCCTTAGATTGATAGTTATCACAGTGTTTCTCGTTCATATAGCCCTAATCAAGCTGTGGGAATTAAGAATTGTTCTCACAAACATTATTCCTCATTTTAATATGCTCATGCCCAGAAGGGATTTCACCAAGTATTTATGATATGAAACACGAAACGATTTTGCTTATGCAACACTGAAAAATTTTCTGAATTTTTGGTGTTAATGACTTATAATCAACTAAATGAGATCTAACGGTGTGGGTGTGTGCTGTGGATTGGTATAGCTTGAGCTCCACGGCGTGCATATGCACGTAGTCTTCTATAGCTTGGGTTCCATGGCACTTTTATTATTTTTATTTTTACAAGCCGTCTGTGCTGACGTAGCATTCAAGAAATAAATTGTCTGAAGTGAATTTTTATCCGATGACGGTTATTCAAAAGAAAAAAAAAAAAAAAAAACACCAAATACGCCGCCTTGTTTGATACGCCTCATATGCCAAAATTAAACTTTTAAAATCATATAAGCTGCGACTTATCTCCCCGAAATTACGGTACATTTTTTTAAACAGACTAACTTTCATAATAATTAAATTACTCACATGGCTTTGCACAAGCAATATTTACAAGGCGAGGAAGAATTTTAGGTATTTTCAAAACAAGGTCTGAAAAATAAATAAATATATTTAATATACATATAAAGCTTACAAAATTTATTTTAAATCTAAAAAAGTAATAATAATGTAAGTTATAACTACATAAAATAATTTTTAAACTTTAATCCTATCCCATTCATTTCAGAAAACAGAGGTAAAAGTAAGTTATAGACTAATGCTAGTACACATTTTACAATTAAAAAAAATTAAAAAAGAAAAATTAAAAAAATATACATATTATTTTATTTAAGTAGTCAAATTTCATTTGAAACTATATTCACATAGTTGAACCTTGCTCAATTTTCCCATCATATATTTGTTTTCATAAATTGCTACTATGAGGCATACTATATACGTGTTAAGAAAAATGAATTTAGCTGACCACTCAACATAGTTGCAGAATGAAATGCTCCACAAAGAAGGCTTCCCACCATTTAATGATACTATTACCTTATCCTAATTTGTCAATTAATTTATTAGGATTCCGTATTTTAGATTTCAAGCATTTCCATTATAATTCTAATGCAATGATCCCCAAAATGAAAATTTATGTAAATTACTGTTCTATTCTACCATGTTAAAAAAATTCTTAATACAAAGTTTTCAAATTAGAATATTCATAGGCAACGATGTTCAAGCCAGTATATCATAAATGATATTTAAGAAATTATTTAACATCATTATGATGCAAATATTCCTCATAATGGATGTTTATGCGAAAATTTGTCTTATTCTACCTATGTTAACCCTCTAAGCTTATGAGGGGAAAAATTGTTTTCACCGTAAGTTCTTTATAACGTACTAAAACAGTGGATTTTTCACAATGCATTTGAAGATAAACCTCATGACTATTGTATATGACCTTCATTGTGTATTTCAATGCGATATAAAATATGGGTATTTCTATAATATTTTTCTGCTTTTGTCTTACTTAAAAGAAAAATTGTGATCAGATGATTTGAGCGAGGTAGGCTTAATGAGTGAATCAAATTGGAGATGGGGAGGGGGTTGGAGCAGGGGGTGGAAGGGCAGCTAAGCTTCCTTTAGGTGTTGGCAAGCAGAGCCACTTAGTCTGAAAAATAAAACTTAGGAACAATAAATATGCAATTTGTTTTTATGTTTTAAATAAATAAAATGAATGCAAATGTGTAAGGATTATAACAATGCAATTAGACATGTGGTAAGAAGCAACAAATAAGAATATGACTTTCAGAAAATATCTAAAAAGCAAAATTCTTAAAATGAATCTAAATTTATAGTGAATGCAAGAGAAAAGTAAAATTATACATTTTTTTATTGATAAAATTACATAAAGTTACATCAAGGGGAAAAAAAAAAAAAAACTGCTTACCTTGATTAATATCTCTTATATAAAAATTCTGGCTTTTCTTTTGTTTTGTTTGAGCATATACTGTAATATTTAAATACATAAATAAACAAATAATGACAAAAATTATTTAAAAATATTTTAGGAAATAATTATCTTTCTTACATGAAGTTTTGTGCTCGTACATATCTAATTCTGAAAGAGTTACAGCTAAAATTTTGCAAAAATTGCCTAAAGCAACATCATGAAAATTGTATACCATTTCTTTTAAATAATCTGGAATAAAAATGAAAAGTTTACAATTAGTAGAGTACAATCCAGCTAAAAAATTGGAGAGAAATTACAAATTTAGATACATACATAGCATACAAAAATTCAAAATAATAATCACAGAATATGAATGTATTTCACTATAACGAAATGAATGTTTTCGTACTGTAAAAACTAGATTTTTATACTGACAAGGGCAATGTGTTAGAGTTATCAAGTTTCTAAAGTAAAAAAACTTTATTTAAAAATAAAAACAAATGGAATCGCAATCGGAACTTCCATATATGTAAGCAGTGTTTATCTTAGAATAAAATATGATGCCTAGCTTAAATCCTAAGAATGTACAAGGTTTTTAAAATAAGAAGTAAATTCAGTAACAACAAAGTCACTAAATACTTGGCCAAAGTGTTATTCGGTTCATCACTTAATTTAAGTGCTAATTTTAAATCAACTACAAGTATTGGTGCCATTTACACTAAATTTATTACACATTTAGTGCAAAATTAATTTATATTCTTTTGCACTAAAGATGAATTTATTATACATATTTCTTAATTGAACAAAATAAAAAATATATAAATGGCACACTGATTATTATTAGAATTATTCGTGGTTGAAATTTATTCATATATGATGAATCAGTCACTCACTCACTCAGGACAAATTTATGCATAAAATTTTTAAAGACATTTATTTAGAGCATGTCACTACCAAACACATTTTGCAAAAATCAAATAAAATTGTTCTATTAAATTTAGGGATTTATTTTTTAAGCATAGAATAAATACTGCAAAATAAATAAATAAATAAAGTTTTAAACAAAATTAACATATGATAAATATACTGATAAAGAACCAATAATGAATGAAAGATGAAATATTGCTAAAACATTAAAGAATATATTCATTTTCCCTTTCTTACTGAATTTTATATCTGATATGAATTAAGTTTATAACATGAAATGCCAGATTAATTACAGAAAAAAAAAAAAAGAAGAAGAAAATTAATTTAGATTATATTTTATCATGCTCTAGTAGCAGATTGGAGAATAAAATTTAGTCTTTTAGTGATCTAAACATGTTATAAATATATCTTTAAATAAGGAAAAACAAAACTTTAGCTAATTTTGAAAATTCTGCAAAACAAATGTTTTTCAATATATAAATTTTAAAAAATACCTAAAAAACTATCTTATCAAGATCTTTCATTTATCTATCAAGGTTGTCTTCAGGATTAACTGATATATGGCCCTTACTGTAATTCTTACTCTTCTTTCATTTCTCTAGCAGTTCTTTCATGTTCTCTACACCTAAAGAGGACCCTTCAGAGACTGGCAACTCTGCACAGCTTCAAAAGTCATAAATTATCCATTGTCTGAAAGCGACCCTTGAAATTTTGCACACATTTACAATGAAGGACATTACCTTTTATTGCTCTTTTACAAAAGAGACCCAATTTCGATTGCAGTAGGTGGTTTGTCAGCCAAGAAAATCTCTCTCCTGCTTTGAGTCAACTCGATTCCCACATCAAAGGGATATCAAAAGAAACCGCAGTTGAAGCTAGTCTCTGAAGGGTCCTTAACAGGCATACTACTTGGCTTGTGTTATACACATATACTTGAATGAAAGAATCTTTAATGCCTCTATGTTTAATGGCATAGAAAAATTTATGATATTCCACAAATTTTATTTTTAATATGAAGAGTAAAAATGACAGGAAATGCCATACATCAGATACATCACATAATGCTGAAGAAAAATGTTATTAAAATAATTAAAAGATCAAAATAATGTAGTTTATTATGTATTTCCAATGTTTATACATTAAAGAAATATTACATTTGTATTTTATTAAAAAGTTTTTTTTTTTTTTTTTTTTTTAAATTGATTTCTGATAGGAAGGAATACGGATGGGAAGATAGAGAAAAGATACTGAACATAGGTGTGATTTCCAATATTACAGAGGTAAGAGGCTATAAAATGTAAGAAAGGACAATTTACTAAACTAATAATAAAATTGACTAAGATTGATAGTTACCAATTGTAGACAAATCAAGAATTTTCTTTTTTGCCAGAAGTAAACATTCTAGCACTCTACAAGCTGGAAAACATGTTTCATAATACTGCAAATGTGTAAAAAGACACATAACAAAACTATGGTCATCAATGAAGTTAGGAGTTACACTTTCAAACTAGAAAGAAAAATGAAATCTATTAAAGTGAACATTAATTTAAAATAAATAAAATTTAAAACAAAACTTTGATAACAAAAATCTCTTAATTTATCTTTATTAAAAAAAAAAATAATAATAATAATAATGAGCACCATTTCCATGCTTGCTTCTATCTACCAACTTACACAAGGGAGTCCGCTCCCTATTCACTCCACTCGTCAACCCCTAGTCTATCTCCTCAAATGTAATATTGCATCTCATTGATTAGGGTTATTAAGGGTGCAGAGACGCCAACATTGTAAACCTTACATCAGGAGTGAGTAAGTTCAATTTCAGGAGTTTTACACCCTTCTTCATGAGTCTAAAATTCGTATTTCAGGAGTCAATCTTACAACCATACTATTTAAAAATACAATGTCAGAGTTTCCCCCAGGTTTAAAAAAGGGCAGGGTGCTGCTAATAATAATAAAAAAGGCTTTTTTCTAGATTCACAAGGGCAGTTTTGAATTCTTAGGGACACATTTAACATCCAGACACTTTTGCTATTTTTCTAGTCATAGGGCAGGCAAGGTGCAACATCCTCCTGAAACTGACTGGGGAAAACTCTGCAATGTTCATATGTGTTTCCCACTCTTCTCCTCTCCTTAAAATTTAAATACATATATTTTACACACAGCCACATAAACATAATGGAAATAAAAGTTCACTTTATTAGAGTGGATGGATTTAAGCCAGCATTAAGATTCTTTATTTTTTTTATATAAATGATACGGATACCAAGAGTATTACTCTATTTATTTATGTAGTAAAAAAAGTAAATGAAATAGGAGTAAATAAAGCTATTGAATGAATAGAATTCTAAATTGCACATAAAAAAACAAAAACAGCACTCTTCATTAGAAAAATGAACCAACTCAATTCAATTGTTAAAAAAAAAAAAAAAAAAAAAAAAAAAAAAATGCACCCTGGATGCATTACACAAAACAACACAGCAGAACAAGATTACAAAAAATCCTCATAATTGATCTCAATTGAAACACAATATTTAAACTTGTATCTTCTTCCACTTAAATAAAATTATACGTTAATAATTTGACTCGAAGTTCAATGACTTATAATAACAATTTTCTGCTATTTTT
This sequence comes from Salticus scenicus, assembly GCA_963930645.1. Classification (NCBI taxonomy): domain Eukaryota; kingdom Metazoa; phylum Arthropoda; class Arachnida; order Araneae; family Salticidae; genus Salticus; species Salticus scenicus. Next base: position 18,166,602 of record OZ005659.1, on the reverse strand, counting down.
GACAGGGGCATATATGTGTTATTTGCTAGCACATTTACTGTGATAAATTACTTTTTTTAAATACAGATTGAATATATGTTCTCAAAAATTTATGGGCTAGTTTTAATTACTGTTATGCATGTATGTAGCACTGTAAAAACAATTAGAAATGAATATTATTTTTAAATCTTACAGGTTTATTAAATGTTGAAATAAAAAAAAACCTCTTTAAAAGCCTAATTTTGGAGAAAAATTTTGTATACATAGCTCAATAACAAATAAGTAAATAAAACTGCCAATTGGATCACAATTTTCCAATAATTTATTAAATGTTTAAATCAAATCAAAATTTGATTATTATTATTATTATTGCCATTATATTTTTATTATTTATTTTTTTTAAACCAGGTTTTTATTAGTATATCATTTCCCATACCCATTATGCATAATTCATAAATAAAAGTTATCTTAAAAAATAATATTCCAATATTGATTATTATTTCATCTAAAAATAATTTAAATGGATAATAAAAAACAGGAAAAATTTTTAGCTTTTTTTGTGGTCTGTGATTTTCTACCTTTAATAATGCACAATTAATAAAGTTTGTACTTTCTGATATGAAGTTCTGTTACATCATATAAATAAATTAAGATTTTACATATCCATATTAGTGAAAATATTTAGTTGTTCATTCCTGTTAAATATAAAGACCAAATCATTTCTTTCTGTAATATAAACCTTTCGCCTTCTGAATTCTTGACTTTGTTTTAATATTTATTTTTCGTATTAAGTTTAACCCCCCCTCCCCCCCTTACTTCTGCCAATCTCATCCTTGATTAAATAAATTACACATGGAAGTGTGTTACATTTTATTTTTTATTACTTATTGCAAATGATAATAATTAAATTATAATAAGTTCACAATTTTTTTAATATTATTTGTGCCTTTCATACTTTAAAATATTATATGTAGATGTTCAAATAAAGATATTTTACTGCAGGGGTGCAAATTTTCAATATCAGTATTTTTCTAAAAAGCTTGTCAATTCCTTTAAAAATAATAATTGAACCATGTATTTGTGATAGTTTAAAACAAAGTTATCAATATTTTTCCTAATATATATATACATATATATAATAAATAAAAATGTATTTAATAAGATTTTGTCAATAGGGCACAAATTGATTTTCTTTTGATATTTAGGGTAATATTTTTCTATGAAGAAAATTGTCTGCACACACCATGGAAAACAATTTTGGTGAATAAATTTTAATAAATAATTTGCAATGTGTGAAACTGTACAGGAAAATACAGAAAGTTTTGTAATGTCCACAAAATACTTTTTTTTTTTTTTTGGCTTTACTAACTTAACATGCACAAATGCTAACAAAAAAAAAAAAAAAAAAAAAAAAAAAAAAAGATCAAATATTTCAAAATTTAAACCAAATGTGAACCAAAATATTTTTACTTTTTTCTATATTTGATAGAAGAAAGTTCTGGATTCACAAAAAATATTTAGTTTTTGTTTTCAATGGATTTACACGTTCTGGAGAGATCTAAAACATGATTTGACCTTCTTTAGAAAATGTCTGTCCGTGTGTGTTGCAAACACTTTGTGGCAACTGTAGGTTAGGAGATACTACAGAGAATTATAAATTTATAGATACTTGTACCTTGACTTAAACTAGAGCCTATTAACTTTTGATGCAAATTACTCAACATGTGCTGCAGCTATACTGCAATTTTTCATTCAAATTTAAGTTAAGGTTATATCTCAATTTCTATAGGATATAATCAAATAAAACTCCGTATGTGAGATGGTCATTATTGAAATATTTATTGTGGTGATTCAATTTAGGTGCATATCGCCCAATAAGTTATGCTGCTGTTTTGTAATTTTGCTCATGAACTAGAGAGCTATACTTCAGATTTTATTGTATATAATGGCACAAAACTTGGTATATGTGAGGGTCCATATAAAATACTACCCTGGTTAAAATTGGTGCACATCGGCCAATAGGTGATGCTGCTATTTTGTAATTTTGCTCATGAACTGGAGAGCTATACCTCTCAGATTTTATTGTATATAACTGCACAAAACTTGGTATATGTGAGGGTCCATATAAAACACTACCCTGGTTAAGATTGGTGTATAATGGCCAACAGGTGGGAAGGCTAAATCTCAACTTCTATGGCACATAAATGCATAACCATAATGGAAATGAATGCTGAGTTAAATTGGGTATATATTTGCCATGTCATGTTGCTATTGCTCACCTTCTGTGATTTTCCCCGTGGCTACATCTCAGTATTTGTTGAATAAAACTTCAACAAACTGCATATGTAAAATATTCATTGCGAGGAGCTATGATTAAACTTGTGTACATGTCAAACAGCAAGAGGCTCTGTTATATAAAATGATACAGATAAAGTTTTGCGATGATCACAACATGTTAGTTTCAGGTAATATTTACTTACATGTACAAGAACATCATGAAATATTTCAAAAGCAATTCCTCTGAGTTGCAATATATCTCCTTTTTCTAAAACAGTAAAATATAAAATCATATAATTATGACATTGTACATCATAAGTTAAAACATTTTTACAGATATAGGAAAAGTTTATAAAGGCTTACATAAAAAAATTTTAAGAATTTTTTAAGAACTTAGTCAGTACTTTATAAACAATGCAACCATTAACAACATTATTTTTTACTTTCTGAACATACACCATGTAAGGAAAGAAAAGTATTATAATTATGAAAAAAATCCAACCACAAGATTTTGGATATATTTAGCAACAAATACCGAGCGCCGATTAAAAACCTCCCATGATTAAAGAAGAGAAAGCTGATCACTTCTTTTTCCTCCCCCTCCTGTCCTAAAAGCAGCAGCCGCGAAAGCCCAGACTTCGGACTTTGGAATGAGTGGGAAGAAACAGAACCACTGCTCTTATCAGTAGTGTTTGCTTCCTGCTTTTAGTAGCGCAGAAGATCAGCGTTCGCGAATAATGTATTGCACAAATAGAAACCAAAAATGAATAGCAGCGATACGATTTTTCCATGATTGCTGTTTGCAGAAAATTTTTCATAAGCTCAGCTAATGTTTCACGATTGCCATCCGCGGAAAATTTTCTGCGAATGCCATTTGTGTATATTATGCGGGTCCACTCAACAGTTATTATAAAATATACTAAGCTATGTAATACTTTTAAAATAATATTATTCTAGAGCTCTTCAAATATTATTTAAAAATTTTTATAAAATTTTAAAGCTTTAAATTTATTTTTCTTGGATTTCAGAGTTCTGGAATAATTAGTTACTTATCATGTACCTTGCTAATTTCTTTTCATCCAATCCTTTGAAAAATTTGTGTCAATGTACATCAATACATTTGTCCCACAAACTGCTCATTCATTTTGAAATTAAAAAATTATTAGTTATGTCACATGACAAAAATTCATAATTTAAACTTTTTTTTTTTTTCTTTTTTTAACTGATGCTGTATTTTTGTATTTGAGATATGAAAAATTCAATGCACAGATGTGTCAGTTACATATAAAAGATACCCAATAAAAGAATTGGAGCTTTACAATAATGTAAAATTAGCATTGAACATTTTAAAATTGTGCATTATTTTGTATTAGTTTTCTTATAAAAAAGGCTTTTCCATTTTAAAAATTACTTTTTACCCTTTAAAGCCCCAAGTACGCACACACACACACACACAAAAAAAAGATAGGTTTCATAGAAGTACTTAATTTGAGAAGAAGAAGACTGTAAAACAAAATTAATTTCAATGCCTCTTCAGGGGTCTGTCCAGAGTCAAATCTGGGTCCGTTAAAGGACCCTTCACAAAATTATTTATCCTAAAACAGGACCCTTCACAAAATTTTTTATCCTAAAAAATAGACTTTTCACAAATCTATTTCATTTTTAAAACTAATCTTTCATGGAACGAACTGGCTGCCTATGAAAAATCAGATGTTTTGCTGTATTTCCCCGAAAAGCTGACATTCAATTTCTAATTTATTAAGGGCTCCCATGCATATATTTAAGTTTAGTTGTATAAAAATGAACTGTCAAAAATGAAACTTTAATTATACAGTGGAACCTGTCTAAAGTGACCACCCTAGGGACCGGCTAAAATGGTCACTATATGCAGGTGGTCACTTTATAAAGTCTCTTTAAAATTGGAAAATGGTCACTTTAGTCAGGAAAATGCAGTCACTTTAGTCAGGTGGTCACTTTTACAGGTTCCGCTGTAATTTTATTTTGAAAAATTACATTTTTCACAATTTTACAAAAAGAGGGCGTTAGCCGAAAAGTTCAGAAGAACTTTATTTTCACATAAAATTTAAATTCAAAAATATGTGTAGAGTTTTTCACAATTTCACAAAAACAGGACCCTGTGCGAAAAGTCTGGACAGACCCCTGCTCTTGTTTTCCTATGCAGATAAGAAAATGTTTGGCCTTTACATAGATATTCATAAAATCTGATCTGAATTTGTAAATTGAATAAGAAATTATAAGTAAAATTAATTCATAGATTAATGATGTAGAAGTTTAGCTCAAAGAACACAGAATAACTCGTATTTAATAAGGTTTAATTAAACTTAGATGGATTCCAGTATTTTTAATTGTTCAAAAACATATTTTTTATTTATTTTTTACCTCAAAATTAATCAGTTTACTAAATAAGTTTATATGCAATACTGTTAAGGTTAAAAACGAGCAAAATATTAATTTATGCCAGAACACTGATAAATTTCCATCATGTTTTCTTTTCTGCACCTTGAGCTATTGAACATACTATATACACACATAAACACCAGATATATATTTAAATAAAAGATAAAGGCATGACATAATTTTTCCTCATAAATAATACAGAGGAAGAAAAATACATACCATGTATATGTGAATATTTGAAAGGAAATACTGTGTATGACATTACAAACTTGTGAAGTACCTAAAGGAAAAAAAGGTATTTTGAGAGAGAATGAATTATAATTTTTTTTTTTTTTTTTTTTTAAAGATTAAAAAAAAAAAAAAGCAAGGCAGCATAAAAATTAAAACTTAAATAGTTGAATTTTATGAATATACAAATACAAAATGTACCTTTGTAAGATCTAAAAGAATCTGATTCTTCAACCAATTTACAGTTTCACATGCTTTTGCGTATCTGTCATTCTCATCCCTTCTAACAATTTCTTCCATGTGTTGCTTGACACTCTATATAAAAATTACACCAGTAAGTGATATTTTTATAAAAAATAAGGATAAATAAAAACAAAACCATATTCACAACAGTTTACTGTGAAGAATCATACATGGAAAAGGGCATACTATGCAGACAAGAAATTTTTTACAAATATTAACTTGCTTTGACTTTTCTAAAAAAAAAAAAAAAAAAAAAAAAAGAGGGGGGGGGGGCACATATTTACATAATATTTGTGTAAAATTGTAATACTTTCCAAGGGTCGATCCAGCTTTTAATTTTTGGGTCCCTTTTTTGTGAAAGACAAATTATTTTTGTGAAATTTTTATTTATTTTTGTGAAATATAAAATATTTTTGTGAAAAAGTGAAATATTGTGTAAAATCTTCAGTTTTTACAATCACTTTATGTAATGTTTAATATCAAGTTAATAGAGTTTCATTGAGCCAAATTAAGGCATTAATTAAAATTAATACTGAAAATATGAAAACATTTAATAAAAGGATCATTTTTATAAAACAAAATCGTGTGAAGGGATTCATTTTATAAATTTGAATTTTGTGAAGGGTCCCTTTTTATGGATTTGAATTTTGTAAAGGGTCCCTTTTTATGAATTTGAATTTTGTGAAGGGTCCCTTTTTATGAATTTGAATTTTGTGAAGGGTCCCTTTTTATGAATTTGAATTTTGTGAAGGGGCCGCAAAAGGGACCCAATTTTTGCCTGGATCGACCCCTGCTTTCGCATCAAAATTTTTAGTGGTCTAACTTTAACATTATTCAAAATTACCTTAAAAAAGAAAAAAAAAAAAAAGTATGAGAGCTGCGGTCACAAAGTTTGGTGCTTGAATTGCTTATATGGTTATATGTATTGAAAACCTAAAGTAACGGGATTTAATGAATTTCCCCTGGGAGGGGGGGGGGGTGCATACTCAAATACGGGAAAAAAATTCTCTGAGTTCCCAGACAATTTTCAAGAAAATATTAGCGACATATTACAAGAAACACTCCTCTAGACAGGACAAAATACAGCTACTTCCACTATATGATGTCATATTACTGCCGATCATGATAGAAATTCAGGCAGAAATAATCACAATAATTAATCATTTAAGTTTTGATACGAAACTAAACAAGAAAAACATAACTTGAGAGAAAAAAAACATTTGTTTTTCTAGGTTTTATAACTGATTTTCTCTGACTTTTAATGAAAATTTTTATTTTCCCTGATTTTTTTTAACAAATTCCCTGATGAGTATGAACCCTGGAGAGGGGGGGGGGGGGTTTAGGAGGTAAAAATTATTGCAAGTATATCTTGGCCCCAAATTACTTCCGATGAAGAAACTGCACAAGAGATTAGACTTGAGTATAAATAAAACATTATGTACGTTTTTGGAATTCTTGATTCTTAAAGAAGAGAGGGGGAAAAATCGCTTTTCGGGAGGAAATCTCAGAAATTCCGGATTTTTAAGTATAGCTCTATTAAAATGTTATAAAGATATTGATTAATATGTATTATTATCATTTTCTTTTCTTTTTTTTATTAAGGTAAAATTAAGCATATTACTAAATTTATAGTTGTTTTCATAAATTTCTAGTATGGAACATTTTATATTCATGCTAAGAGAAATTAATTTGACCATTCACTCGACACAGTGATAGAATGAAATCCCCACCTAACAGGCTACGCACCATTCAATTTAATATATTTACCTTATTCTAATTTATTAATTTATTTTAGTGGGGTCAATTTTGTAGTTTAGTTTTCTTGTAATGCCATACTATTTCCAATGCAACAATCTCCAAAATGCGAATTTATTCACCCAATTTTGCTATGTTCAACGGACGTTTATGAGAAACTTTTCAACTATTCTGCCACCAACCCTGTTTTAACCATACTTTTTAAACATAATGACAAAATATAAAAGCTCATCCCTCAGCAACCTGTCCTTTTTAATGTTTGCACTGCACTGGCCAGTTTCAATTTTTTTGTCTTGATAGTTAAGACTAGCTAAATATCTAAATTCCCAGTGGCAGAAACGCCGCAACACGGTGACATAGTTGAAGACACAGAAAAATGGCTTGCAGACAGTTTCTGTCTGCACTAATAAAAAAATTAGTCCACAACTTTCAGACACTCTTTGTCTGTACTACTAAAAAAAAAAATTGCCTGCAACTTTCAGACAGTTTTTGTCTGCAGTCATAAAAAATTGTCTGCAATTTATGGACATTTTTCTCCCGTGACGATGCGCTACCGATGTATGACGTCTTAGACGCTCTCTGGTAGGAACTCTAGAGCCCCCTATAGATGCCTTTGTAGGAACACACAAAACAGTGCTTAACAAGGGCGATCTATGAGCCTAGATCTCCCTTGATAGGCAGTGTTATGCGTGTATTCTTTTCTCCTGTTACCTGTTACTGAGATTCTACAGGAACGTAGAAAAGTGCTAATTTCATTTAAAACTGCTCCAAAACTTCTCATCCACTTCAAAATTCATTTATAAAAATTTCTGTATCAAAACTAAAACTAATACTTTTATTATTTATAATATGCTGTGTCAAACATTGCTATAAAATATTTAATTGAATGAGTTAAACTTATTATTATTTTATAATTGTTTAATACTATATTGTTCTGTAGTAAAATTGTATTGTGTATTGTTGCACGAGACCACCACCATTGTTAAGCCCCCTCCCCCCTCTTCCAGATTGCCACTATCAGCTTTCAGGCTTTTTGAGCTTAAGCCATTTTCACCCCTGACTACATGCAAATTTCCCAGACAGATTATGAAATTTTAAAAACCTGTCATAGACAGCTACAAAATGTTCTGTAACTGGGTTTAAGTTTAGTTTAGTGGCCCTTTGCACATATAAGATTTAAAAAAAAAAAAAAAAAAAAAAGTTACATACTTTAAGCACATAATTGCTTTTCACATTTTCATGCAGGCCACTTTCTGCTACAATGACCTCTTAAGGGTAATGGCAGTTGGATATCCTCCTTTCTCCGTCCCTATGTAATCCAATGGGATTTTTGTTGCTTTGTATTATCAGTATTTTTCGTTCATAAATAAAGTTTTTTGGATTATATTTTTTGAAAATGTCACCTTTTTTTTAGAGAGCAATTTAAAAAAATAAATATAAATAAATTTGAATATTTTATTTTATAAAAAAAAAAAAAAAAAAAAAAAAAAATGCCTTCAAAGAGTGGAATTAAAAATCTTTTGTCCTGAACCAGATATACTGATTTAAAAAAAAAAAAAAAAAGCAACAAATATCTCATTGGATTACACAGGGAAGGAGAAAGGAGGATGACTTCCAAGGGCCCTTAAGTAAGGAGGATTAGTCTGCCTAGTCCACTGCACTTAATCACATTACATACTCAAAATCTGTTCAAACTCAAAGAAATAAATTAGAAAATTAATAAATGCTTTTTCTTAGAGGGAAAAAATATTTTTTTTTTTTTTTTTTTTTTTTTTTAAGGCAAAAAATTTAAGAGAGATATTTAATTTTCTTTTCAACAAATCTAAGGATTATCACACTATTTTTTTTTTTTTTTTTAATAGAACTAAAATATTTCAATAATTGTACCTATTAAGTACTTACCCAAAATGCTTTAAGTGCATCACTTCTAAGAGGTCTTGATGGCTTTAAAACTTCATCCAATTTTTTAACAGCTAAATATAAGCCTTTGATTTCTTTATCTGAACCACCACTAAGTTTATCCAATACAAATTGCAGACCCTACAAAAGAATTAGATAGTTAAATAATGATATTTTATTTTTTGTGGGAGTTCAAGAAAAAGGAGAAAATTTTTTTGTGTTATTTGTGTATTGTTGCAATGGATTTAAACCCTTTCCCTGAAATTGAATGGATGCTGCAGAAAAAAAAAAAAAGTTTTATGTTTTACAGGCACAAGGAAAATAAGAGTGCTTTATTGAATGGCTTTAGTGATGGTCACTCTTGTTAACAAATAGTACTTTTTTAAGAATAACAGTTGGCAATTATTTTCTATAGGAACAGAGTTTTTGAAATTATTTGTATTGATCCATTCATTTCTGGTACAGAACTAATCTCTGAGATTATAAAAGGAGCAGTGTATTTTCTAAAGCAGTTTAGTTGTGTTCAGACATTTTTGTTGTGTGGTCATGGTCGTCTGCAATAGACTATGCTTTAAGCAGTTTATCATTCTTATTCAACCTAAAAAAATTCTGCTCTGCGGTACATTTGATGATATTTACTTGACTTTTGTTTTTGTGGTACAAGAGACAGTTTTAGCAGAGTTCTCCCCAGATTTAAAAAAAGGCATTTTTGGTTTTTAAAGGAAAATTAAACACTTAAAATGACACAGTTTGAGCATGGGACCCCAATGGCAACTTTAAATATTTTTTGCAATTTTAGCACTGAACTGAAATGGCTTTCAAAATTGCATAAGTGAAGACCTTGGTGAGTAACGTTTAAGCTACTTTTGTGCCAAATTTCAAAATTCGTCGAAGGGGTTCTTTATTAAAGCCGTGTCCTTAAAATCTAGACCCTCATCTCAATAATCAGATGTAAGTAAAAATTGGTCATAGCAAATGATATTAAGATTATTTTTTAGCAGTTTATTAGAATATATTAAAATTTACTAAGATACCTGAAATGTGTTTCATTTTTTAAGAGTAAGAAAAACCTATCTTCTTTGCCAGAAACACCACTAACACCAGGCTTCTGCTGAATACAACTTGGGACATTTTGGGTCTTCTTTGGGAGGAAATTTATTCATCACCTCTTATTGTCAACAACATTTTGAATGTCAATGGATTCTTAGATTTGGTCTGACTCCATCATACCAGTTTGGGGATTAGAAACAAAATTTATTTATTTGATTATTAAAACAGCGACGCGTATTTTTCTCATAATTTCACAGACTTTTCTAGGTTATCTGCCTGTATTTCGGTGCGATATTTCATAAATCGACATTTTTTGAAGTTTCATGATTTATTTTCAAGATTTAATCCAAATTATCAGACTTTTACAGATTTCAATCTGTTTTTCTGACATTTGATAGACCTTTTTCCTGATTGTAAGTTTTCCAGATTGCTAGTCACCCTGAAGATGTGTTACCAGGAGAAGAGAAAAACTTAAAATTTTACGATCTTTCATTCTACATTAAAGCATTTCACTATATATGTGTGTGTGTGTGTATGTGCATTAGGAATTTATTTCAGAAAAAAAAAAAAAAATGATAAAACAGAAATTAACTTGTTTCTAAGATTGAACAGGAAAAAATATCAAGGATCAGTAAATAGCAAAATTAACTAAAATGCTAAAGCAAGCATTTCGCGTTACAAAAATTTAATTGCAAAATATTGACACACCTGAGTTGTTGGTTTTGGTTTATTCGGTCTTCCATAAATACTTGCTTTAAAAAGTTGTCTAACTATGTTTTTTTCGGGAATATTTGACTTTCGAAGGGATGAATTCATATTAAAAACTGTACTAAAAGAAGTTTCTAAACATTGTTTAAAGCTAAGCTAATCAATATATTAAATTATAAAAATTCTGCCTCGCACTCATAACCCCATTCGCAATCATCAAACCATCAACAAGATGAAAGAAACGCCACAGACGCTTAGTAAAATGTTAAAAATAAACAAACAAAATTGTAAATTAATCTGACTAAAATTAAATTTAAAAATAACAATTATAATAACAATACACAGATTTATTACAGGATTTCATGTCATTTTCAATTTAAGAAAAATTATAATTGTTTTACGTCGCGTCCACCGTCAGTTAACAACCAACAACCGTCCTAGGTAAGGCGCGAAGTTTTGTTTTTGTGTAGGAGAAAATAGTAAACAAATTTAAGTTACAATAAAAATAATTTTTACTGCAATTTGCAATGGGAATTCAAGGTTTAGCAAAATTAATCGCTGATCAAGCTCCGTCAGCAGTGAAAGAAAATGAAATAAAAAATTACTTTGGTAAGTTTCTACTTTTTAATTTACTTAAATCTTAATACAAAGTTGAAATAACTTGTATGCTAATTTTTAAATGAAAGTGAATAATAAAATTAATTTTTTAACTAATTTTACATATTTTAGTTGTATGATAGACAATTGTTCAATAGTTTTAGTGTTTTTTTACAATATTATATTTCGATAATTGATCTTTGTATCTATACATAATATACATAGTGTATATATACATAACTTAATAAATGTGAAAATATTTGTTAACCAGCCAATTTCTTTTAGTAGCTAGGAAAAGAAAAGTGGGTTCTGATTACTGTAAACTTAAGATATTGTATTTTAAAGTGTGTGAGTTATTTAGTGCATAAATTAAATTGTGAAAGAGTAATCCATCCTTGCAAACTCACCCCTTTTTTCAAGAGAGATTCCTTTATTTTGGGACTGTCTTCGATTCCCCTTTATTATCATTCATTTATTTCCTTTTCCTGAGCATTTTAAAGTCATACATATAATTTATTAAAAACTTCTTCCACAAATCTTCAATTTTGTAAGCAAGATTTTTGCTTTTTATCTGAGATTCTCTTATATCTCAGTAGATAGCACTATTTTTAATAAATAATCTACTAGAGATCTTTACTTATTGATTAAATTTAGCCTATGTAGACTTTTAATTATTTAAATTTTGGTTTGTTTAAACTATTGAAAACTGACATCGTCTATCTCTGAAAATACTGCTTGTAGAATCGTCCGTATTTTAATCCTTCAATGTTGACAAGTATTATAGTAATGGCTGTTAGAGTAATATAATAAAGAAGTAACAATATAACTTTAATTACCTTAACCCTCCAAGTGCTGATTGTTTCACTCTTAAGTGTGCTAAACATTTTTAAGGCACTGTGCAGATATATAAAATCGATTTTACGAGGAGTTATATAGATTTTACAAATCGTCTCACTGCGAGACGATAGCACTTCGAGGGTTAAATTTATCGATAATTTTTGACAGACATGACTTGAGACAGCTTTCTTGTCTAATTTCAAATACTTAATATTAGCTTAGCTTAATCAATTTTGTTTTTCCAATATATCTATTCCTTTTGTATATCTTGCTTATAAATAATACAAAACTTAACCTAAGAAAAATAATTTACATTTAATAGAATAAATATGCAGTGCGACAGACATATTAAACGGCATGCCAGGGATTAATCGCTAGCATGGGATTTATACAAAACATATTTTTAACATGTATTTTTTTATTTATATTTATGTATATTTAGAGTCATTTATTGTGTCATGGGTGGTCAAGATTTCCAGTGCTTCTCTTTTAGGTGCGTATTTATGTGAATTAAAAGTTGAAATTTTACAAAAGTTAATTAATTCAATATTAATAGGGTTAGTGTTACACTAACCCTGTTAATATTGAATCAATTAACTTTTAAAGAAAACAGTCGCTTTGTGGGAACGTTTTTGCCAGGAGGACTTAAAATGATTTCAACTAACTTTTGCATATTTTGTGAGGTGGTGATAGTGTTATCATTAAGGCCAATTGTCTGCACTAGGGCTCTAGGCCTGAGTAGGAGAGTCCTCTGTGGGCTCTTTCTAAGAGGTCCTAGCCTATATTTATGCTAGTTTCGGAGAAAACCACGGAAAACTCCCAACGGCTAGGCCAGTGAGCGTGACCGGATATCAAACCAAGCACCTCAGGTATACCAGCTTCGAGGACAGAACCTCTCAGTCACTGGTGGACCTATTTTTATAAGAAATATTATTCATGCAAAATTGAGAACACACGTCAACCCACAGTGTATCAACTGGAGTGTATCAACCTTTTTTAATGATTTCATGACAATTTCAATAGTGATTCCGTGTTCTGGATCAGAGAACAGTACAAATATAGGGAATACACTTATTTCTTTGTGATTCGAAGAATCTGAATAGACATAAACCATAATATGCTTTGGCAAGTTTATTACAAAGTTGTTCTTTTGCAAACGTAATCCAGAAAAAAGTTTGTGTTCACCGTTCGATACAGCCAATTGAGCTTTCCAGTTTTGCGAAATTTTTTAAATTGAAGACTAAATCTTTATCATTTGAAAGAGAGGACAGAGGACGAAAAACATAAAAAATAGGACTTTTTAGTCCTGTAATGTTTTTTTTTTTTTCGTTTAAGAGGGCAGAGCGTTGAAAAAGAAGTAAGAATTCTATCTACATTTAGATCGATTTTTTTTTTTTTTTTTTTTTTTTTTTTTACCTACTTTTAGACGCTCGCTGCTGGCGAACGGAAATTTCGCACCCTGATATGTATATATATATTTTTCATTCATGTATTGAAACGCATGTTTGTGTGTGTACATATAAATTAATAGAATTTTATTTTATTTTTTAATTTATAAAATGATTTGTATTTTTAAATATATTTAATGTATTTATGAGGTGTTCAGGAAGGGCAGCAACTTCCCTGATTAAAATAATTGTATCTGTTCCTAAATCACATTTAACTTTTAATTCTTTGTTAAATAACTTACGTATATTTTACTATAGGCAGAAAAATAGCTGTTGATGCTTCAATGAGCATTTATCAGTTTTTAATTGCTGTCCGACAAGAATCAAGTATGTTAACCAATAGTGAAGGAGAAACTACAAGGTAAAAAAAAAAATTCCTATTTTCCCCTCTCTTTTTTTTTTTTTCATTTGTTAATGGTCGTTTAGTAGTAGCCAAAATTCTTTTACTTCATTTATTTATTTATTTTTCAAGTGAAATGCAAAATTTTTTAATCATTAGTTACTATAACATCTTAAGTAAGGAAGAAAAGGGCTATTGTAGACCACAGATTATCATACAGGTAGGACACTCCCATAGGCTCAATGGTAACCAAAATGCAACTGTAGTGACCCTATGGGTGACCCTAATGCAACTGTAGTGACCCTGTAAGCTTTCTATCTTTCGTAATCACTTGTCTTATTTTTAATGTATCTATCCTTTCTTTTGGCATCAAGTGGTCTTGAGTTTTGTTGTTATTGAACATCATTCGCAACTTATTTTAAAAGTGAATAGTTCTAAATATTAACCCCTTACCTGCCAACAAAAATTTATGACATTCGCTTCAATGTGCCACCATTCTCTTTCAACTCTGAAATGAGCAAATCTTTCAAGAATGCTGTCAAGATCACTTTCAAGGTTATTTTATTGCATTGTCGAACTGTGTCAGTAGTTTCATTTGTAGCAGTACAATACAAAGGAATGTACAGTCGGGGGAAATAAAACGCAACACTCGATGTAACTTCAGTTCCGGAAATTTCCGTAATTCGGAATTGGAGAGGTCCCGACGATTCCAGATTAAATGTGTTATACTGTATATAAGTAAATTTTAAAATAATTGAAAATAAGGCTTATAGGCTTTAATTTTTGTGCCAATTTTTTTAATCAATAATATACTTTAAGTCAAAAAAAAAAAAAAAAAAAAAAAAAAAAAGTGTTTTAAATAATTTTCTTTATATATTTTTTTAAGGAATGCTAAAAATATTTTCTTCAGATATGAAATTATTCAGATATTTCTGTGGATGGTGTTCATGTATATTATGCATATCTGTTGTTGTATTTTAAATTGTAAGTTTACAGGGTTCCTTGAAGTCAAAAAGCTGGGTAAATGCTGGTCTACAAGGCACAAAATTGACTTATTTTCAACATTTAGTGTAATACTTCTCTGTGGTACTCACTGTGGAAAAAAATTAACAAAATAATAATAATGTATTATTTGAATTTGTATAGGAAAAAATAAAAGAAAGTTTTGTGATGTTACTAGTTTTAAATATATTATATCTGAAGACCTTACTTTTGTTATTATTATAACAATGTATACTATTATGCTGTAAAAAAAGAAAAGGTTGGGACGTACTGTGTCCTGACAAATTACCTTAAATCAGCAGTATTTCAGTGTCATTTATATTTGACACGGGGTTGGGTTTTTGACGTCAAAAAGTGGTTTTTGACTTAACAAGGGTTTCAACTGTCAGAAATCTCAGCTGTCAAAAACCTATATCGTCAAAATTTGAAATCTATAAATGAGCTTAAATCTGGTTATGGTTAGAAATAGGAATTAGGGAACAACTATAGTATTTCCCCTCAGCTAGATTTGGCGATTGTGGCGGAACAGCTTTACTATACGGCGCCCATTGCTTATTGCCGTTGCCGATGTTTTGATCACGTGGTATGATGGTGTTTTGATTCGGTTTGTGAGTCGGAACTGCGAATCGTTTCACAACGTCGTGAATCGAATCAAAATGTCATGAAACGATACTTTTCATTATTATGAAATATTTTTTTTATGTTTCACTATGCTTTCTGCTGTTTGCTCGCTTCGCGAGCATTGAAACAACAACAAAAAAAAAAAACATCACTGGACGCCCCTAACTCGTGGAGCATGAGTCAGTAAAAGCATGAAAATTCATGGAGCAGCGGTCACTATGTTTTCTGCTGTTTGCTCGCTTCGCGAGCATTAAAACCGAAAAAAACATCACTGGACGCACCTAATTCGTGGAGCATGAATCAGTAAAAGCATTAAAATTCATGGATCAGCGGTCACTGTTTTCTGCTGTTTGCTCGCTTCGCGAGCATTAAAACCGAAAAAAACATCACTGGACGCACCTAATTCGTGGAGCATGAATCAGTAAAAGCATGAAAATTCATGGAGCAGCGGTCACTATGTTTTCTGCTGTTTGCTCGCTTTGCGAGCATTAAAACCAAAAAAAACATCACTGGACGCACCTAATTCGTGGAGCATGAATCAGTAAAAGCATTAAAATTCATGGATCAGCGGTCACTGTTTTCTGCTGTTTGCTCGCTTCGCGAGCATTAAAACCAAAAAAACATCACTGGACTCCCCCAATTCGTGGAGCATGAATCAGTAAAAGCATGAAAATTCATGGAGCCTCGGTAGCTATGTTTTCTGCTGTTTGCTCGCTTCGCGAGCATTAAACCCAAAAAAAAACATCACTGTATACCCCTAATTAGCGATGCATGAATCAGTAAATGTTACGTTTCGATACAACTGAAAAAAGTATCGATACTCTGATTCGGGTCTCGAATCACCATCATATCACGCGATCAAAACATCGGCAACGGCAATAAGCAATGGCTGCCATGTTATATCTCGCAAACAATCCAGAACGACATCGTTATCGTTCAAATCGGCGCCAAAGAAAAATCGCCAAATTCAGCTGAGGGGAAATACTATAGTTGTACCGGAATTAGTAATATTTGCCATATATAAGTTAACATCTAAGAATTATGCTGTTTATAAATTTTACAAATATAAATTATCTGTCTATAAATTAACAAACGATTTGTAGATAATAATTAATAAAAATTTGTGTAAATTAAATATACTGATTTCAAACATAAGAAATATATACAAAGCATGCATAGACATATTTTGTATATTTATTTATATTAATATTTATAAAATTCTAAAATTCCATAGGAATTTCAACTTAAGCCAAGTGAAACAAAGGAGACAATATAAATATTCATTTTAAAAACGTTACAAAATTTGCGTTACCACAATAATAATTATACTTCATACCGCGAAGCTGTAGAAATTATTTATTCTAGTAATTCTTGCAATGGCAACGATGTGGTGGGGCTTGATAGCCAAGCGAAGCATGCTTTTAATAGAGCAGTAAACAGAAACTACAAGTGCAAGGCTTCTAACAACGCAAGTACCGGTGAACAAGCTGGGGTGCCCTGGCGAAAACACGTTATGGCTTACCATGAAGTATGTAAAGGTTTTTTCTTATTATAATTAATTTATACATGTCCAGAAAGTGTTTATACTTCTCTTGTCTTATGGGAATTAGGAGAATTTAAGAAGCAATTCAAGCTTGTTTAACATTCAGAATTATTGCATTTTTGTAAAAACTTACAATCTCAGCAGTAATTTAAAAAAAGAAAAAAAAAATTATAAAATATTTAAATACAAAATAGTAAGCTATACATTTTTATTTTATTGGTTAAATACATAATATAAAAAACACAATACTAAAAAAAATAAAATATACAATGCTATATTACAAATAAAATGATTTATCATCAAAATGATGTATCAATGATTTGTAAATAATGAATTTTTAGAAGCCTAAAGTTTTGTTTTTATATTAATCAAAATGTTATAATGTTTCTCCAAAAACATTAATCTGTTTACTTTTTAAAACATACTTATAAATAATATGTTATTAAAAACAACTATATTTTTAAAATATCGCAAAACTAAGTTTAACATATACTATATTAAGCATAATTATAAGTAAATTTCGTAGCAATGCAGTGAAACCCCGATCTATTGTTTCCACATCCATTGTTTTCCCGCATTGATCGTTTTATTTCTATGGTCCCTGCACAATTTTTATTTAAATACTGTTAACGAGACCTGCATGTATCGTGCTTCAAAAAGTCATTTTTCTGCATTCATCGTTGTAAAATTTTCACCTGGCCTTGTAAAAATTTTCTCCTGAAGATCAAGCGATTATATATGGCACACAAACTGAAATTACTCCTTTCATCCTAAAATAACTATATTCTCCATTTCCATGGAAGATCAAAATTGTGATGTCATGTCTCCTGCCCATCTATTCATTTTGTAATTTCAGCATAGTAGGAAGTAACCTCTTTAGTAATCCAGAAAATTGTTTTGTGGTGAAATGCAGTTATGTGCAAAAAAATGATGAAGGATCCCAAACAAAAAGGCAAGAAAATGATGATGCAGAAGAAGAGTGTTTGCATGTAGCAGAGGATGTGTCTGGTACAAAATTTAGTTATAATATTTTCATTAATAAAGACATTGCGACATGCAATATCCTGAAGCATAGAAAAAATGTGTGATTAAAAAAAAAAGAAAATAATGATGAAGAAACAGAGAATAAAACATTGATTTATTTCTTTGACAGTTTGGAAAGTAACAAATTAGTTTTTATTAGTAGTATACTGTATGCATTGTGTGTATTAATCCATAAGCATTGTTTCTTCATATTTTGACTTTAACCCGCATTCGTTGTTTTCCCGCTTTCATCTTTTTTTTTTTTTTTTTTTTATGCACCCCATGAAAAATGATAGATTGAGGCTCTACTGTATATGAAAGTATCGCAGCATATTTTAAAAGTTTGGTTTTTTACATTAATCAAAGTGTTATAACAATGTGTTTTTCTAAGAACATCAATCTATTTAGCTTTCAAAAAATCTTTAGAAACTATATTTTCTTAAATTAAGTTTTGTATAACAATTAAATTTTAAATATAGGTTTTTAACATGACGGTTTTAACCATGGTTTAAACCGTGAAAAACTGTCACATGTCAAAAACCTGCCAACCCTGATTATAATTAATTTAATATTATTAGCTATCATAAAAATGACCCTAGAATGAGGACAAAAAATACATATAATTACATAACTATTAGCTAAATCATCCTTATTAAACTTATAGTAAAAATTTGATAAAATGTATTTTCTTTTTTGAGTTATTGTCGGGGTTCGTGATTTTTTTGATTTTTTTAAAAAAATCAAAAAAATCAGATTTTTTTTATTTAAATCGGATTTTTTTTAAAAAGTCTACAAATTTATAGTTACTCATTACTTTATACCTGTAAAAGTAATCTATATCTTAAACAATGTCTAAAAACATAATTTAAGTAAATTTCATGCCAGAAGCTATGCTTTTTATAAGCATATATACATCAGTTTTAACTTTTAACACTGATGGATAATGAAATTTATCATTTAAGACCACAAGAATTATAGCATACTCAAATACAAATTAACAAGCAAATTTAACGTAAACTTGTACCTTCCCTTTTAGTTTTTAAAACAGAATGTATATGAAAAACAACTGTCATGTTATGTGAATATTTACTTTTACTCTAAATACATATTATTAGAAGTTCTCTATTTTATATATAGATTTTTCACCTCATCATTTTGTAAAATCATATGATCACTTTATTACTAAAAGATGAAACTTCTCATTTTAACTAAATACCTTTTATTTAAAATTTAAAAATACAAATGAAGCAGACAATTTCCATATTTAAAAATAAACGTCTCTGAGTGTTAGGGAAGAATAAAACATCTCTTTGACCATTCTGATTCTGGATAACATACTGTATTGTTAATTTAATGGATCTATATGTAATTATCTATGGTATTATTATAAACCATGTTAATTATGGCATGAAAGTTAACACTAAAAAATTTTTGAAATATGCATAATCCCAATAATGCACGTGAATAATCAAAATAAAATGTTATCAAAGAAAATAACTGAAGCTTAAGCATATGTCGATCCAGGTTTTATTTTTGAGGCAAATTTTAGTGAAAAATAGAAATATTTTTGAGAAAAACTAGTACTATCATATAAAAGTTCTCATTATAGAAATCATTCAACTTTATGATTAACATAAAAACTCATAAAATAATAAAATATGATAACAAATCATTAAATAGTAATTTTATAAAAACTAATATATGCAGTACTTTAAATGAGAAAAATTTTAGAAAAGAAACATTTTTATGGACACAATAATATGTATATATATATATATATATATATAAATGCTAAATGACATTAAAAAATTAATAAATGAAGCTGAAATGTCATTAAAAATACATAAATAAATAAAAGTGAAAACTTCCATGCTTTATATGTTATCATAATAGTTGAATTAATTATGCTTTGTTGTTAAAATGTTTAAAAAAAAAAAAGACAAGTTCATAGAGTTTTCATGATAATATATGGTCTTAGTGTAAAATCCTATACTGAATTAGTACATTTTTTAGTTCTTTAATTCATTTCTGAAGCATAAAAAGTAATTGTGTAAGATTTAAAGTAATTGGTTCATATGTGCCAACACACACACACGTACAGATACCTATATATATAGTTTTGCTAATTAAAGGTTGTAAATGCAACATATTTTGTATTTGAAACTCATTCTAACAAGATTTAAAAAATTTAGATCATAAAAAGTTTTGAAAAATGATTCAATTTTAATAAATGACTTTTTAAAAAAATCAGTTGATTTAAATCAATGATTTTTTTAAAAAAATCCATTGATTTAAATCAAGATTTAAATCATGATTTTAATCAAACTGATTTAAATCAACGAACCCTGGTTATTGTAATTTTTTTTATTTAAATTACATTTTTTTTATTTTTAGTCATATAGTGGGCTTATTTTACCGTACCATCAGAATGATTGAAAATGGAATCAAACCTGTATATGTTTTTGATGGTAAACCTCCTCAAATGAAATCTTCTGAGGTAAACTTATGTATTTTGTTTGTTTGAAATTGTTAATGTTATTTCAAAATAGTCTTGTGTATGAATTTGAAATTATAGAAACATGTACATTCTTGCTCTCAGAAGTTTAAGTTTAACAAAATTTACAAGTGAACAGATTTTTTAATTTAAAATTACACGCTTGATAAAAATGTTCTTAAGCTTTAAAGCTGTAAAAATAGGCTCATCCTCATTTTTTTCAGCAAAAATTGGTTTCAAAATAATTTAACGGATGTAATAAAATTAGACACTGATTTCAAACTTCATTTATTTATAATTTTTGTACATACAGAAAAAAAAAAAAAGACGTAGCATACTTAAATGACCACTTAAAAATCTTATGGTTCATTAACTTCATTTTTGAGTAATTTATATGGTTTATAGAAGTTGCCACAATTAATATACTCACCTGTTATATATGTGTTTGCAGACATAGTGACTTTGCAATGGATATTATATGAGAAATGCCTAGCGGGTAATCAGCCAAGGTAGCTCAGTGCCAAAGCATCTGCCCGTTAAGTGGAGTGCTTAGGTTCGATTCCCAGCTCTTGTGTTTTTCACATAGTTGGTATAAAAATTCAACCTTACACACTTAATCTCTAAGTAAATATTTAATTCTATTGGCGAAGTGGGCCAAGGTTTCTATTTCCCAATCATTCTTATAAGCATGACTTTTTAAAAGTGCCCAAAATACTTCAATAACATGAACTTTGGGTACATTGTTTAGGATGTCTTATTTTTCAACAAAATCTATGTTTTGATGCAGCAAATAGTTAGTGTCGTTATTGGCATAATATGCACTAGCCATATCTGACCAAAAAATGTTAATGAAGAAGAATTAATTTTTTCATATGTAAGAAGTCAACTGAATATGAATACATTGATTCAAATATGTTTTTTCTTTATTTTATAGCATATTCAGATAGAGAAATTACAATTTAGCTCATGCCTTTTGGTCCAGTGGCAATCCTTACTAACGCCTTTTTCTCTCATTATTTTTCCTTGGTGAATTTTTCCTAGAATGGTGTTAAAGAAATGTTAGATGAATAGAATCTATCATTTTCAGAAATTTTAGTGTCTAAACTGGAAATATGATTCACCATGCATAATAAAGTCTTAAGTCATAGAACATTCAATACAGCCGACTGCATTTACTCTGTGCAAAATACTTTTGATTATATGTTCAATCCAAAATATGTTTCTTTTTTACAATATTGAATACTTGAATGATTTTTAAAACATAATGCACCAATCAATGTAAGATCATGTAAAGACATTACCGTATATTTCCGTGTATAAGCCGAGAATTTTTGGAAATTTTTCGGAAGCTGAAGTACGGAGGTTGGTTTATATACGGGTTTACAAATTCTAGCAAAAAACGTACATTAGAAACAAGAATGCATATATTTTAAGCCTAAAAACTATATATAAAGTAAAATAGTGATATTAAACCTTATTTTTAAATAATTATCACATATAAAACTCTTAAATTAGCAATTTTAAATTTATTTCTAGAGCAGCTCAATTTAGTCATGTGTGTTTACATTTTTTTTTTTTTTGACCTGCCGATAACTGACATCATCGGCAGATTGCATGAACGGAGTAACTTCTCTGTCTGATTTGGAAATAGTATAAGAGAAACTTGAAAAAACAGGACTCCCAATCATATTTTTAATTTATATAATTAAATCATCTCGGTTTAAAATGTTTCTAGGCTTACACTATCAAAAAAAGTGGCAAATCTTCGTTTTTTCTGTAGAATTTTTTTTTTTTTTTTTTTTTGAAGATTGCCTTGAGGCACTGATAAAAATACTCAAAAGTAGAAATATACAAAATAATTTAGATGCGTCATTTTAAACAATAGACGCAATCGGTCTTTAAACGACTTATTAATGCAAATATCCAGCGTCTGCAGCATCAACGTTAGGCCTCCTGGTATTACGGCGACTATCATTTTCAGCTGCTGGCATTTGTCCTTCACTGCGTGTGCAAGCACGTCTGTTCGCTACCTGTGCTAGCCTCCCTTCTGATAGGGTTGCCAGAGTTTAAACTATTGCTGTTGGCGAACACACGGCAATCGTTTTAAGTCACAGCTAAGCAAGATAAGTAATTCTATTGAATAAGCACGCATTTTGTTTGCAATTTTGGTCAAATTTCTGAAGGTAAAAACATACTATCAGCTTATATTTGGAAATATACGGTATACTATAATAATAATAATACATTTTTCTCTTATTTTAATGTATGTTTTAATTTTTTACCATGTTTTGCAGATTTTTTTACGATATTTTTGATGAATTAGTTAAATTAATTTTTGCATTATTTTTTTTCGTCCCTTTCTCTTCTCCTTCTGCAAAGTATTCTGTAAAATGCCAGATGAGAGCTGGCAGACCTAATAGAGATGAGACGGGCTCAGCCCGAGCCCAATCAGGCTCAAATCTTAGACAAGTCTTTGGGCTCTGAGCAGGCTCGGATTCAAGCTAAAAGTTCCATTTATTTTATTCTTCACTAACTGGAAAATATAAAAGAAAAAAAAAAAAAAAAACTGGCAGTTGCTATATGGGAAATAAGCATGCTGTTTCTTTTGTAAAGAAAATATTTTGCAGTTCTTTGTAAAATTAGTTTTAAATAGATAAGGGATATTGTTATTCTGACACCGCATCTCCAATCTCCGCCTTGTCCCGTCTCCCATTGTGGTCAATACTAGTAAAATGGACACACCGTGGGGTATCCCTCCCTACTGAAAAAGGAAATATATATTTTATTTATTGAATACAATAATATCAGGGGTCGATCCAGGCAAAAATTGGGACCTTTTTCCTTCCCCATCTCAAAATTTTAATCTCTAAAATGGGCCCCTTCACAAAATTCAAATCTTTAAAATGGGTCCCCTCACAAAATTCAAATCTTTAAAATGGGTCCCCTCACAAAATTCAAATTCAGAAAATGAGTCCCTTCACAAAATTCAGATTTATAAAAACAGCCCTTTCACAAAATTTTGTTTTATAAAAATAATACTTTTGTAAAATTTTTCCATGTTTACAGTATTATTTTTAATGAGTGTCTGTACTTGTTTAATAAAATGCTATTAACTTGATATTAAACATTAGATAGAGTAATTGCTAGAATGAAAGGTTTCTTGCGGCAATTCTTTTTTTCACAAAAATATTTTGATTTTCACAAAAATAATTTGTTTTTCACAAAAATGGGCCACAAAAATTAAAACCTGGATCAACCTCTGAAAATGTTTTTGTAACAAATTTCTTGATCTATTTTTGCATCAGAAATTTCACACCTTTGAACACTGAATTTTAATGCTATTTCATAAAAAAAAAAAAAAAGAAAAAGAAATTTTATTCATTTTGAGAGCATTTTTAGTAATGCCATAATGATCATAATAGGTTATAAATCACAAAATAATCTTGCAAACCTTAGTAGCTTTGACTTTCCTTTTTCTAAATAGAACTTTTTTGCAACGGGATGCATATTATCAGAATGTCATAATGTTATACAGTAATCCTTCCTCCTTCATTATATTGGGCCTCATTATATCACTCATTCGGATAAATCACGCTCTTTTTTTTTTTTTTTTTTTTTTTTGGTCTCCTGACAGGCGTGTTATAAACAATGGGTTGCACTATAAATATATATTATATACATGTATACAGAGACACAGACATTATAATTTTTTTTAATAACATTTATAGTTATTTAAAAAGACTGATGATAAGAAAATTAATTTGAAAAAGAAAAAGGTATTTAATTTTACTATTGTGTAGTGTATGCATTGCGTACCACTTTCAATATCGGGCTCGGGGTCTGATCACACAAAATTTTTCGGGCTCGGGCGGGCTCAGTTCAAAAATGTTTCAGTCCCAGGTGGGCTCGGATTGCCAAAATAGAGCCCGAACTCACCTCTAAGACCTAACATGAAAGTGCAAAAGAGAAAGAGTTAAAGCAGTTAAATGTTTTACATAGTAAAATTAGTAATTCTTACAAAGCATTTAAAAAAAAAGTTATGTAAAATTCTTTTTTATTTTATTTAATCGCATAGTTAGAGAAGAGAAAAGAAAGAAGAGAAGAGGCAGAGAAAAATCTTAAGAAAGCAGAAGAAGAAGGTATATAACCTGTTTAATATTCTTATAATTTTATAATGCTTAAATTACTTTATAATATATGCATTATATATATATATATATATATATACAGTAGAGAGTCAAAAATCCATACAGCTCAGGACCAGAGGTTGTGCGGATTTTAGGGCCCATAAAAGGTGATTTCCACTTCGAATAATAAAAGCAAAATATTAAAACTAAACATATGCTAGTGAATAATAACACAATTTCACTAAACTATTAAATTATTGGGTATATAAGATTAACACTGAATACTGAAAATTTATATAGCAGAAACAATAAATATTTGTCAATTTTAAATATATTCGCATGTAGTTTTGTTTTAAACTATATTTAAACATACATACATGCATCTTTATTTAGATAATCATCAGTTCTTGTTTTGTAACACAATTTATTGTTCTAAGAATTTAAGTGAGTTCTTCCTTACAGTTATGCTTTCATCAAATAGCATTTAAAAAAATTAGTTTGTATACCTCATTGATATCATCAACATTTTCTTTTGATGGATTTAATATACTATCAATAATTGTTATCAGTAACTTGATTCTAGCAGTCTTTCATATTATTATTATTATTGTAATCATAAAATAAAAGTGCAGAATCTGTATTCAAGATTTTTTTTCAAAAATTCTGATTTTCAGTTATGTAACCTATTAATAATGAATTTCATTGTTTATATCTGACAAGCTGTGCGGATTTCGGACTTCGGTGGATTTTAGGTCGGCGGATTTCTGGCTCTCTACTGTATACTCGTATATATTTGAAAATCTTTTCAAACATTGCACAAGATGAAACCATGCATATATTTGATATTTTAGGAGCTGTTGAAGATGTCAATAAATTTAGTAGGAGATTAGTTAAGGTTACTCGTCAGCATAATGATGAATGTAAAGAGTTGCTGAAATTGATGGGTGTCCCATATATTGAAGTAATTTTTAATTTGATAATGTTTTATATGTAAGAATTTTTTTTTTTTAAACTTACAAGGAAACATTCAAAAGGTGTCGTCTTAAAAAATTATTGAAAAAAAAATATGTGATTTTACTCTTCATAAAACACCAGAAAGTGAAAAAACTATCGACTGAAATGAATTACAGCGACCACAAAAAATTATCAAAACTAAGCATTTTTGGCTATTTAGCGCTGTTAGGCAATAAGTTTGATAGCACAGAGATTGCCAAGTACGAACAGAATCGTGTTTTGCTTTTCCACCCAGTACTCAAATTCAATCGCCTAAGAGTGTGGAATCGCCAAATATGCTTAATTTTGATAATATTTTGTAGTCGCTGTAATTTTTTTCAGTCGATAATTTTTTCACTTTCTGGTGTAATATTTTTTGAAGACGACACCTTTTGAATGTTTCCTTGTTAGTCTAATTTATAACTTTTAAGAAGTTTACTACTTTTAAATAACATTAAAAATAGTAATATTTTATTACTTAACTTAGAATAATTTTTTATCTCTAATTGCATTTAAGATATTGTAGAGAATTTTTATTTTGTGCTTAAGCATTTTTTGCAGATTTCTTCACACACCATAAAATTAACGTAAGCACTACCGGTTTCGATAGCATGTGGCCTTTCCTCTTCAGGTGCAAAAATCATCTGCTACAAAAGCAAGGTTGTACCACAAGTTTTCTGCACCTGAAGAAGAAAAACCACATCCTGTCAAAAAAAAAAAAAAAACTATCAAATTTTGTTTGCAAAGATGTTTAAATGCTTTTTAAAATATGCATAAAACAAACTCAATGTGTTAAAAAAAAAAAAAAAAAAAAAATTCTTTTCTGCCTTCTAATTTTATATATATAAAAAAATTTCATTTTTCTGCATCATTTGAAATTTTATAATTTTCACTTATGCTCTGTTATTATGTATATCCAAATCAACAAACTAACCTGTACGAAGAATTTATAAGTTTAAAGGAAATAAAAAAAAAAAAAAAAAAAAAAAATTAACTATAATTTTCTTTACTGTGTGATATACGTCTTTGAATATATATCTCATTGTACATTGTCGGAAAGTGGGTGCAGTTAAAACTGTCATATTCCTTTAAACTATATTAATTAAAAACGAAGTGTTGAATTACTAAACTAAATACATGAAAAAACCTTTACTGACTTTGTTGCTTGCTGTTAAACTTTTCCACTGGGTTCCCGGTTCTCGTCAGACGGCCTCCTCTGTGCGTGACTTGGACTGTTGTGATGGTCTTTACCTTTCCAAACGTGGCGCCACATTCTGTCCGAAGCTACTGTGCCGCTGTCATTGCATGTATTCCTATTGGTTGCTATCTCTATGGATTTGCGGTACATTGCATAGTTATAATCCTCATAATTGGCTATTTTAGTTGTTTGTTCAAAATTTACATTAATATCTTCTTTGTAAAAAGAAGATATTAATATAAATTCTTCTTTGTATTAATATCTTCTTTTTTTACAAAGAAGATATTAATATAAATTTTGAACAAACAACTAAAATAGCCAATTATGAGGTTTATAACTATGCAATGTACCGCGAATCCATAGATATAGCAACCAATAGGAACACATGCAATGACAGTGGTGCAGTAGCTCCGGACAGAATGTGGCGCCACGTTTGGAAAGGTAAAGACCATCACAACAGTCCAAGTCACGCACAGAGGAGGCCGTCTGACAAGAACCGGGAACCCGGTGGAAAAGTTTAACGGCAAGCAACGAAGTCAGTAAAGGTTTTTTCATGTATTTAGTTTAGTACTGTCATATTCCAATCAAGGAGCATAAAATTTTATAATGTTGACTCTAGAACAAAAGGGCCGCTGGGGGGAACTCGATAAAAGGACACTTTAATACTTTCAAAAGGGGCACTATAATAATCTCAAAAGGGGCACTATAATATTCTCAATAATTCAAAAAGGGCACTATAACATCTTCATAATATATCACTTACAAAATGTAGCCCCCCCCCCCCCCCCCAAAAAAAAAAAAAAAAAAAAAACTTACTAATTTTTTTTTTATAGCAGCAATGTATCCAAGGTATAAATAAATAAACAAAATAATGAAATTAAAAAAAAAAAAAAAAATCAGATATTAAAAAAAAAAAAAAAAAAAAAAAAAAAAAGCTTGTACAAATAATATTATATCATAGAATGCACCAAGACAAAATCAGATTTTTATGAGAAACAATTTTGAAAAAATTTTTTACATTTTTGAATGAAATATATCACTTACAAAATGTAGCCCCGAATTTTTAGTTGCTATTTGGTATACTGAATATTCATTATTCAGTAATAATCAAACATTTAGTGCATGCCTATTCAAAAGAAACTTGTTTAATTACAAGAACAAGACAATTGATGTGAAAATAATTTCAATGCTATACTTTAAACAGATACAAAAATTGGATTTTTTTAAACAAAATCTTAAATTTTTGGAGTAACAAAAGTCAAAATAATGAACAATTTTAATAGTTTAGATATTAGAAAATGTAATAAAACTGAATCTACAATAAAATAATTGAAATTGTACAACATTAAATTCAATTTTAGTGCAAACTAACAGCCATGAACTTTTCTGAAACTTTTTTTTTCTTTCTTTCTTAAGATTATTGCTAAATATACCTCAAAAATCGAGAGTTTCTCGTAGAGGAGAGGGGGGGGGGAGGTAAAATTACGTTTTTACCGTTAATTAAATAAATATGCTATTTTTCCCGTATTTGACAGAATTCGCGATATTTTTACGACCGATTGCCGAAATTTTTAATTATTTCACTGCAAATTTACAAAATCTACTTTTAATAGCAAATAATTGCTAATAATATACTATAATTTTGAATCTAATTGATAAAATTCACTCTTCTTTCAACGATGATTCCTAAAATTCGCGATATTTTTGCGGTTAATTATATCGAAAATGGGGTTAATTATTAACGAAATATACAATTATCTGGCTGCTAATCGATGAAATTTGAGCCCTTTTTAAAGCTACATCCCCCAAATACCAAACTTTGCTGTTAATCGATGAAATACGCACTTTTTTCAAAACCTAATCCAGAAATATGTGAAAATTTACAGATGAATTAAAAAACACCGGATTATTTCACAGCTAATTGTCAAAAATTACGTTTACTCGGAACTAAATTATTTTTTTCTCCTAATAGGTAAAAAATTGCGCATTTTTTTTCAAAGCAGATTTCTGAAATATGCGATTATTATGCAACCGATTATCGAAACACGCTATTATTTAGCTATGAAAAATGCGTTCTTCTGAAAGCTGAATCTTAAATACTCAACTATTTTGCCAGTAATCAATGAAATTTGCATTTTTTATTTTATTTTTATTATTTTTTTTTTTTTAGCGGAATCTCGGAAATCGGGAATAATTTTGAAGTAGATTTTGCAAATACGGGATCGCTTACCCACTAATAATTAAAAAAAAAATTACGTTTTATATGCTATCATTTGACTGCTAGCCAATAAAGTTTTTTTTTTTTTTTTCCTCTAGTTGATTTCAGTAAATCGCGATACATTAGTAGCCGATAACGGAAACACGCAATCATTTCGCCGCTAATTAACAAAAATTATGTTTAATCGCAATTAATCGCTGAAAAAGGCTTTTGATGCTAATCGATGAATTTCTTGCTTTTTTCAAACATGATTTGCATTATACGTATAATTTTGTGGCTTTTTATAAAAATATGGAATTATTTTACAGCTAATTTTTAAAATTACGTAATCGTAAACTAATTGCTAAAATAGATGTTATTTTTCTAAAAATGTGTAATTATTTAGTCATAAATCAGCATTTTTTTTTTTTTTCTTTAATTTGATTACTGAAATGTCATTTTTTGCGGCTGATTTATAAAATACGCACTTTTCTTGACAAATCCATTTTAAATCCAACGATTTTTGTGAAAGTCCCATTTTCAGATATGAAAATTTCTTAGAATCACCCACGCACTATAAAAACTAAGTTATCGCGTATTCAGTTACCCCAACAAAAAGCACAGAAAATATTCTTTTTCTTTCTCCAACGGTAGATACTTGGTACGATAAAGTTTGAAATTTTCCATGATTTTCTCAGAAACTTGTATATTAAAACACTTAAGAAAGTTTCCTATTACAGAGGACAATTCCTCCATTAAAGTCTGACTAAATACGGTTTTCTCCAAAACTCGCGTGATTACGGCCTAAGACACTTTAGAAAGTCTCCCACGGAAGATAGCTCTTCCTGGTCTTAGATTCCTTGCGTAATCAATCGTACTTAAAGTTCAATAGCTTTGAATCCATTATTTTTATCAATAAATAATTAAAATAAACAATTTTTTTCGTTAGAAAGTATTATTTTTAAGCGAACCCATGAAGATAATCAATCATGGCAGTCCGTTTCTTTCTTCCCCCCTTTCAGCTTGCGGTTTTAATTAAGCACACTCTCAGCTAATGTAAACAAATACTTGTTCCCGTTCTGAGTCAGCAATATTTCGATTACGCAATGCCTAGCACTAGAATGTTTTTTTTTTTTTTTTTCTTTACTATTTATTTATGAGTATTGTACGATGAAGCATCTGGTTCTTCAGCTAGATTGCAAAAGTTAGTTTTGTTATTTTTTTTTTTTTTTGTTATTTATTTATTTATTTATTTTTTTTTTTTTTTTCAAAAGTAGTTGAAGGGCTTTCATAGATAAAAAATAAAATTAAAAGAATTCTGTTTATGCGGCAACTGTTGGAAATGCAAAATCAAAAGTTGATAAGGATTGGATCGCGATATGTGTGCAAGGCAAAAAAGAAAAGAAAAAAGAATAGTAGTTTTTTTTTTTTTTTTTTTTTCCAGTGTCTGCCACTATTCAGTTTTATGTATTCAATAAAATATATTTAGCTAGGTGGTCAAGGCTGAATTTGCGGAGCATAAAAAATAACTCGCGGAGTTTTTAAATTTTTTCGGAGAAACTTCGCAGAAATCGGAGCAGATGGGAACCCTGTGAAAAATACAAATAAGGGCCGCCGGGCGCTAAAAATGAGTTAGTAACGGGCGCTAGAAATGAGTTAGTAAGGGCTGCGGGGCGCAAAAATGTGTTAGTAATGGGCTGCCGGGCGCTGCACCCTGCTAAATCGGCCTAGAGTCAACACTAATTTTAGTCCCAAATCAATGTATTGAGGATTCTGTGTTGTAGTCGATTTTTCCATTAAAAAGACTTGGCACCATTGAAGGTTTCATATAGAATATTATATTTCCATATAATATTTATAAATTGAACTACAGTAAAAATGTTTAACACGGAACTGAGGAAACCGGAGTATTTTTTCGTGTCAAAAGATTCGTAAAAAAAGTGCAAAACTTATTAACATTTTCCATGTCGTCAAATTTTATTTTGTTTTCCTGTTAAAAACTACTTATAGGTTGCATGCATTGGAATAAAAAGCAAATTAAAAAAAAATATATTGTGCAATTAAATAAATATAATAAATCTTAAACATACTTCATGCTTGGTCGTGAATATTTTCGGCTGGGCGCCCAGCCGAAAATATTCACAACCAAGCATGAAGTATGTTTAAGGTTTATTATATTTATTTAATTGTGTATAAAATACTTCATTATAATTTAATTTTATTAAAAATATTGTGTTTTAAGAAAAAATCAGATATCTTTTATTGAAGTGTCTTTTTCAGCACTATATTGTACAAAAATTGTTTGAAATCATCTATTCTTTTATTCATATCTCCATTCATCTGTGCATCTAAATAACTATGTATGCTTTTAATATTTATTTTATTTTTTCATTTCTGAAGTGGTAAAGATATGAATTGCATCGTTGTTTCCGTTTTCGATTTGTCATCAGAATTTACATAGGTAGAATCACTTAAATTATGAATGATTTCTAAAATCTCTTTGCCTTTCATAATCGGTACTGTACACACATCATCATTAACTGCAACATATTGTAGCAAACATGGCTCTGAAAATCAAAAACGAATTTTTTTCGTGTTAAACGATTTCCGTTTTGTGTTAAATGAAAAATAAATGCATTATATGGTATAGTATACTGTTCGGACTGCTATATCATTTCATGTTAAGTGTTTTTGTGTCAAATGCATTTCATTGTATATTAAATTTGTTCAATAAAATATGTATTCAAGAAACAATTCTTGTATATTTTGATATATTTTTTACAGATTTGAAATCAATTTTATTTTGTATTTTCTCAGTTTGCATGTTTTCATGCATTCATGATCGGTAATTCATGATCACTAAGAAAATGCAATTTTAAGATTTTATATCTGTAAAAAATATAGCAAAAACCATAAGAATTGTTGCCTGAATATATATTTTATTTGAAAAAAACCTAATATAGTTCAATTCATAAATTGTCACATCCGTGAGGAAAATTCATAGCCAAGAGAGTCCACAGGATACTTTCTTAGCCAAAATAGCTAAATATCTAAATTAGAATTATCACAAAGAGTAAATAAAAAGAAAAGATTAAAAGCATAGAAAAAAAAAAGATATATAATAAAGATTAAGTTATACCGTGGTTTATTAAAATGAATATAGTATTGAATTGAGAAAATAAAAACCATGCGCACGAGCAGGAAAAAGAAAATGAAAAAAAAGGAAGGTGATAGAAAAACGGTTCGGTTTGATTTGGTTTCAGTATTTATTGTTTATTAGGATTTTTGAGGAATAGAATAATGGCAAAAAGACTTAATACTTTTCTGGAGCTTTTTAAAAAAATGAAGGTCTGGGCTGATATAGCTAATAGAAGAATAAATTACAGATAGATAACTCAGCCTGTGTCATTTCAATTTAAGTGAAGTGTGCAACATAAATATTAAATGGAAATATAAGCTTTTATATGAAACCTTAGAGGTGCCAAGTCCCCTTAAAATTATTGAGTTTATTGTATATTTAATATTTTATTTCACTCTCACAAGCTTTTTGTTTAAATCATGGCTGCATAAAAGTATGAATGTCTATTTAAATGTGATTATCAGATTCCTGGTATATTGCATCATCATCACAATATAATTTTTTCACCAAGTCCTCAGTATAGATGCTTAAAAAAAGTCTCCTCTAGGCTATTTCATGATAAAAGATCTCAGGGTAAATAGTAGTGTATTTTCTAGTTAATTATTTTGAAATTATTCTACATTTAAATTTTATCTGCAAAAATAGCTTTTAATATTCATATTGAAGATTTATATTATTCCATTTTACATTTTCTCAATTATTCTTCATCACAGGCCCCATGTGAAGCTGAAGCTCAGTGTGCATCTTTAGTAAAATCTGGTAAAGTTTATGCTACTGCAACTGAGGACATGGATGGATTAACTTTTGGTTCTGACATACTTTTGAGGCACATGACTTTTAGTGAAGCAAGGTATGTGCTTTTTTTTATTACTGCTAAAAATTGATATTTTTAATTGATTTTCCAATTAAGACTAATTTTCTTTTTAATAAAATATAAGTATTGTTTTGCCGCAAATTGCAACGAATTTTTAGCAAGTGCCTTATAACAGGGTTATTACACTACTTGGAGACCTAGAAAACACAAAGCATTTCAAAAATCTAGTAAAAAGAGGGAGAATGCAAAAAAATTAAATTTTTTTCTTAAAAACTTAGAAAAGACATGGAATTTTTTGTATGAAATTTTTAATTTCAAAATGGGAAAATTCAAAAGTTTTCAATTTAGAAAAAACTCAACTTTCACTTTTATACGTTAATGAAATAGTTGGTTTCTTATCTAGATAGATGTATTCAGTTTAAAAAATGAATAAAATTGATCTTATTTGACAATAGCATTAGCATATTTATTGATGTGAAACACATACTTTTATGAAAAACAAAACATCACATCACACTTGCACATCAGAACAAAAGTCAAAGAACATAAAAAGATATATGTAATTTGCAGGGAGAATTTAGCATTATTAACATATTAATTTCAATGCTTTGCATGCCACTTAGATAATGTTATGTTCATTTGAACACAATAAAAAATATATTTCCTTTTAGAATATTAACAGTGGCTGTTGCACGTAAAATCCGTTGTGGGTGCAATGTTCTCCATATTTCCATCCAAATTATACATCTGGGGATTACCGAAGCAGGGGTGCCATCCCTTACGTGGAGGATCAAAATTGTGATGACATGTCTCCACACCATCCTTTGTTCTTATTTTTAAATATTCCAATATTCTGCTATTTTTATGCCCAGTAGCAGAAACCGTGCAGTATAGCAGTGAACACTGCTGTTTGTTTAAGGCTCTGTAGATTAATTTAGCATTTCAAAAAGAAATGCCAAGCTTAAAAATACAAATGTAATTTTTATTGTCTTTAGATTATTATACTTATTGTATATTTTCAATTTATTAATGTGTTCTTTGTGCAGTTGCAAATTTTATATATTTTATGAATTGCTAATACAACTTGCGCTACTAGACTTAGCCGAGCATTTCTGGATCACAGACAAATTTTGTTTTGCTGTAGGTAGATACAGAAAATTTTGCTACTAGGTTTTTATCATCTGCAAGCTAATGTAAATATGTACATGTTGAATAAGTTTATCATAGTATTAATGTAATGTAATGGTAAATCTGAAATTTTATTTATTTTAAATATCTGCAATATTTGAATGACATAAAAGTAATGAAAATAGTAATCTAATTGTAAAAGAAATGAAAGTAATAATCTAATTGTAAAGACAAGAACCTCACATTAAAAAAATTGTTATTTGATCAAATCCAGTGGCGACTTGTGAGATTTTTTTTTACAGAGGGCTGCATCGCTGCATGTCTAATTGCGACTTAAGAAAAAAGCGAAAATGATTTTCCGAATAATCTATTTCAATAGGGGGTTTCGAGTTGTACAAGCCTAGACTGCGCAAGAAGCAATGAAAAACAGGGTATAGATAGCAATAGATTTAAAATTTTATATTACTAGACTTTCATTACGAAATTTTTTTTCTGAAGATTTTATTTTGTTAACTTTATTAATGATACTTTTCCACATCAATATATTATTCATCTGCATACTATTATTTTCTATAAGAAGGTATGAAGTACAGAGTATACATGCATAATTGTAAATCAACTTTCGCAGATTAAAAAAATATTATTATTTATATAAAAATAATAATAAATAATTTTATTACATACTTATGTAAATCTATGTCTTTTTGTGTCTCTTTAAAAGAATTATGAGTTCTATGCTCATTAAAACTATACAAATTGTGTGACGATTACCTATTACCTACCTACTAATTTTTAGTTCATATAAAGCAGTTGGATAAATCTCATTAGAGCCCATTATGGCTAATTGACTTGCCATTTCGAGGCACCATACTAAATGTTTATTTTCCATGCTATATGGAGTAAAATAGTTATAAAGAATTATTTCAACCATTTCTATGCTAAAAGTTCTTCGTGGATTGGCCTAAGAGTAAAATTGACTAGGCCATGATTTGATGACTTAACATTCCAATATTAATTGAGTCATCCTTGCTAGTACATGTTGGTAGAGTGTTTGGAAAGTTTATGAAATATATTTTTAGAAATTGGCCAAATTTGAACTTTTACAAGAGCAAAAAATGGATAAAACGTGGATCTGAATTAGGGATTTTTTTGCTTAATGTTCTAATGCACTACTACCTGAGCCATTCTGCTTGATATATTAGTAGATCATTGCCCATTGGTATATTAAGGCAAAGGTCCTAGGTTCAACTCCTGAACTAGTAAATTTTCGCTCTTGTAAAAATTAATTCGACCAATTCGTCAAAAATCTGTAGTATATAAATAGTTGAAGTTTCTCTCCTAATTATTCATTAGTATCTAGCAATTATGGGGTTATAAATAAATGAAATTTTATTTATGAAAATACATCTGTATTTATAGAACAGATGCAAAAAGAAAGTTTCCTACTTTCATAAGAGTAAATTATGTCAGTGTTATACAGATTGGATAGCTCAATCAGTACAGCATCAACATTGTTTGTTGTCAAAAGTCCCAAATTCAAACCCTAGCTTGGCCGTTCCATCAAAAATGTGTAGCATAAAGTGTAACTAGTTATTATAATATTTATCAATTTTTGTTGTAGGAAAATGCCTATTAAAGAATTTTATCTTCGCAAAGTTTTGGAAGACTTGAATTTAAACCAAGAAGAAGTAAGTGCTCTAAATTTTAACTGTGTATAATAGCAAAGAATAAATGTAATGCATCTTTTACCTGAAAATGTGAAGTGATATTGATATTTAATAACTATTAGAGTCTAATTTTACTAGTTACAGATATTTAGAATGAATTTAGTTTTCTAAGTATTTGATCTTATTTTTTTATTAGTCTTAAAAGAAACATTTATTCATGATTTTTATAAGTAGTAATAATAGATATGGTTTGTACAAACTTTCAAGGTCCTTAAAAACTCCTTGCATTCCAATTCTCCTTAATTGAGGACCCTTGCAATCCTTATTTTTTTTAACTGAAAGTCCTTGATTTTTAAGGTTAGTCATAATATTTAACATCTTTTTTTTTTTTTTTTTTTTTTTTTAAGGAACATTTATATAAATCAAGTGTGGTAACTAATTGTCTTATTTATTGTAATACCCCTCTTTCTGATTGGATGTTGAAGCTTGGAGCTGCATATTTTATCCATGAATAGAAATAATAACAGTAACAAAAGAAGTAGATATAATGTAAATTTAATAAAACAGAAAATATGATACATTGAAAGTGGAAGTATCACAATTGGAGACATAGCTGATTTGCAAGAAAAAACTGAAGATATTAATCATTCATTGAAGAAAAATATATAGATTTTTTCCCCTATCTAAAGAAGTTGATTAAAAATAAATAAATGAACAGCTTGATAATTGGTTTCAAGATGAATGTCAATATCCATGCATGGTATTTGTACTAACTTCAGGAAGCCTGTAGAAACTGCACAATCATTTGCCAAATTGCATCAATTTCAATATTATAAAGTATCACCTATGTAACACAAAATAAATAAATAATGCTTGGGTCACCAATACGCTGGATAAACATTTACTGTTTAGAATAAAACATAAAATTGGTTTTAAAATCTTTAATAGTTAACTATTTTATTTCTAGAAATGAAAATCATCCAGTAAGAGGATAAATTAATGGTATTGATGTCGAAATTGCACAGCAACTGTGCATGCCTATGCCAGTCTAATAATTTAGAGCAAGTGAGTCTTAAAGCTTCCATTTTAAGAATTTAAGATTCAGTTTTGAAAAATTTTTAAGATTTCTCTGTTTCTGTAAACTGTGTTACTAACAAAGATTATAAAATGTTTAATGCAAGTATGTATATATATATATATATATATAAAAACTATTTGAAGAAACTTTACTAAAATAGATAAATAACTAAACAAACATTTTGGGGGAAAAATAAAGCAAAATAAAAACATTGTCATAAATATAGATATATATAAGAAATCATAGGTATACATTTATAAAGTTCTATCTGAATGATAAAGAGTCCAGTTGCTTAACGAAGTAGTTTATTTCATGCTTAAACATCTATTCATTCAAGTTGGTTTTCTGAGTAAGCATGCAGAGAGTTATGAGGACAGGTGAAAGATGGTAGCACTGAACCCAGAGTGGAAATGGACGTGAATTATTTAGATAAAAGCTACTCATAAAAAAAAAAAATGAATCTCTTTTTGCACACAGCCACTTTTAAAGTCTTAATTTTTGTGATAACTGCCACACGGCTTAAACTTCTCCTACAATTTTCTGTTGATTATTTTACATAATTATGATATAATCAATATGTCTAATTGTTGAATTCCTTGGTGACAGCTTGTTCAGACACCCACACTCCCAAAATCATTAGAAGAAATATTTAGGAGTTCTGAGTTTTGACACAAGTAATTTAAAATCTGATTTCTGTCAGCTATTTTCAATTTGAAGTCATTAATCATTTATTTATGTAAATATTGTTTATCTAAATGCTTATATTTACTCATGTTATTACAGGAAATTATACTAGAGTATTTATATTAAAATATCTTTACTAATAGATCTATTTTACCAGATGCTATTAAAAAAGTAATTTATTGACTAATCATTTTAAAGAACATTATTAGATTTAATTCTGCATTATAAATTTAAAATAAGATTTTTACCTTTTGTTATATATATATATGATTTATAATATTATGTACTTCCTTTTTATTAGTTTATTGATTTATGTATTCTGCTGGGGTGTGATTATTGTGAGAGTATAAAAGGAATTGGACCAAAGAAAGCATTTGATCTTATTAAGACACACAAGAATATTGAAAAAATTATAGATGTTATTGATAAAAAGGTAAAAGTTTATTTTAACTTAACAGCCCTCTTCACTTACCGTCACCGGAAGCCCGAGCCAATGTTATTCTATGGGGAAATTTTCTTTACAAATAACTTATTAACTAATACATATTTTTAAATTCTGTTTTCACATTCTGAAAATTCCCAGCTGTTAATTTGACGGACCTTTTTTAAAAATGTATTTTTTTAATTTTTAATATTTTATTTTGAAATTGTAAAATGAAAAAAATTCACATATTGAAAATTTGTATTTTGCAGCTTCAAAATAAAATATAAAAAATTTAAAAAATACATTTTTAAAAAAGGTCCGTCAAATTAACAGCTGGGAATTTTCAGAATGTGAAAACAAAATTTAAAAATATGTATTAGTTAATGAGTTATCTGCAAAGAAAAATTTCCCATAGAATAACATTAGTTTTGGCTTCCGGCGGCGGTGAGTGAAGAGGGCCCTTAATTACTTGTGATATATTTTTATTACTTTTGTTTTTAATATGTGTTTATTTTACTAAATTGTATATTCTTCTTGTACTTTTTTCTTAATTATGCAATATTATTTGTCAAATTATATTTTTTAGACAAAAGATGTACAATTATGTTATAATTATTTTTGTTTTATCTAATTAATTTTATATATATACATTTTTTGATATCTTCTAAAAACTATGACTTTCTTTATTTTCATCACCTTAAATGTATAAACTAATGAATTCATGCATTAATTAGGCCTTAAAATGTCAATTACATGCTACAGATAGACTAAACAATATAAACTAGGTACTATGACTTTCTTTATTTTCATCACCTTAAATGTATAAACTAATGAATTAATGCATTAATTAGGTCTTAAAATATCAACTACACATAGACTAAATATAAACTAGATACTTAGAAGGATGAGTAACTCCCCTCCTCTCCCCAGTGACCTTCATAAGCATGAATTTCATTGATTGACATAGTGAAAATTGCATTTTTTGACAGTGAAATCATAATTCAAACAGAGCAAAATTACTGGCCCCTGAGGAATAATGTAAATTTTGATTTTTTTGTTGTGGTTAATCAGGCCAATTGTGTTCAAGGTAGACCTCAGCTTAGTAGAATGTCTTTCATGGGGGATCTAGGGGATATTTAATGTTATAATATATGTATTTAACACAATATGCCAATTAAGTGTTTCAGTTCGAAAAAATAATAAAAATGTTAAATCATCTACCTAGTGATGATTTAAAA
This sequence comes from Salticus scenicus, assembly GCA_963930645.1. Classification (NCBI taxonomy): domain Eukaryota; kingdom Metazoa; phylum Arthropoda; class Arachnida; order Araneae; family Salticidae; genus Salticus; species Salticus scenicus. The sequence continues at coordinate 18,127,453 of OZ005659.1, read as the reverse complement.
CTAAAATAATTAAATAATGTGGAGTTTTAATGACTCTTGTTTGCTTAAAACTAAATTCAAAACTGGTGTACAATCGATAAAAAGGTTATAAGACTTCTTCACACACCATAAATTTTAAGCCAGCACAACCGGTTTCGAAAGGACGTAGCCTTTCTTCATCAGGTGCAAAAAAACATGTGCTGCTGCCTTGGAGGAAAAAGCAAGACTGAAAGCAGGGCAAAAACCAGAGGGGGGGGGAGCAACACAAACAACCAATAGAAAGCATCATGCAATCATGCAGGACCAATCAGAGAGGAACACACAAAAACAAAAGGAGGGAGGGAAGGAATAATCAATTTTTTTTTTTTAATTTATTATTATTATTTTTTAATTAATTAATCTTATACTAATAAGTAAAATTAATAAAATTTATTTATTAATTTTTAATTAGATTATAAACATAATGAAGGAAATTATTTCATTGAATTAAACAAATTTTTCCAGGCTGTAAACAGCAAAGTGGAATCAGATTTTTCATTGACAATTTTATCACAATTAAGGTAAATAGCTAAATTTTCCAAAAAATCCAGTTCAGAAACGCGTTTGGCATGAAAGATAATTTTGGCACTCTTATGAAAAACCTGATTCCACTTTGCTGTCTACAGCCTGGAGAAATTTGTTTAATTCAATTAAATAATTTCCTTCATTATGTTTATAATCTAATTAATAAATAAATAAATTTTATTAAATTTACTTATTAGTATAATATTAATAAAAAATTTAAAAAAAAAAATTAATTTTTTTTTTTTATTATTATTATTATTATTATTCCTTCCCTCCCTCCTTTAGTTTTTGGGTGTGTTTGTGTGATTGGTCCTGCATGATTGCATGATGCTTCCTATTGGCTGTTTGTGTTGCTCCTCCCCCCTCTGGTTTTTGCCCTGCTTTCAGTCTTGCTTTTGTCTCCAAGGCACATGTTTTTTTGCACCTGATGAAGAAAGGCTACGTCCTTTCGAAACCGGTTGTGCTGGCTTAAAATTTATGGTGTGTGAAGAAGTCTTATCTTTTTATCTTGTTTGCTTGTTTACTTATATTTCTTTTTTTTTATGTGCCTTCACCTTTGTCAAATTAAAAATGTTTGTCTTTTTTTATTGTTCACTTTTAGAAATATCCTGTCCCAGAAAACTGGCTGTACAAAGAAGCTAGAGAACTTTTTAAAAATCCTGAAGTAGCTGATACTGACAAAGTTGAGGTAAGTAAATTATCAGTATTATCATGAATTTTAATTTTGTTGCAAACTCTTTGAAATCCATACAGGGTTAGAAATTTGAATGTTAAAATCAGGTGTCGTTGGCAATTCTTGCTGAGATATTTTTGCAAAATACAATATACTTTTGCAAAAGGCAAAAAAATAATAATAATAATAATAATAATGGCAGTTTAAAATTGTTCACTTATTTATTTCATAAATTATTTCTATTTATAAAAACTCTTATATTAATGTCATTAATCATTAAAACTAATAGAATTAATAATTAATTTTCTTCAAAATTATTCTAGAAGCTGCAGAGATAATTACTTTTGTTTAAATGTACTCCTTAATTATTCTGAATAATCTGAATTTAGTGATAGTTAAAAATGGCAGTTATATAAGAATTGTTCAAATAATTTAAAATTTTGAATTTTTATAGACTTGATCATCCGAATAATTTAGTATTCAATCAAACTGAATATTCAATAGTATGGCTGAATAGGCCGAATATCAAATATATACCGAATATTCAGTACATCCTTATGTTAAGATTTAAGAAAGTCATATAGTGCCCTTACAGAAAACATGGAAAAATGAGTTTTATTTCATTTCATTTATTAAGAATACAGGCATTAGAATCATATTTAATCAATAAGAAGGAATAAATGTTAAAAAAAAAAAAAAAAAAATGTTTTCTTTCACAGATTTCTTCTAAAGTAGTAAATTGTTCAGGTCCTATAGAACAGAATGGTATCAAAATTCAATGAATAGAAAATATTGATTCAAGAATTTATTAATTGCAAATGCAAAACTTTTATTGCTATTATTATGTTATGTTTTTATAATAAATAAAAGAAATAACAGTATATTGTAGCGTAAACGTTCTGTGGTGTAATTCAATAATTTGCAGCAATAAAATAAAACAGATTATATATTTGTTCAATATGACAATTCTTATTAAAAAAAAAAAATTAAAATAAACTTAATTCTCTGTATTAAATGACATGTTTAATAGATTTTATTGATGGTCTTTTTAAAAATATTACCCTAGGTTGAATCCTTTTGTAAAAATTTTCTATGTTTTCAGTATTATTTTTAATGAGTGCCTATATTTGGTTTAATGAAACACTATTAACTTCGTATTAGACATTATATAGAGTAGCTGCTAAAATAGAAGGTTTTGTACAAAACTTATTTATTTTATTTATTTATTTTCAGAATAATATTTTTTTGCACAAAAATGAGCTTCAAAAATTAAACCTTGATCAACCTCTGAGTACTGACCCCTGAGCTAGCCAAATTAATACTTGTTTATTTATTTTATTATTATTATTGGCAAAATTTTTAAATCTATATACAATAACAATAGCATTAAAATCTCTTGGTTAAAATAATAATAATAAATAAAATAAATCTTACATATTTATGAAATACATTGAAAAAATTATATATTTTTATTACTTGTTTATAGTTATCTAAGTATTTATTAAATACATACAAAAACTGCTTTCTATTATTAGAAATACGTAATTAATTACATAAATCTACTATTTTATTTGCTTATTTTCTGTTGTAATTTGAATAAATATTCTTGTACTTTAGTTGAAATGGAGTGATCCTGATGAAGATGGCCTTGTAAAGTTCTTGTGCGAAAGTAAAGGTTTCAGGTATTTTCTTCTTTCTTTTCTTTCTCCTTTTCCTCTTTTTTTTTTTTTTTTTTTCCCTCTTTTATGCTAACTACTCATAAATTTGCTTAATCCTAGATTGATATAATTAAAGAAATCTGGAAAGTGAATTTTATATGTAATGATCACTGAATAGATATCAATAAATAGAAGCATTTAATTCACTTAATCCTCAAAAAAGCTTTATTAAATTATATCAAAATAGTACAGTCGAACCTCGTTAATGTGAACCGAACCTCAAGGGAAATAAGGAATTTGTTCATGTTATCAGTAGTTCATGCTATCTCAGTAACTCTGAAACTAATCTTCATTTTAACAGGGATTGTGGAAACCCTTAATGTTAAAAATAATTCACATTAAACCTGTTCAATTAACAAGGTTAGACTGTATAAACATGTTAAAGATGTAAAAGGGATTGTATTTGTACAAAATTAGAAGAAAACTTTATATTAATTCTCTTTATTTGTTTACTATTTGTTTAGTAATTTATGCATTTTATGGTAATATTCATACTAGTATCACCCAATGGTCGAAATTAACGCTTCAAATTGCTTTAAAAATGTCTATTCTGTTAAAGCTGATAAATCAGTTTTTATTTTGCAATATGAAGTGAATTATGTCGACTGTCATTAAATGACTTTTGATTAAAAAATGTTAAGAATTGCATACTCTGCACTGTAAATCCACTGATCGAATATAAAAGCTATCAGAATTATTCTTAATACTGATTTAAATGCATCTTAAAAAAAAAATTATTATTCATATGATGATGCATATCTCTATGAACTTGCATCTCAATCCGACTCGTCCTGTTTCTTCTTTTGGATATTTCAGTAGCAAAGAATGAAGGAATACTGTAAATATCAAAACAATATATCAACAATTTGAGAAAAAATGTTTGTTTTGCAGGCTGATTTTTTTTTTTTTTCATTTTTCTGAATTTCTGTTGCATAAAGAACTTTTTAATCTTATTGGTGTTTCAGTGATCTTGTATCTGTTGCTTGGCTTAAAAGGTAGCGATTACATTTACCCAAAATCATGGGTCAAATGATATATATTTTTTAAGGGCATATTGTTAAATTATAAAAAGTTCAAAAATTTTAAATCAGTTCTAGTTTATGTCTAAATTTTTTTCAGATGTGTAAGCATAAAAACAACTGAGCAAAATAAGGTCAAAGTTGAACTATGAGAAAATTGTTTCACTTGCACCACCTCACCCTTCATAATTATTTTTATTTTACTTGATAAACTTTATAAGCTCATTAATTTGGTTTGTTTTTCTTCAGTAAGTTTAAAATAAAGCCAATAAAAATTATGAATGCTACTATCAAGATTTTTTTTTTTTTTTTCCTAACTATAACTATAGGGTAGAAGTATGCTTTTTTACATTGAATAAATCAAAAGTGAGATTAAGGGTGGAAATCCCTTTAGAAATTTCGAAAAATTGTTTTTTTTTTGTTTTTCATATTTCGAAAATATAATATACTGAGAGTATACTGGCCAGAGGAAAAATTAAAATATTTAATATTTATGGAGTTATTGCACATATAATTGAGCGCACCGCAGTCCACATATTGTAAACTAGTGAGCCATTCCTGAAAATATAAAAGAGCATCTCCTACCAATTTATCAATATTTTGAAGATGATTTACTCCAAAGACACTTGGGTGGCCATACCTAGAATGCTAACGAAAGTTTCAACATGACAGTTTGATGATTACCTCCAAAACACCTGCATTCTGGACTAAAAGTTGTTGAAATCTCTGGATACATTGCTGCTAGGATATTTAATGAAGGCTACATGTCCATTCTTAGAATTATGGATAAACTAGAGATAATTGTTGGCATCTATGCCAAAGTTTTCACCGAAAACACCGATGAGGAGCGAGTAACGAGACAGAACCAGAGGAGTCTTACTGGGACAAAATCAGCTCGTACAGCCCGAAAATAGCAGCAGCTTGAAGAAAACTAGTTTTCCGAGGAAGCTGAAGTTCTATTATATGCACCTGGGATCGCTGATTGATCGATAAGTCACAAAAATGAATCATTTTATCGTACTGAAACTTTAAATGTGATTATCTTGAATCTATATTTTCAAAAACTGCTCGTGCTGTAACTTATAGATCAATTTGGCTGAAATTTTGTGAGGCATTTCTCTATATCATTATCGGAAGGATGAACCTAAAGTTTTAAAGATTTCAAGTAAATAAACTACTTTTTGAGGATAAAAAATGTAAAAAAAAAAAAATAGTATAAAATTTGAACATTTTATTAAAAAGCGTACTTAATTTTTAATTTTATACTTTATCATTTTATAGGTTTATCCTTCCCATGCAGGTGTCAGAAATAGAAAGTAGTTTTTTTTTATTTGTTTCAGATCAATAGAAAAAGCGTGACAAGTGCAGCACTTTTGGACCTCGCACCAGAGACACCCAAAGGAAAATTTCACTGAGCCACCATTTTGTAAAAAAAAAAAAAAAATTGTTTTTATATTTTTCAAAGTTCACATTAAAATGATGTTAAAACTTAAAAATGATCCAATTATTTTATTACCTTTAAAAACACTGTTGAAAAAGGCTCATTTTGAAGCATCTAAAGGGTTTTTCCCCCTTAAATATTTCAGTATACAACTTTTTAAAAAAGGCCAGAAGAATTAATACAAAAAATTACAAACCTAGAAAATATTATGTAATAGTAAAAGATTACATATAATGCAATATTTTATTGTAAAAAATGCTGAAATGTTTTTATAACATTTTTCACATATATACACTTCAGATTTTTTGGCTTTTTACTAAACTCATCCCAGTATTTTGCTAATAAAATAAAAGCATATTTAAAAATCATACTGGTGGCGATATTTCTCAAAATAAATTAATTTCTTTTTAATATAAAAATACATTGATATTTTTAAACTTGATTTTCAAGTACTTCATTTATTTGTAGATCTTGTAAATATAAATCTTAATAATAATTATGAAAAAAATAATTAAAAACTTTTTTTATAAAATAGAAAAAATTTCTTCCTGCCACGAACTAAAAAAAGGAGGGGAAAGGTGGTGTCTACTAATTCCTTTACTGAAATAACTAAATGCTCACTGTGTTATTAAAATTATTCAAAGTTTAATATTATATATATTATCTTGGCAACAAGCTAACGCAAAACAGCAAACGAAACTGGCATCGCCTTTTACAGCATAGCTCAAAAGAGGGCAGTCAAAGAGAAAACTCCCACTAAAGTGCCACAGAAGAAGGGAGGGACCCCTCCCGAAAGTACTGTGGTAAAACTAAGGAATCTTAGGTGAATTTATTTCGATAGTATATACAGTAGAATCTCGTATGACATGCTCCCACAAAACGCGACGAAAAATCTGCGACTATTCCTCATACAACGTGGTAAAGTCTCGTATAACGTGTGAAATAAAGGAAGCACGTGACAACATCTTTTCTACTTTCAACCTGTTCAAGGAAGGATTGCTCCGTTACTATGCCAACACCCAATGCTTTTGGTCTCATTGCAGAATGAAATCGTCTGGTCAATGTATGTCTCCTGTTACGCACAACGTATCCCCCCGCATTATACGAGAGTCTACTGTATAGTTATAAAGCTTCTTTCTTTTTAAATAAATAAAGTTTAATATTGTATTTGTAATTATCATTATTATGAACACATAAATACACTCAGTCCGCATATCTTAAAACTAAAACAATTTGTTAGCTGTCCCATTTTTCTTTGTATGTGGCTAACAATTTTTAAATCCCTGCATCAGATGTCGATGTGGGGTTTGAATCTTCTAATATAACTCTAATTATTCAAAGTTTTAATTTTATTAATAATGAAGTATGATTCTAAGAAAATTTATTTTTCCTTTACCTCCATTCAATTTTTTTCTTCATAATTTATTTTAGTGAAGACAGAGTTCGTAATGGTGTTAAGAAATTACTCAAAGCTCGCCAAGGAAGTACACAAGGTCGACTTGATGGTTTCTTTTCTGTTTTACCTAAAACAGGCCCAACTAAACGAAAGGTAACATGTTTTACTGTAAAATTTATTTTAATTTATTGGAATTTTATTCTTTTAATTTAATTATATGTATATTGTAAAATATAAATATACTTTATTTAATTTGTATATTTAGTTCTTTAAAATATATCCTTATACAGTGAAATATTGATCTATCTTTCCTGTATAAATTGTTTTATTTCTATGGTCCCTGCACAAATTGTATTTAAATGATGTTAACGAAACCCGTATTCATCATGCTTCAAAAAGTCATTTTCCCGCATTCATCATTGTAAAATTCTTCTCCTGACCACTTATTTTCTCATGAAGGTCAAGCGGTACCATATGGTATACAAACTGGATTTACTCCTTCCATCCTAAAATAACTCTTTTCCCCATTTCCATGGAGGATCAAAATTGTGATGCCATATCTCTGGACCATCTATTCATTTTGTAATTTCAACATAGCAGGAAGTAACTTCTTCAGTAATCCACAAAATTCTTTTGTGAAATACGTTTATATGCGAAAAAATTGTGAAGAATACCAAACACAAGGGCAAGAAAATGGTGAGGATGCTAATAATGTAGATGAAGAGTGGTTGCGTCTAACACAGGATGCAATCTAGTACAAAATTTAGTGATAATATTTGCATTAATCAAGACGTTGCGACATACGGTATCCTAAATCATAGAAGAAATGTGATATTTCAAAAAATGAAAATAATGGCAAAAAAACAGAGGATAATTTTCACTCAGATTATGCACTTAAGACATTTGAAAATGCACAAACTTTTATATATATGTAGGATCTTGGCTGGGCGTCTAGAGGTGCGACTTCGATAACGAAACGTTTATTGGAAGACACACACAACACAAATTACATATAAAGATTAATATAATAGCAGACACTTAGATGAAACACTATGCCTATTCAGAGATGCCAATTACTACGGTTTGTCCGTAGTTTTTACGGAAATACGGCAGTAATTACGACCTTACGGACAACATATAAAAATTACGGATTATACATTTAAAAAAAATCGCGGATATCGTTCGTTTAAAAAAATGAAACCGTATTTACGATCGACGATCAAACGTACGACGGAAGCCTTCTGATTCCCAATCTTTCTGCATTCACAACATAAATGTCAATATTCACTTTAAATTTGCTTTATAAGATTCTAGGAACTATGAAGAAATAGAATTGTTTGATATTTCTTGCTCAAGTAATTTTTTTCACCTCCCTTCCCCCTCCTCTTTTCTTATATCCAACTACTAGCGATAGTCGATTAAAAGTTCTACCGAAACCTTTTGTTTCCCAGTCTTTCTCCATCAGCAATATGAATGTCAATATTCATTTTAAAATTCTTTTATTAGGTTCTAGAACCTATAAAGGAGTAGAATGGTTTCATTTCTCAAACATCTATTTATTTTTTTACTCCCCCCCCCCCCCCCCCCCTTTCCCATCTGCAGCTAGTGATCAAGAAATGTCTATTTATAGTAAACAAATATTGCGTGTATAAGATAACCAAATTTCTTTAGAGTATACAAATAAATTATTTTGAGTTTATATTTTCTGAATTTTTTTTTTTTTTTTTTTTTTTTTTTTTTTTTTTTTTAAGGTCAAATTTTATTTATAATTTTAAAAAGTAAATGACAAAAAGAACTTATTAGTTTAATGTATAAAAATAAATCATTTTTGAGTGTATAACATTTAAAAAATATTTTTTTTTTTTTTTTTTTTTTTTTTTTAATTTGAACTTAAATTCACATCAGACCGACTTACCAGACTACTGACAAGTACCCAAAACTACTGAAAATTTACTTGTCTACCACTGAAAATTTTCCTACAAGGTTGGCATCTCTGCCTATTCAATAGCTTAACAACCATCAAGTTGCTCAAACCATCAGTAGATTACTACAAAGATACACTGCAGCACGTTCTCGTGCTATAACAAAATGTAGAACTAAAGTCCGAGCCTCTTATGGCTCTTATTATGCACATGAAATTACAGAAAATGTTATAAATATAAGAGGAACAAAAAATCCAACATAAAATTACTGATTTTTAAATAAATTTTACTACAACATTGATTTATTTCTTTGACAGTTTAGAAAGTAACAAACTAGTTTTTATTATGGTATACTGTATACATTATGTGTATTAATTCATGAACATTGTTTTCTTCGTGTTTAGACTTTAACCCACATTCGTCATTTTCCGCTTTCATCTTTTTTTTTTTTTTTTTTCTCACACACTCTGTGAAAAATGTAGGATTGCAGTTCTATTGTATCTGAAAGATTTCACCAGGATTTTATATTAATTTTTTTACTAGGAGGGATGCTAATTGCTAAAAATTGCTTTTAATTTTTCTTCTCTCACTCTTTCAAAATGATAAATAAGTTCTACCCTATTTTTCTGGCTAATTACTGAAATAGGCATTTATTTTGCCACTGACTGACAAACATTTATGCTTCTTTTACAAGATGGATTCTTAAAATATATGATTATTTCCCTAAAAGTCAACCAAATTTAAGCCTTTTTTTTTTTTAGTGTTTCATTGGCCAGTTTTTTTTTTTTTTTTTTTTTTTTTTTTTTTTTTACACATTTGCAGACCTGCCAACTGCTACGAATAATTCGTAGTTGCTACGAATTTGGGTCGTAAACTAGAGGTCTGCACGGGCCGAAATTTTCAGGCCCGGGCCCGGCTCGTATGAAAGCTTTGCTTGCCCGGCCTGGCCCGATTCAAAAATATGTAGAATAACAAAAAAAAATGCATGCCTTTATATGAAAAAGATTTTTAGTATGTGCTTTGTAGAGGTTTTATATAGCGAAGCAATAGAATGTTCTTTAAGAAAACTGCTGAACTTTTACAAGATAATTATATGTAAACAGAAATTCATTATTATGGGCGTACAGAAGGTACAGAGACAGACAGAAAGTCAAATCAAAAATATTAGTATTCATCAAACAATATAGGAAGATATTTAAAATGGTTAATACTTTAAAAAACATTACTTATTTACCTTACATAAGTCCTAGTTACTTTCACAATACTCATTTCAAGTGCCAGCGCACTCGTCTTCAGGTGAAATGTGACACATCTTTCTACTGTTGTCGTCGGGAATCATCGGCGTTGTTTCTTCATTTCTCTTCATCTTGGTGGATTGCTTGATTAATTGGCTCCATTCTTTTGGGATTCTTGCATGTTCGCGATCGTTGACTGCCATGGGGTTAGTAATGATCTCTAGAGCTTCTCTTTTGAGGGCATAACTGTGATTATTGTAGTGGGCGATTTTATTAGTATGTATGCTGTTAATATTAATTGGGTTATTGAGGTGAGCGGATGCAAGCGCGGTAGATTGACGGTTATGATTTAAGTCGGATTTATGTTCTTTTTCACGGTCTAATATTTTCCGTTTAGTGACACCGTTATAGCAAGCGCTGGAGTTATTAGTGTAGTTGAAATCTATTTTATAAATACCGGAAGTGGATCTATTGTCAATCTTGTCTTTATCGTTTCTAATATGTTGAAAAATATTTCGGTTAGGTTTAATTGGAATGTTTATATTGTGTTTTTTAGCGGCATTTTTTATTTTTATACTTGCTCCGTTGTTGAAAGGGATAGGGGTAGTGAATTTTGGTTTTTCTTTTTGGGCGTTACTAATTTTATTAAGGGTTTTAATGCGTTTTTTATATAGTTTGTTGATAAGGTTTTTTGGGTAGTTAGCTTTATAGGCGATATCTTTAATATATTTAAGTTCTTCGTTGAGGAGGGTTTTATTGGAGCAGATAAAGATCGCGCGATTTATATAAGATCTTATAGCGGCATATTTATAGGGAAGGGGGGTATGGCAGTGTTTATTGATGATTTAGATGCGAGGGATAATAGGGGCGAAGTTGTTATTAGATGGTGGAGTATTGTGGGGCCAGTGTCCAGTTTTTAGTAGATCTTTAATTTTAGCGTTTAGTTTATTTAATGGGGAGGTTTTAAGTTTTTCAGCATTTAATTTGTTTAAAACTAAAAAATCATTATATCAATAAAAATTATAGCCACCTCCTTAAACAATTTGAAATAACCATCACAAAGAAAATAGTAAAACAAAAATCCGGTAACTATAATAAGCTTGAATCTGAACTAAAAGCCACCACCTCAAATGAAGACTTTAAACAAAAAATTGAAAAAATATTAGCCCCTATTATCCCTCGCATCTTCGCTAAGTATAAAGACCACAAAAATCCCCCATCTTTACGTCCCATAGTTAACAAATCAGAAGGCCCTACATACTTTTTAAAACGATACATGAAAAATATTTATCAAACTCTTCTCCCCCACTCCGACGTTTCTATAAACTCCAACGAGCAATTCATGCAAAAACTTCGCGATAGCAATATAAACTCTGATGATCTAATGTTAAGCTTCGACGTCAAAGAACTTTATCCCTCCATAGACACTACCGAAATTGCAAATATTGTTAATGAAAAAATCGTAGAAACATACGGCGATAATAAGATTAGCGAAACCTTAATCCGAACCAGTAACTTGCTCCTTAACGAATCATACTTCCAATTTAATCATGACATCTACAAACAAAAGCAAGGCGTTCCCATGGGATCGCCCATTTCAGGGATCCTCGCAGAACTAAAAATGAGACTTATCGAAAACTCCGCCATTAATATTATTAATAAAACTAAAATCTGGACTCGTTACATTGACGACGTTTTTACAGTTTTACCGAAAAATTCCGACACTAATAAAATTCTAAACGATCTCAATAACCTCGATAAAAACATAAAATTCACGATGGAAAACGAAACTAACAACACATTGAACTACCTAGATATTAAAATAACGAAAAATCCAGACAATACAATCGATACTACTGTTTACAGGAAACCAACAGCCAACACCGAAATCATCAATAAACACTGCCATACCCCCCTTCCCTATAAATATGCCGCTATAAGATCTTATATAAATCGCGCGATCCTTATCTGCTCCAATAAAACCCTCCTCAACGAAGAACTTAAATATATTAAAGATATCGCCTATAAAGCTAACTACCCAAAAAACCTTATCAACAAACTATATAAAAAACGCATTAAAACCCTTAATAAAATTAGTAACGCCCAAAAAGAAAAACCAAAATTCACTACCCCTATCCCTTTCAACAACGGAGCAAGTATAAAAATAAAAAATGCCGCTAAAAAGCACAATATAAACATTCCAATTAAACCTAACCGAAATATTTTTCAACATATTAGAAACGATAAAGACAAGATTGACAATAGATCCACTTCCGGTATTTATAAAATAGATTTCAACTACACTAATAACTCCAGCGCTTGCTATATCGGTGTCACTAAATGGAAAATATTAGACCGCGAAAAAGAACATAAATCCGACTTAAATCATAACCGTCAATCTACCGCGCTTGCATCCGCTCACCTCAATAACCCAATTAATATTAACAGCATACATACTAATAAAATCGCCCACTACAATAATCACAGTTATGCCCTCAAAAGAGAAGCTCTAGAGATCATTACTAACCCCATGGCAGTCAACGATCGCGAACATGCAAGAATCCCAAAAGAATGGAGCCAATTAATCAAGCAATCCACCAAGACGAAGAGAAATGAAGAAACAACGCCGATGATTCCCGACGACAACAATAGAAAGATGTGTCACATTTCACCTGAAGACGAGTGCGCTGGCACTTGAAATGCGTATTGTGAAAGTAACTAGGACTTATGTAAGGTAAATAAGTAATGTTTTTTAATGTAAATTATCGTCCTATTAAGAAAGTAATTAATATGGTTAATACTACTAAAAATGCACTTTCAAACATTTCCTCTTACATATCGTAATGTATCCTAATCTTTCACGTGATCCGTTAAGCAAAACGTTAATGCTAATCCAACCATATTCAACAGAAAAGGTGCTTTTGCACATGCTAAAAATGATGCTACTTTCGTCCAGTGCACTGGAGAAAAGAAAAAGGAGCCTTAGAGAAAAAGTTACAGCAGAAGGATTTTTATAGTCTTCATAACACCTATGCCTACAGACCATAGGACACAAAGCCTTATACACAGTAACATATCTAATTTCTTTTGTTTGTAAATGTGCGCAAACTAGTAGTGACATGCATACTATTTTGAATAGGAAACCATCTAATATTACTTTAAATAAAATATATTAATTTTGAAGACATGCTAAAAATATTTGTGGAAAATCAGATTGCGAACAGACAGACTGATAAGCAATTAAATTGATGTTACAAACATTTTTTAACAAAATTAAATTTTATGCGACATATCAACCTGTAAAATTATGTAAAATAAATAACTGAAGAAATATTTTATCATTTTCCTTTTTTATTGATTAACGAGGAAACTAGATAAAGATTCGGGCCGACACAGCCCAGAAAAAATTTCATCCAGGCCCGGCCCGAGCATACACAAAAAAATTGAGCCCGAGCTTGGACTGAACCCGGGACCATGCAGACCTCTACTGTAAACTACGATGCTGCAAAAATTATCTCAAAACTACGAATTTTTATCTAGCACCAAAACTGCAACATTTCTGACTATGTTTTGCCTTTCAATTTTCAATATTTCTCCATCCATGCCATAAATGTCAATTTTCCTTTTAAACTTGCTTTATTAGATTCTAGAATGTATAAAGAGATAGAATTGTTAAATATTTTTTTTTTTTTTTTTTTTGTGCCCCCCCATCCCCTAACGATCGACAAACAAACATCTTGCGAAAGCCTTGGGATTTCTATTTCCTTATTCTCTTCTTATATGTAAATACCTACTATGCTTCCTATGTAATAACTTATGCTGTTACTAATGAAAATTACTTTATTCTATAGTCATAGGCAGGGGTGAAGAGATGTTGAGACCTTTCAAATTTCCCCCAATCACATTTGAAATTCCCCTCGGTAATGCAAAAATCTATTTATTAAATAAAGCTATTTATCTGTGTAAGTGTTTAAGAGAATAAGTATACACTGTGAAATAAAATAGAAACAGCTGTTAGTTTATATTATAAACATTACAAGATTCGTTTTTTCACCATATTGTTATTTAGACTGACATTTTTATTTTCTCCTTAAGACTGTTCACTCCCTCTTATGATTTTCCCGTCTATAGTCACCAAATCCCATGTAAGTCTATGGTGAAGTTTGTTCATAGAATTAATCATTACCTAATTAATATTTTTTAAATTCTGTTTTCACATTCAGAAAATTCACAACCGTTAAATTAGTACTCGTTTTCTAAAAATTTAATTCTTTATTTTTAATGTTTCATTTTGCAGCTAAAAAATGAGAGAAATGCATTTACTGAAAATTAGCATTTAAAAAATAAATTTTTTTGAAACGAGTACTAATTTAACAGATCTGTATTTTCAGAATGTGAAAATGGAATTTAAAAATAACAATTAGGTAATGTGTAATTCTATGAACAATTTTACCCATAGAATAACATGGCCTTTGAATGACCTTTACGATCTGTGATGCGCACCCCCTTAAATAATATTAAAAATTTATCTCGAACCTCATTCAAGTGTTCAGGCATATTCTATCCCCAGGTTATAAGAAAAAACTACTGGATTCACGAAAAAATTTTATCTCCAGTTTTTTTATGGATTAGGTTTTGAAATGTTCTGAACACAATTTGACCATTTTTAGAACTTGTCTGTTTGCGTGTATAATAGCAAAATTTTCTGAATACTTTATCTGAAAAGCAGTGGATAAAAGTTAATATAGGTTTATACTTACAAGGAAACATTCAAAAGGTGTCATCTTCAAAAAGTATTGAAAAAAAATATATGTGATTCTACACTTCAGAAAATACCAGAAAATGAAAAAATTATTGGCTAAAATTAATTACAGCGACCACAAAAAATTATCAAAATTAAGCATATTTGGCTATTTCACACTGCTAGGCATCTGATTTTGAGTACTTGGCGGAAAAGCAAAACACGATTCTGTTCGTACACGGCAATCTTGGTGCCAGCAAACGTATCGCCAAATATGTTTAATTTTGATAATTTTTTGTGGTCGCTGTAATTAATTTCAGTCGATAATTTTTTCATTTTCTGGTGTTTTATGAAGAGTAGAATCACATATATTTTTTTCAATACTTTTTGATGATGACACCTTTTGAATGTTTCCTTGTTAGTTAGGCATAAACGTACATTGGTACTGATTAGCTTTCGAAATATAGGCTGCATTTTTTCTTTTTAAGTTATTCCCATGCAAAAAAAAAAATAAAATCTTAAACAATGCGTGTGTGTTTTTATTTCTTTTTATTTTTGCTAAAAAAAAATAAAAAAAAAAAGAAAGAAAAAAATAATAATAAAAATTATACAGACACGACATTATTTCATTATTTAAAACATGAAAATCTGACATTGACAGATTTTAATTTAGTGCCAGAGGCCTACTGCTAAACTTGTTAATATCGACAAATTCTTCTTTAGTTAATTCGTGACGATCTAAATTCCATGATAAAGTTTTCATTAAATCAAACCAATGTGTTTCAGCTGCAGATACTGTAACAAATAACGTTGGAAGTCCAAACTGTCTTATAGCCGCAAAACAACGTTTTTTCTCTTTTTCCCAATGAGGGGGAGGTGTGCCTTGGGGGGGACTCATGTCAAAGGTGTGCCTTGGGGGAGAGACTCATGTCAAAGTTGTACCTTGGGGGGGACTCATGTCAAAGTTGGGCCTTGGGGGGGACTCATGTCAAAGTTGGGCCTGGGGGGGACTCATGTCAAAGTTGTACCTTGGGGGGGACTCATGTCAAAGTTGGGCCTGGGGGGGGGGGACTCATGTCAAAGTTGGGCCTTGGGGGGGACTTCATTCAATAAATCCCCATTCAATAAACCGGCTGAAATAGGCCCTTAGCACTAATTAAGAGTGACATATAAAAATTTGACAACGCTGTACCGACTGAAATAGGGGTACCTTGGGGGGGACTCATGTCAAAGTTGGGCCTGAGGGGGGACTCATGTCAAAGTTGGGCCTTGGGGGGACTTCATTCAATAAATCCCCATTCAATAAACCGACTGAAATAGGCCCTTAGCACTAATTAAGAGTGTATTATAAAAAATCGACAACTGTACCGACTGAAATAGGCCTCTAGCACTAAAAATAACAGCAATGTGAATACAGGAAGAAAAATCTGGTTTTAATCAAAGATGCATGTACATCATCTGTAATGCATCCTTAACCCGTTAGTAGTCGCTAGTTGGTCGATTTGCCACCCATCCTTCAGTTTTGCCAGATTTTTTTATTCAATAGCCACCAAAAATTTTTAGAAGTGGCATTTGATATATATAAAATGCGAATAAAATCAAAGAAACGTTGATCACATTTTTTAAAATTATTGGTGCGAGTTAAAAAGTGTGCAATCTGTAATAGGTTAAAGTTATTAAATTAATGATTTGATAATGAATATGCCATCCTAATTTTATAGTTTGTTTTAAAATTATGTGCTAAAGAAGAAAGTGAGAAAACGGGTTTTTTCCTTAATTAGTCAAATATTAATTTTGCCCCTCTAATAATACTGAAATTTATTACTGCCTAATCATAAAAAACAAATATATATATATATAATAATGATTTATTAAGCGTAGAAAAGCCAAGCAACAGATACAAGATCACTGAAACCACAAAGACCAATAAGAATGATTTTTTTTCTTTTTTATGTAGAAGCTCAGAAGGGTTTGTTTAAGATTTCTTAATGATCCAGATCCAGTGACATAATACACTATCGCAAAACTTCACAACTCTACAGGAATACATAATTTAAATAATTAAATAGTAAATATCATATTGAACAAAATTAGAGAAATAATATAATGACAAACGGCAAGATTTTAGTTTTAAAGTAAACTTATTTACACATTTTTAATTCCTGTCTGCATCTTTCAGTATTTAGAAACATCATCATTAATCATTTATTTCGAATTGATAATTTGTATTAAAAAAAAAGTATAAAAACAAGAATATTAATAAACTTATCACAGCCACTGCTAAAATGGGTTTTCTAATAACTTTGTATTTTCTATTTTATATCCATAACTCTGTTGGTACATATATTTAAAAAATAAAATAAAGAGAGAGTGCACTTTTGTGTATCCTTAACTAGAAAAATCATTTAAAAAAAAAAATAATAATAATAATAATAAGGGTGGCGGTTGGGTGGGCAGATGTTTAATTATGGAGGATAGGTGATGGTGTTTGGCAGGATGGGAATGTGAAATTATATATAAAATAAAAAAGCAGAAAGCATGTTGCATTTATCTTATATTAATATGCATTCTTCCTTTTTATGTTTAATATTTCATTATTATATAAATATATATATTTATTTATCTTTTTTTTTTTTTTTTCAATAATAAAAACTTACTGTAAAATTGCACATTTCTGTAAAGAAAGAAATAGGATTAGATAAAATAATAAGCAGTTATTTTTTAAACTGCTGCTGTATTTTATTTCTATTTATAAACATTATACTCAATATCCTTTATTTCCAGTCTGAAGAAAATGGCCATGCTAATGCAAAGAAGAAGTCAGCAAGAGGTAGAGGATCTTTTAAACGAGGAAAATAAATATTTAGACTGTTGCTTATTTGTATAATACTGTGCTTCATTATTAAATAAAATTTTATCTTATATAATGTGTTGTTATGAGTAATTAATTATGTATCAACCATTTATCATTCTCAAAAGGTAATCTATGTTTTAATTTTTGAAGCCCATTTTCAATAAAAGCAAAATATTTTTGTGAAAAAGAAAATGTCAATTAATCTTAAAATTCTAATCATACTATTAAACACATAGTAATTAATAATTTTTATTGTTGCTTCATAGTTTTATTATTCTTTATCTGCTATGAAATTTTGCTTTTTTTTTAATCCATGTGAATCCTATTCTGGTCTTGGCAAGCTGGGGGAGTGTTGTGAAACTATTTTAACCCCACAGGCAAATCACAAGTCTTGCCGCCTGCCTCCTTCGTTCCTTTCTTAAGTTTCTTAAATTATTTTTTCATAAATTTTGTTTCAGTTTAAGTTTTTCTGTTAAGATTTTGTTGAGTTAGTTTATTGTTTCATTTGTTAATTAATAAATTTGGTTTCTTTAAATATGTGTATTTCATCCTCTGATAATTTTTTTTCATCTTTGTGAGCTTCTCCTACATAAAAAAAAAAAAAAAAAAAAAAAAAAACTTTTCATTGTTATTGGTCTTTGTGGTTTCAGTGATCTTGTATCTGTTGCTTGGCTTTTACTGCGCTTAATAAATCATTATTATATAGATATTTAACATGAACTCTTTCCAAAATCCCCATCAAAATGAAGATTAGTTTACTTATATGAAGATTAGTTACTGATAGCATGAACTACTGATAACATGAACAAAATTTTTTATCCCTTTGACTGTATACACAGTCTACATAAACATTTAATATTAAATTAATAGTGTTTCATTGAACCAAGTATAGGCACTCATTAGAAATAAAACAACATGGAAAAAATTTATGGGAGGATCTTTTTTATGAATTAGAATTTTGTGATGGGCAGTAAAAAGGCCGCAAGTTTCAGCTAGATTGACTCCTAATTTTTGAAATTTTTATAATACTAATGAAGTATTTAAATTCAAATATTGCTGTGTCTAATCTCTTGAAATCAATTCCATTGGCTAGTGCATGAAACAAGAATATTTTTTTTAATTGAAATTTTAACTTTTGGCAGAGTTGTATGCAAAACAATATAAATTTTCGTTCATTTTACCCCACATATTAGCATTCTAAAATTAGTTGTAATCAGGGAGAAAAATCCTGACTTGAAACATTAATTAATTCTATTTTGAACAAGTGTGCAAAATTTTAATAAGATTGGTACATTAGTTCTTGAGAAATTGTGTTCACCATCTAGTCTATTTAGTCTAGACAATAGAGGATTTTACTCATATACTTTTAACCCGTGACATTTTTGAGATATTATCCTTTGGACATATTTTCTGCTGCTAAAACAAAATCTTGTCAGAATATCTAAACTTTTGAGACAGTATTATTATATATTAATTTACAATAAAAATTTAAATTTTTCTACTTGGCGTAAAAAAAAAAAAAGACAAAAATAATAATAATATATATATATATATATACAAGCAGGGTTCCCACCAAGTCACCTTTTTTGTAATTGGTTACTAAAAGTTAATTTTTTCAGTAAATGGTCATTTAAAGTTGCCTATTTTAGTAATAATGCCTATTTTGTCACTTATTGGTTTTTTTTTTTTTTTTTTGAACCATCAAGAAATATCACAGTGTGAGATGTGCAGTATGCATACTCATAGTCAAAGCATTTGAAATAGAAACCAGAAGCAGCACAAGTGAATTGGAGTAATTCAACAGTGATTGAAAATTGAAAGGGAAAAAACTGTATTTGACCTTGTAGGTTGCAACATATCACTGATATCACATGTGCTCTAGCTGTTACTACTGGATACAAAGAAGTCTAAGATTTAATGTCCATTCTATGGATTATATGACATTTGATAGAGAAATTCAAGCTTTAGTATACTTGTTTAATAAAAATCAAAATTACAGTGAAATACATTTAACACGAAAACGCTTAACATGAAAAATTGGTTAACACAAAATAATACAGCGGTCCGAACAGTATACTATGCTATTTAATACATTTTTGTTTCTTTTAACACGAAAAAAAAATCGGTTTCGATCTTCAGTGATATGTTTGCTACAACAGAGGTGCCAACATTTTAAGTTATTCTGAAGCATTTTTAGACCCGCCTTTATTTCCGTACCACTTTTTTCTTAAGAGTATATTTTTTTCTTATTTTATCATAGTTATATATTCAAGGAAAATAGTCTATAAATAAAGTGGTACAGATTGTAGGCAGGGCTAAAAATGTTCTGGAATAAGTTAAAACATTGGTAACTATGCTACTACATGTTGCCATCAATGATCATGTGTTTATAGCACCAACAATGGGATTTTTGACATTGTTCATCATTAAAATAATTCCACTTATGTAAATTTTGATGACAAATCTGACAACTGAATCAACGATACAGTTCCTGTCCCTTCTGCTTCAGAAATGAAGAAAATAATGAGTATCCGCAGTTATTTAGATGTGCATTCAAATTCAGAGATGAATAAAATAATGTATGATCTCGATCAGTTTTTGAACAATATGGTACTGGAAAAGAAGTAAAACATGTGATTTTTTTCTTCCAAAAACAATAATATTTGTACTTGATTTTTATCCTAATGGATACAAGTTAGTAGTAGTATTACAGGAAATGGAAATAATAATTGACGACATGGAAAACATTGGCCAGTTTTGTACTTTTTTTACGAATCTTTTTACACAAAAAAATATTTCGGTCCCCTCAGTTTCGTGTTAATACTTTAAAAGATTTTAAGTTATTCAAAATTAAAGATCTTATAGTATGGCAAAATAAGGCAATATTTTACCTGGACTTTCTTTATAGGGATTATTGCATGGAGATGTATGAAAACTAAAATACGAAACTGACCATAATAAAATTAATCAACAAATTAGGTTAAGGGCCCTCTTCACTCACTGCCGCCAGAAGCCGAAGCTAATGTTATTCTATGGGAAATTTTTCTTTACAAATAACTTATTAACTAATACATATTTTTAAATTCTGTTTTCACATTCTGAAAATTCCCAGCTGTCAAATTGACGGACCTTTTTTTAAGAATTATATTTTTAATTTTTTATATTTTATTTTGAAGCTGCAAAATAGGAATTTTCAATATGCGGAATTTTTTTCATTTTGCAATTTCAAAATAAAATATTAAAAAAATACAATTTTAAAAAAGGTCCGTCAATTTAACAGTTGGGAAATTTCTGAATGTGGAAACAGAATTTAAAAATATGTATTAGTTAATAAGTTATTTGTAAAGAAAATTTCCACATAGAATAACATTGGCTTGAGCTTCCGGCGACGGTAAGTGAAGAGGACCGTTAATGATCGAAGCAGAGGGAGGATGGCCTAAGGAATTGGGCATTTCAGTTGAGACCATGCCAAGTGATCAGCTGAATTTATTTTTTTGAATATGAATATAGTATGCCTTATAGTAGAAAATATATTAGAGCATAATAGACTATTTAGTTCCCTAACTAGTTAAATCTTTTTCATATGAAGAAAAGGATTTCAAGAATTAAAATTCTATTGTATCTTTAAAATATCATTAAAAAAAGATAAAAGAGCTATTAACTTTAAACTGTATATTTGCCTTAAAATTTTAGCCCCACCAGTGACTGAGAAGCTTGTTCTAAAAACTGAAAGATGGGAAGTGAAAGATTTGGTTCCAGGCCGTGTTTGTTAACCACCTATCTGATCAGTTTTCCATGGTTTTCTCTGAAACGCACATAAATATGGGCTAGGATCTCTTAGAAAAACTCTCCACTGAGAATATCATCCAGGCCTAGGATCTTAGCCTAGTCAATTGGCTGTGACCCACCTCCCTATCCTACTTTTTAACCCATTATAAATTGCAAAATGCTATGAACACAAAACTAAAAGTTTTTAGAATTGTAAATAAATGTAAGTAAAAGAAAAAAAAATATTTTCTATAACAAATACAACAAAAAAACAAATAACCTACCCTAAAACATTAAGCTGGAATATTTTTTACTTCATTTTATAAGCTACATGTACATCAGAACTAGAGAAAAACTGAAAAATCTTTTATCATCTAGGGTAAGTGCACCAGTGATTGACACTTTGAGCAATTTCTGATGCTTTTAATGTTCTAGTCATCAGAAAATATTTTTAGAAATCTTAAGTTAGTACATATGGTGTGAAAGACATTCAGAACCACATATATGTTAAAATATGTACATTTGATAATTATTTTTTTTATGAATTTTTATTTGACACCCACTCAATGTTCCAGTAATTGACACTGCCAGTTTTTAATTTTATCAGTAATTGGCCCCCTATGTTCCAGTATTTGACACTGCTAGTTATTCATTTTATCAGTTATTAGCACCTTATGTTCCAGTGTTTGACATAAAATGTTAAAATTCTAAAATGTAAAATATGATTTTATTATTTTTCTTATCTATTCATTATTTCAGGATAGATGTCAATTACTGGAGCCTGCCAATCACTGGAGCACCTACCCTAAATAATCCTTTACTGTTTTCGTAAAAAATAATTTTATGTAGTCGGAAATATGTTTTTACTTTCTTCTGAATTCAATAGAAGAAAGTATTGAATTCGTAAAAAAATTGACTTCCAGTTTTAAACAGATTTACACAGTTTGAGAGGTCTAGTACATGATTTGGCCATTTTTAGAAAATGTCTTTGTGTGTGACAAAAATTTTGTGGCGACTGTATCTCTGTAACTGCTGCTCAGAATTGTATATAAATTTATATGTAGATGAACCTTTACCTAAATTAGTGCTTATCAACTTTTGGCGTCAACTGCTCAACAGGTTTCACCAATTTCCGCAATTTAAAGGGAGGCTATATCTTAGGTTCTATTGCGTATAATCAATCAAAACTTGATATATAAGGTCATATTATGCTGATTCAATTTGAATGCTTATTGGCCAACAGGTGGTGCTGCTATACAGCGATTTCTGCAATTTAAGGGAAGGCTATATCTCAGGAACTACTGCACAGAAGTTCATATAAATTGATATGTAGATGCACCTTGACTTAAATTAGTGCCTATCAACTTTTGGTATTAAACGCTCAACAGGTGGTGCTGTTATACAGTGATTTCCATGATCTATGGTGAGGCTATAATCTCAGGTTCTATTGCATATAATCAATCAAAACTTGATATGTGAGAAAATCATTATGAGACATGCTGTTTCAATTTGAATGCTTATCGGCCAACAGGTGGCACTGCTATACAGCAATTTCTACAATTTAAGGGAAAGCTATATCTCAGGTTCTAGTTCGTGTATCACCAAACAAAACTTGATATGTGAGAAGGCTGCGAGTGTTATGCTGATTCATTTGGATGCTTATCGGCCAATAGGTGGCACTTCTAAACAGCAAATTTCCCCGATAACGGGAAGACTGTATCTCAGCTTCTATGGAATATAGCTGTACGAAACTTAATATGTGAGATAACCATTATAAAAACACATAATTTAATACGTTATTTATAGACAATAAAACTGTCTTTGGATATTTAGTGTTAGATTTCTCTCTAAGATGAAAATCATTTGCATTCATCATGTTAGATAATTTTAATAAATAATAGTTTAAATAAATCATTTGCAAGGTGATTTTGTATAGGAAAGTCTTGTGGTAGCCACTAGGGCTGGATTATTTATCAATATATCCCCAAGTATCGATATTTTTTAAATATCCCGATAACAATATTTAAGATTTTGCTCAGCCAATATATCCCTTTAACGATATTACCAAATGCGCACCTACCGCGCGATCAACGATATACCGATAAGTACCGTTAAATGCAAACCACAGATTAATAGAATAATGCTTCCGCGCTAGCGCGCATCACGAATGGAACCCGAATGAAACCCGAGCGAAGGAACCACAATCAGCGAACGAAACAAAATGAGCGCGCAATCTTATATCTTATACTAATACCCATTCTCTTATTTTTCTCCCATCCCTCACTGATAAAAAAAAATATATATATAACTCCACCCCAAACGATCACTCCCCACCCACAATGCATATACTTCCTCTTCCTTCCTGCGTGCGAAACCTCAAATCTAAAATATCACTGCTTTAATAAGTCCACCGCATAAAAAAAAATAAATAAATAAACAGTATTTATTGAAAGCCATCTGCTTTTACCACAGTATATTCCATACCTTGAGTATATTGACTTACCACAGTATATTGATACATTCATGCATTTACTGACGCTAAACGATAATATGAAAGAATTTATACTACCGTTAGTATTTGATAATATTGCACATCACTTTTCGTGGATCATAGGTGTAATACCACAGTAACCAAAGCACAGACAAGGCATTGATATTGGTTTATTTCAAAGTATCGATAACTTCTGGCTAATAAGATGCGACCTTCAACATCTGTTTAGGGTCAGTGATGCCAGATTGGGGATTTTGTCCCCATTTTAGGGGATTTTTGAGGCTTCTGGGGACTTTTTGGGGGAATTCTAAAATTTTTGAGGACAAATCTGGGGAGTTCTTCAACTTTCTGTCAATGTTGGCAACGTAATGATTTATCCCTACGACCAGGGATTTTCAATAGCTTTATTGTTATTTGGGGATTTTTTTCAAAAATTACTTTCATTTGGGGAAAAATCTGAGCTTGAATCCACTTAAATCTGTTTGATGTTTTCTTTTGTAAAATTATTTTCCCTTTTTAGTAGAAATCAAGTTGGGGATTTTTTCGAAAAATAACCCTGATTTGGGGAAATTTGAAGACCTGTTTGGGGAAATAATTTTCGACCATCTGGCATCACTGCTTTGGACTGTACTTCAGTCAGATAGCTCTCCCTTTCTCCTTTCCCATGTTATCCAATGGGATTTTCGTTGCTTCGTTTTATAAAAATATCTCATTCAAAAATGAAGTTTTTCGAATTCTGTTTTTTGAATATTACTCTTTGAACGGGTCGCCTTTTAGCTTGATGAACAATTTTTCGAAAAAATTAATTTAAATATTTTATTTCAATAAGTAAATTATGGACTCTAAGTGTGGACCTCTAAGTAAAATATTTAAATTTATTTTTTCGAAAAATTGCTCACTAAGCTAAAAGTAGTCCTGTTCAAAGAGTAATATTCAAAAAACAGAATTTAAGCTAAAAGACGACCTGTTCAAAGAGTAATATTCAAAAAACAGAATTCGAAAAAGTTCATTTTTTAATAAAATATTTTTATAGAACGACGCGACAAAAATCCCATTGGATAACATGGGAAGGGAGAAAGGGTGCTATCTGACTGATGTAAAATAAAGTTTTATCTTCAGTAATTTTACAGTGACAGTTTCTTTATAGAATTATATAATATTGGATAGTTTATTACTTTTTTTTATGTAGCATTTATTTTTTCTCTTTCCTTTTCCTTCTTTCTTTCTTTCTTTTTTTTTTTAAGCCGTACATGTTAAATAAAATTGGTTTAAATGCAAAATGAGTTACTTTAAGTAACAAAATGAAACTTTAACATAATTTTGTTTAAATAATATAATTTTTATACTGACAATGTATACATATATATAATATATATATAATTCAATTTTCAATTGTTGTGAAACTATTACGAATGTGAATTGAACACATATACATTTTTAAAATATGATTTGGTATGCAGATACAAAAATAAAAATGACAAGTAACTGACATTTAGGATGCATATAAGAGTTTTAAGTAAAAAATATTACTCTCTACGACCAAAAAAGGTGTATCCAATGGCATTTCTTAACTATTTAAAATGATTTTCCTTTTTATTTAATACCTACATCTTAAGACAATTTTTCTTAAGCTTTGTTTTTAGTAGAATTATGAATTTTGATATACTTGGTACAAATAAAACACAGAACACATATTAGCTGTGTTAAAATATGATTTTAAAATAATTAAAGCTTAAAACGGGAAGAATAGAGGATAAACTATACAGAGGTATACTAAAAAGCAATAGTATAAGTTATAAGAAACACAAAATATTGATTCACTTTTTATGCATTTTTTTTTTTTTTTATGATAAAGTTATGGTAGTAATATACCAGAAAATACATGGAAAACACTCTATACTTGTATACTTTAAAATTCGTGTGCATATGTCTTTAAAAAATAACAAATGTCTATTTTTTCCTATCTTGAAAGAAATATCGCAATATATCACTAATATCGATATTAACTTGGTGATATATCGCGATATTTAATTTCTGATATCGTCCAGCACTAGTAGCCACAACATGCTAGTTTTTGGTCACTTTTTCTTTTCAAATAGTCACTTATTTTGAATCAGTTTCTTGGTACAAGTTTGTTATGATTTGTTAATTTTTTTTTTTTTTTTTTAGCAATTTGTAAACCTTTGTGTCAAATTGCATGTTTATCCTTTTGAGCAACCAATATTTTTTCTGCATTTTAGAAAAATGTTTTTTTCTTAAAATATTTCAGTTTAGATTAGGTGTGATAAATTTGTCTGATCATACAACATAAATAAGTCAGAATTATTTTTCTGCATAATTTTATTTTAAATATAACAAAAATGTATAAGAACAAAATTTAACATTTGCCTGAAGAGAAAATTCAAGTATAAAAAACCTCAAAAATTGCAGTAAAAGTCACTAGACTACACCATCAGTCAGATTATCCCTCCCCTTCTTCCATCCTATCAGATTTTTGTTGTTTTGTATTATACAGATATCTTATTAAAATAAGTTTTCAATTCCACTTTTTCATTAAAAATATTTTATCTGGGTCAGCAATTTTTATTTCAAATATAATATAAATATATTTTTTACTAAGCTCAGGGCTAAATTATATATAATAAAAAGCAATTTGTTCCAAGAATGGAATTTGAAAAGCTTCATTTTTGAATAAGATATCCTCATGATAAAGCAACAAAAAATCCCATATGATTACATAGGAAAGGAGAAAGATGAATCTGACTTAAGTGCAGCCTTAAAGGTAAAGCTGGATATAGCTTTTTAAAAAAAATTATTTTTTAGCTACGGCTGACAACTGATCTCTTATGCGACCTAACCCATGCAACATTGTATCGAGTTTTTCTTTGCTTAATTCAACATTCAAAGTTTGATATCTTTCTTCATGTTCTTCTGGAACTGCAGGATTATATACCTAGAAAAACAAAAAAAAAAAAAAAGTATAAACATTTTATATTTGGAATTATTTAAGATTGAAATCAATTATCAAATTTATTTGTCTAAAAAAATAACTAAAACTTTATTACATACATATATAGAGAATCTTAGCATCAGGTTCTCAAACTCTTA
This sequence comes from Salticus scenicus, assembly GCA_963930645.1. Lineage (NCBI taxonomy): Eukaryota > Metazoa > Arthropoda > Arachnida > Araneae > Salticidae > Salticus > Salticus scenicus. The sequence goes on along the minus strand of OZ005659.1, from coordinate 18,100,544 downwards.
AGGTAAGAGTAGAGGCATTGACTATGTTGTATTAGAAAGGGCCTCGGATTAGTAACCTATTTGTTCCAGAACATCACATCCTCACTAATCCAACAATCCATTCACCAAACCGACATTCCACTTCCACCAAAGTAGGTTTCCTCCACCTCCCCCTGTTGCCAAGAAAGCGATTATCACCAAAAGAAGGCACCCATCTACCCAAAAACCTGTTGTGGTGTTTGCAGAATTTTTCTTCACAGCCAGTATAGAGAAACTACTTCCTATCAGTACTTATGAGTAGAGGTGAGTCAGAATCTTAGAAAGCAGGGCCACAAATGACTACTTAGGGCTAAAGAAGTTTTTGAAGCATTTTGTCCCTTTAACAATATCAAGAGCATTCTGACATACATTGCACTAGCTACTTTAAATTCTAAGACATACCCAGGATTTTCAACAATGTTTAGATGTCTATGTACTAAAGATGTAAGGCCTGTACATATCAGAACTCTTGGAAGACACTTCAGTTACTTAGACATTTTAAGACATTAAACATTTCTTCAGTTCATTATGTAAATTTTATTGATATAAATTGGTTTAAAAAATACATATTCACTGACATGATGAGGATGACCTTTACATTCATGTGTTTCTGTGTACACTACTGCACACTTGTGTCATTTGCAACCAAGCTTTCTTGTGTGAGTTTGACTCTTACTGGTGCACCTTAAACTCCTATAGAAATTTGGATATCTGGTGCTGAGACATCCTTTATCTACACAGAGAGAAAGAAAAAAAGTGTTTATCTTCTTACAAAGTCTTGAAATTCTTATAAAAAAGGAGAAAAATTGATATAAAATAATTTCTATGCATCTATTTAAATCAAATTTTGTTCTATTATGGCATATTTACTGTAAAGAAATCTTGGAGATATTTTTTAAATTAAAAAATTTCAAGGAATTCATTAGCAAATAGGAAAAATCACATATAGCAGAGAATTTTGAAAAGTTTGGTCAATTTTTTAATTTGCTTTCTTGTTTGTCTGTCTGTTTGAGCTGAATTTTGAAATTGATTTTAATATAACTTCCTGATGAGTTTATAAACTTGTAATTTTAAACATAGCTCAGAACTGCTCAAGCAATAGGATACGTGTCCCTGGCCTAACTCCAGTTAAAATATTTCTAATTTTTACTCACTTCCTATCATCTGACTGAGCTAAAACTTTGCATCTTCGATGACAATATCAGGGATGGAACACGGGCGCAGAATTCACACCGGAATCTGTTTAAGAAATTTCTCCACCTATAATATCGTTGATTCAAGAGGTAGAAAATTTTCTTATATTGACAGTGGTATGAATTATGCGCCCGTGTTCCATCCCTGCAATATGCTCAAGCAGAAACAGGCTTCGGGGAAACCCAGTTTAAAGTATAGTTTCAAATTTTAGCACTCTTTTTATCATCTGAGATGAAATTTTGCATACATCTATAATTCTGATGATAATAAATGCTCAGGCAGAAGCAGGCTTGGGGGAGGAAGCCCTGGACCTCGGACTTCAATAAAAATTTTGGGTTTTGATCACTTCCTACCATCCAATTGAGAAAAATTTTCACATATGTATAACTTCAATGACAGTACATACTCCAGCAAAAAAAGACTTAGGAAAAGAGGAACTGGGGAGCCCCAACTTCAGTTAAAAATTTGATTTTGAATTTTAACTTACTTCCTGTCATTGATTAAGCTGAAAATTTGCACAGAAAATAAAATAAACCCTAAATTTGCTATCTATTTCTGTCATAATTTTATAAGGATGTTTAAAATTGATTATAAAGTTTCTCACATGCAAGACTAAACATAAAATATAATTATTTAAATAAAATATACTTTTTTTTTTTTTTTAATAAAAAGTTTAAAATAATCTCTGCAAGCCACACACAGATTTGTAACTTCTACTAAAAAATATTTTTAAATAAAAAAGGATTTGCACTAATAATCAGGCCTTAATAAATTTGTAAGTAGTAGTACACCATCTAAATTTTTCACAGGGTAGAAGATAACTGTATATATATGAAAGATATAAAATATAATGGATAAAAAGAGGTAAGAAATAAATTAATATTTTTATATTTTAAATTATTGTTTTTACATTCTAGGGTATTCTTTTTAGATGGCAAAAAGAAATTTCATATTAGATTATAAATTACTCTAAAAGTATAAAAAATAACAAACGGAAATTACAATCGCGATCATCATCATTTGAAAAGAAATAAACAAATTAATCATTTAAGTATTTTGATATCTGGAAATATCCTATAAATAAATTTAATGAGCAATAGAAAAATATCTGAGTGCGGGAAAGATTCAATTAAAAGAATAAAAGATTTATGATTCTAAATTAAGGGTTGATTACTTATGTCAAAAAGAAAGCAATAAATAATTGTATTAATGACTTGGCGAGTAAAGAGTCATTGGGGTGTTCCAGATGATCTAGAAGAAACGAAAGTACAACAAATGGGAAATAATGGGTAGGTGTTGCTATTAGAGAGGTAGCCAATTAAAAGAAAATGGGATGGGTTTAGAAAAATGCCAAATAACACCAAAAATTAAGGGTTTAAAAGATGGAACTCGCCAAAATTCAGGATCTTTCTTGATTAGCTCTTGCCAGTAAAAGCTAGCAACTCTGTGCCACCAAATTTGAAAGTTACGTGCGAGGTCGGGCACCGACAAAGTCTGGTCAATGTAGCGGGACCGATTTCAAGACCCCACCAGTCTTCATTGCCTTAAAAGATTCGGATCCCCAGCTCTGAAATGGATTTTAAATAAAGACTTTTCCAGTGAGCCTGACTAGATTATTTATGTGTTCCACAACTGTCACCTAGGAATACATCACATATACTTATATATATTTAATGTGTGAAATTTTTTGTGCAAAAATTGAGAAATTTATAATTTTTGTCTTTCAGCTACTGTACTTGCACATATCTTTCTGGATGTTCAGATCGTTATTTGTTTATTTTTAACTTAAAGAACCATGCATCAATAGCTTTTTACAGTTTAAAAGAATTAAGGGCTTTTTATCTGATCAACTATAAGCTCATACAATTCAAATGCTTTCAAGAATATTTTTTATTTATTCATTTTGCAAATTTCAGAATTAAAATAAGAAAAAAATTTAAAGTGGAGGTGATATTTTTTTTTGACCATATATGTTAATTCTTGCCAATCACTTTTTTTTTTTTTTTTTTTTTAAATAAAAAGTTACACATGTAATAAAAACTGACGAAATGAAATTTTTAAGGTTTTGTCTTAAAATATTTCCAATTTCACTAATATATGTGTAAACAATAAAATTCTTAAGTTGAGCTTTAAATATTTAAAAAACTGAAAAAAGAAAGAAAATTTCTGTTGTTTACCCCACAAGCTCAGTTGTTAACTATGACCTTTATTTTCTTATATCCATAAATTAAAGACATTGACCTACAGATTTGAAAAAAATTGACTGCCAAAAAATATAAAAAATAAACCATAAACGAATAAAAATTGATTAATATTTCCTACTGTCAATAATTTTAATATAATGATCAATGTTATGGCTAGCAATAGCATATATTTTAACAAAAAATAAATAAAAGTTAAATGTATATTTAAAAAAAAAAAAAAAAAAAAAAAATCCTTATATTAAAAACAGAGATTTTAAAACAGGAAAAAATGCTTACCTTTAAATTTAAAATACAAGTTGGCTCACTCATTCTGGCAATTTTTCCTGAGGCCATTTTCAAATCCACTCTCCAATCAAACTCTGTTAATCTAGGAACACTTACTGAAACAGAAAATATTAAAATTTGTACTATACATTGATGAAAATCCATACTGCATAAGGGAGAGGGGGATGTGTCATTCTACAGTAATTTTCTACATATTACAGCCTATTAGACTGAGACACATGTTTTAAATGAGGTTTAAAATGGATTCTGAACCACTAACGAACATCCATGCCTAAACTGGGTTTCGAATTCAGCATCTGGCAATTTTGTACTGTATGGAAATAAATTTTCTAGACATTTCTTTTTCACAATTACCACGACAAATTTTTAAAAAATAATTAGAAGAATGTGCAGTTTGTTCAAGAATATTACAAATAGTTATAGACACAGAAATAATAAAAACATTACATTAGAATTGAAAGCTTTGACCAAATGTTTTTAGACAGAGTGACCAGGGAAGAAATGAAATAAACACACAGTTTAACTAATGAATTTATCAATATTTTTTTTTAATTTTCAGTATTTATTAGCTTTTAATTATACCCACATAGCGCTCGCTTATTTTTCTGGCAGATGCTGTTGCCATTCTCCATTCTACAAATGACACCGAAATATGTGCTACATATGTTAGCATATCATATATACAGATTTATACATGACATAAAACTTTATCAATATGTATAAAAATTTTAAATCCATAAAGACGTCAATTTTGTCAGATATATAAACAATTTGATTTTTTTTTTTTTTTTTTTTTTATACTTACATGTCAAGAAATATAATTCTTTTTATGCCAGGGAGAAAAAATGAGCGCATAAACTTTTTTGGTATCAACTTCATGTGCTTTAAAACTAATGAAAGTTTTTTTTTTTTTTTTTTTCATATTTTAATCAATTTTAAAAAATCGAAAATTGGACTTTGAAGTACATCAGAAGAGGTTAGAATGGACCTCCATGCAAAATTCTGTAGCTCTGCATTCAGCCCTTTGAATACAAAGCAACCAATACACACACAAACACACAGGCATCTTATTTTATTATATGTAAAGAATATATATTTATTTCTTAATTACAAGCAAAATATAACCTTATACGTACATCATGTGTGTCAATCACCACATGCACCAAATTGCATGGCAATCGCAAAATATGCATTTTAGAGATTAGTCTATTTAAAAAAAAATATTGTAAAAGAAATCTAATTTAGTCAAATTACACATTTGAAGCATTAAATTTTTTTTTTTTTTTTTTTCAATATTAAATACTAACTATAATTTATAATAGTAATTAAACATTAATACTTAGAATAACCACAAATATTTTTGAATAAATTATATGATTAGAAAAAGAAATATTTTTAAAAAGCTATAATGAATATAAAATTTATTATTCAGCCCAACAAGCCTCCCGTAAAGACCGCCATACCATAAGAGCAGTCTCATTAAATGATACGCCTGCTGATGAGAATGAAATGAAGAGAAGTTTCGCAGAGATCTTAAAGAGATTGCGCAACCTGGAAAATAACATAGAAATAAAGGATCGGAAGATAAAGTGCTGGGGCTGTGGAGGGGATGGTCATGTGAAGAGGAACTGCCCCGTACGACCAACTATAGGAAATCACCCGGCTTCACCATCACTGCAGGGAAACTAAGAGGAGGCCATCTCGCGGGGCGGAGGTTGCCTAAAATTAAAGAGCCCCAATTTACAGTATTTCATGTTTCATCGATGAGTGGCGGCGATAATGGACTTCACGCGTATGGCCAAGCCAACAACGCCACCTGCCGGATGATTCTGGACACGGGAGCCAACGTGACCATCATTAAAACGGATTTGGCTCAAGAACTAAAAGAGAAGATCATCTGGATGCCGCCCTGTGTTAAACTCCAGACTGTGACCGGAGACGAAATCAGAATATATGGGAAAATGAACTTGACTATCACTTTTGGGAATGCCAGTTACCATCATATGGCATATGTGGCAGATATAAGAGATCCTTTAATCATTGGAATTGATTTCCTGAGAAAATTTAACTTTCAATTGGACTTCAAGAATAATGAACTGCATTCGAGTTCGGAAGACATCGCTGTGTTCAACACTGAAAATCAAGACATTCAGACAATTTGCCAGATAACAGCCAAGTCTGAAATTTCTATCCCTCCACACACAGAGACAATAGTTTCAGGAACACCACCTACAAAGCAATACTTCCGCTATGGACTGATTGAATACCCGAATACAGACAATAGCCCAAGAGGAGTTCTGGTAGCTTCATCTCTAGTTGATCTCTCAAAGAGTACTATTCCTGTGAGATTCGCAAACATCAGCGATAAGGTCCGAACAGTGAAGAAGGATGAGGTGTTAGCAGCCTGCACTCCTGTAACATGCATCAACCGCCCCACGCAATCAACTGAATCCAAGTCTTCTGAACAATTGATAACGGAATTACTCAATAATGCAGAGTTAGGAAAGGAACAGAGATGTGCTGCAGAGAAGCTACTCCAAGAATTTAAAGACCTTTTTTCTCGAACACCTGAAGACGTCGGGAGAACGAACATCACCCAGCACAGAATTGATACAGGAAATCATCCTCCAATCAAACAACATCCAAGAAGACTTCCCTTTGCTAAACAGGAAGAGGTCACTGAACTTCTAAGTGAAATGCAGCACAATGATGTCATCGAGCCATCAACGAGTCCTTGGGCCTCTTCCATGGTACTGGTGCGGAAAAAGGATGGTTCAACAAGATTTTGTGTGGATTATCGTCGTTTGAATGACATCACGAAGAAAGATAGTTACACTCTTCCCAGAATTGACGACACATTAGACACACTTGCGGGCAATAAATGGTTCTCGACGTTGGATCTGAAGAGCGGTTACTGGCAAGTAGAATTACATCCTGATGATCGTGAGAAGACTGCATTCACCACGGGACAAGGACTGTGGCAATTCAAAGTTATGCCGTTCGGATTATGTAATGCTCCTGCCACCTTTGAACGCCTGATGGAGACAGTGCTAAAAGGGCTTTCCTATGAAGCCTGTCTGGTGTATTTGGATGATATTATCATTGTGGGGCGCACCTTTGAAGACCATCTACGAAACATCCGAAAGGTGCTGGAGAAACTCAGAATGGCTAACCTCAAATTGAATCCAGGCAAGTGTAACTTGTTCCGTCGTGAAGTGAGCTACCTCGGCCATATCATCTCTGCCGAAGGTGTGAGAACTGATCCTGAGAAGATCTCTGCAGTCGAGAACTGGAGTCGCCCTGAAAATGTACACCAACTACGAAGTTTCCTGGGGTTATGCACTTACTACAGGAAGTTTGTCAAGGGTTTCTCAAATATTGCCAGACCACTGCACAAGCTGACGGAAGCCAAACAGAAGTTTCTGTGGACAGATGAATGTGAAAAAGCGTTCAAGCAACTTAAAGAGGCCTTAACATCATCGCCTATCTTGACATATCCACAGCCCGACAGACAGTTCATACTTGATACAGATGCCAGCCATGAGAGTGTCGGTGCTGTTCTGTCGCAGGAAATTGATGGTCAAGAACATGTCATTGCCTATTGGAGTAAATGCCTGTCTAAACCGGAGCGAAATTACTGTACCACCAGGAAAGAGCTACTCGCCATCGTAAAAGCCATAGAACATTTCCATCATTACCTCTATGGCAGAAGATTCCTGCTCCGGACTGACCATGCATCTTTAACGTGGTTGCTCCAGTTCAAGAACCCGGAAGGACAGATTGCCAGGTGGATACAACGCCTGCAGGAATATGACTTCGAGATACGTCATCGTAAAGGGACTCTACATGGTAATGCAGATGCCTTGTCACGGAAGCCCTGCTCGGAAAGCTGCAAGTATTGCTCTAGAGCCGAACAGAAATACCTGCCGATAAATCCGGTTGCCTGCCAAGTTACTGTCTCAACACCATCAGAACAAGATCCCGATCCCTGGAGTGACGAAGAACTTAGACAAGCCCAGTTGGAAGATCCTGACATAAAGCCAATATTACAGCTGAAGGAGACGACCAGCAACAGACCTACCTGGCAGGACATTTCCAGATTCAGTCCCATTACGAAAAGTTATTGGGCACTTTGGGACTCTCTCTTAATATCAGAAACAGCGTATTATACAGATAGTGGGAATCTGATGATGGGAAAAGCTTCTGATGGCAGATAGTATTGCCAAGATCAAGGATTCCAGATGCTTTAGAACAACTGCATAGTAGCTCTACCGGAGGCCATTTTGGGGTAATGAAGACTCTGCAGAAAGTTCGGGAACGCTTCTTCTGGTGCAAGGCAAAGGAGGATGTGGAGAAATGGTGTAAATCCTGTGATGCTTGTGCGGCACGTAAAGGCCCGCAGAAACGAAGTCGAGGAAGACTGCAACGGTATAACGTGGGAGCACCATTTGAACGGATTGCAATCGACATCTTGGGTCCTTTGCCACGGACCTCCAGTGGAAATAAATACATCCTCGTCGTGATGGACTATTTCACCAAGTGGCCTGAGGCATATCCCATTCCCAATCAAGAGGCATGCACAGTTGCAGAGGTCCTAGTGCAGCAATGGGTGTCAAGGTACGGTACGCCCCTACAACTTCATACCGACCAAGGAAGGAACTTTACCTCTGATGTTTTCAAAGGACTGTGTCAACTACTCAGCATAGACAAAACCCGGACAACACCCTTACATCCCCAGTCGGACGGCATGGTCGAGAGGTTCAATCGTACCATCCTGAATAACCTCTCTCTTCTAGTATCAAGGAACCAGCAAGATTGGGACTTGAAGTTGCCATTGTTCCTGCTGGCTTATCGAAGTGCTGTCCATGAAACCACCGGCTATACTCCAGCCCAGATGCTCTTTGGACGTGAACTTCGTCTCCCATGTGATCTCCTGTTTGGTTGTCCACCCGATGCGCCTTCATAGCCCGAGGAGTACATCCAAGATCTCCAGGCACGATTTGAGGACATACACAACTTTGCTCGGGAGCGGATTAACATGGCAACGGAGAAAATGAAGACAAGGTACGATCTAAAGGCTACGCAACATGAGTTCCAGGAAGGAGAGAAGGTCTGGTTGTGGAATCCTGTTCGACGCAAAGGACTCTCTCCCAAGTTACAGTGCCACTGGGATGGACCATACACAGTCTTAAAAAGGCTGAATGATGTAGTGGTGCGGATCACAAAAACACCTTCATCAAAACCGAAGGTGGTGCACTATAATAGGCTAGCCAAGTACCACAAGTAACGGTAATATTAAAATTAAAAAATGTGAATACTGGTAAAATTTGCGCATGCGTAATGTAAATATTTGTATATAAATATTTGTACATATTTGTGAATTTTCTAAATATTTGTATATAAATATTTGAACATATTTGTGAATTTTGTAAATATTTCTCACTTGATTTGTATTTCTATTTTATCGTTATATGCAACTTAGTTTTTGTGTTTTAGATTGTGTAAATTTGTTTAGTTTCGCCTCTTGACCAAGGGTTGCACTGCCCGGGACGTGCAGTCCTTGGGAGGGGGGCAGTGTTACGAAATTGTAAATAATTGTGTTTATTTTTGTATATTTTTCTTTAAAAGTGGCTTAGTAAGTTGATAAAGTGCTAATTTTGTGTATTTCTAGTCGTTTTAGCGTTGAAATAGCCTTATTTTCCCTTAGAAACGCATTAGAAAGCCCCAGTAATGCAGGTAATGGATTTGGCGCCAAATTTGGCAACTTTTTCCCACCTTGGCGATTTTTTTGGCGACCTTGGCGAGAAAATCCTTATATGGGATATACCAAATATGGAAGCTGTAAGTTAATTGGTTGACCACTTTCTAGAGTTTTCTCGAAAAATCTGGGTTCCATGGAACAGCATATAAGGAGCGCTTCCTCGCCAAGGCAGTCAGTTCAGTTCAGATCTCAGCCAGCTTCGCTAGTGCTTGCATTGCTCTTAAGCCTCTTTGAGAGAGACTTGCTTCAAGTGTTATTGTTATACAGTTTGTACTGTGGATTTGCTATTGACAGCTGTTGTTTAAGCTGTGGTTACTGCTTGAATTGAAGCTGATAATTGGTTTATTGACCTATATTTTTCTGGAACTTTCTGTGAATAAATTACTGAATTTTTGTACGTTTGGCCTTTCATTCTCAGACAACTCACGAACCCCCAAGTACGCAACAATATTAAAATTTCAAACTAAAAAAATATTTTATCAAAATTAATTATAGCCAATGGCAATCAGGGATAGTGTAGCTTTTGATTAGTGATTTTTTTTTTTTTTTTTTTTTTTTTTTCTTTAAAATCTTATTCAGTTCAGTAGTTCCAGAGATTACCTTCCACATACAAACTTTTACTCTTCATATATTTATATAGATAATCCCATGTATTTGGAGAAATTATTCAGTTTAATACAAATAACTTCAGTGATTTTCTAATGTTAAAAATAAAATTTGATATGCTTCAATGCATTAAAATATATTTTTGAAGTAATCAAGACTGAGAATGATGATTCTTAAAAATTATTTTTAAGAGCTGTTTTTGTTTAACCCATTAAATGCCGCTATATTAATCCCACTGAATTTTTTTTAATTTTCGTATGTTTTGGGTTTCAATGTGCATTTCTAATCAAATGTAGTTTAAAGAAAGAAAATTTTTTTATTTTGTTAGAAGATATGATATAGTTCCAAAATGGGGAACTTGGTGCAGAATAGATGCTGATAAACTGCAAAACCCTTTTAAATTAGTTTTCTTGATCCCTGTTTGCTATAATTTAAGAAAATAACTGTTTTATTTAATATCTATTGTTTTAAACCCCTGCACTCAAATGAGTTATTTTTGATGATTTCTTACTTCTTCTAATTTTTCTTGTGCAGTAAAACAGACAGAGTTTGAATAATAATAATAAAAATAATAAATAAAATAGAATTTACATTACAAACATTTTGAAAAAAAAATACCAATGAAGCTAGGCATCCAATATGCAATGTAATAAATAAACTACTATGTTGTGACCACCACAAAACTTTCTTCTATATTTTCCTATATAAATTCACTCAGTTCAAGCAATTTACAAAAACTATTATTTATTAAAATTATCTACCATGATGAAGTGGACGATTTTCATCTTAGAGAAAACTAACACTAAATATCCAAGGAAACACAGTTTAACTAACATCTTAAAAAATGCATTTTCAAAATGGTTATCTCATGTATCAAGTTTCGTACAGTTAAATGCCATAGAAGTTGAAATTTTGCATTCCCGTTCTCAAGAAAAACTGCACTATAGCAGCACAACCTATTTGTAGATATACATCCAAATTGAATCGGCATAATGTCTTTTTCACATATCAAGTGTTTGATTAAATGCATTAGAACCTGAAATGTAGTCTTTCATTAAACTGAGGAAATCGCTTTATAGAAGCGCCACCTGTATTTCTACATTCAAATTGCCATGTGAAATTTGAGGCATTACCAGAAACATATTCAATTGTTAAGTTTATTACAGCTATCATAACTCAACCTACCAATTAGTACCAAAAGTTGATTTGCAGTAACTTATCTCAAGGTGTATCCACATATAAATTTTTATGCAATTTTGGGCAGTTGTTCCTGAGATATAATCCTCCCTTAAAATATAAAAATTGCTGCACAGCAGCGCCACCTGTTGAGCAGTTGACCCCAAAATTTGATAAACACTAACATGTGTCAAGATGCATCTACACAAATTTATATGCATTTTTATGCTGTAGTTTCCAAGATATAGCCTTTTCTTAAATAGTGGAAATTGCTGCATAGCAGTGCCACCTGTTGAGCAGTTGACACCAAAAGTTGATAGGCACTAATTTAGGTTAAGGTGCATCTACATATAAATTTATATACAATTCTGAGCAGCAGTTTCGGAGATACAGTCGCCACAAAATTTTTGTCACACAGACAGACATTTCCTAAAAATGGTCAAATCATGTTCTAGACCTCTCAAAATGTGTAAATCCGTCGAAAACCAAAAGCCGAAATTTTTTATGAATCCAATACTTTTAATAAAAATAAGTAAAAATGTATTTATTTTAATTACTTGTAAAGAAGGGGGAAAAAAATCTTAATCAAATTATCGCAGCGGGAGCTTTGGTGACTAATGGGTTAAAAGTATTAAAATAAAATGTTTAAAATGTCAATATTATTGAATGAAAATTGATGATGAAATTTTTAACACTCCCCCCTCCCCCCTCAGAGAGCTTCAACAGTTCTTTAAATTACCCTCAAAATATAATTTATCAAACTAATTTTTAAAGTTCCCATATTTCTACATTCAAATTGCCATGTGAAATTTGAGGCAGTACCAGAAACATATTCAATTGTTAAGTTTATTACAGCTATCATAACTCAAACTATATTTTACATGGGTGGGGGGGATTGTAATTCATAAAATTTTTTATTTATTTTTCTATATGAATAAAAAAAATATTTTTGGTCTCGGAGAACATTCTCACTTCAGATGTTTAATTTCAAAGCCAAAAAAATAAAATTTCTATAACATGAATCGCGAATGCAGTAATAATAATTTCGAATGTTACCTAGAAAATCCAACATAAAATTAAATTTTCTTTTTCAATTCATCCTTTAAGTAAAACTATCTATGAAATCAATGAATTACCAAATAATGTAATTCATAGCCTATTACATATTCAGGGCTTGCGCTGACTTTTTAAAAAGTGGGTTCTCAAGACTCCATCACTATGAAGATTATGGGTCAAGTTTTTGAAAAATGAGGACACATTTTATTTTCTTCAAAAAACAAATGAATAACATTTTTATTTTTGGACATGTAAGACGTAACGGCTAATATTCTCCATAAACACAAAGTTTTTCATGATTTCTTTTTTTATTTTGAAGCTTTGTATTAAAAAAAAAAAAAATTGTTAACCTGATGCTCCATTTTTTTCATCTATGCTTATGTGTTGCACTTCACCAAACTGCGTGAAAAAGTTTGTCGTCATGCTAATACAGCCAGGAAATTTCCTTTTCCCAGATTTCTTTCTTTTTCTTTGTAATTTTTTTTTTTTTTTTTTTTTTACATAAGCTTAGAAAAAAAAGTATGGGTCCTCAAGACCCATAATTTCAAAGATGCTGCACCTTTTTTATCAAAATTGGGGTCAATGGTGCACTATAGAGCACCAACGCAAGCCCTGAACATTGATACATATAATACTTCATATCCAATGTCCATTATTATTGACATTGTTAAATAAAAATATGAGTACTTTATAATAATAATAGTAATTCATTTATAACTAGTATGTTTAACTGTATGTGTAACTGTTATTTTATAATACTTTAAAAAAAAAAAAAAAAAAAAAACTTCGAAATCAATTTTATTAAATGAATTTATTTACCTGAATCAGAAACTGCTAAGGCTCTCCAACTAGTGTATTTTTCAGAAATAATTTTTGAAAGTAGGTCCCTTAAATTTTTATGGAAATCTTCTGGGAATAATGAAGCAATGCTTTCAACACTGGAATGTCCATGAAATAATACATATTTGATAAGACTACTTAATGAAGTGAAGAGCTGAAGTAAAGATAATGCATAAAAAAATTAATGTAAAAATAAATAAATAAGAAAAGCAGAAATATTAAATAAGCATCAATATGATCATTTATATTTCCTATGATCTATAAAGATAACAAATTTAGAAAAATAATCTGATCGCTTTAAAAGACAAAATTTACCTAGACAAAAATTACCTAGAGCCATTCATCTTCCAAGTCATTATGTTTTAAATTAATGACAAACATTGCACTTTATATACTAGTAATAATGGGGGTTTAACAAGTTTCATTGTGCACTAGTACTAATTGCCAGTTTTTTTACTAATATTACAAGCAGTTTTTCTATAAGTATTTAATCCAGCGCACATGCAGTATCATCCACCATTGCCAAGGGTCATTTTCTGTCACACTGCAGGGCGATTCTTCGCCAAATGTGGCATTATGTCGTTTATTTTTGTGGCAATCCTTGGATTTTTCCCAATTAGATGTTGCATTCACTTAGCACCAGTATTCAAATTGCGTTTTACTTCCGACTGCGTAGTAAGTACATTGTCTTAAACGCTTGGATTTTATCTGTGCATGTGGTATGGTTAATGAGGTACATCATAGCTTATCTTTTTTATTTATAATTTTGTGCTTTCAATTTATGTCTTTTGGAAATTTTCATATATGTTTTGCATTCGCCACAAATATTTCTCAGAAATATAGTTTTGTTTTGGGTGTGTCAAGATTTTACATTAATATATATTTGTTTAATGTTTATAATTTAGTAAAAGCATATAATTTTTATAATTTAGTAAAAGCATATAATTTTTATAATTCAGTTTTAAATATTCTAGTAAAGTGTTACAGTTTGTAATATAAAAATAAATTTGTTTAAAAAATCCACACTGCAATTACGTGGAATTCAGAATACTTAAATAAGCTTTTAATTTGATTTTTTTATTATTATTTGTTTAATATTCAGAGGGGTGTTCAGGGAGGTCTCTCTCCCCCCCCCCCGACAAAAAAAGTTTATATGCAGTTTTAAATAGTAAACATTTTAGGTCTAACATAGTGTTCGATTATCAATCGCCGTATTGAAAACATGTTTCTTTCTTGTTATGATATTTATGGATTTTACATAAAGAAATACACATATTGAAAACACCACTTTATAAATATTTAAGACAGTTAATGTGACTTGATGCGATGTTCAAAATGGCATCCGATTTTGAAAACGCCATTTTGGTGCCATTTCGATAAAAGCCACCAACCAGTGGAGAATACTGCATCTGTTCCTTTAATCCTGTATTCTCAATAATATCCATACATAATCATTTTTCTGTGTAAAGTGTCTTAAAACTCCTTTCATTTCTTGATGATAAAGCGTTTAGCCTATCTCCAGTGTTTCTTTTGCCATAATTATCAATCAAATTTAAGAAATTATTTGCAACATTTTTAAACCTTCCAGTCTTTTTATCCACAGTCTGGGTAGTCAATCTTGATGACAAAAGAGCAACAATTTCTCCTTTTTAAAACTCGGCTAACTGTTTTGCTCTTGTCGTTATTATAAACACAAAGAATAAATAAAGAAAGAATTTCTGAACATATTTACATTAAACAAACCTTCAAACATATTTGAAAGCATAAAGCTGATTAGAGCATTAAATTAATCTATGAAAAAATAATTAAATTTTTACTGGTGGCCTTCAAGTTTTATACAGTCAAATTAGGCAGTTTTTCATTTTCTCTTTAATTTTGGCTATCATACTCATCAACGAAAAATTTTTTCTATTAAATTAGTTTCCTAGAGTTACAAATAAACATTCCAATGCTAGGTTGAAAATTTTTTTCTTATATAAGGAAATTGAGAAAATTTTTAACTGGCCTTGAAGTTTTTATACGTGCTGTAATTCAGTGATTTATCGGAGGAGTGTGAAAATTCCCCACAGTAATTTATTGATATTTTGCTCAATAATCTTCACAATTATATCAATAATTATCAAACTATTCATTTAAGAACGAAACAATAAGGATTTATAATTTCAATGAAATGTAAATTATATAGTATTTTAAGTTTAAAACTCATTGAGCTGGCAGTTCAGTTGGTGGAGCTAGAGCACTGGTACATTAGGATAAAAGATCGAAGTTCAATTCTCAGCCTGGTCATTATTTGCTATTGTAAATATTAATTAGACTTTTCCACTGATATACTGTAAAAGCACTTATTTTCGCGAAAATGAAGATATCGGTGATTTCGCGAATTTTATACGAACAGAACCAATTGAAAAATCCTAACGTTGAACAGTACCTAAATATAGAACACCTTTTGCATAAGGCATTTTAAGAAATTTCCTTTTGTCCGAAAAGTTTGTCCTCACCTTCTCATCGCTCTAAAAACAATTTGTATTTATAACAGTGCTTATACATCAACTTTTGCTTTGGCTCAACGCGCACATTCCACCCCAAACATTTTTCTTTTCTTAATCCCTTTTTTCTCATGTTGTTTATTAAACTAGGGACTTCTGAATTTGCACCGAAAATGTAATTACCCCACCCCCTTCACTTTTCTCGTATTCAGACCGTCAATGCTTTGTGAGTTTGGTAATTGAAAAATTTCTGTTTTTTTAATTATTATTTGCTTCGAAAAAAAAAAAAAAGTATTTCACGAGGCTTAAATTATCGCGATTACGATGGGTTCGCGAAAATAAGTGCTTTTACAGGTTATTTGCCTTTAGTTTAAAGTTATAAATCCTAACCATTCAATATCATCTAACAATGCTGGATTAAAAATAAATAAATTTTTTTGCAACATAAATGTTTTTATTTGTAAGTGAGGAATATTTTGCCAACTTTCAAGTGAGCAAATATAACTGGTCAGGTGTTAATTGGATATCTCAGTTGTCCTATGGCAGAATTCAGGCGACAAGGGACATTGTCGCAGAAAAGAAAGTCACTTGCAGAAAGATTTGCTCATAAAAATTAAAGATATGCCTGAATTTCAGTAGAAAATAGAAACTCATATCGTATATTTATGAATTCTTCAAAAATATATTAATAATATTGATATCTTTATAATTATCTGTACACATTATGTGTGAATTAGAAAATATGTCAATATTGTCTTGCAGAAAAGGTTTGCATGAATAAAGCTTGTCGCAGAAAACATAAAAATATTTTGTCACAGGGCTCAGTTGATAAAGCATTGGCATATCAAACCAAAAAGATCCAGGTTCAATTTCTGGCCTCGACACATAACTTTTTACTTTTGTTAAAATTAATACAGCCCTTCCATGAAGGCTTAAGTAAGTTCAAAATCTCTTTAGCAAAATGACTAAAATCAGGTTAAAAGCTCTAGCAAAATGCTAAAATAATACTAGGCTTACAAATAGTATTCATAAGCTATTCTATATGCCTCTTTTATTTCCATTTGTCATAAAAATTTTAAAATTCAGTCTTGATAATGAACTTATAGTTCAATCATGTTTGCTTTAAATAATTACTATGCTGCAACTAATAACAATTTTCAAATGGAAAGGTAATTAATAATTTTACTTATCATTAATACAAATTTAATACACTACAAGTCATTGGGAAGTAAAAATTAATTACTTTTGAGGTTTCTGAAAAATCAGTATTAAATGTTTCTGCGACAGGTTTCAATACATGATTGGGTGGGATTTCTTTCTCTCTATGTTTAAAAGCATCTTCACATATTTCCACAACTTGTTGTTTGGATGATGCCTGAAAAAAAGAGAATAAATTCCGATACAGTTAAACAGTAAATATTGTAGACAGAAAATATTTTCTAATAGGATAAAAGAAAATATTTACTTTTAGTAAAAGCAACAAAATTTCAAAATTAACTTCTATATTTGACATTACTTAAGATGATGTCCAATGTTATGTTTACGCCTGCTTACATTCGAATAATCGGATACAAACAAATATTTCGATTAAAATTTCGATTGTAGCTGAAATTTCTTCGATAGATAGTTTGCAAACCATAGGGGTCAACTCTGAGTACGTCCGAATGCGATAAAATGGACGATACGTTCCTTAGTGACGTCATCCGCCTATCCCATAAGCCCAAAGCAATTCTGGGACCAATTTTATCGCATCCGATTATTCCCAAAGAAACTCTAAAGGGATTATTAGAGATTCTTTGATTATTCCGTCAGTTACGATATATTCGCAAGTGAATATTCACCATTCAAAAAAGCGTGATAAACCTGATATCGCATTCTAATTCATCCATCGTCCATTACATTACATGCGCTTGCTCAGGGCCGTGCTTAGGGCGGGGCGGTCGCTCAGGGCGGCTAAAAATTACAAATTTCAGCTGAAAATTAGGTTTACTAAAATTGTTAGATTTTTTTTTTTTTTTTTTTTTTTTTTTTTTTTACAGATAAAAAAAGAGAAAAACAAACTTGATAACTTTTCATCTGTGGCAACCCGGCATTTTTTGGCTTTAAAGGATAGTTTTCAGAAGCAGAAAGAGGGAAATAATTGTAGTGTTGCATTTTTTCCCCTTGTGGCTTTATTTGCGTTTTAATAGTCATGTATTTTTCACAGTGTTCTTAATAGTAGAGCATCATCTATCGCAGTGGTATCCATCTGCCGCTCACTGGGCTGAAATTGGCCCGCCCCCGCCCAACAAAGTTTTGTGATTCACGATGGAATTCAAAATTTATGCAATGCTATCTTCTGTTAACAGTGCAAAAGCTAACAAAATTCGTTCTCCCTTTTCTATATGAAAATGATATTAGCTGATATAATATTTGTGAGATATATTTATTTCTTGTAGTATACTTCTTACAAGCATATGGTTATTTTATGACAAATGTCTATTTAAAATTAGTTAATACAAAGTTAAGGGCATCGGTAACCTAGTATGTGTATGTATATATACATTATACATACAGTATAATGCATTTACACATGCATTTATAATTGAATAATTTCATATATTGCGGTGAATGCAGGCTAGTTTATATTTTGGTGCTTAAATTAAGGGAATTTACTTCTGTACATTTTCTCCAATTCCAGCTAACTACAAAGTTTAATGAAAATTTTGTATATTTTTCGAGTGGTTTGTAATCCGCGATTGTAATGATCGATAGATGGCGCTTTCTCAACACTGCAGTTGTTAGTAAACATTATAGACACGTGTGTTCCATTAGTGTTCTTTGTTATTCTACTTAATATTCGTACTATAATTTCTCCGCCATTACATCATGGAAAATTGATTGCTTTTGGAAAAAAAACTTCAGTTTATTCAAAGTTCGATCGGAAGTAGATTTTTAACTGAAGTTGAACAAATATTAGTTTCAAATCATCTGATTAATTCTTTACTTCCATTAGCCGAAGCAACTGAAATTTTAAATTTGTCATTTGGAAATAAATGGAAGCTTAATTCTGGATTTCTTGATCCTTTGGAGTTACACTGTAGCACACAACAGTATGTGTTATCTTTTTTACCGTATTTATTCATTTTTATTCAATAAATATATGTGAAACTAAATATCGGCAAGCAATGGCGGATGTATGGAATTCGAATTAAACCACGTTTATTGTAATTTCACCTTAGCCCACCAGAGGGCGAGCATTTCATTACAATCGCGGATAGGGCTGTGCCGATTAATCGGTTCGGTTAATCGATCAATGCTTAGTCCCGATCAATTTTTTTAATCGAGTTAATTGGATCGATTAAAAATTTTCAAAATCGGATTAAAATTTTCAGACTACGAATTAGATTTAAAATGTTGTTCTGCCTACAAAATGTTTTTTCACATATTTTGCTAACAAACGTTCTAAGAAACATCCATCAAATAATGAAAAAGCAAATAATAATAATAATAAAGAAATAAAAATAAAACCTCTCAAAAGAAATTGTTGCACTTTTGTTGATAGAGAAAAGGGGGAAGACAGTTATTAAACAAAATGCCGCTTCATGTGCATGCTAGAGCAACACCACCTGTCTGCAGCCTTCTACAGAAAGTGTTGGCTAGGTTAATAGTATTCTCAGAAACAAGAAGCTTTCAAAAAATGAAAATCTAAAGATTAAAAAAAAAGAAGGGATTGAGATTTCCACTATTCCTCTGATGGGGGAGATGTCAACAGAGTTTCATAGCATCTTCAAGCGTTTATTGACTGTTCAGAATTGCTGATAGTAACTATTGAAGTAGATACAGAAAATAACATTCTGTATTCTAGTCCGAAGTGACAAAGAAGAACTAAAATATAAAAATTTGAGATTTTTATGATAATGATATGGAATTTTCAGAATTCATTTAAAAATAGTGGCAAACGAGATGGACAATGCCTGCAAATATAAAACTAAAATATGTGTAAATTCATTTAATGTTTCTTTCAAAATGAATCGAAAAATTAATTTATTAAAAAAAAAAAAAAAAAAAAAAAAAAAAAAAATGAATAAGTAAAAATATTTATATAAAATTAACACTTAAAGTCATCAATTATTACTTTGAAAATTGATTAAAATTTCAGTTATGAAACAGATATAATTGATTAGACAAAAATTTTTGAGAATTTTTTTTTTCTTTTAGTCAAACTTATGAATAATATATTATATATATATATATATATGTATACACACAATATGAGAGTTTTATTCATCATTGAAATAAAATTATATAAAGAAAAATTAAAACCGATTAAAAATCCGATTAATCGATTAATGAACTACGATTAACCCAGTTAAAACTCTTAATCGATTCCCACCCCTAGTTTGTAATAATCTTTACACCAAGCAGTCAGCGGGGGCCCCTAAATTGATTTGTGCTTCCCCTCAGTTGAAAGGTTAATTGGGCTCCGGATAGAATACATGAAGAAACTTAAAAACAAGTATAAACAAAGCGTCAGAAACATGCTCAAAGAAAGTTAATAGATGACAAGAAGAAACTAACAAACAGCGAAAGACACATACAATGCATATACTCAACGGACAGTGGTTAGACAATAAGATGAATCTGAACAGGAATAAACAAGGCATCAAGAACAGGCTGAAAGGAAAGCTGTTCGAAGACTAGAAGAAACTTAACAGCGATAAGCGATGTTTCGTGTAGATGCTCAATACGCAGTGGCATGAGGACAAGAATAAATCAAAGATCAGGTACAAGCCAGATGTCAGGGACATGCTTAAAAAAGAGATTATCAAAGGCGAGAAGAAATTGAGCAACGAGATGCCAGTGGGTCTATTCTGGCCTGTTCGCTTCGTTATATTCCTTCGGAATTCAACGATCTTCGGAATATAACGATAATTTGGTATTCTGGGCTGTTGCGATCGAAATTTTAGCGATATTTATCTTCGTTATTTTTCGAGAGCTCTAAGGCTGTCGTTTAGTGGCTCTTGTATTCGTTACAATATGGCGCGCCTTTTTGGTATGATAAAGATGTTTAATCATTCTTTTTTTTTTTTTTTTTTTTTTTAAAGAAATAGTTATGATTTATGAAATAAGGAAACTTGGTTAAAGAAATGTTAGCAAAGCTTAAAATACATAGAATGTAAATAAAAATTAATCACTTTTTCTCACACATATTCCTAAAGATTCTATCATTCCTAAAGATTCAAAATAATAGATTTAGTTTATTTACATGGTATGTACTCATGTTTTAATTATTTTTTCCAAAAATTAATTTTGAAATATAGTACAATGCATATTTATTATGCTATTTATTTAAAGTAAACTTTTTTAATCACACGCAAATTTAAATAAAGTGAAAAGGGAATAAAATACAAACTTTATTATTTTAAAATTATGAAAATTTCAACTGTAGTTGAGAACCTATTATTTATTATATATATATATATATATATATATTTAAGTAATTGTTTTGAATGACTCTAAACGATTCCATACATAATTTAATTTTTTGATGTAATGTTTATTATTTAAATTTATGATTTAATTTAATATTTTGGGTATAGTAAATCTTCTAAACAATTTTAAAGCTTAATATTTTTTTTAAAAGCAATGAATTATTCATCATATACATTTATGTAAAAAATTGAGTAACGCACTTTTCATATAAATTTAGAAATAATTTTCTAGAAATCAATATACAGATTAAATCAAACTTCTATATACCATTTTTTTTTTTTTTTTTTTTTTTTCTTTTTTTGTTAAACAGTTAAAAAGTTATAACATTATTTAAAAACAATTCACATTTAATTTAATAAAATCAAACAATTTTTATGATATTTATATAAAACAATCATTGAATATTTTTTATCATCTCAACTGACAATGACTTTATAAGTTTTAACTTCAATTATTCAAGTGAAAATAAATTTATAAATAAAGAAAAATATTTTTATGTTTTACTCACTAAATTAGCATTGCAGTTTATTTAATTTTACTTAAATATATCTAAATATCAAATATTTCAATTGCACTTAAACGAAAAATTATTTCAAACAAGAAAGAAATTAAAAACACAAATATTCAAACTTAAAAATATATTCGCTCATTATTAAAAGAATTCTCTAATACGGATGTGTTAACAGAAATTTGCGTGTGATTAAAAAAGTTTACTTTAAATAAATAACATAATAAAGATGCATTGTACTATATTTCAAAATTAATTTTTGGAAAAAATAATTAAAACATAAGTACATACCATGTAAGTAAACTAAATCTATTATTTTGAATCCTTAAGAAGTGATAAGAAAATACTTCCTCTATTTTGCCGAGTAAATAATTTATATCGAGTAGCTGATTTTATTGTAACAGCCAGTCTAACATAAAACGTGGCTATTTTAAATTTCTTTTTCATCTAGCCAACACAATTAAATTGAACTGGAAAACTACTCTGCTACAACACATAAAATAATCCACACTGTGCCTTTGCATTTTAATTTTCACAACAAACAAATTAACAAACAATCTATATTTAACATGGCGACCATCGTCTGCTACTCGCTTGTAATCATAATAAAACAAAACACGTGCTTCGTCCTGATTGGATGAAAGAGTTAACCTCGAAAGCAGTTTCCCCCATTCTCGTTTGATTATAACGTTCGGAAGGCAGAATCGCTCTATCCCTGAATATCGTTATGAAAGATATTTCGATCGAAAAATAACGATCGCTTTGTCTTTTTAACGAAAAGGCCAGAATAGACCCACAGGTTATGTGTACTATTTAACGGACAGCGACTGGAAGATAAGAAACTGAAGAGCAACTTCATATTTGAATTGAAGCTGATGCAAGATATCATGAAGATATTTATCGAGCATTGAATGCTGCCAATTGAATCCTATGTGAATTTTTCGATCATCCTACTTTCGATTATGCTTTTCAAAGTATTGTCAGCATAGCAGACAAACTGGCAAATGTTTGTGTAAATTGTAATGTGCAAAAGCGGCACAGAAAATCTCCTGAGGTATGTTGTCTCATTGAGAAAGTTCAATTGTCTGAAATTTCTGAATTGCCAGAAATATTAATAACTCTTCTTAAACTGTATAAACACTGCTTTAGCTCTGACAACGCGGAATAAATATGCTAATGCCAAAGTAAATAATAGATAAACAAAATGGCATTAAAAATTTATTCCTCCCACAACATTTAAAAAATAAATAAATAAATAAATAAACCATCTAGGGTAATTTTATTTGTCCCGCACATGATTTGTTATACATATGACATATAATAATATGTGTATGTTTCAGGATGGATGGATGGGTTTTACGTCGCACTAGTGCTGCGCAGATGGGCAATATTTGTGTATGCTTCAGGATTTAAAATACCTTCATTGCATTTTCTTTATACAAGGATTGAAATCTTTCCTCACAATGCAGTTAGAAAACAAGATTTTCAGTCAAACCTATAGATCAGTGGTTCGTGGACTACTAGCAGTCAACGACAAAATTTTGGTGGTCCGCACAAAAATCTTGGCATTATTTTCATTTTTTAATGTTTTATTAGAAGTTATTCTAATGTTAATTTTTAACATCAGAATTTCCTGAATGCCTCTATTTCATAACATTAAACTTCAGAATTTCCTGGATAAGAGACTATAAATAGAATAATCTTTCATGCATAGTTATTGCTTTGAATTTTTTATCTGCGTAATGTACGTGAAAAATATAATTTTTCATAGGATTTCTAATAATCTAACAATACAGTATACAGATTACTATATTTAGTTAATCTAGTTATATATATATATATATAGAGAGAGAGAGAGAGAGAAAGAGAGAGAGAAATAGAACTTTATCAGTGTCATTAAACCTCGTCTCTTATAATATAATATGGAAGCAATAAAAATATGTCCACATTCTTCCCCTATAACCAGTTTATTACAATTAAACAATATTTAATCATCGTTCTTATAATTAAATAAGTATTTATTTTCCTTGCAATAAAATAAGCATTTGTACTGTTTTATATTAAATAGGCATATTTCACATAGAAAAAAAAATGGGTATTATCTGTTTATTATTCTAGAAATATATTGACGTTTCTTAATAATGTTAGAGATCCGCGGGACTTTATATTATGAATTTAGTGGTCCGAGGGATTTTTAGTTGCGACTTTGGTGATCGGTGAAATCAAATGTTGCGACCGCTGCTATAGACAAAGTTTTTCACTCTCCGTGATTGTGCAGTGCATTTTGAAATTGTAGGGTGTACGCTAGATGTTTGTTGGCTAAAATCTTGCCTAGTATGGCAGCTAAAATCTTTTGCTTAGGAGGGCGGCTAAAAATGTAGGCACGGCCCTGCGTTTGCTCATTTTTACTTTCCCTTACCCATAAGGTAGAGAAAGTATTGTTTTGGGGTCAAATTTTCGAACGAGTTTTTGTTATATTTACATGTTCTGAGGTCCCCTGAATACGAAAATCATGTTTTTAGCAAATGGTCTGTGTGTGTGTGTGTCTGTTATCAGCATATCTCAAAAACAAATTATGGCAGAAAGTTCAAACTTGGTATTCTAAATGTGTATCATACGTATAAGGATGCTACACTAAACTTTTCGTTAAGATCAAGCAAATGGTTCGTGTACAGGGACACTCAAAAGTATTCAAATACATTATGTCTATGGGGGAAATTGCAGGTAAGTAGAGTTTAACATCTATAGACTGCACTAAACCAACTGAAACGAATATACACTGATGGAAAAAAAAATCCCAACACCAAGAAAAAATTATTGTACAGTAATGAAATTTCAGCAATACATTTGTCTAGGTAACATATTTAATTGATTAAAGTTTCAAGATCACAGGTAGAGCCATTGGCGAGAAGAGCCATTTCAAATGTGAAATGTTGGTACATTAGTAACCGGTGTAACCGCCAGAATTTTAAATGCAAGTATGCATTGTGTCGTACAGGTGTCGGATATCAGTTTGTGGGATGGAGTTCCATGCCTGTTGCACTTGGGCGGTCAATGCAGGGACGGTTAATGCTGGTTGTGGATGACGCTGGAGTTGTCGTCCAATGATGTCCCATACGTGCTCGATTGGAGAAAGATCTGGTGATCTAGCAGGCCAAGGCAACATGTCGACACTCTGTAGAGCATGTTGGGTTACAACAGCGGTATGAGGGCGAGCGTTATCCTGTTGGAAAACACCCACTTGAATGCTGCTCATGAATGGCAGCACAACAGGTTGTATCACTAGACTGACGTACAAATTTGCAGTCAGGGTGCGTGGGATAACCACCAGAGTGCTCCTAATGTCATACGAAATTGCTCCCCAAACCATAACCCCAGGGGTAGGCCCTGTGTGTCTAGGCCGCAGACAGGTCGCTAGCAGGCGTTCACCTGGCCTCCTTCTAACCAACACACGGCTATCACTGCGACCAAGGCAGAACCGGCTTTCATCAGAAAACACAACAGATCTCCACTCCGTCCTCCAATGAGCTCTAGCTTGACACCACTCACGTCGCAAACGGCAGTGGTTTGGAGTCAGTGGAATGCACGCTACAGGGCGTCTGGCTCGGAGCTGTCCTTGAAGTAACCGATTTGTAACAGTTCGTTGTGTCACTGTGGTGCCAACTGCAGCTCGAATTTCAGCTGCAGACGCAGTACGATTAGCCACAGCCATACGCCGAACACGGCGGTCTTCAATCTCAGTAGTGCCACGTGGCCGCCCGGAACCCGGTCTTCTTGAGGCAGTACATTCCCTTGACCACTGCTGCCAACACTCATGCACAGTGGATACATTCCTGCCAAGTCTTTCTGCAATATCGCGGAAAGAAAACCCACCTTCTCGTAGCCCTACTACACGACCTCGTTCAAACTCAGTGAGCTGTTGATAATGGCTTCTTCGTCTTCTTAGAGGCATCCTTGACTAACATTAACCCACTACGTCAAATCTCAACTGTAAATAACGATCACGAACCTTACAGCGTTTATTTAAAGCACACCTCATTTGCATGTTCATAGTGTCGCTACTAGCGCCACACTTATGCGCGTAGCTCGAAATTTGAATCGACGTCATCGTTCAGATGTATAAACACGCCTACCAAATTTCGTTTATCTAGCACAGCTCCTTCCTGGTGTTGGGATTTTTTTTCCATCAGTGTATATTTTTACTTTCTTCTATATGTAATATAGAGAAAGTATTGGATTCGCAAAAATTTTCGACCTCCGTTTTTTGATGGATTTACATGTTTTGGGATGTCTAGATTACGAATTAATAGTTTTTAGAAAATGTCTGTCTGTCTGTCTGTATCATTTTTTTGTGGACGCTGTATCTCACGAACCAATGAATGAAATTTAACCAAACTTGGTATTTAGTTGCACCCTGACATAAACTGGTGCTGATTAGATTTTGGGATCAATCGCTCAATAGGTGGCGTTGTGATCGC
This sequence comes from Salticus scenicus, assembly GCA_963930645.1. Lineage (NCBI taxonomy): Eukaryota > Metazoa > Arthropoda > Arachnida > Araneae > Salticidae > Salticus > Salticus scenicus. The sequence goes on along the minus strand of OZ005659.1, from coordinate 18,074,457 downwards.
ATTTTATGCAAATTTTTAACATGGCAGCATAGGACAAAATTCCGTATAAATCGGCATGAAGAGAGTTATTTTACACTTGTGATTGTAAAATTAATATGAATTATTGATAATAGTAGTAGTTAACTAGGAAAGAAATTTTGTGCATGTGGGGGCATCGGTTCCCCCCCCCCGGGGAAGTAAATTTTCAAGATGGGTATCTTTCGAAAGGTCTCGTTGATAATAGTAATAGTTAACTGGGAAAAATTTTTTGTGCATGTGGGGGCATCGGTTCCCCCCCCACCGGGGGGGGGGGGGGGGAAGTACCCACCCGGGGGGGGCAAAGTTTCAAGATGGGTATCTTTCGAAAGGTCTCGTCAATACCTTTAAAACGAATGGTTGAACCATAAATCTGTGATAATTTAAAACAAAGTTATCGATTTTTTTTACTTTTAACAAAAAAAAACAGAAAAAAATGGCAATTTTTTTTTTTTTTTTTTAACGAAATTTAACCAAACTTGGTATTTAGTTGGTCCCCGACACAAACTGGTGCTGATTATGTTTGGGGATCAATAGCTCAACAGGTGGCGCTGTGATAGCATTTTATCTAAATTTTTAACATGGCAGCATAGGACAAAAATTCGTATAAATGTGCATAATTAGAGTTGTTTTAAACTTGTGATTGTAAAATTAATATGAATTATTGATAATAGTAGTATGTAACTAGGAAAAAAAAATCTGCATGGGGGGGGGGCATCGCTTCCCCCCCTCTAGGGGGGAAATACCCCCCAGGGGGGGTAAATTTTCACAATGGGTATCTTTCGAAAGATCAGGTTGATAATAGTAGTATGTAACTAGGAAAAAAATTTTCTGCATGGGGGGGCATCGCTTCCCCCCTGTGGGGGAAGTACCCCCCCCCCCGGGGGGGATAAATTTTCAAGATGGGTATCTTTCGAAAGGTCTCGTCAATACCTTTAAAACGAATGGTTGAACTATAAATCTGTGATAATTTAAAACAAAGTTATCGATTTTTTTTACTTTTAACAAAAAAAAAAAAAAAAAATCGTACTTTTTTTTTTTTTTTTTTTTTTTTTTTAATATTGTTACTGATTGAATATGTATAGGTAAATGTAGAAGAAAGTCTTGTGGTGGCCACAACATACTAGTTTGTAATAGAGATAGTCAACAGGGAAAAAAAATGTGTATGTAGGAGCCTCGCCTCCCCCTGGGGGGGGGCAAGTCCCCCCTTTGAGGGGAATAAATTTTCATGATGGGTATCTTTCAAAAGAGCTCGCCAATACCTTTAAAACGAATGGTTGAACCATCGATCTGCGATAATTTAAAACAAAGTTATAAATTTTTTTTTACTTTTAATGAAAAAAAAACTTAATTTTTTTTTTTTTTATTGAGAATAAAATGGACTTTTTTTTTGGATATTTAGTGTTATACTTCTTCTCTAATATGGAAATCGTTTGCATTATCATAAAAGATAATTTTTTTTAAATAATAATTTTAATAAATTATTTTTTAAAAACTGAATTATTTTTTAATAGCCGAATTAAATTCTATATAAATGCAGGTGCATTAATGAAACAGGGGGTTGAAGGGAGCGGTAGCCCCCCTCCACAAAACTAATTATCATATAAAACTCTTCCGAAGCCTAATTTGAATTGTTTAACACAGGTTTACATAACAGTACTCGTAATCTTACCTATTAATCTGCAACCTGTATTTATAGTATTAAATTTCAGGGTAAGAGAAAGTCGTGTGAGTGACACACCAGATTATTTTATTCTCTAAAGTTTCTTGTATTTTGAATGTTGGCTTTTTATATGTAGAATCAAAATTTTAAGGATTTCCTATTAAATCTGCAGGTAAGTAATTAATTTATTTTTGTTAAGTATGAATGTATATATATATATTTAATGCAGCATGTACGTATATTTTCAATTTATTTTATATAATCAACAGATTTATCGTTTTTCCTTTAAAATGACGTATCTGTTAAAAAAAAAAAAAAAATACATAGAACGAATTTTGAATCAGTAGTAATTTTCTATTATACTGATGGCTTAATCATCAACATAAATAGCAGGTAATAAAGCTATTTATTTATTTTTTTAGTTGTTGATGTATCTTATCTGTTACCATATTATGTACAAATAACTAAAAATATTTATTTAATCTGTTGTTATACGCAGTGTAATCTCATATTAGTATTTCCATATTTGCATCACCGCCGAAAAGTTTACATATATAATTAACACTATATTATTTTGTATTCATATCTCAGAATATATAAAATAAGTGTAATAGTATTAAAACTTATTTCTATATTATTTTCTGCTAAAGATGTACATTGCATGAAAGTTTTAATATGCCTGTTTTTCCCTCCCTATCTTTAATGATTTGTCTATATTTAATTGATATATGAAATATTTCAAATGCTGCTTAAATTTGCATTCAGAGAATCAACTCTAATATAAAAAAGAATTTCTTATATACCTAAAATCTTTCATTATATAATCTATATATATAAAAGAGTAAACTCACTGATTCATTCATTCATTCACTCGATCCTATGGGAGATAGAGTCACAATTTTTGGTGAGCAGGTTGATTTTAGGACCCTGACGCTCACTAAGACGGGATTTTGCGAAATACCCCTCCCCCCGTTCCCCCCCGGGGGGCAGAAGGCAAAAACCACCTTTATAAGCATAACTCGGCTCAAAATTACTTGACGGTGAAAAAAATTGCAGATGTGGAGACTAGACTTGAATACAAAAAAAAAAAAAATCATTTTCTGCGATTTTGGAATTTTGGATTTTTAAGAGGGGTAAGGGGTAAAAATGAGGTTTTCGGGGGGGGGGGGACAAAAACCACTTTTATAAGCATAACTCGGCTCCAAATTACTTCACGGTGAAGAAATTGCAGATGGGAAGACTAGACTTGAATAAAAAAATCATTTTCTGCGATTTTGGAGTTTTGGATTTTTAAGGGGGGTAAGGGGTAAAAATGAGATTTTCGGGGGGGCAGAAGGCAAAAAACACCTTTATAAGCATAACTCAGCTCCAAATTACTTCACTGTGAAGAAATTGCAGATAGGGAGACTAGATTTGAATACAAAAAATCTTTTCTGCGATTTTGGAATTTTGGATTTTTAAGGGGGTTAAGGGGTAAAAATGAGATTTTCGGAGGCGCCTAAGGCAAAAACACATTTATAAGTATAACTCGGCTCCAAATTACTTCACAGCGAAGAAGTTGCAGATGGGGAGACTAGACTTGAATACGAAAAAATCATTTTCTGCGATTTTGGAGTTTTGGATTTTTAAGGGGGGAAGGGGGTGAAAATGATTTTCGGAGGTGCAGAAGGCAAAAACACCTTTATAAGCATAAATCGGCTCCAAATTACTTCACGGTGAAGAAATTACAGATGGGGAGACTAGACTTAAGTACAAAAGAACCATTTTCTGCGATTTTGGATTTTTAAGGGGGGGAGAGGGGGTAAAAAGGATTATCGGAGGCAAAATTAGCAATGCATGGATTTTCGAGTAAAATTCTAGCAATAATAGCTCAAAGATATGCGAAATTTCCCCGCTCTCCCCTGGGGGGGGGCAGAAGGCAAAAACCCCTTTATAAACATAATTCGGCTCCAAATTGCTTCACGGTGAAGAAATTGCAGAGAGAGAGACTAGATTTGAGTGCAAAAAAAGCATTTTCTGCGATTTGAATTTTGTATTTTTATGGGGGGGGGAAGGGTAAAAACGATTTTCGCAGGCAAATTTAGCAAAATACGGATTTTTGAGTAAAACTGTACCAATAATAGCACAAAGATATAGAAAATCGTCAAGAGCCTTCTTCAGAATATTTCCAAAACCTAGCTCATGTTTGGTTTTTTTGCGATTTTCAATTTTTTTTTTTTTTTTTTGGGGGGGGGGGGGGGTTACGTTACACCCATTGCAATGGGGTTTTCCGAAAGTCCCCCCTTTTCCCCTTGGGGGTGGGGGGGGGCAATATAAACCGGTTTCCAAGTATAACTTTGCTTCAAATTATCTCAGCAAGATTAATTTGTATATGTGGGTTGTTTATGCTTTCCCAACACGCACAGTAAAGGGATTTCACCAAATTTCACCCCCCTCCCCCCTTTAAGGGCGGAGGAAGGCAAAAACACGCTTATAAGAGTAAATGTGGTCCAAATTATCTCAGGATTGCGACTTTTTGATACGTCAATTGGTTATGCGTACTCAAGACACATACTAAAAAGAGATTTTGTAAAATTCCGTCCTATACCCTCCTTAGGGGTGGGGTTGCAAAAAGCATGTTTCCAAGCATAACTTTTCTTCAAATTATCTCAGTAAGCTTAATTTTTACATATGAGTTGTTTATGCATTCCCAAAACGCATTATAAAGGGATCTTACAAAATACCCCCTCCCCTCCTTCAAAGGCGGGGAGGGGGGCAAAAAATGCTTCTAAGAGTAACTCTGCTCCAAATTATCTCAGAATAGCGATTCCTTGATATGTCGATTGGTTATGCGTACTCAAGACACACATTACTAAGGGATTTTGTAAAATTCCACCTTATCCCCCTTGGGGGTGGGGCAAAATCATGTTTTCATGCGTAACTCTGCTCCAAACTATCTTAGACGATTTTTTATTTGCGGGCTGGTTATGCATTCCCAACACGCACTATAAGTCGATTGTGTGAAATTTTCCTTTTCCCCCCCTTTAAGGGCGGGGTGGGGGGGGGGCAAAAACACGTTTTAAAGAGTAACTCTGCTCCAAATTATCTCAGGAAAGCGATTTTTTTATAGGTTGATTGGTTATGCGTACTCAGCACAAACAAACAACAAAGGGATTATTTGGAATTCCGTGCTATCACCCCCTTGAGGGTTGGGAGGGGGATTAAAAACATGTTTCCATGCATAACTCTGTTCCAAACTACCTTAGAATGGCAATTTTTGATGCGTGGACTGCTTATGCGTATTCAACACACACTACAAAGCGATTTTGTGAAACTCCACCCCACCTCCCCTTAAAGGGCGGTGGGGGGAATATGTATTCATGTGTAACTCTGCAGTAAATTATTTTATGGAGAGATTTTCCATGTGTGGGTCAGTTATATGTATCTAACTCATAACCTAAAGATATTTTGCGAAATCTTCCCCTCCTTTCCTTTAAGAGCGGGCCGGGGGGGGGGGCTAAAAAACACATTTTAAAACATAACTTTGCTTCAAATAATCTTAGAATCCCGATTTTTTAATATGTGGGTTAGGTATGTGTATGCAACATGCATTATAAAGAGATTTTTGTGAAGTGTGGCGAGTGGGAAAACCGTTATCGAAGGTATCGAGAATTTTAACTTAGATTTTGACTGATTTCAATGATTTTATTATTATTATTATTATTATTATCATCAATTATATGGTATTTTGAGACTTCATTTCAATATAATGACCAGCGAAGTGGGCAAAGCCTGCTAGTAAGGTATAAAAAGAATTAAGCTTACTTTTGGTAAGTATTATTTTAATTTTTTGTTATTATTGATAATATGCTGATTCTTCAAAGGCAAATCAGTAAGTATTCAAAGTGAACACGTCAGTTTTGCCAGGATCTAATCGGATGACAAACCTGAATCTGATGCGAAGAAAACACTGACTCTGAAGTTTTAATAACGTCTGAATGAGAATTGGTGTGTTATGCCAGTTTTAATATATTAGCGTAACATATTAAGTTCTCTTTCGGATCAAATGTTCATTCATCTAAAGGGAAGAAAACATCAACTTGAAAGGAGAATTTGACATGTAAATTTTTTAAGTATATATATATTTTTTTTTCATTAATAACATGCTCATTCTGTAAAAGGAAATGAGTATTTTAAAATATGATATGCATATTATTTAGTTTTGAGCCAAATTGGATAAAGGCAAGTATTACCATTTTCATAATATTATACTGAAGTAATTTTGTTGTAAATAAGTAATTTATGGATACTTACTTTAAAAAAAATAGTTTACAAAAATCTAAGCATGTAAGTTTTAATACAAGTAAATTATTCTTTAATCACATGAATTTTAATACAATTACAAGGTAGAATTTATTTTATTCCATGAATTTCATTTTTTATTGTCAAAAGATAATTTATTTTATTTGAAAAACTATTGCATTTATATAATGAATATGACACTTATCATTATCACTGAGTGCTATGTTTACATAATTTTATATATAATCATTGAATAAGGCTTATAATAATTCTGATAAAGCTATATTGCTTTTAAATTCTTGTTTATTTTTAAATTTGCATTTGTGGCTGCAAATAAGTTAAGTGTTCTGTGCTCGATTCATCTGCATATTTCATGTTTGTGTGAGTGCACTAATTTGCAGAAAATAAGACTGCGTGAAGTGCTTTCTTAATTTCTGCTTCATTATGTAATTTATTTTGTCATCTGTTTCAAGAGAAGCTTAGCTATGTATATGATTTGAAAATGGTGAAGTTATGGAAATATTTTAAAGGCATATCTTTCAACTGTGATATTTTTAGTGCGTAAAATTTAAAGTAATTAAAGGAAATTGAATGAAATTTATCAAACTTCTTGGATATTTATTGTGTTGTCGTAGAATTTTCTTCTATCACTTTAAGAAGCATACATGCATAAGGGAACTGTGATTGTAAAATATTTTAGAGGTAATTTATTTATACAAATTAATTTTATAAGAAATTTAAGGGCATTTTAGTAAATTAATGTTAATGTTTAAATAATTATGTATACAATAGAAACATATTTTGTGTATTTGTGTTTGTCGTATATGTTTGTAATGATATTTTGAAAACAAAAGATTACATAAATTTGAAATTGATATTGAATTTGCATGTTATTCAAATTATGATAGATGTTATTAAATTGCTTTTTTCTGTATGTATTTAGTATTTATAAAAAGTTAATAATTGGTGCTTTTGATAAGGATTCAAAAGTAGGAAGTGAGGAATGTGTTACTAAGTAATTTCTTTTTTGCACATGATCAGTGCTTTGGTATAAAACATTCATATGTGTGTGATAGAGACTAATGTAATTTCATGCATTCAGTGATGATTTTTTTGGCTATATGTGTGGCGTACATACATATGTATTAGTGATTGCTGCAACATAGGATTTTTTGCATTTTTAGATTCATGCACACCAATAGAAATATTATTCTGGTTTTTCGTGTGCACATAGCATACATATATGCATATTAATTATTGCTGCAATCTGAAATTTTGTGCATTTTGAGATTCTTGCTTAATGAGGTAGCAATACCTAGTGATATTCAGTTGAACCTCGTTAAAGAGGACACTATTAACATGAATTACTTTTAATATGAATTGTTTCCGCAATGGCACAATCCCCATCAAAATGAAGATTAGTTACTGATAGCATGAACTACTGACAATATGAACAAATTTTTTATCACATTGAGATTCACATTAACGAGGTTTGACTGTATATATATGAATATTCATAATATATTGAAGTAGATTTGTTGTAAATAAATAATTTATGGATACTTACTTTTAAAAAATAATTCACAGGAATCTAAGCATGTAAATTTTTAATACAAGTAAATTATTTTTTAATCGCATAAATTTTAGTACCATTCCTTACAAGTAGAATTTTATTTAATTTTTTATTGTCAAAAGATGATAAATAATTTATTTTATTTGAAAAATATTGCATTTATATACTGAATATGACACTTATCCCCACCACTGAGTACTATGTTTACATAATTTTATACATATAATCATTGAATAAGGCTTATAATTCTGATAAAGCTCATATTGCTTTTAAATTTTTGTTTATTTTTAAATTTGCTATTTTTGCTGCAACTAAGTTAGAGGTGTGCTGTGCTTGATTCATCTGCATATTTCTTGTGTTATTAAATTGCTTTTTTCTGTATGTATTTAGTATTTATAAAAAGTTTATAATTGGTGCTTTTGATAAGGATTCAAAACTAGGAGGTGGAGGTATATTACTAAGTTATTTCCTTTTGCACATAACCAGTGCTTTGGCATAAAGAATTCATATGCGTGTGACAGAGATTGGTGTAATTTTATGCATTCAATGATGATTTCTTTGGCTATACATGTGGCCTACATATATGCATATATATTATTGATTGCTGCAACATAGGATGTTTAGCATTTTTTAGATTCATGCACCCCAGTAGAAATATTGTTTTGATTTTGCGTGTGCACATAGTATACATATATGCATATTAATAAATCCTGCAATGTGAAATTTTATGCATTTGGAGATTCATGCTTAGTGAGGTAGCGATACCTAGTGATATACAATACAGTTGAACGAACCTCTTTAACGAAAACACTGTTAACGTGAATTACTTTTAATATGAACTGTTTCCACATTCCCCATAAAAATGAAGATTAGTTACTGATAGCATGAACTACTGATAATATAAACAAATTTTTTATCCCCTTGAGATTCAAGTTAATGAGATTCGACTGTATATATGAATATTCATAATATTATATTGAAGTAATTTTGTTGTAAATAAGTAATTTATGGATACTTACTTTTAAAAAACAGTTCACAAGAATATAAGCATGTAAGGTTTAACACAATTCCATTACAAGTAGGATTTATTTCATTTCATGGATTTAATTTTTTATTTTCAAAAGATAAATAATTTATTTGAAAAATATTGCATTTATATAATGAATATGTCCCTTATCACCCCCCACTGTGTACTATGTTTACATAATTTTATATATATGATCATTGTATAAGGCTTATAATAATTCTGATAAAGCTTATATTCCTTTTAAATTGTTTACTTTTAAATTTGCATTTTTGTCTGCAATTAAGTTAGAGGTGTGCTGTACTTGATACATTTGCATATTTCACATTTGTGTGAGTGCGCTAGTTTGCCAGCCTGAATATAGGGCTCCTATTGCCGATTCAATGTGCTGACAAGCTTGGGCAATTTCATTTAAAAATGAAAAGTGAAGATTCTTGATGCATTGACACTTTTTTGCATATTGGAATTTAATTTTTGCAATGGCCATTCGTGTGTGTTTTATGGTAATAAAGAGTTTTTTTTTTTTTTTTTAAATGCTTTTAAAGAATATATATTTGTAATCATTTTCCAAATTTTATAGTTCATGCATAATAGAGGTAAATGCATTAGAGTTTATTTATTTTTTTTTTTTAGTAATACCGATTTTCAAAGCTTTACCTCTATTTTTAAAAATTTTGCCCCTCTTTGCTCTTCCTCCAAATAACTTTACATATACGAGAAGATCTGCAATTGATTCCTCACACTTAAAAACCTAATAATACTATGGTGCTACCATTCTGCATATTTGACCATTTAAGTGGAGGCTGTATCTCATCTTCAGTTGAACATTACAGTATTAACAAAATGTATCACTTGCTCTGTTTTTGTTACTCCGTGTTTAAATTCATGTGGATGTTGTCTGAAAGGTGGAGCTGTTATGTTGTAATTTTCCTTATATTTATAAATAAAGCTGCCTCTCAAAATCTAATGTACTCAACTATACCATTTTTAATTTGTATGTTTAGTGAGTGAACATTTGTTTAATTTACACTTTCGAAAGTATCCACAATTGTTTTTTCACATCCCAAAACCTAATAATACCATGGCGATACTATTCTGCATATACTATCCTCCAATATTTAGGTAGAGCCTATATCTCAACTTCTATTGAACATTACAGTATTAATAAAATGTATCTCTTGCTTTATTTTTATTACTCCGTGTTTAAATTCATGTGGATGTTGTCTGAAAAGTGGCGTTGCCATGCTGTAATTTTCCTTGTTTCTGAAAAAGCTTTATCTCAAAATCTGATGTGCAGAACCACACCATTTTTTCATTACCCTTGTTTAAATTTATGTGAATATTGGTCAATAGGTGCTGCTGCCATGTTATAATTTTCTTTGTTTCTGAAAAGATTTCTCAAATTTTAATGTACACAACTACATCATCCCTTTAATGTACACAACTACATCATCCCTTTAATGTACACAACTACATCATCTTTAAAATTTGTGTGTATATTTGCCAAGAGGTATTGCTGTTATACTATAATTTTCTTTGTTTCTGAAAAAGCTTTATCTTAAAATCTAATGTTAATCCACTATTTTTTCTAAGTCATGTTTAAATTTGTCAGTCTATCCCTATCGCCCTTAACCCCTTAACGCGTGCTGTCCTCACTGCGAGGACGCAAAATTTAAGATCTAGCTGCAAAAATTCATCCCGGAAATTTTTTAGCAAAACTTTATGTTTATAACATACCAGAAAAAGCCGTTTTTTTAAACCTTAAAATTTCTTTAAGTTTAATTTAGTTCATGAATTCCGGTGGCAGTATAATTTAAATGATCCAAATTGTCTTGCGCCGCAAAGGGTTAAGGACCCGCTTCACTCACCGCCGCCGAAAGCCGAAGCTAATGTTATTCTATGGGAAATTTTTCTTTACAAATAACTTTTTAACTAATACATATTTTTAAATTCTGTTTTCCCATTCTGAAAATTCCCAGCTGTTAAACTGACGGACCCTTTTTTAAAAAATTATTTTTTTATATTTTATTTTGAAGCTGCAAAATTCGAATTTTCAATACGTGAAATTTTTTAATTTCGCAATTTCAAAAAAAAAAAAAAAAAAAAAAAAAAAAAATCCATTTTTAAAAAAGGTCCGTCAATTTAACAGTTAGGAATTTTCTGAATGTGAAAACAGAATTTAAAAATATGTATTAGTTAATAAGTTATTTGTAAAGAAAATTTCCCCATAGACTAACACTGGCTCGGGCTTCCGGCGACGGTAAGTGAATGATGTTTTTTCAATAGTTTCGGGTGGAGACTGAGAGCTTGTGTTTAGTGTGTTTTACGTCGCACTCTTGCTACACTATGGGCATTAAGATCTTGTGGGATGGAGAGGGAAGGGATTTGATAGAATAGTCCGAGGTGAATTTAATAAACTCGGTAAGTATTACTTAACTTATTGATAGATGCCAAGAAAGTAGCAAAGATTTTTTAAAAAATTCTTATTAACTTTAACTGTTTGGTCTTTAGTTAGATGATTAATTTTTATGCTTGCACTGTTTAATTCTTGTTTACGTTTATTGACGATTTCTAGAATAGATTTTATATAATTCATGACGTTCTGAACATATAGTGGTGGGATACTTGTGCTGATTTTTTGTTGGTTAGGGTTTTTCATGTCCCAGATGGAATGTATTGAGCCAATTTTGAAATTTTTTATTTCAATGGATCACATCAATTGACTTATTTACAATACTTAAAAAAGAATTCTGGCGGTTTGTTGGTGAATATTATGCTTCGACTGGAAAATGTAGAATAAAAGAAGAGTAAAAGATAAAGTAGAATGGTTTTATAGAAATGTCCTAAAAAGTGGAAAATAAGGAAAATTTGTGGTCAGCTAGAAGGAAAAATTTTTAAAAGCATTCAAAGTTCAGCAGTTTCTTTTAGTTCAAAAGTAAACCTTTTCTCATTTTCCACTTTTTAGATCACCTCTGTTAAAAATATTCTATTTAATTTTTTACTCTTGCTTTATTTTTAACTTTTTAGTTATGTAACTAAAAAGTTTGTAATGCTACATAACTAAATTCTATTTCCAGAGCTCTGAACCTTTTAGAAAATTCTGCAAACTTCTAGAAATTTTTTAAAGCCAGTTTATTCTAGAAGGTTCTACGAAGTATCTAGACTTTTTCAGGAAGTTCCGAGAAGGTTTCTGAAGTTTTTCAACATTTTCATGAACTTTCTGGAAGCTTCCAGAATGTTTAGAAGTTTTCTTGAGGGTTCCAGATGTTTCTGTAAAGTTTCTAGAAAATTCTGCACTGAACTCATATTAAAGAAAATTTATGACAGACAAATCCATTTAGTGTTTTTTAAAAAAAAAAAAATCTAAAAAGAAACAGACTGTTGAATTTAAATGTTTGGACAGTGCGATGGAAAGTTCTGTGTTGAAAAAGTTTGTCATTAAGTGTAGTGACCATATAGTAATAAGACCGATTGATCATCGCGGGGGAAAATAAGATGCCTTTTCATTCGGGGAAAAAACTGCCATTTTATTCTAATGGCAATCTTTCCCCGAGTGAATACACAGATAGCTTAGCTTGTAAAATTAATGAATAATTTACGTACTAAAGGTGAATAAAAAACCGATACAATTTAAAATTCACTTTTTCCTTCTTTAATGAATAGAGACATTTAAAGAATTATATCTACGAATTACTTAAAATTAATCTGTTAAACACCATAAAATGCTAGAACTCTCAATAATTGTTTCAAGTCGAAAGAAGACACGGCCCTCCGTCAGGCGAACAAAGTAGGCACTAGTTCCGCAATCAAAAGTGGTAACTTTGTACGTTAATTGCAGCACTCGACCTTACTTTGTTCGACTGATGAAAGGTTGCGTCTTCTTTCGACCCGAAACAATTGTTGCGAGTTCTAACATAGCGAGTTCAATCCTAATTTCATTTTGAAAATATCTAAAGATTACGTTTGTTATTTTCAGAAGAAAAATTTCTTGGTTACTAATAGCAACATTGACATTTTTTCCCCCACATCATTGAACACATTTGAATTTTCCTGTGTAAAATGTCATAAGATTGAAAGAACGATTTCGGAAACCTTTATGTAAAATGGCAAACAGAGCACCTTTTATTAACCCGACGTTTTTAACTAATGACTTCGTTAATTAAGATAGAAATTTCTAATTGACTGAAGTATCTTCATCGAAGTATTCGGCGCCCATCGATACATCTCATGACGCGGACAACCCTGCCCTTCGCGAGGAAATACGGTCGCAGGCAAAAAAAATTTGCCGCCAGCAACTTTTTTTTGGTAATATACAAGGTTTGATCTCTATGTACCAGTGAAACTCTAAAGTACCACTTCACTAAATCATTATTAACTACTGTGATGAGATAATTTATAATTTTTTAAAATTACTTTGAGTAACTAAAAAAGTGAATTTCAAATATATTTTTTTTTTTTTTTAGGACTGAGGACTATCAATCTCAATCTGGGAATTTTGCGGTGTCATTTTTCGATAGTTGGACATTTATCGAAATCTAAGATTTATCGAAAATATAATTGAATAATTTGAAAGCGATGTTATAATTTGGGGGAAAAAAAATAGTCCGTCCTAAACTAAATTCTGCTTTTGCCCGATTTTCATTAAATTATTTTATTTTTTATTTATTTTATTTATTTATTATTATTATTTTTTTTTTTTTGGGAGGGGAGAGAAAAAAGAAAAGAAAATTAATAAACAGTATAGAGACTAACACTATCGAAAAAGTTTTTTTTTTTTTTTTAAATAATTTTTAATTAGAAAATAAAAAGTGCGCGTGCAAAATGAAATAAAAATAAGTAAAAAAATTAATTTAATGATTTAATTTTTATATAAAACATGATCGCGTGCTATCTTAAAAAATAGATGTAAAATTTAACGTTTAAGTGGTGCGTGTGGCATCTATAAAAATTGTTTTAAGAAATATAATAGAATAAAGAAAGCAACGATGTTGGTTGCATTTTGTTATATAGTTTGAATTTTATAGAAGTAATATCTACCGTAGGAATAATTTCTTATGTTAAAAACTATAGGGAATTATTATGCGAGCACAAGCGATGCTACTTTATTTTTTTAAATTCATTTAAATGTAGTAATCAACGAAACAGACAAAGCCTGCGAGATGTTTTTAAAACTTTTTTTATATTTTTTTTTTTCGAACTAAGAAAAAGAAAAGAATTTTTATCGTTCTATTTAAAAAAAAAAAAAAAAAATCTGCAAATTTGATTTGAAAAATATATAATTGCATGCAGTTACTAAATACCTTAAAATAAATAATTGATTATCATTTAAGGAATTCCTTATCCATTAAAAGTCATAATATATTTTAAATTGTTGTATGCTTGAAAACGTATATATAATATTTTTTTTTTTAAGATTTTTTGTCTTGTTTTGGTATAATCAGGATGGACGCCTTTGAATTTTCTGTGTAATTTCACTCTCAAATATGATTCTAGATATCCTGTTTTAAGTTATTGTATACAACAATTTTCTGGGAATCCTGTTTCGGTAAGTTTAATGAATGTTTTCACATCTTAAATAAATCTATTGGTGAATTGTTTCATATAGTTCTCAATGATGTCACTAGCTTTTAATTTTGTTATTTATTAATTCATTTTAGTTCTTGAGAATTTTGGAGGAATTTCTTTATCGGTTTTCCTACATTCTACTGTTTTGTCACTAAACGTATGTATCTATGTATAGATACATATGTAAATATATATTTTTCATTATTAAGTTTCTCACTATTTTTTGCGATTCAAATTATTAGTTCACAATGAGTCTTTCTTTGAATCATCGAGTAAATTGCTGTAAACTAAAATCTGAAATATCATGCATCGTTAATAAATTATGAAACATTTCCCTGTATTACAGTATAACTGCAACTCTTGAAAATAAAAATGAAGAATTAATTTTTTAATTATATACATATTTATATATACACATACAAATATTATACACATGTCTCAATATCAACACATATGTATTGCATACACACAATTTAAAGCATCACAAACACTTTGAAACATAAACGCCCGCCCATACATATTTTAAAATACACGCACACTTTTTAAAAATACAAACACGCACAATTTAAAATACGCACACTTTATAATACACTAAGGGACAAAAAAAAAAAAGCTGCACTGCAGAAAAATGGACTTAAACCTTTTGTGTTTGTAATAATTTAAAAACTAAAGACGAACAAATAAAACTTATTTTTGTATAATATGGAAGTCATAACATGATACATATGTACATTTCTGATTTAATAAATCGCTTTATTACACACTACGAAGTATTTAATAAAAATCTAATAAAAGTTTCTTTTTTTAACGTAATATAATAAAAAATATACTTTGTATTCTGTTATGAATTATTATAGGAAATAAACACATATTTTACCCTATGAAATATTTATTTTTTTCAACACTTTCCAACAAGGTTGAAAAGTGTTAATGACTTCGGTTTGTCTGCGCTCCAACTCCCGTAAATATTTATGGAATTTCTTGAAACTGATACATGTTATTCAAGTTCACTATCGGACGTTCCCTACTGAAAATTGAGTTTATACCTCTACTGGTTTGTGTACAGGGATACACGAAAGTATTTCAAAGCATTGTGTTCTACGAGAGGTATTTCTATAAACCATATTTTTATACCTTTACTGTAGAGATCTTAATGAAATTGAAATATGTTATTCCAGTTCAATATCTGACGTTCCCTATTGAAAATTGAGTTTATACCTCTATTGGTTTGTGTACAGGGACACCCGAAAGTTTTTCAGAATTGCCTTCTACGAGAGGTATTTCTATAAACCATATTTTCATACCTTTACAGTAGACATATCTTAATGAAATTGAAATATGTTATTCAAGTTCACTGTTGGATGTTTCCTGTATCAAATGGAGGAAATATCACCATCGATTTATGTACAGGGACACTCAAAGTAATTCAAAGCATTGCGTTCTAGGAGAGATATTTCTATAAATCAAATTTTAATAACTTTACTATCCACGAAGTTTTAGGAAATTGAAATGTTATTTACATGCACAAAAGAATGCTTTGCATAAAATATAGCATGAATAGCAATAGATTTACAGGGTTGCACAAAAATATTCAGTTATATTAAGAGGTATTAATGAAAAATTGCTAGAATTGCACTTTCATTTATGTTAAGAGTTTTCAACACTTTCTAGCATTTTTTGAGTATGAATATGATTTCAGTTTTATGTATCTGCCTGTCCGAGCTCTAACTCCCGTAAATATTTATGGAATTTCTTGAAACTGATATATGTTATTCAAGTTCACTACCGGATGTTCCCTATAGCTGGTTTGTGTACAGGGCCACCCAAAAGCATTTGAAAGTATTGTGTTCTACGAGTGTCATTTTTATAAACATTTTCCCTATAGAATGTTCCCCATTGAAAATGACAATAGGTCCTGTACAACTAGTTTGTTTACAGGGACAACAACAATTAAAAAATAAATAAAAATAAAATAAATAAATGCCATTGCATTACGTTTTAGGACAGAATATTTTGGCAGTTATATTTAAAAGTCTTTCTACTGTAAAAATCATAAAAATATTGAGATGTATTGTTAATATTATAAAATAATGTTTTGTATAGAATATGATATGAATAACTTTCTGATGTACAGGGCTACACTAAAATATTCAGAGAGATCAAAAGCTGTAATTATAATTTTGCATTAAGCATTTTTAACACTTTCCAAAATTCCTAAGTAATTTTAAAAATCAGTTCCTGTATCTGTATATTTTTCAGTCCTTCTGTCTGTTGTGTATAACGTAGGCAAAGAATATTAAAAGTCATTCTATACAATAATTACGTACAGTTGGAAAGTGTTACTAATCAATGCGTACTGCATGATTTTTTTTTTTTAAGTTTATTTTATTGTGGAATAAAAAAAGAGTTAACACCCATCTTCTAAGACAACCAATTTATTTTAATCAGCTTTTATTTGATGAAAGTGTTTAAAGTGAAGAACAGTAATGTAACAAGAGAAAAAAAAGGGACTTCAAAAATAAAATAGAAACCAAATGTACAATAACTTTATTGCATGAGACAACATTCATTCAGATATGCCAAAGTATCAAAACCTAAAAAAGTATAAAAGTCCATGAATACTCGGCAAATAAATATATAAATAATTTGCTTTAGAAAGTTTGTGCTCTTTCTGTATTGCATATCAATAACACAAAGGATTAAAAAAATTATGTAAATCTTATAGCTTTGTTAAACTCAGGCTCAGCCTTCAATTATTTCTTGTCCCTGTTCCGTAACTGGCACCTCCTACTTTGTCGACGTGAGACCTCAGGAAGTCATCTGTTAATTCATCTGGAGTTTCTAGTTGGATCTCTAGTGCAAAATTCTATAAGGAAAGGAAATATTGGGAAAACAGAATGAATACATACAACTATTAAACAATAAAATCATACATTTATAAACTTGAAAACATAGCACAGAACTATAGAACAAGCAATAGTTTGCAGGACTATTAAGCCGTGGACTATTAAGCCCTTTAAGCCGTGACGTCATTTTTCAGACAAAATATAAAAGTTCGTAAACAAAAACCTTAAGATTATGGAAAACTTTGCTTTTTTAGTAAAAAATAAATAAAAATGATTCTTGTACACACATACCTTAGTACCAAATTTCGTATTGCTACGTGCTTTATTTACTTACAAAGCAACAGACATACATAAACACATCTTTATTATATGTAGAGATAATTAATGCTAAAGATTATATTAAACTTTAATATGAGATTTTCATCAAATATCATATTTAAGACTTTCTAGAGCAGACTTATACGGGTTTTCCATATTGGAACAGTCATATATTCGGGGATGAAACATAAGCAAAATTATTAATGTTGTTAGAACTAATGTGAATAATTAGTTGAGTTGTTTAAAAACTCCTCTTTCGCAATAAATCGCATTAAAATAATGAGTTATCAATTGATTTAATAGTAAATTCGGATAATAACTATCGTAATTATTCATGTCATGCAGAAATTATGGAATAAAAAAAAAAAAAACTTATATTGCAGTATTTGCAGAACACATGAAAATTTTACAACTTTCATTTAAAAAAAAAAAAAAAAAAAAAAAAAAAAAAAGTACTAGCTAAGCCGCTGTGAGCCGAAGTTTGATATGAAAGGCCTCATACCTCATAAACAGTTTTTTTTACGAGGGAAAATGATCGACATACATAGGTGCCAAGTCAACGTTATTTTCAACGGAGACTTGATACTGAAACGTTTATGTTTTTAATTTATTTTAATTCTATTTATTCGTAGAAAACATGAGAGATTTCTTTTTAAAAATACTAGTGATAAATCTAATTTAAAAGTTAGTAATGTTGGCAGCTATGGAAAAATCCCCGTTTGATAATTTTGACTCGCGTATATTCTTCAGTCACGAACTGTATCTCGTATAATAGTTTTCAGCATGAACTTCTCTAATTAGAGAATCGTGATTCCAGAATATCCTCTATAGTTATTCTTTTCAAACCTCTTTGAGGTAAGTTATCACCAAATGTTGCATCCATTGTTTACATTTGTGGATTTCGTTTATGCTTAAAAATAATCCTACATGCACTCAAAGTCGTTCGGTAGCTTTGATAGGCAATATCTTACATTTCCAGGGCCCAACTATACTTTTTGAAGACCAGGGGCACTGATGCTATTTGGAGGCCCCCGTACCCTGCTCTAAAGAGCTCGCCAAAAGGACCCCTTCGCAAAAAAAAAAAAAATAAATAAATAAAAATAAAAAAATATATAAATAATGCATTTTTTTTTTAAAGTTTTTCCTTCAATTATACATTATATTTCCTCATTTTTTTTAGTAGTCTGTTACAAAATCGTTAGTTTTATGTTCAAGACAAATGAAAAACTGAAGTACATTAACCCCTTGAACTGCAATTTATTTTCAGTTAGCAATGCTCATGCAGACAATTTTCTTAGTTTTAAGGAGGGGGGATTGATATAGAAACTTACGGTTTTGTTGCTCAAATAATTTGTTATTATTAAAAATAATATTTGTTTCGCACATTTATATGAATGTTTATTGTTATATATACATATAAGAACATAATTAGTGTCGGGAAATTCATGACGAGCTGGACTCGTCATTTCAGTTCAAGGGGTTAATTAACCAATATTTAAAAAATTAGTCACAAAATTTAATAATTGTTTAAGTTCTCTAATAAAATGTAGAACGAAAAATTTAATCAATTTTTGTTTTTAATAGACATAATGAAAAAAATTGTACTATTATTGCTTTTCAATTTTTGGAAATGAGGCCCCCTAAATTTGGAGGCCCTGGGCCAGTGCCCTGTGTGCTCGTGCCATAATCTGGCCCTGTACATTTCAGTATATGATTTTCCGTAAGATAACAGTTTTAGGTATCAACCACGTTAGCACATTTGACCGTTATTATTAAGCAAAAGAATTCGGATAGAAATCCTGGCTCTGGTCATATTTTGCACTTGTAAAAATTCAGATTTGCATCGAAAATAGAAAGTGATCCATTAACGTAAACGGACTAGTAAGATATTACTTTTCTAGATATTTTTGTGTACTATAAATTTCCTTTTAAAGCAAACTTTAATAAATATGATAGTGATTCAAACTGCAAGAGTCAAAATCGACGTGTTGATACATATCTTGTGAAACGAATTCGTTTAACCACTTCACCGACCATCCCGAGATAACTCGGGGGAAACGTAGCTTTTCACACACTACAGTGGCCAATGAAGTGAAAGTTATTGAAATCGAAGCAATTAAAAAGCTAGATAATTATCTATAATAATAAAAGATGATGTCTGTCTCTCTGTGTCTGTCTGAGCATCTATACGTTCAGCTCCTACTGAACGCAGAACTACAAAATTTGACAAACGGGTGGCTCAGAAGCCTGCCCGAGTGCATAGTGAAAAAATAATTTTAAAATTTTAATTAGCTCCGGAGATATTAATTAAAACGTCGACCAATGCCTAATTAAAAACCGAGCGGATCGTAATTTTCGCCCTTCAGCGTGTTCCTCAAAAGAGAAAGAGAAATTTCGCGGGATTTTCTAAAGCGATCGCTGCCGATCTGTTGGAAATATCAAAAATACACCTGTACCACGAGAAAGCATTTATTACCGATTCTTACGGCACTTTTTTTTTCTTTTTCTTTCTTTTTTTTTTTTTTAAATACGGATTTTTTATATTTTTGAAAAAAGTTTTAAAAAGGGTCGAAAATTTCTCTTTCTCGATTGTCTTTTTTGAGACGCCCTGTACGACCGAGTAACTGTTCCATTTCTTAACAACTGGTATATTTGGAAAGGACATTTAATCCTCTTTCGAACCATATAAACATTTTTACAAAATACGGGTTAGCGATCCATATTTTTAGATTTTACGAAACATCGATTTTTTCACAAAACATTTTATAACTCAAAAGCGTTGAGATAAATCTTTTTTTTTTTTGTATATAGATCTCGCTTCCACAATTCAATTCCCAAAAGATTGAGAGAAAATTTAAAAAACTGAATGAGTTTTTTTAATTTTCAGTATTGCGGCAGTTTTCGATGAAATTCTGAATCAACGTTTCTGAACTCTTGCAACTGACCTTGACAGAGAAGAGAGAATAAGATTCTTCAGTGCCAGGTGCTAGAGGTCGGGAAAAAGGTGCTTTTCGTTTTTCGGCCACGTGACAAAGTATACTGGAAATAAAAAGCAGTTTTTGAATTTTTTCAATTTAAAATCGATCAAAAGCAGAACTTCGAAATTGCTCGTCATTATGGCTCACCTGTATGCAGTTAAAAAATCTAAAGTATAGCTTTAAAAATAAAATAAATAGACATATATTTATTTAAATTCATTTTTATTTCATCTGTTAATGACACCATTCACCAATTTCATCTGTTAATGAGTTACTTTTAACAGAATATTGATTTCCCCCCCCCCTTTTTTTTTTTTTTTATGAATTCAGTTGTAAAAAAGCAGTTTTGGAATTCTTAAGTTTTAGATGGATTTAAATAGAAATCGTTAATCGTCCTTGATAGATTAGCCATTTTGAGTCTAAAATATGTCACAGATATTCATTATTGTAATACATAATACATCATTCAAAAGATATTTTAAAGTATTTTTATTGCAGGCTATTAAAATGATACAAGTCGTTCAAATTCTTTACGAAACTTTCGAAGAAAACTACGGAAAAACCAGAAAATTTTTATTATTTTATATTTTACAGAGTTTTAAATTCAGATTTTCGCTCACATTTCGTACTAATAATTTTTAACGGTATATAGCCCGGAATTAAGCAAGTTTTGGAGAAAACCACAGATAAGTCAGACAAATCTTTTAAAAATGTTATACGGCGCCGCAGGCTCCACCGAGCGGGACTTAGCTAAAGTCAGAAATTTGAAAGATCATAACATGGTGAGTGAACAGGCTGTTTCAGATATTGAAAAGGGAAGAGGGCGCCGAAGGCGCTACCGCACGGGAATTTACTGCGCTTTCAATAAGCTATTTTCACGATATAACGATAAGATGTTATTAGACCCGAAACGGGAAAAAGGCGCCTGCGGCGCCACCGAGCGGGAGTTTCGTAAAGTCTGATTTTTCAGGGATCGCTAACCAGCTGGTCGCCGAAGGCGGCTAGTTATCATGAAAAACGGCAGTTTTTCTAGTGACGCAAGCGCAAAAACAAACTAACGCCACGACACTCAGCGGAAACGGAAAAACGAACGAAAACTGCGACACTTATATATACAGGAATTTTAAGATCAAACAAACCGCTGAAAGCCGACACTTAATATCTCAGGAAATATGGGAGATTATGTTCTGATATTTTCAAAATAGACTTTCACCTTCTGTCTGATCCTACCCTGAAATCGCTACACTTCTGCGTGCAATACATTTCGAGATATGAATTGGCTCATTTAAGTTATAAATGGACGGACTAATGTGTAAGAATTTTTTCTCGAATATGGCTCGAGCGAATTTAGTTTAATTTATATATGATATTAATCGCTTTTATCTGATGTGCCTGACATCTCCCTTTTCCCTAGGAAAACTCTTGTTTTTTTTATAACTCAGTTTAAGAATCGAACTATTTTTTACTCCGAAAATACCGTGATGCGGCAGTTTCGCGGACGAATTTCTTCTCTTCCATCTGAAATACTGAATATCAAATAATCGTTTTGGCTCCATCTATCGGAAAGCGTAAAAAATAAACACACACACAAAAAAAAATATATTTTCTTTTTTCTTTTTTTAATATATATATTAAATGAGTTATTTATTTAGGTACTTGTATTTTATGACATTTGTTTATCAAAAATATTCTTTGTATTTACATTGTTTTCATGCTGATACGTTGTTAACTTTCAAAATTGGTTCTATTTTAAAAGGTGATTGCAACAACAAAAAATTTTTCCTTCATTTTCATAAAAATGACAAATAATATGATAATCATATGCAAATATTTGTAATTTTTTCAAAATTAGGTGATAAATCACTTAAACTACGGATTGAAAAAATTCTTAAAACAGAATTTGAAAATAATTAATTTGCTCATTAAGTTTCTAGTATATATAAATTACAAAATGTTAAGCTATAATAAAATTTTGAATAGATTAAGATTTTTTTTTTTTATTAAATTCATAACAAACTATACTACTTAAATATTTACCAGTATAAAACTTTCACTTTTTAAAGATTTTTCTATTATTTATTTTTCTCTTTTAAATCAAATCTATACCTAAAAAATTATAATAAGAAATAAATATAAATAAGAAATTTTTGTCATTTTTATAATGTACTATATTATGCCTTTGAAATGTTGCATGTGTCCATCTTTTTTATCACTTTTTATAAAATTTTGAAATTTTATTTAGTTTGTTATTTTGTTCGAGTATGACCTATAAAACAACACTTTTAATACAGTTTTATAACTCATTACCATGCTCCTTTAATTTTACGTTTTGATCATTAACCCCTAAAAAGTAATGATATCAATACAAAAAACCCTTAACGGGTTAAAAGTTTGTGACGCAGCACTGTACTTTATGGCTATAAGAATTAGAAATACGGGTCTTAAAAATAATGATATATTTTCAGTGACGCTTTGATATTAATTAAATTATACATAGATTTTCTTACTTGAATTTGCTTTTTCCTTTTATTTATATTTACAGTGTAAACGTTATTTTCAACATAAAATATATAGCATTTACTCATTGATACCTTTTTCCATTCACATCTCTTATACTATGAAAGCATGTGTTTTAAAAGAAATTATATGAAATTCCAGTAACGCAGTGGTGTTACATTAAGTGATTTGTTTTTAAATTTCTCTGCAATTATTTTGTTTTGCATATTAAAGTATATGTGCACATTGAAATATTGCTTTTAATTTTCAAATACGCTGTCAAATATATCACTTTCATTAAGCTTATATTATGTACTGAAATATATTTATTTCAATGAATTATTCTATCTTTTGCGTCACGCCATCCAAAACTGAAAAAAATTTCAGTTTTTTTCTTTGCATCACGATATCTATTTGCATGCATTTTCAATTTATTTGGATGAAATGACACAAAGTAAACATTTCCATATATTTTACTTACAGTTTTGGATGGCGTGACGCAAAAGATAGAATAATTCATTGAAATAAATATATTTCAGTACATAATATAAGCTTAATGAAAGTGATATATTTGACAGCGTATTTGAAAATTAAAAGCAATATTTCAATGTGCACATATACTTTAATATGCAAAACAAATAATTGCAGAGAAATTTAAAAACAAATCACTTAATGTAACACCACTGCGTTACTGGAATTTCATATAATTTCTTTTAAAACACGTGCTTTCATAGTATAAGAGATGTGAATGGAAAGGTATCAATGAGTGAATGCTATATATTATTTTATGTTGAAAATAACGTTTACACTGTAAATATAAATAAAAGGAAAAAGCAAATTCAAATAAGAAAATCTATGTATAATTTAATTAATATCAAAGCGTCACTGAAAATTTGATATCATTATTTTTAAGACCCGTATTTCTAATTCTTATAGCCATAAAGTACAGTGCTGCGTCACAAACTTTTAACCCGTTAAGGGTTTTTTTGTATTGATAGAATATACAAAGCTATGTAACTTAAATATTCTGCAGTTCCTGAAATATTTAAATATATTTTGCACTGTTTTAAGCTTTTTTGTCTCATGTTTGTATTTTCGGGAATTAGTTATGTTCCTTGCTATTTTCTTTCTTTTCCATCCCAACCTTAGAAAAAAAAAGTGTGAATGTTAACGTATTTGTCGCAAAACTAAGCATTTATTTTGAAATAAAGAAATTATAATATTGATTAGGAACTTATAAAATCAGTTTTTTTTTTTTTTTTTTTTTTTTTTTTTTTGGGGGGGGGGGGGGGGAAACTTATGTTGTAATTAAGATAAAAAAAATAATCTATGCACAGATATGCTTACTTACATACAAAAAATTAGAGTTCTAAAATACACTGAGTGATCAAATTAGTTTTTATTATTTATTTATTTAAATTTTTTAAAATTTTCTAAAAAAAAAAAAGAAAAAAAAAAAAGAAAAAAAAAAATACTTGAACAAGATGACCTGGAACTTCAGACATGCAAAGAACATTTGAAAACTCGCATTTTCCAAAGTGCAATTAGGGAACCAACCAGAAATTGAAGGAAAGTGTTAGTATTTTGGATCACCCTCTATCATAAAAAGCTACGAATTGTAACTTTAATACTTTGTTGCCCATATTATGTATAGTATTTATATGTTTTGTTGTGGGAGTTGTTCAATTATTTAGGCAGATTAAATATATTTTTATTATTATCAGCGTGAAAATATATTTTATTATGTGTCGAAAAATAAATTAACTCAAACTTCTTTGGCAACAATTAAAAATTAAAATAAATGATTTTAAATCTTTTTTATAGAAGAAATAGCTATATTATATAGAAGATATCTGTACTGATAAGTATAAAGGATTTAAATCCATATTCTTGATTTTTCAGGAGACAAAAAATAAAGTTAAACTAACTAAAAACTAATGAAAAGAATCGATTAGGAAAAAGGGATTATGTTGATTTATACACTTTATACCGTTCAGTGATTGTCAATCTTCATTTAATAAAGAAAAAAAATTGAATTAAATATTTTATACAAAGATTAATGCTAAATTTCTGACTTGAATCTTTTTTTACCAATGGATTTTCTCAAAGACTAAATTGACATAGATTTAAATCCTTTATACAAATCGACAGAGAATTTTTTTCTGGGTCTGACTATGTACTTAACTCAAAATCGACATTTTTGGACTTAAATCCTTTATACTTATCAGTACAGATATAATGTAGATAACGTTTCGCCTCCCCCCCCCCCCCCCCCTTGGGGACTAAATATCTAAAATTCCAAAAATTGGTTTTTTAGGTATTTGTGTTAGCTATATTTTAAAGCAAAAATTTTACGGATATCTTTCTTTGAGATAAAAGGTTTTGGGGAAATCACGTTTTGCCCCCTGTCCCCCCTTAGGGGCCGAATTTCTGAAATTCCAGAAATCGGTTTTTAGGTTAGCTATATTTTAAAGCAAAAATTTTACCGGTATTTGTTTTTTTTCATTGGTATATGAAGGTTTGTGAAATCACTTTTTGCGCATGTGGAATCTCATTTTGCCACGCACCCCCTCGTGTACCGAATTTCCTAAATTCCAGATATTTATTTTTTAGGTATTTGTGTTAGCTATGTTTTAAAGCAAAAAAAAAAAAAAAAAAAAAAAAAGGATATATTTTTTACTTTCTTCTATATGTAATATAGAGAAAGTATTGGATTCGTGAAAATTTTCGACCTCCGTTTTTTGATGGATTTACACGTTTTGGGATGTCCTGAACACGAATTGATAGTTTTTAGAAAATGCCTATGTATGTGTATCACGATTTTTGTGGGCACTATCTTACGAACCAATGTATGAAATTTAACCAAACTTGGTATTTAGTTGGACCCTGACATAAACTGGTGCCGATTAGATTTGGGGATCAATCGGTCAACAGGTGGCGCTGTGATCGGCATTTTTACTAAATTTTTAACATGGAAGTATAGGACAAAATTTCGTATAAATGTACATAATGAGAATTATTATAAACTTCTGATTGTAAAATTAATATGAATTATTGATAATGGTAGTAGTTAGCTAGGAAAAAATTTTTGTGCATGTGGGGGCATCGTCCCCCCCCCCCGGGGGGGGAATTTCAAGATGTGTGTCTTTCGAAAGGTCTTGTCAATACCTTTAAAACGAATGGTTGAACTATAAATCTGATAATTTAAAACAAAGTTATAGATTTTTTTACTTTAACAAAAAAACTTAGAATTTTTTGCCCCCTTTCTAATATTTTTACTGAGAGAATTTGTATAGGAAAATATAGAAGAAAGTCATGTGGTGGCCACAACATACTAGTTTTGTTTGAGATATGAACGATTTCGTGAAATCACGTTTTGCCTATATTTTTTGCCTGTAACTATATTCATATCTATATAATTTAGCAGTTTTATTTATAAATTAGCTTGTTTATTAAAGGTAAAAATAATTTGATGATTTAATGTAATACCATATAATAAAATTTTATCAATTGTTATTTAACTTTTCTACATGTTTTTAAGTACAATATCAACCCAATGTAGTAAATGATTGTGTACGTTATGAAAGTATCGTCCTTGAGAAATACAGAGTACTGGGTTATTTATCCCATTATTATTTTTTTATTTTTTTAAGTTTCAATACAAAGTGAGTATTCAGGATATTTATCATTTCATATTGTTGCTGTTAATATATCTCACTCTCGGTTTAATGGATTTATACCGAAAATTTGAATTACTGATTTCATTCATTACTACTATATTTGTCTCTCTCTCTCGCACACACACACACAAATGAAAAGTATTTTTTGGGAACTTTGAAAATTGTTTCAATATTTTGTTACGGAATTTGGTTTGAATTCAGATAAATATATGCTGTTTCAAAATAAATAGCAATGGCAGTATACCTGTATGACTTGTTTGACTTGAGCTTTGTCGATGGAAACTCGCGCCCTTTTGAGAGTGCTAACTGACGGTCCTATCCACGTGAGGAGGACAAATTTCTTTCTTTTACTCATTTCGTCTCCAGCTAGTACTCTGACGAAAGCGAATGCTCTTTCATCATCTGGAATTTAAAGAGAAAAGTTAAGAAATTAATGAAATGTCAAATTTTATATGACATCAGTTTGAAGCTATTCTAAAATATTTACAAGGTTATAACCTAGAACGTGGATAGACAAACACAAACCAACGTATTACACTTTTTAATTTTGTTGAAAAGTTAAAAAAGAAAATGTTATAGATTTTTATTTGGGGTCATATGCCTGTTTATTTGTAATCCGAAAATCTTATTGTATGCCCGTGTTTATTTTCGGTAATCATCCTAGCAGTATTCCTATCAAATTTTTATATTATCCAAATATTGATCGAAACTTTAATAATAACAATCTTATAACAGGTTTACTTTTTTTTTAAAGCAAATATTTGAAATATAATCAAAAATATTTTAAAAATTAGGTTAAAAAAAAAATTGTCAAAGACAATTTAGTTTAGTACGGAGAACTATTAATTTCAATATGTAAAATTTTTATTTTTTATCTCTTTTTACCGTAAAACTAGGCCACGTACTTTTTAAAAAGACTGAAAGGAATTGAAATGTTGCCACCTAAATTTCATACTTTGGTTAATTTTTAAAAATCTAATTGTGTTGAAAAACAGCTTGCACCCCTGGATTCAGAAAAATCGTCCTTTTCATTTGGTGCCGAATTTGGATTGATATTTATAATTGATTTGGGTGTTACACAAAACTGGTCTACAAAAACTCGACTAGAACTAATAGTACTCCGTCCTAATATAAAGTTTTTCTATTACTTTATATTTTTGCCTGAACTCGTACGTCATTCAAAGGACCAAAACATTTCTCCTCGGAATTAAATATATCATTATTAGTATATTCGCTATATTAACAGGGAATCTATTACACGTTATTCGCTATAGCCGAATAACGTAATAAAAGTGCAGACCTAAGTAATATTGTACGTAAGTTACTATACAATGCCAACCAAAAGATTTTTTTTTTTTCTTTTTACTTTCCGAACACTATAGTGAGGAAAGTATTGTAATCATGTCAAAAATCCGAATTCGAGATTTTGATGTTTCTATACGTTTTGAGGTCCCCTGAGTCCGTTTTCACTATTTTTACGATGATGTATGTATGTGTGTGTGTATGTTTGTGAACACGCTAGCGTCTAAAGGCTTTGTTCGATTAACCTGAAAGTTGGTACGTATATTGTAAGTCACCATAGTACGAACCCTATAGATTTTGGTGAATCTAGCACTTATACTTTTTTACAGGGACACAAAGAAAAATTCTTTATCATTATGGCCTATGGGACCAAAATCTTAAAAGTGCGATAGCATCTAAACGCCTTATTCAATTGAGCAAAAATTTTATACCCATATTATAGGTCACAGATACTCAATCTGTATAGATTTTGGAGAATCTAGCACTTATAGTTTTTTTACAGGGACACAAAGAAAAATTCTTTATCATTAAGGCCAATGGGGCCAAATTTTTAAAAGTGTGATAGCGTCTAAACGCCTTATTAATCTGAGCAAAAAAATTGTACACATGTTATAGGTCGCATTTGCACCAACTGTATAGATTTTGGTGAATCTAGCACTACAGTTTTTTTACAGGGACACAAAGAAAAATTCTTTATCATTATGGCCTATGAGACCAAATTTTTAAAAGTGCGACAGCATCTAAATGCCTTATTCAATTGAGCTGAAAATTTGTATGAATATTATAAATCACTGTTGCACTAACTATAAGCATTTTGGTGAATCTAGCATCTATAGATTTTTACAGGGACAAAACGAAAAATTCTTTATCATTATGATCTAAGGGCTCAAAGTTCAGTAGCGTTAAATAAAACCTCGTGTGATATATGGAGAAAAAAACACTATTATGGTTTTCTCTCTTTTGTTTGTTTAGCAATTCCTCTTTCTTTATTTTATCTACAAAACTGTTAGTTACTCAATGTTCGGAAAGTCGAGTGGAGTCACTCCAGATTTTTTTTTGTTATTTTAAGTAAAGTAAGAAACTTTTGTTCGCATTACTATGTATGTGCAACGTACATTTTATGCTACCATTTTAAAACTTCAGGTTTTTGATTTCCTGTTATAAACCCGCATGGGCAATGTTCTAGTTATTACGGGCAAAAATATTTTCGATCTTAATGAGGAGTTTCCAGTATTCTCCCAAATAACTCCGTCTGTGACTGTAGGGAGAAATACTTTGTTTTCGCGCACTGGTAGTCTTACTGCCAAGAAACAACATTTACAGGCAGTATTCCTTACACAGTCCGTCCAGTTCATAAATTTCATGGAAGCGTGTTGCTCGGCTATTTTTGTTTCTTTTGATACTTGTGTCCCTTTATAGGCACATACGAGAGATGTTCACAACTATTTTTTTCTTTCTCTTATCCTTACGGTAAAGAAAGTATTGTTTTAGGGTAAAATTTTCGAAAGTGAGTTTGTTATATTTACATGTTCTGAGGCACCCTGAATACGAAAATCATGTTTTTAGCGAATGGTCTGTGTGTGTGTGTCTCATCAGCATATCTCAAGAACAAATAGTACTAGAAATTCCAAACTCAATTTTAAATGTATCATATAGGGATGCTACACTAAGCTTTTCGTTGAGATGAAGCAGATGGTTCGTGTACAGGGGCACTCAAAAGTATTCAAATACATTATGTCTATGGGGAAAATTGCAGGTAAGTAGAATTTAACGTCTATAGACTGCACTAAACCAAATGAAACTAATATATATTGTGTAATAGAGATAGTTAACTGTAAAAAAAATTGTGTACGTAGGAGCCTCGCCTCTCGAGGGGAGTAAATTTTCAAGATGGCTATCTTTCAAATACCTTTAAAACGAATGGTTGAACTATTTATCTGCAATAATTGCAAATAAAGTTATCGATTTTTAAATGTAATATTGAGAATAAATTCAACTGTTTTTTAAATATATATTTAGTGTTATACTACTTCTCTAATATGGAAATCTTCTGCATTATCATGGAAGATAATTTTTTTAAATAATAATTTTAATAAATTATTTTTACTGAGTGAATTTGTATAGGAAAATATAGAAGAAACTCGTGTGGTGGCTCCAACACACTAGTTATTTGTTGTTAGTGGATGTGCTTTACTAATAATATTTTACCATTTCCAAGAAAGCTGTTCTGGAATTGAAATAAATTCCTCATAGAAATATGGTAAATATGTTTTAAGCTAAATATTCATCGCTTTTTTTTTTTTTTTGGTATATTTAGACGTTTTGTGGCTTCCTGATTACCGTAGTCAAGCTTTTTTAACGTTTGATCTTTGTCTGTCTCTCTTAGAGTAATTTAAAAATTAATTTTAGAAGATCCAAATGTTGTATTTTGAAGTTAATATAAGTTTGTTGCTGAAAAAGTTTGATCAAGATTGATGTTTCAATGAATGTTGCGTGTCTAAATTGTCTGTATAATTTTAAGCAAACTTTTAATTTTAATAAGAGAAAGAAATAAATTCTATATAAATGTAGGTGCATTAATGAAACGGGAGGTTGAGGGGGGAGGGCGGTAGACCCCCCCCCCCCGCCCCCTCACACAGAACTAATTATTATAGAACTCTTCCGAAGCCTAATTTGAATTGTTTAACATAGGTTTACATAACATCGTTATCTTACCTCTTAATCTCCAACCTGTATTTATAGTACTAAATTTCAAGGTAAGAGAAAGTCGTGAGAGTGACACACCAGATTATTATTAACTACATCACTATCATATAGTTTTGACAAAACTTAATCGTAACTGGACCACGTTGGAGAAATATATAGATAGGTCAAACGAAAAGACAAAACCACAAAATGAACAGTATCGCAACAAATCTCTGGAATCACGGACAAACATACATACCGGACAAACACACATACAAAGAAAACAAACAAGAATAGAAGTTAATAAAAACATGGTAAAATAGTCGAGCAACACACTTCCATGAAATTACACGGATTGACCCTACTGTTAAAATCTAAAAATTTTAGACGCAACGTGAGTCGCTAATTGCGAACAATAACCGAAGCGAAATGATGTTTTTTAAAAATGTGAAAATATACTTGATATAAAAATTCTATAGCCATGTAAAGCGAAGTTATTTATTTTTGTATGTCTGTGCTTATATAACTATGCATTTTCAAACTGAACACTAATATTTAAAAAATGAAGTTCCCTAAATTTAAAGTCTCTTATAACTAAATTGCTCTTTTCGAACAAAAATTTAATAGATACATTTTATCGTATGGCAATTAAGAAAATTTTTTACATCTATAAAGTAAATAATTTTTGCCGTAATTCCGCAAGGGTATGTCAAATCTGACACTGAAAACTTACTGCTTAAATGAAAGTTCTTGGAACTTTGTTCCGCGTTTGTAATGATCGATAGATGGCGCTTTTTCAGCTTTTGTTGTTAGTAAATATAATAGCCACGTGTATTTATTGTTCTTTTTGTTATTCTACTTAATATTCGTAGTACAATTTC
Source organism: Salticus scenicus (assembly GCA_963930645.1). NCBI lineage: Eukaryota > Metazoa > Arthropoda > Arachnida > Araneae > Salticidae > Salticus > Salticus scenicus. The sequence goes on along the minus strand of OZ005659.1, from coordinate 18,043,150 downwards.
TCCGCCATTACATCATGGAAAATTGATTGCTTTTGGAAAAAAAATATTTCAGTTTATTCAAAGTTCGATCGGAAGTAGATTTTTAACTGAAGTTGAACAAATATTAGCTTCAAATCTACTGATTAATTCTTTACTTCCATTAGCCGAAGCAACTGAAATTTTTAATTTGTTATTTGGAAATAAATGGAAGCTTAATTCTGGATTTCATGATCCTTTGGAGTTACACTGTAGCACACAACAGCATCTTTTTTATCGGATTTATTCATCTTTATTCAATAAATATATGTGAAATTAAACATTGGCAAGCAATGGGGGCTTAATGAAGGCCAAATTAAAGCATGTTAATTGTAATTTCACCTTAGCCCACCAGAGGGCGAGCATTTCATTACAATCGCAGAGCTTTAGCAAGATTTCTTTAAAAAAAAAAAAAAAAAAAAAAGTGAGTTTTACAATCAAGGGCCCTCTTAACTCACCGCCGCCGGAAGCCGAAACTAATGTTATTCCATGGGAAATTTCTTTACAAATAACTTATTAACTAATACATATTTTTAAATTCTGTTTTCACATTCTGAAAATTCCCAGATGTTAAATTGACGCACCTTTTTTAAAAAAATTTTTTTAATTTTTTAAATTTTATTTTGAAGCTGCAAAATACGAATTTTCAATATGTGAATTTTTTTCATTTTGCAATTTCGAAGTAAAATATAAAAAATAAAAAAAATACATTTTTAAAAAAGGTGCGTCAATTTAACAGTTGAGAATTTTCTGAATGTGAAAACAGAATTTAAAAATATATATTAGTTAATAAGTTATTTGTAAAGAAAATTTCCCCATAGAATAACATTGGCTCAGGCTTCCAGCGACGGTAAGTGAAGAGGGCCGTTAAGGAGTTACTGAAATATCAGAATGTAGTCGCGACTGCCTAGAACACGTAAATAAGAAAAACGTAACTTAATAAAAATAGCTTGGAATGAATTTTAACTATAACCCTAATACATCAATTTTTTTTTTTATGTGGTCCTGTAAGCACATTGTGAATACTTTTCATGTTCCATATGAAACATACTTTTGTGCGTTTAAAAACATGTTAATTTCATTGTTTCGTGCCGTTTAATGACGTCAAATTGCGCAAACGAGAAATTTCGCTCAGATTTAATGTATTAATATTCTTTTGTATCTTTCTGTACGTGAACCCTTTTCAATAAAAATTTCGAGTGTTATACCCATGCATATGATACAAATCCATAACACTAAATTTGGATTTCCAGCTAATATCTGACTTATGCTGTACTGATATCAGGCAGGCACACAGATAAAACGCTAAAAAATGATTTTTGATTTAGGGGGGGGGGGGGTGAAATTATACGATGAACACTTCGAAAAATTAACAGCAAAATTATATTTTCTCTACAATATACGGACAAGGCAAAGTAAAAATGCAATGAATTTTGTCGCTGCTCTTGAGATTAAAATATTTATGAAAGAAACTTCAAAAGTTTGCACATTAGTGTTGGTTGGTTGGTTATACGGTTTACGGCCGATTGCATACGCTAGGATCCTAAGCCTATAGGTAGAATGCAATCCGTGGGCTCTTCTTAAGGGGTCCGCATTTACGCAAGTTCAGGAAAAAAATCACGGAAAACTCCGAACGGCTAGGTCGATGAGCGCGACTTCGAATCGAACTCGGCACTTCCCGTCTTACTAGCTTTGAACGCAGAACCGTTCAGCCGCTGCGCTGGTGGGCTTTACACATTAGTAATATTCAACAGTAACTTTGATGGTGTTAATAAGCATTCCTATTTGTTGTTCTACTGGATATTACATAACTGAATAATCATGTTCTGCAGACATCCGTATCTTAAAAATATTGATATTTACAAAACATTAACACTAACATAGTGTTACGAAATTGTAAATAATTGTGTTTATTTTTGTATAAATTCTTTCAAAGAGGCTTAGTAAGTTGATAAAGTGCTAATTTTGTGCATTTCTAGTCGTTTTGGCGTTGAAATAGCCTCATTTTCCCTTAAAAACGCGTTAAAAAGCCCCAGTAATGCAGCTAATGGATTTGGCGCCAAATTTGGCGATTTTTTTGGCGACCTTGGCGAGAAAATCCTTATATGGGATATACCAAATATGGAAGCTGTAAGTTGATTGGTTGACCACTTTCTAGAGTTTTCTCGAAAAATCTGGGTTCCATGGAACAGCATATAAGGAGCGCTTCCTCGCCAAGGCAGTCAGTTCAGTTCAGATCTCAGCCAGCTTCGCTAGTGCTTGCATTGCTCTTAAGCCTCTTTGAGAGAGACTTGCTTCAAGTGATATTGTTATACAGTTGGTACTGTGGATTTGCTATTGACAGCTGTTGTTTAAGCTGTGTTTACTGTTTGAATTGAAGCTGATACTTGGTTTATAGACCTGCATTTTTCTGGAATTTTCTGTGAATAAATTACTGAATTTTTGTACGTTTGGCCTTTCATTCCCAGACAACTCACGAACCCCCAAGTACGCAACAATATTGTAAATAAAAATAAAGGGAATTCTAATATGGCTTTAAAAACTCACTTTCCATACATAACCTCAGAAGTTATATATGGATATTAAAGAAAAGTAAAGTTTTTTAATACTTACAGTAGAAACTAAATTTCTGTACTGATAAGTATAAAGGATTTAAGTCCATATTCTTGATTTTTCAGGAGACTAAAAATAAAGTTAAACTAAAAACAAATCAGAAGAATCGATTAGGAAAATGGTTCTTCGTTGACGTATACCCTTTACACCATTCAGTGATTGTCAACCTTCATTTAATAACGGGGAAAAATTGAATTAAATATTTTATACCACATACAGGGTGTGGTAGATAAGTAATGAGACTGAGTCTAGAAAAACAAATTTATTGATCCGATTTGTACAAAACGTTAATATTCTTCAAAGTACTCGCCTTGGGCGTCGACACAACGTTGCCAGCGCGTTTTCCAAGCTTCATAGGCCCCACTGTAGACCGTTGGAGTTATCCCAGTTAGTGCCTTCGTGACAGCACGTTGGATGTTCGGAATATCGTCGAAACGATGACCCTTCAGGCATTTTTTGACCTTCGGAAATAGGAAGAAATCAGGAGGACTCAAGTCAGGGCTGTATGGTGGCTGTGGCAGAACTTCAACTCCAATTCGGGTCAAGTAGGAGGTCACGAGGATGTCGTGGTGGAGACGCCAGCGTTGAGCAAGGTCCTGTCGCTTCCGTTTGACGGCTCTGTGCAATCGCTGAAGGACTTCTTTGTAGAATTCGGCATTCACAGTTTTCCCCTGAGGGACAAACTCTTTGTGAATTAACCCCCGCTTGTCGAAAAACACAATCAGCATTGTCTTGACGCGGGACTTTGACATTCTTGCTTTCTTCGGCCGCGGGGATGCCGGTGTGTGCCACTCCAAGCTCTGGGCTTTCGTCTCCGGGTCGTATTGGAATGTCCAAAAGTTTCCGAAGCAGTTTTTCCCAAGCGAAAGCAAAATTTGATTGCATACCGCTGTTCTATCGAGCGATCCATTTTCACAAGTGTCACGTGCACACAAACAACTAATACGCGAAGCTCGACCCTCACTGCGCCACAGCTCCGACGCGACTGCGAACCGGTTCTATTGTTAGCTCAGATCCCCCACCACGTGACCTGCAGGTGCAGATCGCACTGCGAGCGACTGGGTCGCCGCGCGGCGGCCAGTCTCATTACTTATCTACCACACCCTGTATGAATGGTAAATTTCTGACTTTAACCTTTTTTTACCAATGGATTTTCTTAAAGACTAAATGACAGACTTAAATCCTTTATACCAATCGATCGAGAATGTTTTTCTGAGTCTGACTATGTACTTAACTCAAGATCGACATTTTTGGACTTAAATCCTTTATACTTATCAGTACAGATTTATCGAATATTTTATAAAAGTTGGTTTAGGAAAAAATTAAATTTCACAACTTAAAATTTTCAGTAATTTTAAAATGAGATCCATCACTTCAAAATTGTTTTTTAGTATCCAATGTTGAATTTAGGATAAACTCTGAAAACTTAAGACCACGAACCTACTACTAACCTATTCGTTACGACGACACTGCCTACTGAAACAAACTTTGACGATGTAGCGCTTTTACATCACAGGTTCACTTTAAAATGAAAGTAAAAATTGAGCCCATGAAATCGTAAAACAAAGTTTTCTTTTACAGTTTTTTTAAATCTCATAATTCCGCACACTTATTACGAATGATATGTGATTAACATATACAGCTGTCTTTCTGCATACGTAAAAATGTAAAGCTAGATTAAACTATTCCTACACAGCTGTCTTTAATCACGAAAACTGCGATTTGTTGTAAGCGTTAAAAAGAAATACATGCGATATCTGTAGCGTTGAATGAACTTATTTATGTCAAACGCACCACTGAGCAAGCTACACTCTTCACCTGGGGATCTTTACCTTTGGAGTTTTATCTATCCATCTGAAAAAGTGAAGGAAAAGTGTCGGCGGCAGTCCTTACCTGATAGCATCTGTTTGAGCTCATCCAGCTGTGTGCCCGAAGAGTCATGGATGATCTGGGCTCCTTTATACCGAAATAAGGCCCTAAAGAGAAAAAGAAATGAACTTATAAAATTTATATTCAACTAATTAGCATTAATGAAATTAAAAATTACACATAAAATTACTTTATTAATGATAACTCCACCTTACCAGAAGTTTAACTTGAAAGTTAAATTTTTGATAATTTTAATTTTTTTTTTTCTCGTGTAAATGCTCGTTTTTATGTCAAAGAAGAATACCCAATCACGGGTTTGTTTCAAGGAAAAGGAAAGTCATTAACGGCCCTCTTCACTTATCGTCGCCGGAAGCCCGAGACAATGTTATTCATATGGCGAAATGTTTTTTACAAATAACTTAATACATATTTTTAAATTCTGTTTTCAGAATCAGAAAATTTCCAACTGTTAAATTAACGGACCTTTTTTAATTTTTTTTTTTTTTTTAAATTTTTAATATTTTATTTTGAAATTCTAAATGAAAAAATTTCGCATATTGAAAATTCGTATTTTGCAGCTTAAAAATAAAATATAAAAAATTTAAAAAATAATTTTTTAAAAAAAGGTCCGTCCATTTAACAGCTGGGAATTTTCAGAATGAAAGCAGAATTTAAAAATATGTATTAGTTAATAAGTTATTTGAAAAGAAAAATTTCCCATAGAATAACATTAACTTCGGCTTCCGGCGGCGGTGAGTGAAGAGGGCCCTTAAATATGAAACTTTTGGTAAAGAATTAGATTAATTCACACTGGAGGAAAAGTAAACGTAAAGAAGTTTACATGAAAAAACATTAAGAAAATGAATGATGTCAATCATTAACTGTGTTGACAATAGCTTTACGATACGAACTAACATCTTATCCCCGTCTTCTGGTAAATGCATTGCTCATCTGGTGGCAGAATGACAACTGGAGTTTTCGGTTCTTGGGTGTTGAGTTTGAATCCCAGTTCAGGAATGGATATTAATAAGGCTCGGTTTAAAAAGCCTGTGCAAAAAATGACAATGGGTCGACAACCCAAACCGTTAATTTATTTTTTTGAAGTAAAAGTAGTATAGTGATTGTGGGGGAAGGGGGTTATTTGTTTTATCTTGCATAACTTAAACTGTTATGGTAGAGGTTTCAAATTTTGTATTAGAGATACGTTAAAACATGTAATTGTGCACTTCAACTTTGATCACCATATGGAGGTTCCATTTCAAAGTTAGATATTCTATAATTCTTGCTATTACGAAAATTTATGTAGTTTAACAATTAAAACAGAGAAGTCTGTCTAAAGATTTTTCAAAATAAAGTGGGAGATTTATCTTTGTATTCTAAAGTTTCTTCTAGGTTTTGCATGGAAAAGGCTTTTGTCTGGGATACTACCTGAAATCCATACTAACTAAAAAAAAAAAGTAACTATTAGTCACTTCGCAAGACCCATTAGTTGCTCTTAGATAGTGTGATGTTACTAACCGGTGCGATTGGTTAGTTTAGGACAAAGCAAACATTTTTCGATAGGTCGCGCAACTACGCACGCCAAGCTTTTTTTAAAGAGAAAAATAAATACTCCCCCCCCCCCCCCCACCCCAAAGACAAGGGGAAGGGTGCATAAATATAACAATCTTGAGCTCATGGAAATATGGATCTGAGACAAAAGAGAAAGTTACAATATTTAGAAGAAAAAAAAAAAACAAGTTTGCAAAATACGAACAATGATTAGAATGGTTCAGTGCCGGAAAGTTCTGGAAACTAACTTCCAGACTTTGGTAAAAAGTGATAGTTTATAGTTGTCGAATTTATCGCCAAGAACGACTTACTTAGAACTTAGAAACGGAATGCACCTTATTCCTTTATGCATATAAAAACTTTCTGCAGCATCAATTTATATACAGGAAATGGATTATATTTCTTTGCAACACTAAATTAGGATATGCATGGAAATAAAATGTAAAGTACGCTTTTTATTAAAGAAATTTTCAATTTTTTCTAAAGCGAAACAGGATCAGGTCAGGAAACAAACCCATGTCCTTGGCATAACGTGGTAATGCCCCCTGCAAAATTTTTAAACATGTTCAGTTACAGTGACACTAAAATTTAATTTCTTAAATACGTGTTATTCAAGAGATACAAATGTAAACCAGTTGCTACATTCTTTATTAAAATTTCATAAGATTTGTTAACTTTTTATATGGCTTAAGTTCATTCACATCCATGTTACATAAGAGTATCGATGTTTAAATATGTATTTAGGAAACGAATGACCTGTATTAGTCACCATGACAACCAGAAATACAAAATTCGTGAAGTTATCTAATATTCTTTGCTCTACAAGTTAATTTTCTTCATACTTAAAAAGTACCAGGATTACAGATTCACTCTGAATCATTGTAAAAAAAAAAAAAAAATCATTTGCAGAGTACATGGCGTAATTCGTTTTCGAAAATTAGCTTAACTGATTGAATTTTTAGCATTAAGAACTCATATTTCAGAGAATACCCATTTGCCTTGCTTCGAAGCGATCAAGGCAGTTTGCTTCCTGTATTTTTTTTCCCACCCGAGTGAAGAACGGATTACCAGCAAAGGCTTGTTTTTCGGAATGAGGCAAGTCATTTGATTTAAAAATCCCCTTATCAGTAATTTTCACAAAAATCGTCAACATCCAAATTGTACAGCTTATCCCTCCAACTTTCGTCTTATTTTGGGCATTACTTCATTGATTCAATAACAAGTACAATTTTCAGGGATGAGATTAGTAAACAAAAATTATATCTATACGCAAAGCAAGACATTGAAATCAAATACTAGAATTTTGATGTCAATCGATTATATTACAATAATAAAATGCTTTTTAATCTTCAATCCACGAAAAAAGAAATTATGCTTTAATATTCAATCTATGAAAAAAGAAATTATGAATATTCAATCTAATTTTATTAGCTAAAGTAACAAATGCACATCAGAAACAAAATGAAAAGCTGGAAACAAATTTACAATAATCTATTTTAAAATAACTTTTAAAACCCAAATTCTTAATGTATCGTATCAAATCTTTTCGAAGTTAGAATAAAATTTAAATTTGAAAAGAAAAAAAGTAACTTTGTTTATTAACCAAAAAAAATTGATGAAATTTGAAATGCAAGTTGGTCTTGCGGGGTACAGGCTGTTATATTTGTGTGTTCATGAGAGAAAACTTAAAAAAAAAAAAAAAAAAATTAAAACTGCAATTTTTAATCCCTCTTCAAAAACATGTGACTTAATGTGAAGCAGATTTTTTTTTCTCTCCTAACGGTTTCTATAAAATCTTCTGCTGTTGCCACCTAAAATTCATACTTTAGTTAATTCTAAAAATCTAATTGTCCGATCGATAAGCTTTAAATCCATCGGATTCACAAAAATTTTCCCTTTTATTTGGTACCTTATTTATAACGACACGACTGATATTTCTAATTTATTTTATAATTTTTGTATTTTCCTCATTTTAAATAAATGTACTTTTTTTATTATTATTATTCTGTCGGGAAAAAAATGGCAACTATTAAATTATGTTGAGATTCACAAACATACCGTTATGAATGTCAGTAAGTACATAATAATTTGGGGAAAAAAGGGTGAAATCAGGTGAAATGCTGAAAACTCTCGTTCCTGATAAAGGATTTTTGTTTGGGTAATCAAAGTTTCATTTAAGTTTCAGCATTCAAACGTATTTTTAAAATAATTAACTTATCAATGAATCCACAAATACCCAAATATGTTTAGAATACATTTGTTAAACAAGAATAATGTAGCATATAAGGAGGGGGTAGGGAGTGAATAGAACGGAGCATTTTAAAATGGATTACATTTAATTTTAAAATATTTGTCGAGAAATTTAAAGTCACTTTATATTTTTCATTGCATATAAACTTTTATAGTTCTAAGACTGTAAATTACAAAAGATTTATAGCATTTACCAACCCCTAATAATAATAAGTTTGTTTTATAGTAATACATTTTGTTACATTTCTTTTATGAGGGGGCGGGGACTACCATCCCCTCAACCTTGCCGATGAAAATTTGTTTTCTTAACCAATATAAATAACACTATCGACAACACACACCTGACGAAGGATTACGTTTTCTTTCGACCCGAAACAATTGTTGCAAGTTCTTGCATTTTATGATGTTTATTCAAAGTTTTGTACTTATTACTTACTTAAACGAAATGTCCATTATAAACAGTAAATGTACGATATTCATTTGTCCGTCTATACATGAACTACAAATATTATGAATATAAAAAATTACAGTTTCAAGTAATTGAAATATTTGTATTCAATTTCAAATAATTTGACTTATCGCGGTAGACAGACATTAAAATCATTTCGAACAAGAAGGCCTACACTGACGCTTTGGCATTTTTTACATTGTCAATTTGAAAGTAGTCTAATATTTTAAATAGGATCTACGCTTTATAGACAACACATTTAACTGAAAAAAAAAGTCAGAAAGTACATAAAATTATTAAAGTAGCTACAATGTATTAAACTTGGTACGTATATTTGTGTAGAGAGAACTTCCTTCCGTGCATTCTCCGAATTTCCACTTCTCCGTGACGTCGGATAAGCAAGAGATCGTTTTCTTTCCACAGAAATTCTCGTTTAGATACACGTTATCATTTGATTAGAACACAGATCAAAAGTCTTCAGTTCACGATATGGCTCAGTTTAAGCGGATTTGCACGGTATTTTTCTCTGCATGGAATGATGTTTCCGAACATAAATAACACGTTCAATGCGTAATAGAATGCAGCTAAGATGTTGCGTGATCCCACCCAAGTCAGATTACACCAGTTATTTTCTGAAACTTGTAATCTTATTCTCAAATTCTTGTAAAAAGAAAAGTTAGTAACGGAAACAAACGGTGAAGACTAATATGCTTTTTCAAATAAGTCAAGTTTGTAGAAAACTATAGTAGATGTATTCCTAGGTTTATTTCCTTTATATGAACCCAGATAAATTTTATGGCAATGAAAAATGCAGTTTTGATACAGACAAAGCATTACTGGAAACAATGATAATGTTCTACTTTTTGGGTAAACATTTTAACTTTAACCACCAGGGTTGGGTTTTTGCCGGCAAAAATGCATTTTTGCCAGTACACAAAAAGTGGAAAAAAGCGGCAAAAATGGAAAAAATTGGCAAAAATGGAAAAAATTAGGAAAAGTGGAAAAATAAAATTAGAACAACACAATCCCCTTCAATTTTCCCCCTTTACAGTTTGGCACTCAATGAAAAAAATGTTTGAAGATTTTTTAATTTAAAAAGTAATTATAATTATATAATTAATATATATATATATAACCAGTGTCCGACAAATTCAGAGTGCCACGGTGACTATAAATATCAATTGGTGACCAATTACGGCAGACTGACAAAAGAAATTTTATTCATTTACAATATTTTTTATGTATATTTTTGTTTTTCCTCCCACCTTCTTGTCTTGGTATAAACGATGACATTGCTGATGTATTGAATTAATAGTATGAGTTTAATGTTTTCTGAAAAAATTAACAATTATTTCTGTTTTTGAAACATGTTTTTCCATGAAAGATAAATTTCCCTATTTGATAAACCTTCTTACTACTATACTGGTACTTTCCATGTAAACATCTTAGTGTTAAACAAGATTCAATATCATAAACACTATCTAAAGCAAACTATGTTCTAATTTACAACGAGAAAATTTAAATAGTATGATATTTATCAAATGGATTCTCTTTAAAGGAATTCTGTCCTGAAAAATTAATAGACAAATAGTATTTTAAAGCCAAAACTTAAACACTCAATATATTTGATGGTTATAATTAAAGGTAAAAATAATATTTATTTCTGTGGATTTCCCCCCCCCCCAATAGTTTTTTATTTTTATAAATAAAATAGTTATTTTCTTAAAAATTTCCTAGTTCACATTTTTAACTGAATAGTTCATTTATTCAATATAAAATAATATGTGAATGACCTGCATTAATTATACAATTATGAAATATTAAGTTTTGCTGTGAGTATTGTCATAGAAATAATTTGCTATTTCTAGCTCCTAAGATATTGAAACTTTGTTAGTCCCTGAATATAACCATAAAAATAAAACTACAAAATTGTAATTTTTATTTTATTGAAGTAAAAAAATCTTAAGACATATTCAGAGAGAGAGAGTTTACTTTCAATTTACATTTCATTTCCAAAAAATGCATGATCAGTGACTGACTGGCAAATTTTAGATCAGCTGAGTCAATAATTGACCCAATATTTGACTTTTCCCCACTGTAAACAAAAATATGTAATACATTGAAAAACAAATATTCTAGGATGTAATTATTGAAAAATATTTTTTAGATGGGTAATTTAAATATTTTTAAAAATGAAAAAAATTATGTTAATTGTTGACGTTAAAAATTTCATTTTAAAGAAATTTTAGAATGCATTATTTTAATGATTTACATAAGAATCAGTTGATCAAGAGTGTAATTAAATCTCTGGTTTTAATTTGTTAAAATTATGATTTAAACATTAAAATCGTGAAATTAAAATCCTTAAAACTCTTTTTGAAATACTGGTAATTTTTGCCACTGGCAAAAATTGTGGCAAAAACTATTTTTGCCGGGGTGGTTTTTACCATGGTTTTTTTCCACTTCGGCAAAAATTGGCCAACCCTGCTTACCACGAATCTTAATGAAATTGATATATGTTATTCATATGCATAAAAGAATGCTTTCTAGAGAACATAGTATGATTAGCATTAGATTTACAAGGCCCCACAAAAACATTCAGTTACATTAAGAGCTATTATAGGATATTTTTTGGAATTTCATTTTCGTTTATATTAAGAGTTTAAAACTTTTAAACAATTTTTAATTGTGAATATGATTGCAATTTGTATCTGTCTGTCCGACTGTCCTTATATCAATTTTTAAAATTTTTGAAAATATTTATTCAATTTCACTATGGAATGTTTTATATTTGAAAGGGCATTAATAGTTCTTTACAACTGGTTTCTGTACAAGGACACAAAAAAATTCCAATGCATTGAGTTTTAGGACAGACATTTCTATAAAATCACATTTAAATAATTTTCTACTGTAAAAATAAAGAAATTGACATTTATTTTTAATATGCTAAAATAACGTTTTATATAGAATATATGGTTAACATTCAGATTTACAGGGCTACACTAAAATGTTCAGATACATTAAGGACTGCAATTATAATCTCAGGGCTGTATATTCTTCTGTTAGGCATTTTGATATTTAAAAATGACTATGAATACAATTAGTCTATTCTAACCTTTCTGTTGTGTGATAAGGTAGGCAAAGAATATTGGAAGTTGTATGATATAATAAATACGTACAGTTGGAAAGTTAATGTGTACCACATGAATTTTGGTTCTTGTTTTAATCTCAACGAAGAGTTTAGTGTAGCATCCCTATTATAAATCATATTTAGAATACAGAGTCTAAACTTCCTGCTATTATTTGTTCTTGAGATATGCTGATAGACGTACAGACTAACCGCTAAAAACTGTGCAGGAGACCTCAAACGAGTAAACAGAACAAAAACTCAACTTCGAAATTTTGACCCAAAACAGTACTCAACTATATACATCAGCAAGAGAAAGTAAAAATTGCGTTGATCCCTTTTGAACAATTAATGAAGAAAGTGTGCTTAAAACCACATGACTGAAGTGTAAACATTTTGTTATACGTATGATATAATTTAATAAACATTCTTATCATTTATATCAAGTAGAAAAGAATGTATTTGTTTCTAAGTTATTCGGTATTTTGTCCATATATTGCATATGCCCCATACAATTAAACTAATATTTAGTAAATTTGAAAAAGCACAACACAACCGCAAAACAATCATTAAATGTTAACTATACCATATATTAATAAGGAGAAAACACTAGTTAGCATAAATGAACTTTGCTCAGTTCCCCTTTGTATATTTATTCCCATAAATTTCTACTATAGAGCGTATTTATATATTTCTCAGATTTGAAATCTTTAAATTGTGTTTTCTGAGCCTGCTTTTTTTCATGATCTTCAAATGTTAAACTTTTACTGATATTTCAGAAAAGACTTTTTTGGATATTTAATGAAACCTATTTTAAATAAAAAGGGATGGATTTTGAAATTAAAAAAGGGAAAAAACCTTTTTTTAAAACAAATTTCCCTAGACAACTTATTTTTTTTTCTCTAAAATTAATAAATTTTAAAATCCATCAATAATTCTTTTAAGGAGGTTCCATTTAACATGAAAATTATATATGAAGTCTTTTAAATATCTGTAGAAGCTTAGCATTTTGAAGATTTATGAATTCATGAAAAAATAAATTGCGTTTTATCAGTTTCCAAAGATTTCAAATCTGTAAAGAACTTATTAAAAAACAATTATTGCCTGAATATATGTTATTGAACAAATCTAATATAGTTCAATTAAAAATATTAAATGGAAATATAAGCTTTTATATGAAACCTACTTAGTAATACTGTCAAAGGTGCCAAGGAAGGGGGGGGGGGGGAGTGCATGTAAAAATCTACAGAAAAAACTTATATATTTTTAATATTTTTTCTTATAAAAATATTGCAAAATCCATCTTTAATTTTTATAAATAGGTTCTATTAAACATTCAATAAAAGATTGCCTTTTCTTAAATATACATAGAAGTTTTAGCATTTTAAAAAGATCGTGAATTCATAATTTAAAATAAATAAAGCAAACTGAGAAAAGCCAATTTGAAGATTTCAAAATTCGTAAACAATATATGTCAAAAATCATAAGAATTGTTGCCCGAGTATATACATTTTATTGAACAAACCAAATATAACTAATATAAATATAATAAACCTAATATAATAAGCAATTTATAAACATAACTGAAAATATAGGCTTTTATATATGAAACCTTCGGTGGTATCAAAGTCGTAAATGCCAAGTTCCAAGCTTTATTTTTTTTATTTATTTACGACAGCTTTTACAATAGAATGCAGTTGCTGGATTTTTAAGCTGTGTACCGCTTTTGGCTGCTTTTACACAGCTACAAATGAAGGCCACCCACGGTGAAGAAATAAACATATCATGTCATCTTCTACCCAATTACAGACTTCTCAGAAAAAACTTAATTTGTTAACGTAAAGAAAAATATGAAATTGTTGAACTGAGGTCAGATGCATGAATAAACTGTCTCATTTTGTAAGTGAATAAATTATTGTGCCTTTCACGTTACGCACCTCTGAATTGCCAAATGTTAAAGAATTTTAAAACAGTTCTAAATTTAGTAGAAGTATTTAATCTATCTTTTAGATATCGGTTTAAGGAATTTAAATATTAATTACATTTATGTAAATCAAGCTAAAGAAGAAAAAATAGTGAAAGTATAGTGGACAAAAGTTAAAAAAAAAAAAAAAAAAAACCTAATTACATAATTTTTTTCAGAGCTGTTGAGAGCAAAGTACAGTGCTAAATTATTACGAGTTATTGCTTGCGCGACTCGAAATTTCAAGAAACAATATCAAGTCGACAAATTTAAATTACAAAAAAAACTTTACGTAAAGTCAGGAAGGGAGGGAAAAATCCGCTTTAGGATCTAAATAATAGAATTTGTTCAGAAATTAAAACTTTCGATCGCTTTTTGTCCGACCATACATCGCGGAATAAGAAACCACTAAGAAAAATCAGCCTCGAATTCTTTTATAATCCAGTGTGACCAGCTCAGTTTTGAGTAGATTTCAGTAATCACAATAATAAAGGTCCAGGTGAAATAGTTTTGGGGAAAACAGAACTGATCTTTGTTACTTCACACATTTTAATACGTGTTATAAAATTTGTATATCAGAGCCGCGAACTTTATACCGCAGCATTGTTACTTCCCATTTTGACACAACTTTGTATAGCATTTATCCAATATACGAGTATAATTATGGTTCAATAAGAAAAATTCATAGAATACTATGAATAAAAGAGGGGAAGTAATGTACATATTACAGTTGGCAGCTATAGATATATACAAACACTTAAAAGTTAGACAAAACAAATTACAATTACAAATAAAGTAAAAGCATATTGTCGAACAAAATTATCGGATACAAAAGAAAAAAAAAATAAATAAATAAATAAATAAATAAATAAATACAAGTAGATTTTATGAAAATTTCTGATTTACCTATGGTGAATTCCAGGAAAAAATGGACACGACAGTTAAACTTTAAAATTACTTCTGCTAACTCATGTTATGCATTTTTTTTGGTAAGAATAAATGAATTTTTCATTTCTATCAAAGACTGACTTCAATTTTCTCAAGGTTATTATACAATGAATCAAAGTCACCCCCCCCCCATGCTGCTACATGGTCGGTAAAAAGAAAAAAGAAAAAAAAAAAACATTGTGTTTTTGATTACAGTATAAAAATGGGTCAATATTTTAGAAACAATGAATGTCCGTCCGTTACCGAAATATTACATACCAGTTATCTCAAACTGATAAGTCTATAATTTCATAAAGAAGGTTTCGAGTCCTTTATAAATTTATATTTTAATTCATGTTTTTGATCGTTTTTTGGCGTTAACAAAGGAATACTTTACATGGTAACGAAAAGACTCATACAAATCAACTTGTTTTGATTTAAGATTGAAGATTTTCGAAGATTAAGTTCTGTTTTAAAATAAATTCTTTACTAGTTTAACTTTTACATTTAAAAAATACCATTATAATCTAATCCCCCCCCCCCCTTCCAGCCATATAAACAGTGCAATTTATGGGATGGACTGAAAGCTAAAAACAGCCAAAATATAATAGAAATGTTCTTTTCATCGGATGAAGTGAATAAAAATACTCGAGAGCTTTAAAAAAAAAAATCTGGTGCGAAACAACCACACGACTTCCATTACCCACTGTCACACGTATATGCATTTTTGAGAGAATGTGATCAGAAAACATAAAAGTGACCTAAAGAAGTAGAAACCTAAAATTTTTCCGGTAAGAGAAACTTATGAAGACATAAAACGAAGCTTACATATAGCGAGGTAAAAATAAGAGAAAAAAAATGGTAGAGTTATTTTTTGAAACAAATTTTCGAGATTTGAAGATGACCTACCTAAGCAGGAAGACAATTTTCCTCTAATAAACACATAATACACGAGAAAGAAATTGATTTATATAACAATTTTCAAGAAAATCGTTAGAGTCGTTTATGAAATACCAACTATTACAAAAAATCAATTGACCGGAAAACAATTACATACAGAAGTATATGTAAAAGGGAGTTCATATGGCGAGTTTGAAGAAAATCCGTACAGCCGTTTTTAAAGGAACGCGCTTGCAAGACCTGAAATTGAGCTATTTATACAGGACGCCTATCAATTTTTCTGAACTAACCAACTATATCATTCGAAAGGACATCTAATAGAGTGTTTATATAGCAAATTTTAAGAAAATCGTTAGAGCCGTTTTTGAGATACGGACTTACGGGCTCACTTCCGGTTTTTCAATTTTCATCAAAATTTGAAAATTTCATCTGTACACCAGGTCTGTCTTAATTCTGAAGTTTTGTAGTTCTATCTTTATCAGTTTCGGAGATATGCTAGCCAGAAGATTCCACACATACATACACACTGATTAATTGCCAAAAACCACTTTTTTGGACTCTGGGGACCTTAAAACGTAAATTAGGTGAAATCTCGATATCGAATTTTTGGACTAAATACAATACTTCCATTACCTACGGTAGTAGGGTAATGGAAGTAAATATGGAATGATGTTCAAAACTCTTCATAATATCCGCGATATTTAATACAATGTAAGAACCACTTGACAAATACACTTCGAAATATTAGGAATACTTTTCTGCAGAAACGAAAAGGTTCGATTTCAAAACGACAAATATTATTGCTGATGATGAAAAACCATTTTCAAAACTTTTAGTGTCCAATGATGGGCTTTATAAAGAGAAAGACATTATGATGCAGACTTTTTTTGCTGATTGAATGGAAAAGAAAAAGATAAAAAAAATGACGCCATGCTGTGGAGTAAAAGTGTTATGCATAGATGATGGCAGTATCTTATTTAAAAAACTAAGATGCTGAACGATTTTTTTTTTTTTTTTTTAATTATCCTTAAAAAAAAAAAAAAAAAAAAAAAAAAAAAAAAGTGGACAAATGCAAATTAATTGTACAGATTGGTAAACAATTAGAAACACCAAAAATTCTAATGATGACCCTTGAACAAGACTTCATTTTAAATTGGATTTTCATACATTACGCATGCACAGTACCATCAAATTTGCAACGAACTTTAATATTTTGTAATTATAATGAACAATTTGTAACAAAATTGGATAATTTGGATGACTTTTCTGAAAAATTTTACCGTTCTGTTACCAGAATAAACATTAAAATTTTTCGCCACTGTATAAGATATTTTTATAAACAAGACTTCAAAATATATATAAACGCCTTCATATATACATATTTTTTTAAATAGATTTTCTTTCCCATTTACGGTTTAGATTAATTTTAAAATAAAAGGACAACATGTGCCATGTTGACCAAGAACTCGCCTTCCGTTACCATGCTTCCAATTTTTTTTTTTTTTTTTTTCCTTACATTTTTTATTAGCTTTCAGAATAAAGATAAAAATCCATTATTCAATTTCTGAATATTCATTAATTTTACTGTGCAGAACTTCAAATGCATTTGTTATACAAAGTGTTCTTCTGTTACAGCTGGAATCCACCTTACCTAAAAAATAAAAATCATTTTATGCTCATAAAATTTATCCTGAAAAGAAAAAAAAAAAAAAAAAATCCATTTAAATCATTTAAGGGGAAGGTGGGCGTTAGTTTTTATAAATTACTGTCTTACGTTTATTAAAAATTTGACATACCTATGCATTGAAATACATTAAAGTTTATTAAAATTTCTCAAAAGCATAAATTTTAGAAATATTGAAACACTTAAATATTTTCTCTATTTTACATTATAGTTTAACAATATATTCTGAACATATTTGGATATTACTTTGTGGATTCAATGATAAGTTTATTTAAAAAATAAAAAATTGTTTGATTGCTGAAATTTCTGCAAAGTTTTAACATTCAACACAAAAATGTATTACAGTTTAGAATATATGTTTAGAATATATTGTTAAACTATAATGTAAAACCTGGTGGGAAAAACTAAAATCTGCTTACCTTGGAACATTTTTTGTAATTAGAAGAAAACGTTCTGAAAACAAAGTTTCAAGAATGTATAAAGTTCTAAAAGCAAAACTTATACAACTTTCCTTAAAGTTGTATATAATTTTGGAATTTTGTTTTCAGAAACTATACATTTAAAATTTGAGTGCAAATGTATACTATTATGACCAGCCGTCCTAGAAATCTACCTTTCGTCCCCAAAAAAAGGAACACATTTAATTTGAGGACGACAGTTAAAGTTATTAATGTTTTACAATTTAAGGCGATTTAATTTATTTTGTGCTCGAAATTCCGGAACACTGCCATATTAGTCATCAAATTCAATTAATATACATTAGAGTGGCCAGATTTTTAAGTTTTACATTTCTAAGACAAACACAACCAAAAAATAATTTTAAAACAGCAATGATCCCTACAATGCAGAACAAAATATCAGTTGCTAGATAGTTCGTTAAGGATACTCTTTAACCATAACCGCTGTTCACTAAACCATGACTGAATTACACGCACAATTCTTTTCATATTTTTTAATAAAAAGAAAATTGAAAGCGTGGGAGATCAAAAATAAGCAGCGAGTGTCAGTTTTCATCAATTTCCATTACTGTTTTACGAGGTCAGTTTCATCTCTAAAAAGGCCGTTTTCTCGGTCGATATCGTTTTTACAATAATACTTACAGGAAGAAATTTGCATTGTTTCACACCGTTTTCTAGCTTTATATAGAAATAAAACTAATCCGCTGAGAAAAATTTAAACGTTTCAGTAGTTTGAGAATGAAATACACAAATAATGTGACATTTATGATAAATATTTTCGAATGATCTAAGAAAACACCATTTTCGGAATCTGTCAGATGATTTTTTTTACTGTTCGAATTTAATGAATAAATGAAGCGAATTACTCTTTTATATCAAGTAAAGCATTGAATAAGCTTTTAATCCATTTGTTTCATTTAAATAAAAAGGGGCTCAGTAACACTTTTTTTTTTTTTTTTTTTTTTTTTTTTTGGAAGATAGATGATTGATTAGTCAGTTCGGGATCTACCATAAATAATTATGGAATGCTTTCAAACTGATATGTTAAGTTCATTACAGCAAGTTCCTTAATGAAAATTTGCGATGGATTTACGCGTTTGGAGATACCTTGAAAATAATTTGACCATCTTTAGAAAATGCATTAAAAACTATTGCCCCATCTCATGAACCATTAAAAACACGTTGAGCGGCATGTCAACCATTTTAGACATTGTCATATATCTCTAAAAGTACTGAAGGAACCATCTTGAAACTTTAGGAGTGTGCAGAACATGTTATACTTCAAATATTCCAGTGAAAGTTTTACCCGAAAAGTAATTGCAGTACCAATGAAAAATTAACACGTTGAGCGCCATGTCAACCATCGGTGGCTGACAGTGTGAAGTATGATATAAAGCCGCGTCAACCATTGGTGGTTGACAGTAAAATGGGATATAAAACTAAAAATATTACATTGTTTTAATATAATGATTGAAAATTTATTTAAAATGTGCTTAATTTTTATTTATTACAGGAAGAATCATTACGGAATTTTAATGGATTTTAAGAATTCGCGGGGCGCTCAACGTGTTAAACGAGATTTATGCAAACTTTGTATTTAGTTGCACTTTGACCTAAACTGGCACTAACCTCAACAAGTAGCGCTGTCATCTCATTTTTTCAAAAAAAAATTTAACATGCCAGCATGACAAAATTTTATAAAAAAAATGTACATAATTATTTTTAACGAATAATTGAGAAATTAATAATTTTTTATAGTAAACTATGGGGGGGGGGGAGGAAGTCGATCTCTCACTCTCCCAGGAGTTTTATAAAATTTTAAATACGAGTTTCTTTTAAAAGGAACTCGCCAATACCTAAATTAAAACGAATGTTAAACCCTAGATTTGTGATAAAAAAAAAAAAAAAAAAAAAAAAATTAGGTTTCAAACGGTGCTCCGTCCGGGGAAAAATATTGTAGGAATCGAAGTTTCATTGGAAACGGCTCTTAACGATTTAACAGGATTTAACAAGGAGTAGGTGCCGCTCACCGCTCTAAGAGTGGTGTCGAGCGCTTCTAGCTATGCTAGGCCCCTACTCCGGAACGTTTATTTAAAAACAAAAAGAAAAAAAAAAAAAAAAAGGAAAAAAATACAAGGTTCGCCAGAACAATATTCCCGCGTGGAAAATCGGGAATAAGCAGATTTCGCAATTGGAAATTAACGACTTATTGTCCCTATTTAGGAAAGTAAGTCTTCACTGATACGCATCTCTTCTTCTGGGGAAAAATCATCGCAAAAAGCAATCAGTTTTGACGAATTACAGGAAAGGACCAAGTATTCTCTAAAAATGTGTGCATAATGCTAAAAATTTAATCAGTAATTCCTATAATTAGTATTTCTGAAAACAATTCCTGTTCATTCCGCAAATAATCCTTTCAATGATTCCGAGCGGAACAGTCATCCAAGCATTATTTAAAAAAAGGGGGGGGGGAAATCTTACTGAAATTATTTACAGAACTACAAAAAAAAAAAAAAAAAAAAAAAAAATAACTCATCGAAGCGTCGTGAGAATTTAATTGTTGAAATGCGAAATAAAAGCTTGTGGGCACATGCTTTATAACCTATTTCAAACTAATAAAGAGCAAGCGAGTAGAAGTTTTATAATCCTTATAGTCTTTATTCTGAAAGCACTAAACCAAACACTATTTGCTTACAATTTGATTTAACATTTAATTTTGCAAGATTCTGAAAAAATACCACCGATTTCTATATTTAGCATAAGGTTTTCCCCATATATATAAAAAAAATCTCAACCCATTAGTTTTATAGGTTGAATAAATGTTCAAAAAGGCTTGTCAAGCAGTTTCAAATGCTTCAGCAGAGCGTGTTTTTCAGCTTTAAGTGAAATGTTTCAGCTAAGTATTTTATGGTATTATACGCTAGTATTTCTGGATACCTTTCTTATATCAATAAATGCTATGAGGAATAACTTCTTCACATTTACTACTATGAAATATTTTAAAGTCTCAGTGAGTAAATCAGATTTGAAAGATTTCAAATTGAATGTTTCGATTAGATTGTGTGTTTATTTATTCAGAAGTGAAAGCCTTGCGTTTGCTTTAAAAAGAGATAATGAAGGCAAACAAAAATCTACATTCCTTCTATACATACGCTTTTAAATTTGACCTTTATCTTTCCAAATATTTTCGTATGCGATTATAAAAAAAAAAAAAAAAGTTTAATTGCAATTCTCAGATGGATAATTAAAAAAAGTCTGGGGTGACTCCACTCGACTTTGAGCATTAAGTAATAAAAATTTAAGTGAATACATTTTTTAACAGTAGAAGCTTTTTCAATCCCTACTATTAGTTCACACTCCCGCTATATATATCTTCTACAAATCTCGCAATCTATTTTTAACTAACTTCCCGACTAGCTAGAAATTTGCAACTTTCATGATTGCTCAGAACACTGACAAAACAGTACTTCGAAGTCCGATTTTCGAATTTATTAGTTTTCTTATAATTAAAATAAGAAATTCTCGTTGTGTCTATGTAAAAATCTGTAAGTGCTAGAATCACCAAAAGCTATACAGTTCGTGTAACGGTGACCATAACATGTGCATAAATTTTCAGTTCATTCGGACGAGGCATTTAGGCGTTATAGCACTTTAAATAATTTGAGTATAAGTTCACGAAGATTTTTTTTTTTTTTTTTAACAGGGGCACAAACTATAAATCCAATTATTTCAACCTGTTTGTAAAAGTTTTTGGTGAAAAACCTCGTATGATTTCACAAATCTTGGTAAACAAAATTATGCTGGAGTTACAAGCTTATAAAGGGGTTTTTCACCACAAGTACTTTTGCAGCGTGGTTGAAATAATTTGATCCTCACATTAATTATGCAGCACGTGAGAAACCTCTTATGAAATTTCAATTCAGGAAAAGTACCTAAAATCTTTCTATAAAAAATTATCACCGTCGCTGAAAACTCAAGTTTTTAAGAAAAGGCAATTTTATAAAATCTTCAGGCTAAACGCCATGCTACCTACATAACACAAGCACATATAAAAGCAAACTGCTCGGTCAGACTTATCTTTACATTTTTCGCTGTATCAGTACAATCTTTCACAAATTTCTACAAGGCCAAATGCGCGTATTATGCATGAGAACACAAAGCAGATTTTTTTTTTTTTTATCAACTGAAAAAGTCGTCGCATTGTCCCTTAAATGAAAAACAATTGTTTTTAAACAAAAAGTTTATAAAAATACACAAGGGGCTGGAACGAAAACAGATAAGAGGCTCTCGAAAGATAACTTAAAAAATGATTACTGGAGCATATAAGATAATTTTTGCTCGAAGTAATTTGTTTCGCTTAATATATATATATATATATATATATATATATATATATATATATACATATATACAATCAAATTCTAACTTTTTCCATCGTACATTTTATAATGATTTTGATATATATCTAATATAAAAGTAAGTATCTTTATTAGTAGCCCATTTATAAAATAAGCTTGTAAAATCATGAGTATTCAATATAACGGAATTCATTACAGTAATGTTCGCACAGATGGGGAGAGGGAAAAAAGCAAGACGATTTTCAGAGTAACAGACATGAAATTCGGCATAAAACAGAATTTAGTACTACATGGCATTTTAATCTGTATTTCCATATAAAGGCATGCAATAACTGTTTCATTCCCTCGCATCGGTTACTATATTTCTTTAAATTTCCTTGGTATAATTTTAGCATCAGGAGCACTTTTTTGGTTTTTAAATATTGTCATTTTGGCGAGGAATTAAAATAGCTATCGAAATTGTATAACATCTTGTCAAGAAACATCCGAGGTACTTCGGTGCCAAATTTAAAATGTCGCCAAGGGGTTCTATACTAAAGCTGTTCCATTTCTTTAAAAAACTATTTTCCACAATATTTTTTTTAATTCTTTTTAAAAACCGTTTACACTTTCTCCCCCAACAAAGATTTTTTTTTTTTTTTTTTTAATAATTTTAAAGTTAAGAAATTGAGTTTTTAGACAAGATCTTTTGAACCAATTATCCAATTGAACTAAAAAATACAGCGTCAGCTACATTTTACCCTGATTAAGAAGCGTACCACCTTTTGATAAAATCTGGTAATCCCGACAGATACAATGACGTTTTACATATCTTTTGTAAATTGTCTTAGAGCTATGAAAATATGCATATATATCTGCCAAATTATAGTAATACAATTAAGTATATTAAAAATCCTTCAAAACTAAAATTTTTTTAAATTCCAAAATTTTAAATGTTTTGAAAAAATTTAAAAAATATTTCTGTTAATTATTAATTTTTCCTCCTCACTTTTAACATTATTATGGTTTAAAAATGTATATACTAAACATAATAGATTATTACTATGCGACTTCAACGACAGATTAATATTTTTTCTATTATTATGTTGAATGCTGAAATTTATTATTTTTTTAAATTATAAAACAAATCCACAAAGTAATATCCAGATATTTCATAATATATTGTTTAACTATAATAATGCAAAATCGTGGCATAAAATTAAAAATCAGTTAGCAGGGAGCATTTTTAAAAAGTGAAAATGTATGTGTGTGTGCTTTAAAAATTTTAATGATATTACATTTCAATGCATATAAATGCAAATTTTCATACTTTTATAATTCATATTAAAATTTTTGTTCAGCTAGTCATGTAATACTTTAAAACATACTATTGATTACAACCCAACCCAAAATGAAGAGACATAAATCAGTATATTTAAGAGAGCTTGAAGTGCAATAAATAAGTAGTTCCCCTTAGAATATACAAATTTCTGTATTCGAATTTTTGTAAATACAAAATCAGTTTTCTAACAGAAATCCTCGGCATTCATAGAAACACATAATACTCTTCTAAAAATTAGGTGTAACTATGGACGGCACATAAACTAAGCACTTTTTTTTTAAAAAGAATATATTAGGTCTTTGCATAAATTCGTGCGGTTTTTTATTGCTGCATTTCATAAAAATACATCAAATCAAATGACAATATTTAATCAAAATAATCTCCATTACTTTCTACAACCTTTGCCCATTTTTCGGGTAACAAATGTATACCACGACGATAGAAGCACTCGTCTTTGGAGGCAATAAAATGATCCACGTCCGCACGAACTTTTGCAACGACCTAATATATTTTTTGGTTTATATAAATCACATTTCATTGTTTAAAGTGTACCAAGAAGTGTAAAATTTGAGGGGGATTTTTTTATACAGGTTTGACAGTTTAAACCGTCAAAAACTCGGGTGTCAGAAACATGCCAACCCTGCAAAATACACCCTTAAAATTTTAGATTTTTAATAGAAACTAAAAGAATTAAGTCTTTTCTTAAATATCTATAGAAGTTTCGGCCATTTTGAAAATCATGCATTCATGAAAAACTACAAACTGAGAAAACGCAATTTAATGATTTCAAACATGTAAAAAATATATCAAAAATCACAAAGTTGCCTAAATATGTATTTTATTGAACAGACCTAATATAGTTTAATTTATAAAAAATTACATGGAAATAAGAGCATATATGTGTGAAATCTTCAGTGGCGCCAGGTCAGAAGGTGACAAGTCCCCTTAACACTACTTTACAAAAAAGTAGTTACTTTATCAGTTTTTCCATTAAAAAAAACCCAATAAGCAAATAAGAAAGCACCACATAACTGGCGTTTTAAAGTACAAAACTTTGAATAAACATAAAATTCAATGAACTTGCAACAATTGTTTCGGGTCGAAAGAATACACGGCCCTTAGTCAGGCGAACAAAGTAGGCACGAGTACTGCAATCAAAGCAGTTGCATTTTATGATGTTTATTCAAAGTTTTGTACTTATTAATAAGCAAAGAAGTCTTAGTTTTTGTTTATATATTATTAAATTTATAAAAGTATACTTTTCCAGACTTTATTTTTTAAAAAATAAAGTTCAAACCCTTCTTACAAAATCTAGCTCGCATTATTTCAAAATTCTGTATTCAATTGTCCATTTGTAAGTGAAATGGTTAGTTATCTGGCCTTTGCGGTTCCCATTGTATTCTAGGAAATGCAAACATACAATCTAAAAAATATTTTTGCATTGTAATGCAGTAAGTTCTCTAAGTGAATTGTAGATATCAGTGTTATTTTTAGAAATTGGCTAGAATCGGATTTAAAAATCTCAGATACAGTGTCTGGTATCTATAAATTTTTAATTTCTTTAAACATTTTTACCGTTAAGATTTAGTTAAGAAATAAAAAATCTTAGAATAACTTTTTTTAAACTCAAGATTTAAATTCAATGCTACTAGTTTGTCAATTCATTTGCACAGTATTTTTAAAATTCTCAGATAGCCGTAAAAATTTTTAGCTATATTATAGAGATGTAGCACATATTAAAAATATTTTAATTTATGTTTCTCAGAGAAAAAGGAATAAAGGTATAATGTGTTAGTTTTTCTTCTCTGCAGTTCGTTTGTTACTCACATTTGAAGTACATATAACATAGTTCACTCTTCTTTAAAAAAATTAGTTTTAATTGATAGAGAAAACTAAGGGTTATAAATTTTTATCCAAGAGTGAAAAGACTGAAAAACTTTTAAAAAGAAAGAAATGCATTTCTTTAATTTCCCTTATTAAATCCCGTCTACCATGTTCAACAAACTTCATTAGAAGGTTTTGTCATTTGTTTTAGTGCGGTTTATTTGTCAGAAATCTTAATTTATCTTAAAAACCACAGCCCCCATTCTTTCAGGAGAGGAGGAAAGGTTCTTATTTACAATGAAAACAATTCCTATTAATTTTACATCTCGACGCAGCCTTTCTTCTGCGAGATATCTTCCGATTCACAGTAAGCAGACACAATTAACTTCCTCGTGTTGCTATGACAACCGCCCGATGCTACCATCATTTGAAATAATTTTGAATGTCTGCCTATCGCCCAACCACTACGTGAAGTGGGCGAAAAAACATATTTCCCTGAAATCCGTGCCCAGTTTAACAGAACAAGAATTGATTTTTTATTCTATTTATTCGTTTTTGCTTTGTTCGACCCGAGGTAGCTGAACTTTGGTTTTATTATTATTTTTTTAATACCTTGCTCATATTTTTGTCTGCGGCTTTGAGGGAATTTTTTTTTAGTACGTTCACGATGACAAAACCTTGTGGAAGCAAATAGAAGTACCTAAATAATTTTACTAATTGCAGTTCAAGCATATTAAACACCGACTTAATTAGAAATGTATTCTTACTCATTTAAATAACAGATTTCTTTAACTTCTACCACAGCTGAAAAATAACTACTTACATTAAAAAGTAAGAAATACTCAATACCAAGAACTCAAACAAATCATTGTAATTACTCAAGTCATTTTGAAGGAATTCATTAACTCTTTATTCACAATTATTTTTCCGACTTTTAAATTAGTTGACGTAGGTGGACTTTCACAGTTCTCAATAACTTTTTTTTTTCATAAATTTCTACTACAGCGCATATTATATTCGCGTTAAGAGAAATTAAAAATTGCCAACCCCACAGCAGAATTGCAGATTGAAATGTCACTTCCACCAAGCTACCTGAACTTCGTTTCGATAAATCGTTATCCTAATTTACCGATTAATTTTACTAGGATTAATTAATTTTACTTTTTATACAGCTGCTACTACTACTACTACTTCCAGTGAATTCTTATAATGCACATTTATGCGAAATTTTGTCTTATGTTACGAATATCCCAAATTTCAAGAATTTTTAAGATATGATACTCATAATCAGCGACGTTCATACCAGTATCAAATATAAGGTTGTCGGGAAAACTCTGTGACATTAAACAACTGGCACTGAAAGTTTACCAGGACAACAATTATAAAATTTAAAATATTTACCCAATATCTTCTGAAAAGTTATGTTGTCGAGGATACATTCCCGGTGTCAGTTTAATTCTATGCGACAAAACTTTCCGCCAACCCCATATTATAAAAACTGGACTGTATCTTTATGATGAAAAT
Organism: Salticus scenicus; assembly: GCA_963930645.1. Lineage (NCBI taxonomy): Eukaryota > Metazoa > Arthropoda > Arachnida > Araneae > Salticidae > Salticus > Salticus scenicus. The sequence continues at coordinate 18,016,318 of OZ005659.1, read as the reverse complement.
AATCCTCATAACACATGTTTATGCGAAATTTTCCCATGTTAAGAAAAATCGCAAATTTCGAGTAATTTTCGAAGTTCTTAAAGTAGAACAGTCATGGTTAATGATGTGCATACCAATATCATAAATGATATTTCAAAATTGGTCCGGCATCTTTACAATGACAATTCACATAATGCACGTTTAAGCGAAATTTTGGACCTATATTCTCCCACGTTAATATCGTTCAGTTTCGAATAACTCAAAATTTTCAAAGTAGATTGTTGTAAATCAGTAGGTTATTGCCAATACCATAAGTTTTATTTAAAAACTACTCCGATCTCTACGGTTCAGGTCATAATGTCTAAACAGATTAACCTACAAACTGAAACCATATAGATTGTATGATTTTCTGACTCCTCATGACAAAATGTACAAAAAAAAAAAAAAAAGCAAAAAGCAAAAGTCGAAAATTTTCATGAACATCTAAGGTTTTTTTTTTTTTTTTTTTTTTTTTTAATTATTAGTGTGATAGAAAAATGAAAAAAATTACTCAACTGAACTAAAATGCTTCCGGGGAAAAATCTTGTTTGCTTACAATTAAAAAAAAATTCCTTAAATCTGTAAAATGTTTTTAAAAATGCATTTAAAAGGGATAATAGGGGGGGGGGGGGGGTGGAGACTAATTTTAAACTTTGGTACAATTAGATGCAACAAAATGTTTATATGAAATGTGCTTAAAATTTGAAAACGTTAAATGTAGTTTCAAAATATATAAATATTCCAGAGTGTTAAAAAAAATAAAAAAAAATTTGAAAAATGTTTATATTTTTGGATACATTTTTTCACAAATATTTAAACGCATAATCTGCAAGAACATTAAAAACTATGAAATGAAATTGTTATGCTAAATTGGTATATGTTTTACAGTCAAACCAGCAGAGATACTACCCACAAAAGAAAAAAAAAAAAAATCTGATTACATTCGTCGTAAACAGAATTTAGTACGACAGGACTTTTTCAATATATTCCTTATAAAAAGAATGCAGAAGCTGTATTTCATTTAGGAGCTTTTTTAGCGACCTTTAAATTTTTATCGTCATTTCAGGAATGAATTAAAATGGCTATCACAACTGCGTAAGTACCTTTGCGAGAAACGTTCAAGCTACTTCGGTGCCAAATTTCAAAAAAGGGTTCTATACTAAAACTATTCCATTTCTTTGGCACTTTTTTTTTTTTTTTTTTTTTTTTTTAAATTAAAAAAGATCACACACTTTTTTTTAAACATAAAAAGAAATATACTAATTTGTTTTGGGCATCCATCTATCTATATATATAAAGTAAGTTTAAAGTAAAAATGAGGTTAATTTTTTGAATCAATTATCCGATTGAATTTAAAAATATAGCGTTAGCAAGATTTTCTTTAAATACTAAATGTACCAATTTTTGGAAAAAAAAAAAATTAATAATTCGGACAAACTTTCAACTTTATACATTTTAAAAACAAAAATTAATGCACGTCCATTTAAGGTTTAATACAATAAATGGCGAACACATAAAATCGCAGTCTGAAAGAATTAGTACGCTCTGTCGTACTAAAAAGGGGAAAAATAATCTTAATGACATTTAAATTTAATGACGATTTTTCAAATGTTTAAAGCAAATTCCTATGAATTTAATTGTAACCCTTTTGGACTAGAGAACACATCGCAAAGAAAATGCAATCCAATTATTGATGTAAAATCTTACAGCTTCACTTAAAATGTTTTAACTACATGCGGATATTAAAAAATTGTTAGTTAAAATTTGTCTTATTTTATTCAGTATACTTTTGTTAATGAATTTTACAAGACGACAAAAATGTTTTCTTTAGATATAAACGCTTATGTAACGGAATGGCTTTTTTAAATAACTAATTCAAATTTATAGAGAGAACTTGCTGTCCAACCACAAGACAAGTCTATTAACAGAAAAATGCTATTAATTTTCTGACAGTTTCCCATTGAACCAAGTACACAGAACTTTAAATAGTTCGATTCCATAAATTCGTTTAAAATACGATAACTTATAGCATCAATGGTGTACTCCTTTAAATATTTGAAAACAAAGTAACAATTAGAACAATAAAATTCCATAATTTCTACATATTAATTTGCACGTGTTAGAATTAAAATACATTTACACAAGTTTATATACGATAAAAATAATGAAATATTAAATCAACATGGAACTGATATTTAAATACAAAAAATTAAAAATGGAAAGCACGTATTAAATACCATACACAGCAAACAATTATAAAAGTAGACTAATTATGAAAAATTTATAGAAACAACCCCCCCCCCCTCCATTCTTTACTTCCCCTATTAGCGATCGCTGTCTGCGGATTCATTATTATTGGTCGCTTCAATATTAAACGGCTTAGAGTAAAACTTTAAAAGTGATATCAGATATGTACGCGATGTAAAACAGCATTAACTCAAAAGATAATCTAAAAAAAGAAAATTAAAATTTTAGTGAAGGATTATTGAAAATAGAAAGAAATATTTCCATTACAAAGTTTTTTTTTTTTTTTTTTTTTTTTTCCAGTAAGACAACTGTCACCTCATTCTTGTAACTTGGCAGTTTTTAGTGTTTTTATAAAAATCAAAAGCAAGTGTTGTTCAATCACTTTGAAAATAAACATTTTAAACGATGTACAACAACGTCAAATTTTAACACTTTCCAGCAAGGTTGAAAAGTGTTAATGACTTCGGTTTGTCTGCCCGTCTGCGTTTTAACTCCCGTAAATATTTTTTTAACTCATGTTATTAAAGTTCACTATCGGACGTTCCCTATTGAAAATGGAGTAAATACAGGTTTGTGTACAAGGATACCCGAAAATATTCCAAAGCATTATGTTCTATAGAGGTATTTCTATAAGCCATATTTTAATACCTTTACACAAATCTTAATGAAATTTAAATGTCATTCGATTTCACTAGATGTTTTCTATAGAAAGTTGAATAAATACCACCCCCGGTACAGGGACACCCGAAAGTATTCCAAAGCACTGCGTTCTGCGAGATATTTCTATAAACCAAATTTTAATAACTTTACTTTGTACAAATCTTAATGAAATTGGAATATGTCAATATGCACAAAAGAATGATTTCTATAGAATATAATACAGTATGATTAGCATTAGATTTACAGGGCCACACAAATATTCAGTTACATTAAGGGGTACCATTGGAAATTAGCTGGAATTGCATTTTCTTACATTAAGCGTTTTTCTAACATTTTCTAACAATTTTTAAGAGAATATAACTTCAATTTGTATCTGTCAGACTATCTTTCCACCAGTCCGTCTGCCAGCCCCCAGCATCCATATGTATTTTCAGAATTTTTTTTTTTATAAATTATAAATATTATTCGAATTTACTGTGGTATGTTCCCTATTTAAAATGGCATTAACAGCGTTTTAGGAATCAATTTTATAAATCTCATTTAAAAAACATTTTACTTAAAAAAAAAATCTAAGAAACTGTCCGTTATTAATATGCTAAAATATACTTTTTATAGAATATGACATGATTAACCTTCAGATTTACAGGGCAAAAGCATGATTTTCTTTTGCGTTAAGCATTTTTAAGACTTTCCAAAAATGTTTAAGAGTGATTATGAATTCAGTCTATCTGCCTGCCTATCGGCAGCAAAAGTATCCGAGCACAAGAAAAAATTCCTATATAAAAAAAGTACTGTTAATACTGTTTTGTTAAATAAATCCTTGTCAAAATAAGAACATGATTCAAGAGTACTTTTTTTTTTTAACATAGGAATTTTTGCTAGTGCTCGGATACTTTTGCTGCCGACTGTATCGGTCTTTTGCATGATAACGTATGTAAAGAATATTGAAAGTTATAGAAGTACGTACAACTGGAAAGTGTTAATGCGTGGTGCATGATTTTTCTTTTTTGTTATAATTCAAAAAGAAGTCTATTCGCTTTCTTTATATATTATTATTTTTGGCGCGAAAATATAGAATTAAAAAATGGTATATATTATGAAAACCTTTTAAAACATTGCACAAGATGAAACCAAGTACCACACGGAAAACTAGAAAGAGCATGAATAAAGATTTCTTGGGGGGGGGGGGGAGGGAATTAAGCATCCTTTTAATGGAATCGTGCAACATTAGAACATTAGTACTTTTTCAAAAGGCTGATTGAATGTTCCACACAAATTAGGTATTTTTGGTCATAGCATGCTACTGAAAATTTATTAAGTATGGAGAGCCCGATAACACCTAAAAAGGACCTATAAATAATTGTAAACTCCAGATTATAAAAAGGAAAAGTAAATTCAAACATTAAAAAACTATAATCACTAATGTTATCTAAAAAATTAGAAATATTGCGAAGAAAAATAATAAAACTATAAATATTAGATCTCGCATAGAAATTGCAACCATCAAATTTTTTGCCTCAATCTTTCAGTTTAGCCACGAATGGATATAATGAATTTGTGAAATTTTTAAACCCATTTCATGGCGAGTTACCAATAGAGATGAGATATGTTTAATAGAGGCTTTTTTTTTACATGGTTAATTTACTAAAACGCCATTTTCCTTGACAATAAAACATTCTTTATGGCGATTTGCAAACTGTATTTTTATGAAGTGTCCGATTTCTGAAATATTACGTTACGGTTTATTGCCGAAATACAGGATAGTTTTGCCGCAACTGATTTACAAAAGTTGTTTATTAGTAACTAGTCGACAAAGTAAAAAAAAAAAAAAACGTGTGGCACTCGGGGACTGCCGCGGTAAAGCTATTGCATAGCATTTTTTATCAACTTATGCAATTATTATTTATTTATTTTATTTATGCAGTATTTTTTTTTCTTTGATATTAATTCAAGTTCCGGGGGAGGGGACTCATCTCAAAGTTGTGCCTTGTGGGGGGGACTCATGCCAAAGTTGTGCCTTGTGGGGGGGACTCATGCCAAAGTTGGGCCTGGGGGGGACTCATGTCAAAGTTGGGCCTGGGGGGGACTCATGTCAAAGTTGGGCCTGGGGGGGACTCATGTCAAAGTTGGGCCTGGGGGGGACTCATGTCAAAGTTGGGCCTGGGGGGGACTCATGTCAAAGTTGGGCCTGGGGGGGACTCATGTCAAAGTTGGGCCTGGGGGGGACTCATGTCAAAGTTGGGCCTGGGGGGGACTCATGTCAAAGTTGGGCCTTCGGGGGGACTGATGTCAAAGTTGTAAGACTCATGTCAAAGTTGTGCCTTTTGGGGGACTCATGTCAAAGTTGTGCCTTGGGGAGGGAACATGTCATAGTTGTGCCTCTCATGTTAAAGTTGTGCCTTGGGGGGGATTTTAATAAATGCACTTTGTTTATTCATATTTAAAACACTTTATACACAAATTTTACGCGTACAGCTATTCACTGTTGTACATAGATGATAGATACCTATACATCTATATAATTTCTCACAAACAGCTGCTTACGTATTCGTCCGATTTCGGAGCAGCTCGTCTGGATCCGTGCGAGATTCGTACAGTCGTACCATATACATACACGTTAAGGTTCAACTAGTCGCGGGCTCGAACTCATTCGTGGACGCGGCCAAAAAGCACGCTGTCTCACTAGCATTGTGTCTAAAAGAGAGAGAATCAGTTATGAACAGTTAGCAGCTAGTCTACACGCATACGTCTAGTCGCACGCACAGAAACACCGTGCCGAAGTCTGCCGAACTGTGTTAGGTTTATTTTCGTTACGGAATTTCTTGATTCGGTCGCCGCGCTCAAAGCCCGCGATAAAAGCTATGCAATAGCTTAAATATATATATATATATATATATATATATATATATATATATATTATAGTTTTAAAAAATTAAAGAACACGCTTTTATAGAAATGTGAACTAAAAAGCACAAAATATCTATCTTAGTATTAAGATTCAGGGTAAGAGAAAATCGTGTGAGTGATACACCGTAATATTTACATACATTTAAATCTTTAATTAAAATAACTTAGAATTAACAAAAACCATTTTTAAAAAATTTCCCCTGACGGGGATCTAACACTGGACCTTTAGGTTCGTAGCGCGGCGCCTTACCTCTACGCCATATCGTTCACGAAGGGGAAGTATTTTTTTTAACCGACTTCAAAAAATTGTATGAAATGAAACTAAATTGCGCCAAAAAGTATAAAATAATTTCCTTCGCCAAACAACCTATAACACTACAATTAATCATAACTTTTGAAGTCGGCGCAAAATTAAATAAAAATTGATACCTTTATTCAATACAAAAATCGAATCCTATTCAAACTACACATCTCACATTGTCACCTGCAAAACGCAGCCGAAAACTATTTTGATTCAAGAAAACAAATAAGATTTTGTAAGCAGCAAAAGTTGGCGAAGATGCTGGTATCTGACGTCCTTGGTGAAAGAAAAATCGCAAAATTATCTGGCAAACATATTTAATTTCTTTGGGATATCATGATTAATTTGATAAGGTATATTAAGAGAGTAATCAAGAATATGAAACAATACTTCGTACAAAATGTATTATGAAAATATACATCTTGCGTGTATATTTTTGCAATACGTTTTCAACGCCAAATCCAAAAGCCACCAAGGAGTTATACCAAAAGTTATACCAAATTTGCAAAGAAAACTCTAACTTCGTAGAAACATAAATTCTGCATTGTGAAAAATGTCCACTGTTCTGTGTAGATGCTACCAATGGACCAATTGTATACAGTGAATACAATAATAAAGGAAACATGAAAATGGATCATTCGAGACGACAGCATTTGTTGCTACCGATCTAAAAACAAACCTTTAAAAACTAATTAAATTTTATTTAATTTTGCGCCGACTTCAAAAGTTATGATTAATTGTAGTGTTATAGGTTGTTTGGCGAAGGAAATTATTTTATACTTTTTGGCGCAATTTAGTTTCATTTCATACAATTTTTTTTTAATAGTAGTTGCTTTTTGGAGTCGGTTCTATTTTTTTACAAAAAGATTTTATTTCACAATATAATTTTTTTGTTTGCTCCCAGAGAAGTTACAAACAAACAAACAAACAAACAAACATACATACATACATACAGACAGGTGAAGCTAATAAAAGCGTGTTAAAAAATACTGCATTTGTGATAATAAAATGTATGTATATAGAGTACTCACTCATTTTCTTTCACTATTTTTTCATCACTTTCTTCATTAATAAATGCACTTTGTTTATTCATATTAAAAACACTTTATACACAAATAAATGCACTTTGTTTATTCATATTAAAGACACTTTATACACAAATTTTACGCGTACAGCTATTCACTGTTGCACATAAATGATAGATACCTATACACCTATATACTTTCTCACAAACAGCTGCTTACGTATTCGTCCGATTTCGGAGCAGCTCGTCTCGATTCGTGCGAGCTTCGTACAGCCGAAGTCTACCGAAGTCTGCCGAACTGTGTTAGGTTTTTTTTTCGTTACGGAATTTTCTGATTCGGTCGCCGCGCTGAAAGCCCGCGATAAAAGCTATACAATAGCTTAAAAAAAAAAAAAAAAAATAGGAATTTTTCTTTAAGTCTATTGAAATTTGACTTATTTTTGGAAATACTTTGTTTTGTTGTCCTAAAATTTAAAAAAAAATGTCAAAAAAAATCCGTTTGATATATTTTTCCAGAATAGATCGTTGTAGAAATAGATGTTTTATTTAGCAAAGATACCCCCGCCCACATACACACACATCCAATCATAATACACAATACAACCCAGCTTTACTGTTTCGATGAAACGATCGTTGACACTGTGACTAACTTATTAATCAATACTATTTTAAAAGCGATGTCACGATATTCATCTATTAGTTTGATTCTATTGGTTAGATTTGGAAAAAAAAAAGAAATTAAGTAATAGCATTGTTCATACATAGTTTCATTTTCAGAACACGGAAGTAAATTTGCTCATACTTTTGTACTCAATTTTCCGCGACGGAATTACAAATCGGGTAAAGCACGTAAAAAGATCATTCGAATTTTACATTAAATGTGAGCGCCTGAAACTGTTTAAAGATGTAGAAGCCGCTGTTGACGCGAGTATATCACCATAAAATGCTCCCTTTAAAGGCCCATTTCACTTACCCTAGCCGGAAGTCCAAGCTAATGTTATTCCATGGGAAATTGTTTACTTGTAACTCATTAACTAATACATATTTTAATTCTGTTTTCACATTCAGAAAATTCACAACTGTTAAACTGATTGACGTTTTTTAAAAATGTATTTTTTAAATGCTTTATTTTGAAACTAATATACGAATTTTCAATGTGGAATTTTTTTATTTTACAATTTCAAAATAAAATATTAAAAACAGTTGTGAATTTTCTAAATGAGAAAATTGAATTTAAAAATATGTATTAGTTAATTAGTTATAAGAAAACAAAAATTTCCTATAGAATAACATTGGCTCGGGTTTCCGACGACAGTAAGTTAAGCAGATGTTAACGTCCGGCTGCTGTTAAAAATGGGACATGCGGGCACTTTTAAAGTGAAAAATCAGTTACGGTAAACTCGATGTTAATTTAAGAAGTACTGAATAAAAATCTACATAAAACGTTCTTTTTGAACATAAACATATACTTTGCATTTCGTTATGGTTTATTTTATGAAATAAACACGATATATTTTAAATTCATGAAAAACTATGTTAGTTTGAACAATTGATGTAAAAAATGTATTCAGGGTTGTGTAATTCCACCTTCATATGGAATTGCTGCTTTAATGCGTAACGACATAGTATTATACATTGTTTTAACGAACTAACGATATTTGGCACAATGAAATTTCTGAAGTTTTTTTTTTTTTTTTTTTTCCCTAGTTTTCGCAAAGTTGTAGTCTATAAATTTCGAAAAATGCATTCATATAACGAAATTTATTTACAGGACTACACAATAGTATTCTGTAACCATCCAAGTGATGTAATGCACGGGTGAAAAAAGAATTTTCTTTCAATATTTGAATGGTTACAATAAAACACCCATAAAATAAAAATCCCACAATAAAAGTACAAAGTATAAAATTTTAGGTTTATTATTTATTTTCACAGAATATATAAAATTTGTCTTGCATTGCATTTTAGTATATAGGATGGGTCTCATAAACCCAACTCGTGTACTGGCGGGTTAATGAGTTACAAGGAAATAGTAGGTTTTTATTGGTGTACATAATTTTTGAGGCGTATACAGAGACACATGAAAGAATTTTGTACCATTATGGTCTACTGACGGTATTTCTTGTAAGTGCATTTTAACAGGGTTAAAATAGACATTACATATAGGGAAATAAATATGTTATTCGAATAATTAACCCTCGCTTTCCCAAGATGGGGTCAAAATGACCCCATTTTGAAGTTGAAATTTAGTTAAGCCCACCTCATTCAAAAAGTGCGCTAGTTCGCCAGAGACAGCAAACGTAACCAGTGGAATGTTGCAACTTCTAAACGATACAAAAAGGCGTGGTGCTGGTGATTTTCGCCAAACGTGTCAAGCGGCACCTGAAAGCAATTTTTCTGCAGTAACGCTTTTATCTTGGAAAAGCGAGAGTTAAAACATGATTTCTGTAGAAAATGGTAGGCACAGAATTGGTAATTAGTTTACAGGACTACACAAAATAATTCCGAACTGTAAAAATACTTGTTCTAAATTTCATAACAAATTTTATAAGAATTTATACAAGCTATGAATTTCAATTAAATATGCAAATACAGAGGGTCGATGGGGTGGGAACGTAAGCCCTCCTTAGAAACATATCTGGTTATATAGCGAGTTAATCATACGTACGTGTTTCTACATAGATATATATTTTTTAAACCACCATTAATTACTCGAAGTTCGGAAATCGAGTGGAGTCACTCCAGATTTGTAATAAAATTGGCGATTGTAGAAAAAGAAAATATTTAAATGAGTTTTTTTTTTTTTTTTTTTTTTTTTTTTTTTTGGGGGGGGGGGGGGTCCTTAGTGTACGTATGTGTACAGGCGCATGTCTTGCTACACCTCCCATATAAGTGAACCGATTTTTACAAAACTTGACAAACTGTTCATTGCCAGAGTTCATGTATTGGGAGGGGAGAAGGCTAAAAAAGAAAAAAAAAAAAAGTTTTGTATGATGATTTCTACAGTAATAATAAAAAAAAATAAAAAAAAAAGTTCTAAAATTACGTTTTTTTCAAGGCGATTTAAATATTTTGCTATGAATGTCCAAATGACGTAGTGTCTCAATATAAATAAAATCAAAATTTTTAAACACATTAGAATGGCATTTTCGGGAAATCTCAAATGAAAGTACTATCGCCTTTGAAAACGACGTCATTTCTTAGAAATCATTCTATGAGAAACTTATTTTCAAAGAAAACTGCTACGCTTTATTAGACCGTTGGAGAGGGCTTTTATTTGTCAGCAATAGAATAAATAGTAATCGTAATTCCTAAGTATATCATGTTAGATAAATATACAGCCGCCAACATTTCTAGTTTTTAAGTCAGATTTATCACCAGTATTTTTTAAAAAGAATGTCACATTCTCTAAGAATAAATATTAAATAAAATGAAAATATTAATAAAAGTTTTCCGTTATAAAATCTCAGTTTGGGGAAAAAGAAAAAAAAAAAAAACTTTTTTTTCGTCTGCTTAACAGACGCAAGTTCTTTTCTTAGAAAAACAATTTCTTTTTCTTAAGAATGTTGCTATTGCAGAGTTATTTTTGACAATTATTTAAAAAATATGCAATAAACGTCTACTTCATATTTTTCAAGGCTATTATTAATAAATGGATAAATTAATGCGGGCAAAAAAAGGTCCCCCCCCCCTCACCTTTTTCAAAAAATTGAAATAGCAGTGGTTTAGGATTTTATGGTACACCAATCAACATATATAGAAAAGACGTCAGTCTAATAATTAGGGTGAGGCAGAGGGGCAAATTTTCTCGTTGCGAGCAGAAAAGTCATCAGCCCTGGATTGAATTATGCTCTTACTGCTTACTGATATTTCGACAATTGATAAATATACGGACAAAATTTTCTTTACAATTTAATACGTTTAAATGTGTCAAAGTTTGGAAAAAAAAAATGTCCACACACAATTAAAGATGAATATTTAAGATTATAGGATAGTCGAAAATTAAGAGAAATCCAGGTACTTTTTTACATGCATTTTAAAAAAAAGGATTTCAGAAAATTCTTATGCACAAGTTTTTTTTGGGGGAGAGGGGGGCAGTTCTCAAAAAGCTGTTTAAAGGACTGAAGTTCTTTCTGTACGCAGCGATTTCAATATAGGAATTAAAAATTAACAGGAATGTATTTTTTAAATAATTTGCTTAAATATTGTGATTAGCAAAGAAAACAAAGCCAGCTAATAATTTATAAAACTGGTAATGTCGAAAACAAAAAAAGATTGATAAATAAAAGCATATTTCTGTAGAGAAAAATTAAAAATAAACTTAGCCATTTTTAAATGTTTTTCTCCGAATCCCGAGCAAATACGGGCTAGGGATGTAGGGACTGAGGCCGAGTGACGATACGTGGATTTTAACAAAAACATTAAAATATTTTTATCAGTTAAATGTGCTTTGTACTTACGTTTTCTATTTCATTCTAATTTTCTCAGAAAGTTATTTTACAAATGTTACGAGTGAAGTTAAATTTCGATAGCAGTAAACAGCACGGGACTAACTTTTTCTAGTTTATAAATACATTTTGAACTACCTAATTCGTAATCCCACAATAACGCGTTAGTTGGTTCAGCAGCAAAAAACTTTTTAGAATGTATCAGAATCTTTGAAATACTATTTAAATGCAAGATTTTAAAAAGGGTCTGCGTGTGCTTTTGGGGGAGGGAACTTCTGAAGGCTAAATCTAATTGCAACAGTAATTATGGATTAAATATGCAGCATTACCATAACAAACATTGCTCCACTAATTTAATAGAAAAATGCCCTAGTAATAAACTAAACACTTTAATATTCGTCAACAGTTATGAAAACTGATGAATGTTTAAAACACTAACATGTTGGCAACGGTCGTTTCTATAACAACCGTTTCAATCTAAAACGAGGAGGAAGAGACATGAGAAATTCCTGCAATTAATCTGAATGAACGGAGAGGGAGATAGAAATGAAGATAAATTTTAGTTTCGCTATTTCACGCACAATTTACCATTATTTATCAAAACAATTTATTGATAAAATTTTCAACAGAAAATAAGTCTGCGATGTTAATATTTACTTAAAAATTACTTCTGTTAAAGATTCAACGAACACCTACTGTGGTATATATTTTCATGTACTTCCTATTTCTTTCAGTATGTTAATAAAATAAATCTGTAAAGCATAGTAAAATTATATTTGATTCTAAACATTTTATGTAATTGTGTAATTTTAAAACAAGAACGAAAAACCATGCAGTACGCATTGATTAGCACTTTGCAGCTGTACTTATTCGTTGAATCGTATAATCTTCAATGTTCTTTGCCTACGTTATTATCCAAAGGACAGGCAGGACAGAAAGTGAAAGAAACTAATTGAATTACTTAAACATTGTTTGAAATATAAAAATGCTTAACACATAAAATTGCAATTCTAGCAATTTCCAATTGCAGCCCTTAATGAAGTTTAAATCTGAACGCTAAGCATATTCTGTAACAGCAGTAGTCGTCTGTCTCTACCGTTTAACTGGTGGACGTTCAAGCTTTTATGGTAGGCGGCTGCTGAAGCACACTTTCATTCAAAATTTGACTTTTTAAAAACATTGAAATAGAAACAGTTTGTTATACTTTAACTTGCTGTAACTCCACTTTATACACTTTATTTATATAAAGCAAAGTCACATTACGTAATTTTTTTTTTCCGGGAGGGTGGGGTTTGTATCTGTACACAAACCAGTTTACAAAGGCTATTAAAAACCATTTTAAATAGAGAACATTCCATAGTGAAGTTGAACAGTTTTAAAAAAATTTAAAAATTACAGGCACTGCAGGCGTTTAGATAAGACAGTGATACAGTTAAACTAATTCAAATAATATTCACTCTTAAAAAAAGGTTAAAAATGCTTAATCTAAACGAAAATTTAATTCCAGCAAATTTTTAATAATAGCCCTTAATGTAACTGAATATTCTTGTGTTGCCCTGTAAATATTAATCATGCTATATTCTACAGAAAGCACTCTTCAGAGCATATGAATAACACTCCAATTTCATAAGATTTGTGCTAAGTTATTAAAATATGATTTACAGAACACCACAAATGCATAACACAATAACATAACAAAAATGCTTCGGAATATTTTAGGGTGTCCCTGTACACAAACCAGAAGTGGTATTTACTCCATTTTCAATAGATAACATCTAATAAGGAATTTGAATAGTATCAGTTTCAATGTTCCATGAAATTTCATTTATATAATATGGAAGTTAGAGTGCGGACAGACAGACAACCCGAAGTCAAACACTCTTCAACTTAGTTGGAAAGTGTTAAAAAGACAACATTAAACTGGATTTATGTGAGGAAGATTTATTATTTTAATCCCTATTGTGATTTTACTTGCACCAAATTTAAAATTACGCTTTTAGGAAATATCCCAGATAGAATAAACTGATCAAGCTAAAAATAGAACCTACTTCTCTTTCTAGTTTGAAATATCTAACTCTTACAAGTATAAATACATTAAGAGACAAAGCCGTACTGCAGAAAAATCGACTTATGCCATTTGTGTTTGTAATAACAAAAATTAATGATTGAAACAAATGAAACTTATGTTTGTATAATACGAAAGTCATAACATGATACCTACGTACATTTTTGATTTAATAATTCTATTTATTTACACTCTACGAAATATTTAATAAAAATCTACATAAAATTTTCATTTTAAACGTAATATAATAAACATATACTTTGTATTCTATTATGATTTAACGTATGAAATAAACACGTTATAATTTAATGCACGAAATGAAACTATTTGTTACATCTAAATAATTAATAAAAATACGCATTCTGTATTGGATAATTCCACCTTCATATGGAGAATTACTGCTTTAATGCGCAATGGCATAGTATTTTACAGTTTTTACATGAAACTCAGAAATTTCACTGTGCCAAATATCAAATTTTTTCTAGTTCTTTCAATGTTTTAGGCTACAAATTTTGAATCCCCCCCATCTTTTATAAACTACACATTTTCGAGTGGATTGAGATTAGGACTATTTTCAGGCCTAGTAAAGAAGAAATTAAAGGATATTCTTTGTGGGATTTGACTTTAAGTAAAAAAAGTTATAACTTACAAAATTATAGATGTTCATGGGAATGGATAGGTAATTTTAATAACAATCAAATAAACGTACCACAAGCGCCATGTAACAAGGTGCATTACCTTGAAATGCTGATTGTGGAAAAGTCTGAAATACCTCCAATATAATCGGTCAGGCACCAATTTTATAATAGCGGTGTTTTATTTCGTGTTAATTTATTCCTTGAGCATGAAAATTTGCTCGACTTCTTGAAAAAGTTATGCACCTACGTACCATAACGTACGGAGAATGTATCACTGCTTTAAAAGTGCAATTTTAATTAATTCGGTCACATTTTTGTCATCAGACCTATTTTGTTTATGTCAGCTCGAAATAAGTTAAACTTGACTCAACTGATAGAATCTCTTCAGAAAATAATCAACTGATCATTTTTTAAATTTTTTGAGCCCTCTAAAGTCTTGTTTTTTTTTTTTTTTTTAATTCTTTTTGCCGAGAATTTTCTCCGATTTTCTCGCATTTAAACGTGCTTTTGCACGATATTTAAAGAAGTTTTGTTACTAAACACTTTTTTCTGAATCCCTTCTATGTTCTAAATGTAATACAAATCGATTTTTTAAGCACTGGCTTTTAAAATTGCGATCTCGCTTGGATATGTAACGTGGCCGCCAACAGACAAATTTCCAGTTTAAACAGCCAAAATTTTTATACATTGCTAAAAATCAGCTCACCAATATTTCGCTAGCATTTAATCTTTTTGACATCCCGCGTATTAAAATATTTTTACTCTAAAATTAATAAATTAATATTTTTTGTGGTATCGTTAATTGCCTTATTCTTGCCATTTTTGAAATACTTTTTAAAATTAACGTTTTCGAACAATTGCATTCTGTTTTTAATACTTGGCTCAATCCTAAATTGTACGTGGAACATAACGTAATAAAATCTGTTCGAAAATTTACTTTTGAAACAATAAAATTGACGACTGCATAGAAAAAGAAATAGAAAATATCCAAGTGCGGCTTTTTTTTTTTTTTTTTTTTGGTCTTTTAGTGTACCATGTGGTGTTGATGAACTTCCATTTCCATTACAAATTCATTTCTTAAAAATTACATTAAATTTTAGCGCTTAAATATTTTTAAAAGACTAATTTATCAATGGATCCCCAAAGTAATGCCCAAATGTGTTTAAAATATATTGTAAAACTGTAGCGCGCTAAGTTCAAACTCTTATGAATATATTAAATAGCCTATCGATATTGAGCCATCTTCCCTATCTTTTAAAATAATATAGACGGCGCTATTTTGCCAATGCATAAAGTGAAGTGAAAACATTTTAATGTCAGAAGTTCGTCAGTTCTTGCTGAAAGATGTAGACGTTTTTCGCGTAAGACGCTTGTGTGGTCATGGGCCACAGGTAGTGGCCTGTAAGAAGTTCTATTCGTCTTATGTATCCTACATTCAACTATATTCTGTTTACTGCGCGCGATGTATATAGTTATTGTAATTATGCTTCATTTTAATTAAAGTATTAAGTAATGGGATTCCGGATATCATTCTTCAATGTTCTATCATGGAATATCTATTATAAAACTATAATAATGAAAAATTGGAAATAAACTTCTTGGAGAACATGCATTAAAAAAAAAAATTCTCATCTTATGTGATTCTCATTTCATGTTGAGGTATTTCAGTATACTGATATTTCAATGGATACAAAATGTAAATTTTCATAACCAAGACATTAATTTACAAAAAGATTAAAAGTGTAATTCCTTAACCCTGCTACTGCGTTCGGGTCCATTATAACCCGAAACCAAGTCTTTTTTTCTTATTTTATGTCAAATACATTTTAAAGAACAAAAGCAATCTATACATTAACTTATTACAAAAATAGAAAATGAAAGTATAGTTATAAAAATTAAGAACACTGGGTCTATTTTAACTATTTGGTTCATTAGAAAAGGTCGATTTTGTCCATTCCAAGAAAACACAAGGGCAGGGTTAAAACTGCTCATTAGTCAGATTAGCTCATTCCCCTTTCCCATATAAATCCTACGAGATTTTTTTGCTCTGCATTAAAAAGATATCGATTCGAAGTTTCTTTAATTTATTTATGTTATTATACTCTTTGAACACGTCCCTTAAAAAAATAAACATCTCACATTGAAAATTAAAGCAGTGTGTTTACTTAATGAAATAAGCTATTCAAATTTATCTAAATTTCTGACTAAGGTAAAAGGAGACATGTTTAAAAGAGAAGAATTAAAATAAATTTCAATTTTGAAATGATGCATCCTTATAATAAGTAACGAAAATTCCATAGGTTAACACGGTAAGGAAGAATGTGAATCTGATATGCAAGTCTTCACGTCTAACGGAAGTTTTTATTCTTCATATTTGGCCGTATTTTCAGGATAATTTCAAATTACAGTATCTGTGCCATTTTAAGTAGAAATAACAATTTCTGTTGAAAAACAGATGTGGAATTCTTTCGTTTACTGCGACTACGCAACTGTTAAAAGATTAGACACATTTTTCATATACATCACATTAATTCTGCTGTCCTTTAGTCAAACGATAAAAATTGGGATATTCCTTACCTTATACAAAAAAAAAAAAAAAAAAATTTAAAATAATCTGGTGTGTCACTCACACGACTTTCTCTTACCCTGAAATTTAATACTATAAATACAGGTTGGAGATTAAGAGGCAAGATAACGATTTTATGTAAACCTATGTTAAACAATTCATATTAGGCTTCTGAAAAGTTTTATATGATAATTAGTTCTGTGTGAGGGGGGCTACCGCCCCCCTCAACCCACCGTTTCATTAATGCACCTACATTTATCTGGAATTTAATTCGGTTATTAAAAAATATTTCTTTTTAAAAAATAATTTATTAAGATTATTATTTAAAAAAATTATGTTTTATGATAAGGCAGACAATTTCCATATTAGAGAAGTAGTTTAACACCAAATATCCAAAAGAAGTCCATTTTATTCTCAATATTTAAAAAAAAAAAAAAAAAAAAAAAAAAAAAGTACGATTCTTTTTCTAAGGTTTTTTTTTTTTTCCGTTAAATGTAAAAAAAAATCGATAACTGTTTTAAATTATCGCAGATCGATTGTTCAACCATTCGTTTTAAAGGTATTTTCGAGCTCTTTTGAAAGATACCCATCATGAAAATTTACTCCCCTCCAGGGGGGGACTTCCCCCCCCCCCCGAGGGGTGGAGGCGAGGCTCCTACATACACAAAAAAATTTTCCTAGTTAACCGTCTCTATTACAAAAAATATATATTTGTTTCATTTGGTTTAGTGCAGTCTATAGACGTTAAACTATTTTCCTGCAATTTCCCCCATAGACGTAATGTATTAGAATTCTCTTGATTGTCCCTGTACACGGACCATTTGCTTGATCTTAACGAAAAGCTTACTGTAGCATCCCTATATCATACACATTTAGAATACCAAGTTTGAACTTTCTGCCATAATTTGTTTTTGAGATATGCTGATAACAGACAGACACACACACACCATTTGCTAAAAACATGATTTTCGTATTCAGGGGACCTCAAAACGTGTAAATATAACAAAATCTCGCGTTCGAAAATTTGAGCCAAAAACAATACTTTCTCTACCTTATGGGTAAGAGAAAGTAAAAATTCAACGGGAACGAGAGTGAAAACAATGAAGTAACCGCAAAAAATAAGTCATTTATGCATAAAAACCAACCATGAAAAGTTTCAAGTGCGAACGACCTAATATGTTCATATTACACACCAGTAGGAATGACAATAGAATTTAGATGGACTGTAGATGTTTGTGAATACATAACTCAGAAAGGTGATAAAACAATCCAGACAATCCTTGGGATTTTTATACAAAAAAGGGCTAAAACTGCATTACTCATATTTAGTTATGTGTAGAGATGGGAATAATCGAATGATTTTGATAATCGAGTGATTTGCTATCGAATGATTTTAATAATCTAATGATTTTACAATCGATTATCAATGACGTAAGCGTAGAATAAGCGTTTTGTATTAGTTTCGGTTTCTTCGTGGCTGTCAGGTTACTCTCTCTTCATACTTTGTTTTTTAACTCACTGCTATGAAATTTTAAGGTCTCACCATTAATAATTAAGTTTTATTTAACTTTTTAGATAGATTTTTTTTTTTTTTTTTTCAAAAATCGTCCTATAATAATTACTTTGTTCTCTCCCCCCTCTATCTCTCTCTGTGTATATATATATATACATATATACTCAGTCGAACCTTGTTAACGTGAATCTCAAGGGAGATAAAAAAAATTTTCATGTTACCAGTAGTTCATGCTATCAGTAATTAATCTTCATATAACTAAACTAATCTTAATTTTGACGGGGATTGTGGAAACAGTTCATGTTAAAAGTAATTCACATTAACGAGGTTCGATTGTATGTGTGTGTGTGTGTGTATGTATAACTGAATCAATTGAAACACAAATTTGACAATGGTAGCTTAAGTGATTTTGTTGGTTATTTGATCTATCATCAAGTTAAAAAATGACAGCCATTTGAAATTTTCAAATTCGGATAAGAAACGCATTTTTCAACAGATTTGCTTAAAATTTGGTATGCACATAGATCATATCAATGTATCAATCAAGATTATTAATCAACTCGATCGGGCATCTTATTTCAAAATGGCGGGCAATTAAGATTTTCAAACTCACATAAAAAAAAAGTATTTGTGAACAGATTTGCATATATCTCGATATATGCATAACTTATATGAAGATCTCAACTAAACCAATTATTTAATCAACTCGATCCCTCAACTTGTTTCAAAATTGTAATTACTTCTACATTTCAAACTCAGTTTAAAAAAGTCATTTATGAACCGATTTGTCTGAAAGTTTTTATGTACATAACCCACGTTTATTGGTCAGTTCGATATACTATTTTTACTTACTTCTATATTTAATAGAAGAAAGTATTGGAATCGAAAAAATATCGGCTTCCAGTTTTCGATGGATTTACACGTTTTGAGAGATCTAAAACATGATCTAACTATTTATAGAAAATGTCTGTCTCTCGCTCTCTGTGTGTGAGAGAGAAAAACAAAAAATTTCTGGAGACTGTATCTCCGGAACTATTGCTCATATTTGTATATAAATTTATATGTAGATGCACCTTGACCTAAATTAGGGCCTATAAGCTTTTGGTATCAATCGCTCAACAGGTGGCTCTACTATACAGCGATTTCCGAAATTTAAGGGGATGCTATATCTCAGGTTTCATTGCGTATAATACAACAAAACTTGATATATGAAAAAGCCATTATGTGACATTTTGCTATTCAATTTGAATGCTTATCGACCAACAGGTGGCGCTGCTATACAGCGATGACCGCAGTGTAAGGAAAAATATCAGGATACTATATATCAGAAACTATTGCACAGAATTGCACATAAATCAATATGTAGATACACATTGACATAGATTAATGCCTCTCAACTTTTCGTATCAACTGTTCAACAGGTGGTGCTGCTACACAGCGATTTCCGAAAATTAAGAGAAGGCGATATCTCAGTTTCTATTACGTATCATAAAAGAAACTTGATGTGTGAGAAAGTCATTATAAGACATTATGCTGATTCAATTTAGTTGCTTATCGGCCAATAGAGGGCGCTGCTATACTGCAAATTTCCTCGATAATGGGATGGCCATATCTCAACTTTAGTGGTATATAACTGTACGAAACCTGATATATGAGATAACATTACAAAAATTCATTTTTTAAGATTCTATTTATAGACAATAGAACTGTCTTTCTTTGGATATTTAGTGTTAATTTCCTCTAAGATAAAAAGCGTTTGGATTCAACCAGTTAGATAATTTTAATAAATAGTTTTAATAAATTATTTGCACTTAGTGAATTAATATAGGAAAATATCGAAAAGAGTCTATTGGTGGCCACAACATACTAATTTTCTAAATAGCGGCTACTTCAAAACAACAAAGATATCGAACTGCATTGTTACCATTTACTCGCACTGTTTAATTTTGCTGGGCTGCTATCAAAGAAAGGTATTTTAAAAGTAGTGGCATTAGTACAGAAATTTGTACTAGCAGATAACGTATTACTTCTTGTTTGCAGAACTTGCGCCTAATTTGTTCGTCTAACGAACGGTCGTGCCTTTTATTTTTCGATTTGATACAATTATTGTCAGTTTTTTTTTTTTTTTTCATTTTAAACTATTTAAATGGCAACCTTACATGAAATTCAAGATACAAATTTAATTTTTTGCAATTATTTATTTTTTAAGTTATGCTTTTAGGACACATATATACAGATTAAGCATTTGAAAAAATTGACTCTTATATTCATGAGGCCACAAAACGCGACATTATACAAAAAACAGAGCTGAAAATTGAATAAAAAAACAACAACAATTTGTCTATCGTATTAGTGTGATCAATTAATTTTTTATTCCTGAGCAATTTTCGTCGGCATTGCAGAATGCAGTAAAACGTACATTTATTGAATACAAGGTCAAGGGCTCTACCAATTGAGCTATCCAGGCCGACAAACCGGTGAGCATTACTCACTCAGATAACCTTTAGGCAGAACAACTGGTCTATCATGTAGATAGCTCGACAGAATTAGCCGCAGGTAATGGAAACATCATTAAACAATGGGAGGAATAAATACATTTTATTAATATCACACAATCAACGGATTGGGAAGAAAATCATATTTATTGAAATTTTATTTTTCCAACTGAGTGAAAATAATGCCTGGACCGAGAGTCGAACCCCGGATCATTGACTTACAAGATCTTTGACTTACTTAGATATTAATAAAATGTATTTATTCCTCCCATTGTTTAATGGTGTTTCCATTACCTGCGGCTAATTCTGCCGAGCTATCTACATGATAGACCAGTTGCTCTGCCTAAAGGTTGTCTGAGTGAGTAATGCCCACCAGTTTGTCGACCTGGATAGCTCAATTAGTAGAGCCTTGACCTTGTAAGTCAAAGATCCGGGGTTCGACTCCCGGTCCAGGCATTGTTTTCACTCAGTTGGAAAAATAAATTTTCAATAAATATGATTTTCTTCCCAATATGTTGATAGTGTGATATTAATAAAACGTATATTAATTACATTCAACATAGAATAAATAGTTTCGTTTAAATTTGGGTAGCCCTTTATACTGTCGAAAAGTGATATATAATGTGTAATTTAGATCTATAAGATATGAAAAAGACATTAATTTCCTTGTGTAATTTAGATCTATAAGATATGAACAAGACATTAATTTCCAGCAATTTCCAATTATAGCACAATATATTCAAATGCTTTTGAGTAGCTCTCTAAACAAATGATCGGTGATTTTCATGCCATATTCTCCATAAAGCGTGATTTTATTTAAATAAAGAAAAAAGAAAGTATACATTTTTTTTTTTTTTTTTTGCAAAATATAGATCTTAAATTGCAACTACTAGAAATTTCATCCATATAGGCATAATGCATTTGAAATTTCAATTATCTTGGATGTCCCTGTAGATGAACCATTTGTTCGACCACAGTGAAAAGTTTACTGAACATCCCTATATAACACATTTAGAAAAAAAAAATTTACTTCCTGCTAAAATTTTTTCTTGAGATATACAACTGCTAAAAGACACATAGACCAACCGGAAAAAAAAAAAAAAAAAAAAAAAGTTGCACTCCCGGAGTGCCGACAGAAGTGAAGACTTGACCAATTACGTGTGTATTTCTTGAATCGTCAGGAAATATTTTATTGTGCAGGAAATACTTTTAAATGAAGCATTTTTTTATTCATTACTACAGACTACTACTACAAAAATTATATTAAAATTTTATTTAATGTGCTAACTGCAATAGACACAGTATCCGGAGATGAGAGAAGTCGTGTACAGCCGCACCAGATTGTAAAAACGTGAGGAAATGGCAGCTTTGGCCTTTCTCATGGTTTTGTGAGGTCTAACTGCAACTTTCCTTCTGCAATCTTTAAGAGACAGTGGCTGGAGATGAGAGAAGTTGTGTAAAGCCGCACCAGATTGTAAAAACGTGAGAAAAATGGCGTCTTTGGCCTTTCTCACGGTTTTGTGAGGTCTAACTGGAACGTTTCCGGCTGCAATCTTTAAGAGACAGTGTCCGGAGATGAGAGAAGTCGTGTAGAGCCGCGCCAGATTGTAAAAACGTGAGAAAAATGGCGGCTTTGGCCTCTCTCACGGTTTTGTGAGGTCTAACTGCAATAGACATTATCCGGAGATGAGACAAATCCTGTAGAGCCGCACCAGATTGTAAAAACGTGACAAAAGGGCGGCTTTGGTCTCTCTCACGGTTTTGTGAGGTCTAACTGCAATAGAGACAGTACCCGGAGGTGAGAGAAGTCGTGTAGAGCCGCACCAGATTGTAAAACATTATACAGTATATAATTATTAACACTTCACATTAGCAAGTTAGTAATTGTATGACACATTATTTGTATCATACAAGGATGGAAAGCGCTCACTGACGATGATGCGAGTTCAATGATTTTTGCTCACCCAAAAGTGCTCAACGCGCCTAAAGTAGTTTTCACTTAAAAAAAAAAAAAAAAAAAAAAAAAAAAAAAAATGGATTCATTACTCCTTAAAACGTGTAAATGTAACAAAAACTCATTTTCGAAAATTTATACACTCTCTACCATACGCAGGTATATAGTAAGAGAAAGTTTAAAAAATGAGTATTATTGTTCATTAGTATAAAGCTAAATTTATTCTATTATTTTATGTTGCATATTCCCAATTTTGTTCATTTATTTATTAGTGAGTGTATGTGTGTATGTCTAATATCATAATAATTTGAAATTAATGTAAAAATGTTTAAAACCGTTGTTAAAGTAAAATTGTTTTATTACGTGTTCCAATTCTAATTATTTGAAAATGTTTGAACCCTGAAATTTTTCATATAAACTTGAAAAATTCATAATAACGCGTATTTTGAAAAACAACGGTTCACAAAATACACATATAATGTGTAAAAAGCAACATTCAAAGAATGGCCACTCTGTATTTCAACCGAACCACCGAATGAATGATTCATTTGCTATAAGCAGAAAATAAAAAATCGCTGCAAATAATCGAAATACAGAATAAGCAAGTAAATTCTTGCTGTTAAAAATCACTCGAAATAAAATAATCGAGATATTCATTCGCGCACGCTCATAAAGGTTATGAAATCATTCGAAAGAAAAATCATCGATAAAATCATTCGCGCACGCGCATAAAGTTATAAAATCATTCGAATGAAAATCATCGATAAAATCATTCGCGCACGCGCATAAAGGATATGATGGCAATCGAGAGAAAAAATAATCGGAATGAAATGATCGAATGAATTTAACGAGTGAAATGATCGAATGAAATTAACGAGTGAAATGATCGAATGAAATTAACGAGTGAAATGATCGAATGAAATTAACGAATGATTTGTAGATAATCGAGTTAATCGAATGATTCCAAATAATCGAGTTAATCGATTATTTCACTCGAATGACGGCACATCTCTAGTTATGTGTACGTATTTAACATTTGATAGCTGAAGGCTGATCATTAACAATCGTTAAAAATCATTGTTTAAAAGGGAAGTGATAAAAATCCAATTTCTTCCATTTAACACTTGTTTTAATCAAACCGTGTTTAGATAAATTTCAATTTTATTTCAGGAGATAAAAAATGAATAACCTATTTAAAAACTCTGTTTTCTATTAAATATAAACGCATAAACAAATATATTCGATAAGAGGACAATGCCAAAATTGTTTACTATCAAAAGTTGGACTTTACATGATTAAACACATATTTATTTGAATTTAACACTAAACCTACCAATACTTCATGTATACCTATTCCTACCACAGTGGGTCAAGTGACCCGTCGTTAAAATGTTATGTATATTACTATGTATAGCAAAAATATATTTAGCACAATTTGGTACATGAAACATCGACGATGTGATAATGTTATTTGCAAGAAATTCTGACAAAAAGTTCAAAATGGGTCATTTGACCGGTCGTGGTAGGTTAAGTGTTAACACTATCTACCGACTGTACTTTACAGTACCATTAGTTTAAAAAGCATTTATAAGCGAATTTTTGGAAGAAATATCAAAGACATAAGAATAGAACGCATATACCCAATTTTAATCTCGCAAGGCACTAGGCGGTACATGTAACCGTTTTTGTTCAAAAAAGGATATTACAGAATATTCTCTGTTTTTGTTTGGTAATTTTCACGTGTTATAATTCCTACTTTACTTTAAGAATCCAACATCAATCTTAGAAAAAAATATAGCATAAAAAGTAAATATTTTTTTTTCTTTTTTACACTTCTTTTAGAAAAGGCTCAAATATCTTTTTCGTTCTCTACGTACCAGTGGTACATAGAAATACCACCTCACAAAATCCTTATTAAATTACTTTGATGCGACATGCATAATTTTTATTTCATTTATTTTTAAAATTCGTAATTAAAATGTTTCAATTTTTTTCCCCCATAATGTGGTAGATAAAGGGTTAAAAATTATTTTAATATAAAAAAATTACTGCACAAAGACTAATATTTTAGGGATTTACGCCATTCTTCTGAAGCGTATGTATTTAATATCCTCTTTCCACGCTGTATTTTTTTTTAGCAGGGTAAGAAAACTTTCCCTGCATTTGG
This sequence comes from Salticus scenicus, assembly GCA_963930645.1. NCBI lineage: Eukaryota > Metazoa > Arthropoda > Arachnida > Araneae > Salticidae > Salticus > Salticus scenicus. The sequence goes on along the minus strand of OZ005659.1, from coordinate 17,991,315 downwards.
ACTTGAAGTATCTCAAAATCTCTGCATAAATTTAACTAGTATTAGTGAGTATGCAGAACATTACAAATTAACATTTTTCAATTAAGTTGAAAGCGTTTATAATTTAGGTTCGTACGACCGTGTGAAAATTTAAACGAAAATGGAAAATACTTTCATAAAGTTAACACTTTAACAAAGTTATATAACTTTGGCTCATCTGTAGCTTCATTTCCATAGTTTTTTTTTAAGCACATTTCAATATCAAATATGTAACGAAACTAACACCTTTTAGATTCAATAAAGGTTTTATATAATTTATTTACAGGGAAACGCAAAAATATTTTAAGTCATTAGAGAAATTTCTGGAAAAACTCAGCTGCTTTATACTTTTTTTTTTTTTTTTACACTTTTGAAGGAGGTTAAAAGTATTTAGAACAAATGTCTGATGCAATGGACAAATACAGTGAAAATCTTTTATCATGTACGTGGACCACATGATTTTTCTCTTTCTGAATATCTTTTTAAAGCTATAATTCAAAGAAAATGTGTTGAAATTCAGTTTAATGGAAGTTATAGCGGGGGGAGGGGGGGGAATGGGGATTTATAGAAAAATATGAATCTCTTCCCTTCAAAAAGTATTAGTCAAGAGAGGCTACTCTTGCGACAAACTCAAAGGAATGCAAGCACCTTTCATGTAAAAGTATTTAGGATTTACTCACAAAAGCGTTGAATTCTCGCGAATGATCAAACAGTATTCCAGCAGGAAGTAAAGAGATCGTTTTCCTCCGTGAAGGGAATCCCTATCGTCTGCAAACTGTTTCCATGGAAACTCCTCCGCACTTGCAAGGAAACTAGAAATTCCGAAGATTATTCAGACGCGTATTTTCTGATCATGTGATTAATCATCAGGCACTGAAGACAATTTACTTTTTCTCAGAAGCATATGAGAAATTAAATTTAAATAGGAATGTTATTAAGTGTACTTTTATCGTTAATAGCACTTCAAAAAGTGTTCTAAGTTCTAAGTAGAGTTTATTACGTTCTGAAATAGTATAATTAAAAAACTAGTATCACTCAATTGTTGAAACGACTTAAATTTGTTTTGCTGGCATAGCATAAAGCTCAGTTCCAACCTAAATTTGGGGAGGGGGGGATGCTACGTTCATGAAAACTTGAAAACTATTTTTTACTTTTACTACCGTAGGCTATGATTATATTTTATTCGGTCAAATTCGATATCTAGCTTTCACCCGATTTAAATGTTTTAAAGTGTCCCGAGCACAAAAATTTGACGATTTGTGTGTGTGTGGGGGGGGGGGGGGGGGGATATTTCTTGATTACAATCGTATCTCCAAAAATAATACAGGTAGAACGATGAACTTTCAGAATTCAGACAAGTTCTCCTTTGTACAGATGATTTTGTCAACTTTTGGTGGAAACTGGAAAACTGGAAGTGGGACCGTGAGTCCATAACTTAAACAGCTCTAAGTATTTTCTTCAATGTCGCTGTATAAACATTTTTCTAGACATCATTTCGTGTACATGTGTTGGTTACTTAAAAAAAAATAAACGTTCTGTATAAGTAGGTCAATTTTTTCACGAGTTTTAAGAAGTGGGGGAGGGGGGGAGCTCTACGGATTTTTTTCAAACTTGTTTTATTAACTCCCTTTTAGATAGCCTTTCGTATATAATTTATGGTTTACGCTAACAATGTTTGCCAAGTTTTGCGGAAACTCTGATGCGGGACCGAAAGACCCTCTCAAAAACATCTTTAACGATTTCTTTTTCAAATTTTCTACATAAACTCTTTAGATAACCCTTCGGCATCTATTACTTTGTTACTACATGAAATTGACAGGCGTCCTAATTAGATCAGTTTCAGGTCCAGAAATTTGTGTTTAGATAATTACAAGATGTGAAAACTTTATATACCACGTTTTTAAAGAATCAAACTTGACAATTCTATGTATTAATAATACTTTAAATTTTTGATGAATTATCCCATCAGCTAGAAAGAAAATGATAAAATGCGTAATAAAGAGAGCAATTTATAAGAAATTTCCAAACATTTATCAATTGAATAAAAGTATTAAAAGAATGCATTGTCATCGTGTTCTGAGCTATTGTAAAAGTTTCAAATGTCTAGCCAGTCGGAAAGTTAGTTAAAAATCGATTGCAAGATTTGTACTGAACAAACAAGAAAGAGAATAAAAACATGGTAAAAACTTGATAGACTTGTCTTTTGAAACTATACATACTTCTGTAAATTTTTAGGCTGAAAAATTGTTGGTTGTGATTGTTGTTAGTACGGTCAGAAGACGTAAAATTGACCTATCTCCAAAAATAGTTCATGTGTGCAGTAGTGGGTAATAGAAGCTATGTGGTTGTTACACACCAGATTTTATTATTAAAAAAGCTTTTTAAATAAAGTTTTTAAAAACTAGGATTTCTTTTATTAAAATATATATAATTTTCTAATAGAAACTCATTACTTTCATGTGCTTTTTATCATGAAGTATTAACCACAACCGCATTGTATTAACCAACTTACAAGTTTAGAACAATCGTCACAGAACTTTCATTAAAAAGAAAAAAAAAAAAAAAAAAAATCGGAAAATCAGTTAAAGTATAACACGCGGTAAATTGTAATTCTTGAAAAATGTTTCTATTTAAACAGTTTTTAAGCGAAAATTACGTTTTTTGCACTTTTGTTCTCGCTTGGTAACATTTTAACCTATTCAAGCATGCGAGAATCGCGAAAAATTGTTTAGTTACACTTCGGTAATATAAGCCAAGTAATGTAAGCTAAGAATCTAGGCATTTTAATAAAAAAAAAAGAACGTAATGTCAATAATTGATGGTTTCATCTAAACGTATACTACATTTCGCTTTGTTACACAACATAACTGAGGAATATTTATAAAAATTTATGAAATTGCAAACAGGGTTACTATTTCACTGCCAAAAGAATAAACAGAAGATTGATTCTAAGCTTTTCCCGTAATTAAACTCTTCATAAAATGTTCAAAAACATAAATGATGCAACTTCGTTGTTATTTTATACTAGTAAAGCTTTATTTGTACGAAATATCACAGCCACGAAGGAAACTAATTCAAAGCTGATACATACCTGCCAACCCGCAAGAAATCCAAGGAGTAAAACAGTGCACAAACAAAAAAATTACCCCCCCCCCCCCTTTAGTTTTTTTTTCCGTTAAAAGTAAAAAAAAATTGATAACTTTGTTTTAAATTATCACATATTTATAGTTCAACCATTCGTTTTAAAGGTATTGATGAGACCTTTCGAAAGATACCCATCTTGAAATGATGCCCCCACATGCACATTTTTTTTTTCCTAGTTAACTACTACTATTATCAATGAAACCTTTCGAAAGATACACATCTTGAAAATTTACTCCCCCCCAGGAGGGGGGGGGGCAACCAATGCCCCCATATGCACAAAATATTTTCCTAGTTAACTACTACTATTATCAATAATTCATATTAATTTTACAATCACAAGTTTAAAACAACTCTCATTATGCACATTTATACGAAATTGTCCTATACTGCCATGTTAAAAGTTTGCATAAAATGCTATCATAGTGCCACCTGTTGAGCGATTGATCCCCAAATCTATTCAGCACCAGTTTATGTCAGGGTGCAACTCAATACCAAGTTTGGTTAAATTTCATTCATTGGCTCGTGAGATACAGCGTCCACAAAAAAGTGATACAGACATTTTCTAAAAACTATCAATTCATTTTCTGGATATCACAAAACGTGTAAATCCATCAAAAAACGGAGGTCGAAAATTTTCATGAATCAAATACTTTCTCTATATTACATATAGAAGAAAGTAAAAATCGGTAGAAAAATGTTGAAATAGTAGAAAAAGAGTAAAAATGGTGATCTAGGAGTAAAAGAGTAAAAAATGTCAAAAGAGTAAATTTTACTCCCGGGGAGTAAAACTTGGCAGCTATGTGATAATCTATGGCGTCGTCGACAGCCACCACCACTAATACGCTTTTCTATTGACAAATAGTAATCTGAATTTACTCCATCTACTACATTCTTAAATCCAGTTTCCATATTCAGAGAATTCAGTACTGTACAAATAAGTTGGGGGGGGGGGATGAAATTTAATATTTAATTTTGACGGTAATGAAATGCGGTAAATGAATTCCCGTAGAGTATATGCAATGAAATATTAAATATTAATTTCTCTTCAACCATTTAAATTAAAAAAAAAAAAAAAAAAAAAAATCCAAGATAAAAAGTATAAAATTTTAATTCTTCCTGCTAACTAGATTTTAATATATTTTTCTGATTTTACATTTTAAGCTCAACAATATTTTTTAAACATATTTGGCTATTACTTTGTGGATGCATTAATAATTTTTTGAAACATTCTATAGTTCTGAAATTTTATGCAAATTTTTAGCATTCAAAATAAAAATATTTAAAAAATTAATTCGAAATTTGTCTGGGAATCACTAAAATTTTTAATCCAGTAAATTAAGAAATTTTAATACTTGTTATAATTTAAAGCATATGTAAGCAATTTTTTTTTTTTTTTTTTTTAAGTTTAAGACAGTTATTAATAAAAAGATTTAAGAGATAATTCTTCGATGAAATGATACAAATGTTTCAACGTGACAGACAGTATTTTAGAATTCTTACATGAGGGTTTTTTTTTTTTTTTTTTTAAATTTGTGTTACTAAAAACTCAATTTACATTGTGCAGTTTTTTTCCCCTCCTCCTAGAAAGGGAGGGTAAGTAGGTGAAGGAGTGTTGAAGCTTTTTAGGATTGAATTCTTTTAATATGTAAAAAAAAAAAAAAAAAAAAAAATTAAAATGAATAGTTCTTATTTTTAAATCATTTTTAATTTAAAAAAATATCCCTTAAAGGTACTTGTCTAATAAGTCAAAAACTTAACCTTACTTTATCTCACAAGTAGCGATGACAGTTTTTAACTTCAAAAATGACATAATCAACAGCTGCTGTAACAGCAACTTTGTGATGAAACAAAGTAATCGATATTCATCTTCAAAAAAGAAGCATCTCCCAGCATGAGTCACGCTGTTACCAATTTCGAGCACATCTCGTAAAACATCAATAAAGAGATCAAAATACCGAGCAATGAATATATTTTTCTAATATGTTAAAGCTTTTATCTATTCAAGTTTTACTGAAAACACTCCGACGATAGAGGTGATCAGTGTTACTCGGGGGGGGGGGGGGTTGCAGATAAACGCGTGCTTTAGTACTTTTGCGCAATACTTCAATACTTTTTGTTCATTACAACAAAATTAAGTACTTTTCTAATTATGTGTGTGAGAATTTAAACATTGCTTTTACATTACAACTTTATACTAAATTATGAAAAACAATGCATACTTTTTTCAAAACTAATAGTAATAAATTTTTCAAAGCCAAGATTAATCACTAAAACTAAATTCAAAACTGGTGTACAATCAATATATAGATTTTAAAAATATCTTAACACACCATAAATTTGAAGCCAGCCCAACCGGTTTCGAAAGGGCGTAGCCTTTCTTCATCAGCTGCAAAAAAAAGTTTTTTTTGCACCCGATGAAGAAAGGCTACGTCCTTTCGAAACCGGTTGTGCTGGCTTCAAATTTATGGTGTGTTAAGAAGTTTTAAAATCTAAAAACCAAGATTAATCGTCGGCAAAACAATCTATATCCATTCTCAAGAAATCTTCTCAGAGCATGGTTGCCAGATGAATACTACAATTTTATTTACCGCGAATTTTATGTTAAAGTAGTCTCTTTACAAAAATAGTTGTAATTAAACGAACAGATCGATGCCTTTCTAGAATTTTATTTTTTAACACCACTAAATTTTTATTCTGGCAACCCTGTCTCATATCTTCTGTACAAAATACATAATTTCCAGCGCATCTCGTAAAATAATAGAGATCGATCAAAATATTGAATAAATTTATCTAATATTTTGAAGCTTATCTGATCAATTTAATTGTAACTCCCCCTATCACTTTAAATAAGATAGGGGCGATCAGCTTTATTTTGCGGTTTTGCTGATAAATATATATTTTTTTCCCTCCGGAGTTGTTTGTCTTAGGATAGAATTTAGTGTAAAGGCAAAAAATTGTTAAAACCTATTAACTAGTGGCCACCAGAAGCAGTTTTTTTAACTGGCCACTTTATTTACTTTTATTAAAAAAAGATAAAGTAAACGATATTTAAAAACTTCTATATAAATTAATATCAGTATAAAATTATGCAATCAGTATAAAAATGTTAGCATAAATAGAATTAATTACTTGTACATTATTAAGGGACACTTTCACTAGTAACCGACATTTATAAAGCAAAACAAGTATTTCGTTAAATACTACACAAAAAATTCAATTTTCAAAATAACTTTTTCTCAGTTGTCTTTTTCTGCTAAATTCAAAAAGGTGGAATTTAATTCGAAAAAATTTTATAGAAACCGCAGGGCTTTTCAGTATTCTGAAAAGCAGTGTAAAAGAATAAAATAAATTGATTTAGAAAGCATGATAATCTCTTAATTTTCAAATGCTAATGAGAATTTTTTTTGTAGCAGCTGAAAATTGCTGTTTAATATAACTCAGAAATATGTTTGAAAAATATTGTTAAATTAAACTAACGTGAAATCGAGAAGGAAATTGGTAGGGATTCTTAAAACTTTCAATCCAGCGTAAATTAAGAAATTTTAATACTTGTTATAATTCAAAGCATATGTAAGCTTTTTTTTTTTTTTTTTTTTATAAAAAGTTATTTATAAAAAGATTTAAAAAATAATTTACGATGAAACGAAACAAATGTTTCAACATAGCAATCAATTTTAGAAGTTTTACAAGAGGGCAACATAAAAAAACTTAACATGACAAAAATGTTGGTTTTTAAAAATAAAATATTATTAACATATTAACAACATGAACTACATTAGCATCTTATCAATGTGTAGAATTTTTTTTTAAGTTATGACGGCAATTTTAACGAAGTGCCTAATTTAACTTTAGCGTGTTAACGTTTAATTAAATTTTATGTGTAAATTTTTTGGCAACAATTAAATTATAGCTAATATTTAAATGGGTAATTTTAAAGCTATTAGGAGGTTATTTTCATATTTTAATTAAAAGAAAACTAATCAAAATTTCGAAAATCGGGCTTCGAGGGTATTGCGTTGTCATCGTGTTCCGAGCTATTCTAAAAGTTTAAAATGTATAGCTAGTCGGGAAGTTAGTTAAAAATCTATTGCAATATTTGTACTGGACAAACAAAAAAGCGAGTTAATGAACACATTGTACAATATGACAATCTCTTAATTTTGAAATGCTAATTTTTTGTAGCAGCTGCAAATTATTGAATAAAATATATAACTTTCTTCTGAAAATAACTATTAATATACAGGTTTCAGCCTAAATTAATCAGCGGTAGGAAACTGCCAAGCACTTTCAAAACAATGCAAAAGGCAACCAGAAATGGGGCCACTGTGGTGGCCACCAAAAGCAAATTTATTAGTGGCCGTTGCTAATTTTGCCCTGTAGTTTAATGTTGGGCAATAATTATTTAATTAAAAAAAAAAAACATATACGCAAATTACAGAAAAGCAAAAAAAGAAATCAAGTATTTGAAAGTTGTTTGTGTCACATCTGTATATTTGATTGAAGGAAACCGATGCATATCTTCAGAAATAAAATTAATCATAACTTTACAAAACTAAGAGTAATCGTCGACAATAATCTATATCCATCCTTAAAAACATCTTTCAAAATATCTTCCTAACATGAGTCACGCTTTTACCAATTTCGAGCACATCTCGTAAAACATCGATAGAGAGATCAAGATACTCAGCAATGAATATTTTTTATTCTAATATGTTGAAGCTTTTATCCGCATTCAGTTTTATTGAAACATTTCCCCTATCACCCATAAAAAGGGAAGATTGGGGAAATCACTCGGGGGATTTGTTGATAAACCCAGCGTTTTATTATCCCTTTTTTAAACGTTAAGATTTAAAATAATCTGGTGTGTCACTCACACGACTTTCTCTTACCCTGAAATTTAATACTATAAATACAGGTTGGAGATTAAGAGGCAAGATAACGATTTAATGTAAACCTATGTTAAACAATTCAAATTAGGCTTCGGAAGAGTTTTATATGATAATTCTGTGTGAGGGGGGCTACCGCCTCCCTCAACCCCCCGTTTCATTAATGCACCTAGATTTATATAAAAATTAATTCGGTTATTAAAAAATAATTTATTAAAATTTAAAAAAAATTATCTTTTATGATAATGCAGACGATTTCCATATTAGAGAAGTAGTATAACACTAAACATCCAAAAAAAAAAAAAAAAAAAGAAAGTCCATTTTATTCTCAATATTTTAAAAAGAGCGATTTTTTCTAGTTTTTTTTTTTTTTTTTTTTTTGTTAAAAGTAAAAATCTATAACTTTGTTTTAAATTATCGCAGATCGATGGTTCAACCATTCGTTTTAAAAGGTATTGGCGAGCTCTTTGAAAGATACCCATTATGAAAATTTACTCCCCTCGAGGGGGGGACTTCCCCCCCCCCAGAGGGGGAAGCGAGGCTCCCACATACACAAAATTTTTTTCCCAGTTGACTATATCTATTACAAAATGTATATATATATATTCGTTTCATTTGGTTTAGTGCAGTCTATAGATGTTAAACTCTACTTACCAGCAATTTCCCCCCATAGACGTAATGTATTAGAATTCTCTTGATTGTCCCTGTACACGAACCATTTGCTTGATCTTAACGAAAAGCTTACTATAGCATCTATATATGATACACATTTAGAATACCAAGTTTGGAATGTCTGCTACTATTTGTTCTTGAGATATGCTGATAACAGACAGACACACACAGACCATTTGCGAAAAACATGATTTTCGTATTGAGGGTACCTCAAAACGTGTAAATATAACAAAATCTCGCGTTCGAAAATTTGACCCAAAAACAATACTTCCTCTACCTTATGAGTAAGAGAAAGTAAAAAATCCATTTCTTTCTAACTAACTAGTGTTGGCCAAACCTTTCGACTTGTATAACTAGTCTGTCTACACCCGCCTAGGGTCCCTTTCTTATACATTTTCAAATTCATTTCTTTTTATTAGTTCAAATTATTAAACATAGGTTTATTTTTTTTTCTCCCTTAAATGGCATTTTTTACATCATGATATTTATAAAAATGTTTTGAATTCCAAGTGTCATTGTAATCTAACTTAAAACCATATATCTAAATTATTAAATTCCCGTGACGTATCATAACTCTACATATTTGTTATCTTTCTCTGACATTAAAAATTCCGTACAGCAACAAAAGCTAGAGTATCAGTATTGTAACTAATGGATCTGCAGATCAGGAGCCTCAACATCTTATTTGCATCATACATTACTCAACAGATAATTTTTATTTTATATATCATTCTATTGACTTCCTACATAAACAGAAACGTTTATGAGGGGTGCTGCCGCCCCCTCAACCCGCCCTGTATATCTTTCTATAACTATTTGTATATATGTATTCCTGATAGTCTTGTATTAATTCTCTGCAATTCATAAATACTTGTACCAAATTTCATGCAAAATGATCACATAACATATCGAAATTATTTCGTATAACCCAGTAAATTACCAATTTTATGCTTACACATTTCCACAGAAACACATGCTTTTAAAATTCTAATAAAATTTCATTATATTTAATGGGGTGTAAACAGGTTAAAATACACTTAAGAAATACCGACTATAGACAGTAATAGTACGAAATTTTTTTTTTATGTATCCCGGAAAAAGAGCCACAGTAATAATATACACTAAAAAAGAATACACCTATTTAATTGTAACTCATTAATATTTCAAACTAATTTGACATCATTTGGATGATTACAGAATATCATAAGAATTCTTTTGTGTGGTCCCATAAATAAATCATTTAGTCTATACATATCCCTTTTTTAGAAAATGCTTTTATGCACCTATATGAATCTTTTCATAAACTTTAATGCTTTATTTCTGTACTGATAAGTATAAAGGATTTAAGTCTAAAAATGTCGATTTTGAGTTAAGTACATAGTCAGACTCAGAAAAAAATTCTCTATCGATTGGTATAAAGGATTTAATTCTATGTCATTTAGTCTTTGAGAAAATCCATTGGTAAAAAAAAGGACCAATTTAGAAATTTACCATTCATATATGGTATAAAATATTTAATTCATTTTTTCCCGTTATTAAATGAAGGTTGACAACCACTGAATGGTATAAAGGGTAAAAATCAACGAAATACCTTTTCCCTAATCCATTCTTCTGATTTGTTTTTAGCTAGTTAAACTTTATTTTTCGTCTCCTGAAAAATCAAGAATATGGACTTAAATCCTGAAAACTTATCACTACAGATTTATGCGTCAGGTTTTCTTTAAATAAAAGTTAAGTTTTTCTTGCTTAAATATATATATATATTTTTTAACAGTTAATTTACTAAACTCATTCTAGCCTAAATTTCTTCATGCATAACACTTTGAAAAGTGCTTTTACATGGCTTTTATATTCTGTTAAATAATTTTTTAAATCCTTATTAAAAAGATTGCTTTATAGTTTATTTGAATAAATGTTTCTTGGAATTTGTATGTCCCTTTTTTTCCTCCTTCAGTAATTCATGGCTTTCACATTACATTCACACTTTTTTTTCATGTGCTGCTCTCGTGCTGCTAGAACATGAGGAAGTCAACCTTCCGGAAAATTGTGATGTATTTTCTCTTCCCCCCCCCCCTCCTCTCTCCCGGCCCTTCCCCAAATTACGATCGTTTTATGCTCCGTTATCTTCCGGTATGACGGATGAAATTTTCTATAAAAAAAAGCATCAAACTATATTCAGTGCTTTTTTTTCAGAACCTGAATTAATGCAGTTAATAAATTTATAAGTTAAGACCAAAATATTTGAACTGTAGTCATCAGTATAAATATCTAATATGTATTGTGCTATTCTAAAACTATATTTCAATTTAGTTACTTTATCGCACAAATTACTGAATTTATTTTATATTCGCGTTAAGTCAATGATATACTTTTCATTTAGGTTATTAACAGGTCCGATCTGAAATAGCCTTAAGGTACAAAATTTAATGTAGCGATATCCCTAAACTTATTTAAGCTCTTTATTTTTGTACAAAATATGGGGGGGGGGAATGAAGAAAGTTCATCCATGAACATTTCGTAGAAATTTTTAAGTGGGATAATAATAAAAACCTACGCTGAGGCCATTACAATTTTCTTCTGAACCATTCAATGTAATTAACATGCGCAAGATTTAATCTACATAGCTTCCCACAATATTTTACTTAGTTTCGAGCAACTTTATGCAATAGACGCTGAGATACAGCAATCTAATTTATCGCAGACAAGAGCCGCCACCTGTCGGTCGAACATCCCAAATTAACTCGCGTAGTATTTCCATAAAACAATATCCTCATTAAATTTGGAGCACTCGCATGCTATAGAAGCTTATATATATCCATGAACGGAGAAAATTGTAACAGCTCAATACCATCTGTTAGCCGATATATGTGAAAATCTAATTGCCACCAAAAATATTTTTGTAGAATTTTGTCCATTTCGTGAGATGAGTGGCCGCAAAATTTTGGTTACACCAAACCGAATGCTTTTCTAAAAATCTGTAGTGACTCCACTCGACTTTCCGAACATTAAGTAATTGACGGTTGTATAAATACAGTAAGAGAAGTCAAAAAAAAAAAAAGGGGGGGGGGGGTATATGAAAATTTCTGTTTTAATTAACGCCATTGCCCTTAAAATAATTTGAGCTCATAGATCATAATGAAATGTTAGTTCGTTGTGTTCAAGAAAGAAAAAAAAACTATAAATGCTAGACTCACTAAAAATCTATAAGAGTATAAAATGAATAAAATTTTAGCTCAACCGAATAAGGCGTCTACATGTACATAAATTCTTATAGTTATTACAACAATGATTTATAATATTCATATAAATTTTCAGCTCAATTGAATGAGGCGCTATCGCATTTTAAATTTGAGCCCATACGCTACAATGATAGAATTTTGTTTCGTGTTCATATAAAAAGAACTAAGTGCTACATAGTCCAAATTTCATATTGTTAGCGTGACGGTGATATAAAACATGTATATAATTTTTCAGTTCAATCTGGTATGGCGTTTATACGCTATCGCACTTTAAAGACAGCCTATAGGGTATAATATAAAAAAATTTTCGTTGTCCCTGTGCTGGATTCACCAAAATTTATACAGTTCGTGCGACGGTGACTCATAACATGTGTATAAATTTTCAGTTCAGCCGAATAAGGCATTTAGACGCTGTCGCACTTTAAAGAATTTGGGCCCACAGACCATAATGATAGTTTTTCTTTGCGTCCCTGTAAAAAACTACAAGTGCTAGATTTATCAAAAGCAACAGGGTTCGTGCTATGGTGACCTATAACATATGTACCAATTTTTAACTCATTAGAACAAACCGTTTAGACACTATCGTGTTCACTCACATACGTACACACATACATCATCGTAATAGTAAATATGAATTCAGGGGACTTTAAAACGTGTAGAAACGCCAAAATCTCAAACTGATTTTTGACATTACAATACTTTCCTCACTATAGGGTTCGGAGAGTAAAAATGGTCAAATCATGTTAAGGACACTTCTGATTTTCGATGAATTTAAGCGTTTAAGTCATCGAGATTTCTTCTATACATAAAATGATTCATGAAAGTTTTTGTACATGACAGCGTGTATTATTTTAAATGTGATATTTTTAGAGATGAAATATTTGTATTTCTAAGTTAGTCAAAGTAAAATTGCAACATTTCAAGTCAGATGAAGCGTTTTTCAGCTCTGGTGCTGAAATTGAAATCTGTTGTTAGTTTGAAATATCAGGGAGAATGATGGGTATGTTTAAAATTATATATGTGTATAAATTTCTACGTGGATTTTTATATGTATTCTTTTTTACAAGAATTACAATCTTCGTTATGAAATGTCTTGTATAAGTTTTCGGAATTTATTGTAAAGGTGGTGCAAAACAACTTTGCAAAAAATCAAAAACCTAATATCAATTTATAGCTAAATCTATTTCCAATAATTAATTTCCTTATTAATAAAAGCCCAAGTTTCCCTAAACTAACGCTGAAAACGTCATTACTAAAATAATGTATTATGTATGCATTTGAACCGGCTAAAATAAAAAGAATAGTTTAACGTCACAATCGCGACAACGTATTGCGATATATATCCATTGTTTTCAAGGTTTTGAAAAAATTGTTCATTCTGAATAAAAATTTCTAGCCGAAACGTGAGTGGAGTCCTCCATGTGGAGATTCAAAGATTTTGGGCTCTGTCTGTTTCTCTCCATAGCAGCCGCAAAAATCACGCTATGGACTTTAAATTTGGTACACATGTTCATGAGTCTCACAGAATTAGTTGTATATTTTTTAGTGTATTCCATTTGTAGTTCGTGTACAGAGACAAATTTTTTTTTCTTATTACGGCCTGTGGACAGTATTCATATGTAACGTTAATAACGGCCGCAAAAATCCTCCGATTAACTTGCAAACTGTACTCACGTTCAGGTTTTGTATAAAAACAGCTGTATAAATTTTTATTTCCATATTGTTTATGGACTGTGTACAGGAACACGCCAAAGTTTTTCTTATTACGGTTTATGGGAAGAATTTGTATGTACCGCGATAGCGGCCGCAAAAATCCTCTGATTGACTTGCTAATTGGCAGACGTTCAGGCTCTGTATAGGAACAGTTGTATAATTTTTTGTCAATATCGTTTATGGATTGAGTAAAAAGGGACACGCCAAAATTCTTATTACGGTATAAGGGGTGAATTTTGTTTAAATGCATTTTAAAATTACTTTGCAATCAACAAAATGAAATAAGCGTACGTGACTGAGATGCTTAAACTTAAGTTTTCTGCAGAAAATATGTGCTCTTAAGCTTTCTAATTAATATACAGGACTTTACGTGTAATCATCCAAATTATGTCAAATTTCGAACAATTCATGAAAAACGTAGAGTAAGTTGAATAGTTTTACTGATGTATAGATACAATGTGATTCGTTTACAGACACACAAAAAAGAATTTCGTGACATAATTGCCTATAGACAAATTTTCATTTAAGCGCATTTAACGCGTTTATACTGCATTCAACATAATGAAATTATCATACCTTATAAAGATGATACTGTCAAGTAACATTTAATAGGAACTATTTTGGTCATTCTTCAATTGGGGCAGAGCAAACATTTAACAGATTTCACCGATTTTTTTTTCCCCCTCATTTTTACAATATTTTACACTTTTAATTCACTTTAATGTTGCTTAATTTCTCCGTTACCTTGGTATATTTTATTTAAAAAATGAAATTAGTATGTCATCAACAAACAATATTTTAGATTTAAAACAAATATTAAATTTAACTTTCAGTAAGCTAAGAAGTTCCTTTAAAATTTAAAAATTATCCACGATTTCAAATTACTTTTTTCGTACGACAGGACTATTTCTTTCAAACAGATTTTTTTGCGTTACCGCCAATTATTGTATTACACCATGAATTTTTATTTTAAGATAATGTTTAATTTAGAAAATAAGAAGTGCGCGTGGGGAATGAAATATAGTGCTGGATAATTTATAAAGATATCAAAAGATATAGGAAAACTTTTAGCCACTTTCTAATAATAAACAAAACTGAAAATTTATATTTTACCTGCAGACATTTTGTATATTTAGAGCAATTAAAAAATGTTTTTCCTTCCCCCCCCCCCCACCCTCTCGCATTAAGTTAGCTATTAAAATAGAATTGAGAAAAAAATGTGCTAAAGCAATGGAGCCACTTCTCTTGGCGAAATTTGAAATTTGGATCCAAAATAGCTGACAGTTCTGGCCAAAATTTTAATATGCACAATTATGATAGATAATTTAATTCATCGCTAAAATAACATCAAAAATTTAAAATCCACCAGCGGGGGGGGGGGGGCATTTATCAGCTGTAACTAAAATATTTTAACAAATGAATATAGAATCTTGCTTGCTAAAGAATGCAGCGCTGCTACCGGAGGCCTTTATATTATGCTAACCAGATGTCTTTTTTAAAGGGCAGTCCCTTTTTGCAAGACGTCTCTCTAACTTTTAAAAACTGTTACAAGAAAATTATAATTAGCTTTTTAGTCCCCGTTTACAAATATAAAACCTATCTTCCTAATTAGGGTATCTTAATAAATATTAACGCTTTTAATTTATAAAAAGTACTCTAATCTGGTCACCCTACTTTATATGGAAAAAGATGAAAGTCCGAATAATGCAAAATAATGCCCGATTTAAATATACTCAATGCGTCATAGATTACGTTAAATCTTCCAATTATTGCAGTACGAGTTGTGCATGTAAATGAACCGACCCGTGAATTTATATATCAATTACAGCATTTATTAACCGAAAACGTATAAAAACGCAAATTTCCGAAATTTTGTCATCTAATTGAAATTTTTAGAGTTCATGATAAAAGTTATTTCGAAATTGATAATTTTTGTAACTAAACTGCTTAACATTCATACAAAACTTTAAAAAACATTTCATGAAAAATGTGCATGGAGCATTGAATAATTTTTAAAACATTTTAAGAGTAAATATTTCTTTAACACTAAAACCTCATGAAAGTCTTACACAATTACATAAACTTGCGAAATTGTACATCTTTAAACTGTATCAATTATTCTCTGTCTTCTTAAAGCTTATACCAATTTATTTTTAAATACTTAAAGCTATATTTAAAAAAATAATAAAAATCTGGAGTGACTCCATTCAACTTTCCGAACATTGAGTAATTAACAGTTTTGTAGATAAAGTAAAGAAAGAGGAGTTGTTAAACCAAACAAGAGATAAAACCATAATAGAGTCTGAGTATTTTTCTCCATATATTACACGATGTTTTATTTAACGCTACTGAACTTTGAGCCCATGATCATAATGATAAAGAATTTTTCGTTGTGTCCCTGTAAAAACCTATAAATGCTAGATTCAACAAAATGCTTATAGTTAGTGCAAGAGTGATTTATAATATTCATATAAATTTTCAGCTCAATTGAATAAGGCGTTTAGATGCTATCGCACTTTTAAAAGTTTGGTCCCATAGGGCATAATGATGAAGAATTTTTCTTTGTCTCCCTGTAAAAAAAACTGTAAGTGCTAGATTCACCAAAATCTATAGGGTTCGTACTATGGTGACTTACAATATACGTACCAACTTTCAGCTTATTCGAACAAAGCGTTTAGACGCTAGCGTGTTCACTCACAGACACACATGCATATATCATCGTAAAAACAGTGAAAACGGACTCAGGGGACCTCGAAACGTATAGAAACATCAAAATCTCAAATTCGCATTTTTGACATGATTACAATACTTTCCTCACTATAGTGTTCGGAAAGTAAAAATAGAATGGAAACATTTTACGACAGAGCTCAACGAAACACAGCTGTTTAACAGTTTTTCCCTCTTTTATCCGCGACAATATCGATTAGCAAGATCTTTTTCTATACAATTCCCCTTTAAAACTATATAATAACGCCCAAAACACGCACCCTTTTAAACTTTATCCATCCTATTTCTGCATTGAAGGACTCTTCATTAGAAGTTGAAGTATTTGTCACTCCCCTAGCTCCATCCTTTCGTTCAATTAATCTGATCTTTATAATTGACAACCGCAAACTCAAGGACCTGAAAAAAGCTATATTTGAGATTGGCTTTTAATAAGATCCCACTTCAAAAAGAAAAAACATCTCATACAGATCCTCATTTTTTTAAAAAAACTTTATTACAATAAACAGATTAAAAACTTTATTAATGTAGAAATTCCTTTCCAAACTTCAACAATATATATATACAACATTCAATTTCATGAACGCGAAATGAGATCAGATTAACAGTTAGTACACTTAATATTTTATTAAAATACAAAGCTTAATTTGTGGATATTTGTTTTGTTACATATTTTATGGAATAGAGTTTTCGAACGAGATTCTATCAAATAAACCCTTTTTAAATGTTATATATCTATGACAAAATTATTCATGAAAGTACGAATCAAATATAAAAAATTGACATTTCTGTAATTTTGAAAAATTAAGCTTTTTATCTAAAGAAAAAAAAGAAAAAAAAAATCTGTAGCGACTCCATTCTACTTTCCGAACAGTGAGTAATTAACGGTTTTGTAGATAAAGTAAAATAAGAGTTGTTAAATAAACAAAGAAAAAATTATAATAAAGTGCGAGTATTTTTCTCCATATAGTACACGATGTTTAACGCTACTGAACTTTGAATCCATAGATCATAATGATAAAGAATTTATAGTTATGTCCCTGTTAAAAACTTGGATACTAGATTCACCAAAATGTTTATAGTTAGTGCAACAGTGACTTATAATATTTATATAAATTTTCAGCTCCATCGGTAAGGCGTTTAGACGCTATCGCACTTTAAAGTTTGAGCCCCACAATGATAAAGAAATTTGCGTTGTGTCCCTGTTTAAAAAAATCATAAGTGCTAGATTCTCTTAAGTCCATAAAGTTCGTGTTACGGTGACATAACATGTATATAAGTTTTCAGTTCAGTTGAATAAGGCGTCTAGTCACTATCACACTTCAAATAAGAGGATTTAAGCCTATAGGCCATAATGATAAACAATTTTTATTTGTGTCCCTGTAAAACTAGGTGCCAGAATTGCCAAAAACTATACAGTTTGTGTGATGGCGATTTAAATTATCAATATAAATTTTCAACTCAAATGAATAAAGCATGTAGATGCTATCGCCCTTTAAATAATTTCACCCCATAGGCCATAATGATACAGAATTATTCGCTGTATCCTTGTAACTTAAAAAAAAAAAAAAAAAAAACTAAACGCTAGACTCACCAAAACCTATACAGATCGTGAAACTGACCTATAATATGTGTATAAATTTTTTACTCAATTGAATAATGTGTTTAGACGCTATCGCACTTTTAAAAATTTGGTCCCATAGGCCATAACGATAAAGAATTTTTCTTAATGTCCCTGTAAAAAAACTACAAGTGCTAGATTTACCAAAATCAATAGGGTTCGCGCTACGGTGACTTGCAACATATGTACCAACTTTCAGCTCATTTGAGCTAAGCGTTTAGACGCTAGCGTATTCACACACACTGTAAAAATAGTGAAGGAATCAGGGACCTCAAAACGTATAGAAACAAAACCTCAAAGTCGAATTTTGGACATGATTACAATACTTTCCTTACATATGTATGTTCGGAAAGTAAAAAGACGTATACGAAGTTTTAAGAGGCTACATAGGTTTCAAAAGAGTTTATAAAAAGCTTTTTTTTTTTTTAACTAAATAAATGTTATTCAAATTGAGCATGTAAAAAGCAATATTTAAAAAATCTTATAAAATTTTCGAAAATTTAGACTGTGGGTTCTGGTTTCCGCAGACACTTCAGAAAAGTGTGGACACGTTTTCTCAAAAACTAATGCTTGATCCGTATTGAAATTTTGCACACTTCTTTAAAGTAGAATTAAAGAATGCTTGAACGAAGAAAAAAATTGGGGCAGAGTTGTATACAAACAGTTGTATACAAATTTTTGGTACACTTTACCTTTAAAGCCTTGTGAAATTAGTTGTAATCGGAAAAAGAAAAATTCTTCGCTCAAATACTACTCAATTCTATTTTCAAGAAGTGAGCGAAACTTAAATAAGATCAATGCATGAGTTTGAGATATCGTATCCACGGGTTTTTCAGAAAGGTCTCCAAAATCTAGGACCCCCGACTGATCTTTCCAATAAAAAAAAAATCTGGAGTGACTCCACTCGGCTTTCCGAACATTGAGTAATTAACACTTTTGTAGATTAAGTAAAGAAAGAGGAGTTGTTAAACAAAAGAGAAAACCATAATAGAGTGAGTATTTTTCTCCATATATTACACAATGTTTTATTTAACGCTACTGAACTTTGAGCCCATGATCATAATGATAAAGAATTTTTCTTTGTGTCCCTGTAAAAACCTATAAATGCTAGATTCACCAAAATGTTTATAGTTAGTGCAACAGTGATTTACAATATTCATATAAATTTTCAGCTCAATTGAATAAGGCGTTTAGATGCTATCGCACTTTTAAAAATTTGGCCCCATAGGCCATAATGATAAAGAATTTTTCTTTGTGTCCCTGTAAAAGATCTGTAAGTGCTAAATAGCCCCAAAATCTATACAGTAGGTGAAACTGATCTATAACATGTGTACAAATTTTTTGCTCAGATTAACAAGGCGTTTAGACGCTATCGCACTTTTAAAAATTTGGCCCCATAGGCCATAATGATAAAGAATTTTTCCTGGTGTCCCTTTATAAAAACTATAAGTGCTAGATTCACCGAAATCTATAGGGTTCGTACTATGGTGACTTACAATATACGTACCAACTTTCAGCTTATTCGAACAAAGCGTTTAGACGCTAGCGTGTTCACTCAGACATACACACATACATACACACACACAAACACATACATACATCATCGTAAAAATAGTGGAAACTGACTCAGGGGACCTCGAAACGTGTAGAAACATCAAAATCTTAAATTCGGATTTTTGACATGATTACAATACTTTCCTCACTATAGTGTTCGGAAAGTAAAAAAAAAAAAAAAAATTGTAAGTGTTTAAAATGTTGATAATTTATGTTCTCAAATTTCTGAATAAACAATTTTTATTACATAGGCGAAAAAAAAGATTTCGAAACACATTGGTCTCCAAAGAATTCTTTCACGATATATAAGCACTATTATTTGAACGGAGAATTATTTCACTTAAGCCTTCTTTAACAAGCACTACACACTTTTCTTGTATAACTTGGAAAAAAACGCAGTCCCGGAAACTAATGTCTTAATCTAAAAGAATTAAAGTGAGCAAACACCATACACAGATAAAAACGCAATTTGCTTGTAAAATCACCCTAAATTGAAAAAAAATTCATTTCTACTGTTAGCTGCACTTCCCTTTTTCTCTTCGTCTTATAAAGGACATGCACAGCTACTATGAAATTCCATTCAAGCACCCCCTCTGTCTTTAAGGGAAATCTGAATATATTTGAAGAGGGGGCGGATAACTAAAAATATGCAAAAATATAGAAAGTGAGATTTATTTCCCTGTGTTTAAATTAAGTGGCATAAAAATTTTAAAAACAAAACTTTTTTTTTTTAAGTTGCAGTGATAAAGAAAAAAAGAATTAAATACAGTGAATTCTCAGCTAATCAGCATTCAACTAACTGGAAAAATTCAGAAAACTCTTCGTCCCTTCCATTAAATTGTTTTAAAATATTGGTCACTATTTCAGAAAGCTTACGGTTTTTCTTTTTCAAATAATCTGTGTCCGGCTCAATATAACACAAATCTATGTTATATTTACAAAGGTGAATATTGCAAAAGAAATAACGTAAAAAACTGTCGCTTATTCGGATATAGTCCACCACTAGGGTATTCGGTCTTAAGAACAAATGAAATTCATGTGAAAAGCAGTTTGAAAGGGGAAGGAGGGGGGGCGCTTTTGCTGTATTTTACAGTATATTAAACGTTACAGTACATCTTTTGGATAGTTCGTTCCAGACTGTTTATTCGTCATCGCTCAACATTAGTATTTTGGGGGGTTTCACTGCATTTTCATGAAGTAAATTTCCAGGGGCATTTTATTGGTTATCAAAGATTTTTGCTCAAGATCGTATTTTACATTCGAAAAATAACTGGACTGACTTCCCACACTGAAGTCTAGTACTGGTTTTTTTTTTTTTTTTATAAACACCGGTTTGAAGTTATTTCGTTCACTATTTGACTATACACTTAACATAAAAAAAAAAACTTTATATACCATGTTTTTAAATTTTCTGTTAAAACTTTTCTTTCAAAGTTGATAGGGTAATTCATAAAAAATGATCAAATCCATAATAAAGAGAACAATAAGAAATTTTTAAACATTAATTGAATAAAAGTATTAAAAAGATACATTGTCATCATGTTCTGAGCTATTCTAAAAGTTTCAAATGTCTAGCTAGTCGGGAAGTTATAGAACTATATTAGCACTTTATCACTTTATGTGTATAAAATTTTTAAAGTGATAATGACTTCAATTTTTGTGAGAATCATAATTTAATTTTTTACAATTTTTTATTGTTCACGTTTAAGTAAATGTATTTTCCTGTCGGGAAAAAGAAAAAAATAATTAACTTTTTTTATTGGCAACAATTAAATTATAAAACTTAAATGGCTAATTTTAAAGTTATTAATGAGGTTATTTTCACATTTCATTAATTAATCAAAGAAAACATTTATTAATTGAATAAAAATATTTAAAAAATGCATTGTCATCCTGTTCTGAGCTATTCTAAAAGTTTCAAATGTCTAGCTAGACGAGAAGTTAGTTATTGCAAGATTCTTACTGGCCAAACAAACAAGAAAGCGAGTTAATAAAAACTACTTTTAGCTTTCATTAGGCAAAGAAACTTTTAAGAAGGGAAAAATTTGTCGAAAGCATTTAAAAAACCTCCAGGAAAAACTTACAATTTTCCAAGCGAATGAACAACAATTTTCGATATTCAAAAGAAAGATGCGAACTTCAAAGTCTATAAATATTGAAGCTTTTAGTGAATTAACTACTTAACCTTTAGAGGGCGTATTCATGCTCGAAAAATTACTATAAAAAAATACTGTCTGGGAGAGGAGAGAAAAAAAAAAATTCAAAATTGTATATTCACTATGACTACGAAAATATGCGTTTTGAAAAGTCCTCAAAAGCCTAAAAGTAAAATTTTACTTGGGTCAAAAAGACTAACACCAAAAAAAAGTTCAGGTATTGTTTTTAATGAAAAACAGCGAAAAATCTAGGTTCTGTGATGCAGAACGTTATTAAAAAAATATATTACAAAAATACAAGTAATTGGATGGTGGATAAAACAAAATCCTTTATCAGGATTTTGTTCCCCCCCCCCCCCCCCAAAAAAAAAAAAAAAAAAAAAAAGTGTAGCATGCGTTAAAATAAGGAGTTATTTAAAAATACTGTAGACCTGAAGTGCATACGTATACTTTTATTTGTCACTTGCATAGACATTGTGTGTTGTTGCATTCATGCTTAATTTTTCCAAATGATAAAGGGTCGTGGTAAATTATTTCAACCAGAAACAATTGTTGCGATTTTTGGTACTTAAAAAGTTTAAATTTTTCTTATTCTTCATACACCATTATTCATCTTTCTATTGGATCTTTCACAAAAATCCAGTCATTTTGCACAATTATGCAACATAATAAAAAGCTAAACTTTTTACTTTCTTCTATATGTAATATAGAGAAAGTATTGGATTCGTGAAATTTTCGAACTCCGGTTTTCGCTGGATTTACACGTTTTGAGATGTCCTGAACACGATTTGATAGTTTTTAGAAAATGTCTGTATCACGAATTTTGTGGACGTTGTATCTCACGAACCAATGAACAAAATTTAACGAAACTTGGTATTTAGTTGGACCCTGACAAACTCGTGCTGATTAGATTTGGGGATCATTCACTGAACAGGTGGCGCTGTGATCGCATTTTATGCAAACTTTAAACATGGCAGTATAGGACAAAATTTCGTATAAATGTACGTAATGACAGTTATTTTTAACTTGTGATTGTAAAATTAATATGAATTATTGATAATAGTAGTAGTTAACTAGGGAAAAAATTTGGTACTCCCCCAATGAGGGGAGCACCCATCTGGAGTGAGTAAATTTCCAAGATGGGTATCTTTCGAAAGGTCTCGTCAATACCTTTAAAACGAATGGTTGAACTATAGATCTGCGATTAAAAATATCTTAAATTTTTTTTATATTGAGAATAAAATGAACTTTTTTTGGATATTTAGTGTTATACTACTTGTCTAATATGGAAATCGTTTGCATTATCATGGAAGATAATTTTTTTAAAATAATTTTAAGAAATTTTTACTGAGTGAATTTGTATAGGAAAACAGAAGAAAGTCATGTGTTGGCCACAACATACTAGTTTTCTTCTGCAAACAGTGCAAGAGTTCGAATATTACACTACGTACATACAAAATCTTTTTTTTTGCGATTGGTTTTTTTTACCAGGTATTAATTGTACAAAATCATTGAAAACCAATTACTAGCAAAAATAAAACAATTCACAAGTTTAATAAGCGATTTTAAAAACAACCGAATCCGTAGTTTGTCCTTCAAAATTTTATTTTCTTCCATATCTACACAACTTATCACGATAATTGAACAATTTATTTAGATAAATAAAATATTTAAAATGAAATTCAATATTGTTACTGAAATGTCTGATTAACACGTTACATTAGTCGTCACTGACCGACACTGTACATTCTTTCAGGCTGCGTCAGTCATCGGCAAGTAACAGTATAAGATAAGATTAAAAAACTACATTGTTTTTATTTAAAATTTTGTTGGCAATGCATGTGGCCTGGCGAGGATTTCCTAATAAATTCACGCGACGTGTTAATATGTGCAGTCATATCCCAATAAACTTTTAAATCGAATAAAATTTTTGGCGAAATTTAATTTTAATAATTTTCGAACCGATTAATGCGATACTTTTTCTCAATTTGTAAATTCGAATAATCTTTAACATTTTATAGACCACGAGGAATTTTCTCAAATATTACAAACTACTTAAAGGCTATTATAGTGGGAAATTATTTTCAATTGATCACAAGCTTCGTTCTTAAGGGGTTACCATAGGTTTTGAAAGTTAAAAAATAACTTCTATATAAAATTTTTTATTCGAAATTTAACAAATATTTTTTAAATTTTCAGTACATTTTTTTTTTGAAAATTCAGCCAATGAGACCTGGTTTTCAAGGACCCTTCAAGAAAAATGTCCTCGCGGTAGTCAGAATAATTATCGGATTCATAGACTTTTTTTGTTAGTAAATAAGTATACTTGAAGGATTTAAAAAGAAAAAAAAAAAGCTAAAAGTATGTGTGCAGGTATGCATCAGCAATGGTATGAATGACTATGATTATAGGCTTTCTGAAGCCCCTTTCTCTGCTCGGCGACTAGTTCCTGGGAATAACCTGCACCACCCTTGACAAGAATATTTTAATTAGCCTTACTATGTCGAGGCTGTAAGATTTGTACCAGAAAACTAAAAGTTTACTACGTATGGTGTTATTCCCCCCCCCCCCCCCCACACACACACACACAAATCTATAGACTTTTAGTGTCGAAATAGCTTTTACAGAATTAAAAATTCAATGCTGCCTAGAGATTTTTTACCTATTCCATTATTAAACAAAGTTCTCTACCCTTGAGTTTTATAATCGTAAAACAGCCTTGTAATTTACATGAAATTTACCTTAAGCATCTAACATTACAACCCAGAATTCTTAAATTGATTCTTTGTACCATTTTCAAATTATGAATTTATATCGAGGTGGTAACGATACTACACTAAAATTCTAGCTACATTAGAGGTCGTTCCAAGCAAAAATTGGGCTTTTTTGCCTCCCATCACAAAATTCAAATCTAAAACAAATGGGCTTCATAAAATTGAAAATACATAAAATTCAAAATTTCAAAGCAATCCTTTTTTACAAGATAAAAAATTATCTTTATAAATTTTTTACATGCTTTCATTATTTTTAATGACTTTTTATACCTGGCTCAATAAAACACTATTTCAAATTAAACATAGAGTAACTGGTGATTGATATATAGATTAGATATCGATTGATACATGAGTGACTGGTGATACTTCTTTTCCCACAAAAATAAAAAGTACCTTCTCAAAATTTTGTATTTCACAAAAATGGGCCCTAAAAATTAAAATTTGAATCGTCTCTAGCATAATATACATAGGGGTTCCCATTTTTTAGAACTATACCCTTCCTGCAGTGTTAACCTGCCAGTACACGGATTGGGTCTGTGAGACATTTTATTTACTAGAATGCAATGCAAGAAATATATTTTATGAAAAAAAGTACGTAAAACTTTTATACTTAATATTTTTTATTGTGTAATTTTATTTTGTGGGTGTTATATTGTAACCATTCAAATATTGAAAAAAAAGTGTCTTTTCCCCACCCGTGTACTTGTGGGTTAAACTTAAGTGACGGTTTAGCATTTTTTAAACTTGTTTTAACAAAGCATTTAACTTAGTAAAAACAATGATAAAATATGTTTTTAGTCTAAAAATTAAAGCTCAAAAAATTTATAGCATTTCCTTAACATCTAATGGCAAAAATGAAACTGTCTAGATATTGTTCACTGTTCAAAAGAAGTTCACAACTTTAATAGATTTTATTTCAGGAAAAAATACATAGTATTCTATTTCCAATGCACTGAGTGAACTATGCAAATTTATAGATTCTTCTTGAGAGTGGAAATCTACATACGCACGCATTGAAATAAAACAAGTATATCAAAAATTTATGGAAAGTATTTAAAAAATAAAATCTTGAAATTAAAAAATATCTGATAATTTTCTCGAGTTTACATTAGTTTAAATATCAAACATTTGAGTAATTTCTGTGGATTCATTAATAACTTTAGAAGAAAAACGATAAAATTTTAGCATTCAATTTTCATTCCATGTAAATTCCACTTATAAGTCGACCAATTATAATTTTATAAAAAGTTAATATAGCAATGAGTCTCTAAAATACCAAAATATGTTTAGACTACCCTACATTCTTACTAAAGCACTATAATATAATCTTTAATAAATAATATAAAGAGAAATTAAATTATCAGATCATTTTGAAAATTAAACTATTCAATTCCTACTATTAGTTCACACTCTCCCTATATCTTGTACAAATCTTGCAATCGATTTTTAACTAACTTCGAGTAGCTAGAAATTTGAAACTTTCAGGATTGCTCAGAACACGGTGACAACACAATACTTCGAAGTCCGATTTCCGAATTTTTTATTATTCTTATAATTAATTAAAAAATATGAAAATAATAACCTCCTAATAGCATTATTATAGCCATTAAAATATTAGCTATAATTTAACTGTCGCCAAAAAAAATTTACGAGTTCACTTTCTTTCGACATAAAAATACATTTAATTAAACGTGAACATTAAAAAATTATAAAAAGTTAAATTATGCATCTCACAAAAATTGACGTCATTATCAATTTAAAAATTTTATGCACATTGATAAGAGCTCGATGATTCATCAGAAAAATTTAAAACAAGTTTTTTCTTTTTTTTTCCTAATTCAAAATTAAAAATAAAATTTTTTCGATAGTGTAAGTAGGAATTGACTTTTTCTTTTATACATATTACTTTTTTTTAAATTTAGTTTGAGAGCTTTTAATATACTTAATATTTTATCAATGCATATGTACGAATAAATAAAAGACAGCAATTTTCAAAATAAAAATAACTGCCATCAATCCCTTTTAGAGTCCGTTATGCAAATTGAAATGCCTTTGTTAATGCCAATTGTAATCCTTTAATTTAATCTGAAGGATGAGTTATTCAGAAAATTCTATACTTTTCCTTCCCTAACGCAACTTATTATAATGAAGTATAATAAATCACTGAAAATTCTTCAACATTTAGTACACATTTTTACTCTGCATTTTAATGTTTTTTCAGCGCAATGACCCTTCATTGTATCAGATACCGGAGTGGGAATTTAATATATTTGCTCGATATAACGGGGTAAGTCAAAATATTAAAAACAATCTGGAAAAACGTGTTATCTTGAAAAATACATAAATATATCTGTATTGTAATTTAAAATATATATGTATTATTACAGTATTGATAATACATTCATTTCAATTTTCCCAATAAATTAATCATGAAAATTTACGCAATTACCACGTATGAAACGTTTTACAGTTATTCGAATAGAATTTTGAGGAAACTGAATAGATCCTAATGTGATATGAATTGGGAAAAGATACTTTATTATGCTTGAATAAGAATTTAATTTAACTTAAGCAGCAACTAGTTTTAAGTACACTCCTTCTCATATTTATAAGGACACTATATTTTGAAATAACTGAAGTAAAAATAATTGTAAACAAGATTATACTAAGTGCACTTAATATATCTAGTATTCTAAAAACAAAAAACTTATAATATTTTAATATAAAACAAAATTGATAAAAAATATTGCAAAATGTGTTTTTCTCCACGTTTTTAGATGTTCATAATTATAGGGACAATCCAGATTTTTTTGTTTTATTTAACTTACTAGTGGATAAATTACAGTTCACATGCGAATTTGTTAACTACTGGGCTAGATTAATTCATATATAAGCCTTCAATTTTTCTTGGACATTACTGATAATTCCTCGAAAAAAAAGAACGTTCAAGTAGTGAAGTATGATAAATGTGTTTTTTAAGTGGAAGGATAATTTCAATCCGCCGAAATTCTAATGAAATTCGAAGGTCTAAAATTGCTGAAGGAAATGTGATCAAACATTGAACTGCTGGTTCGATAGGAGAGAGATCTGATGCAAAATCAGAGTTGTTTTACAGAGATCGAAGACTCATAATTCCTCTTACTGTTCTACTCATAATGACTGCTGCCGAATTTGCTCGTAATTTTTAACGAAAGGTTAGGGTCTACATTTATACATGTTTAAAATAATTAATATGTTAAAATGAATGAAAAACCTGTAATAATCAATCAGCATTTAATGGAGGAAAGAACGTCTGTGTTAAAGTTGAATAAAGACAATATTAAATGGTAAAATGTTTCATTTTCGGATGAAAAACATTTTATTCTTGATTAACCAAATGGTTTTAACAGTTACTGGCACGATCTGAAGATAGCGGAAGACAGAGCAGATTTTTTTAAAGGCAGATATGAATCGGGCATTTTAAAGGTGGATCTATGGTGGTCTGGGGAGCTGCTTCTACTGAAGGCAGAATTAATTTAGTAATTGTTTATATTATTATGAACATCAAGATAATATCTGCAAATTTTTAACGTGGAATTATCAGATTTTTGTTAGATTTTGGGGGGTAATAATATTTTTTTCAACAAGACTTACATTTTTGCTCTACTTTTAGAGCTATAGGAAATAGTTTGAAGAAAGAAACTTCTGTATTATTGTTTTTCCCATGGCCTAAAATTTGAAAAAACCTTAACTTATGATATTAGAAAAGTGCATGCAAGTGGAAAGCTATTTTAAATAGTTTAAATGTATTCAGAATATATATGCTATATGAAATGGTATTGAAACTGAATATTAAAAAAAAAATGTATATATATACCACAGAGTATGTGACTGTTTAACCCTAAAAAGAGACCCCATAAAATATTAATTTAAAGAATAACTGAAAAAAATTTACTAAAATTCGAGCTGTCCTTATAATTGTGAACACCTGAAAAATCGTCTTTTTACCATATTTGAAGTTTTTTAAGGTAGAAAAACGATAAAACTTTTTAAATATAGTCTATTAATGAAATTTAAATTAATTAAAATTATATTTGTTTAAATAATAGTGTTCAGTGTTTAGTTAATACAGAAAAACGGGTGTCCTTATAATTATGAGAAGGAGTGTATATACTACATATTGTAATTGTAAACCAAGGTATATTTTTATATGTGAACTACATTAAGATTGTAAAGCAAAATAGTTTTAACCCTTTGCGGTGCAAGACAATTCGGATCATTTAAATTATGCTGCCACCTGAATTCATGAACTAAATTAAACTAAAAGAATTTAAATTTTAAGGTTTAAAAAACCGGCCTTTCCTGCTATGTTATAAACGTAAATTTTTGCTAAAAAATTTCCGGGATGAATTTTTGCAGCTGAATCTTAAATTTTGCGTCCTCGCAGTGAGGACAGCGCGCGTTAAGGGGTTAAAGACATTTAAGTCTAGAAATAGTATACTTGAAATATATACAACTAAACATTTTCGTATCTGGGAATTTTATTACCTGAAGCTTTAATATCCTTAAATCCATAAAAATACATTTCTCTGATAGGGGAAAAAAGAATCAAGATACTTTTAATTACATTTTAATTGTTTCTAACATCTTTAAATTTCGAATTTTAATTATTTATAAGTATCAATCGTGTTAATAGGGAAAATTTTCAGAATTTTTACAACTTAAGTAGATACATCACTGATCAATTCAGTATATAAATGTTAAAAGAAAAAAGAAAAAAAAAACTAGTGAAAAAAAAATAATGTACACAACATTTGAACACATGCAGTTAAAAATTATGCTCGAAAATAAATTATTCGTTTTTATGGCTCTCAGGTCGCAGGCAATATATTGCCTTCCCGTCCAGGTGAAAAAAAACTTCAATGATAACTTTCTTTTCCTGTATCAGAAAAGTTTTGTTGGAAGATCTGTAACCATAGAGGCCGATTTCGGGTTTATAAAGGGAAAAAAAAAAATCTGTATTTTACGGTAAATGCTATACGGTGAAAAAAAAAAATATATATATATATATAAGTGGATTTGGCGATCCCCTATAAACGTAATGCTTGAATACACAGCACCTGCCGCATTTCCCAATGAGCAATTCTAATCCTAAAGATAGATTGGATTAAAAATGTTTAACCAAAGTATTTATGTATTCAAGCAGCAGTCAGTACTATACATTACTTAAAGAAACTAATTTAAAGCATTTTATATGTTAATTACTGCTTTTAAAAAATATTGGATTTGCAAAAGTTGGAAATTTCTTGAGTAGCAAATTTGAATTTTACAAATATTTTACTCATCAATTTGAGTGAAATGGTGGAAAAATTAAAGGCTTTCGTTCAAAGAGGGGTAAAAAATGGTAAACTTTTTGAAAGTGCTAAAAAACACCCTACCACTATTAACTTATATGCTCATGTAAGTTACTTTAAAATGGTTACTTTATTCTAACAGTATGGTAAAATACAGGTAAGTAGGCCTTCAGCCCACTTATAGCTTGATTATGCTTGGACAATATGATCCACACAAAAATTTCTTTAAAACCTTAATGTACATAGGGGAAAATGTACGATATTTATGTTGCTAAAAACTATTGCAGCTTTATTTGAAAGGGGGGAAAAATCCATGTAATTTATATGAATTGTTATAAAAACAAATAAGCTTGTTCAATAAATGACAAGACAGAGGAATCATTAAATAATTCACAAGCTTAATTCTAGATTGCTACTACAATGTTTTAGGTTAATTGTGTTAACTTATTAAAAATTTACGGATTAAGATTTAAAAAAACCTACATTATGTTTAACATTATGATTATGATGTACCATTTTATCAATTCAGGTTCACATACCCTCAAGTTATTTATCGAGAAACTTGTCACTCGCACAATTTTCCCTTCTTCACAGAGTAAATCTAAGTTTTGATCTTTTAATCCTGTAAGCATACACCAGTGGCGGATTTAAGGGGGGGGGGGGGGGCTAGGGGGCTGACCCCCCCCCCTATAAAACACTGACATTCACAATTTAATATTGCAATTGTAAATTTTTTATTGGTCTAGAATAACACTTTGAAAAATCTTAGCCCCCCTCCCCCCCCCCCCAAAAAAAAAAGCGCGAAGTTCTGTATCCGCCACTGGCATACACTGCACCCAGCAAAGAGTGACAACTCAAAAATGCAATGTTCGAGAAAAATAATTTTACCATAAAACTACTATCCTATATTAAAACGCAAAAGTGCCTCTCATATGGATAAACAGAGATAAAGATGAGAGGCTTTCCGTGGACGTCGAGGCACTTCATACACATTTTACAATCATAATCTCAAAATTACACTGTGTGACTTCTGTCAATTTTTTGCCGGGGTTCGATGCATACTTCTAATTAAAAAAAAAAAAAAAAAAAGGAAAAGAAAAAAGGCGAATTATTTAATCGAATGCTTATCAATTTGAAAAAATTCTCTGCATTAAATCAGACAGCGTTTGAAAGAAAAAAGGGGGAGGGGAGAAGCAAACGTACTAACTGAAAATTGCTTCAGTAAGAACTGCACTACACGAGATAAACCTTGTAATTCGAATCAAGTACTGCAAAGATTAAAGACTGTATAGTTTGCATAGTAAATTATTTTTACTGCATGTGGGAGGAATTTTTTAAAAATAAACTAGTAAAAAAGTTTAAATAAATAAAAGCCAATTTTAGACGATCAACGGTAAATTTACATACACAAACTCACGGTACTTAAAATACAAAAAAAAAAAAAAAAAAAAAAAAAAAAAAAAGTTATGCAATCAATAAAATTATCAAATTGTGCATGCAGAAATTTTCACACGTATCATTTCAGTTTAATGATTGACAACTAGTTTATACTATAAAGATTTATCATACCATGCTAATTTTTTCGAGCATTGTCAATCATTGTTTAAATTAATTTAGGTATTGAATAATCACTAATCCACCTTTAAAAGGAAAATTTTCATTTCTTCTCTATCTTGTACAACGATTAAATCGCCCCCTCCCACTTACCGGCATCTAAATAAAAAGAGACAAACTCTTAAAATACATAATAAAAAACAAACTTTGTGTTACTTACCAGTTTGTGTCTGAATTGTCGTCCCTTACTTCCTGATAAGCATCCCTCAATCCTTCCTTGTCGACACTGGTAGCCATATGTATTAATTTTTATTCAAATTCACTTTCCAGACACAATCCTGTAACCAGAGGCTGAAAAGAGCAGACTGCAAGCGAAGAACGAGTCTACGATTTCGTCCCCCTTCGCACGTCGCTACGTCACGAGGCGCACGCAGCCAATCGCGACTATAAGGAGAAATGGTTGCCATGCGGTGAAAGTAATATCTCGAAAGTAATATGTAAAATCTGTCGCTCCAAACGATCGATTCCAGACATTAAATTTGTGAAAGCAACAAGTTTTCCACTCCAGAAAGTTTCATTAGGTGTATAAACTGCATGGAAGAATCTTGCTACGAATTTTTGTACGGAAAAGAGAGAACATCTGTTCGTATATGAAATTTAACATTGCAAAAAATAATTACCAAAATTATTTTTTAATGGTGGTTATATTCATTAAAAAGAAAATTGTTTTATTTTTTATTACGAAAATTCAATTGTTTGTATAATTTATCGCGAAAATGAAAAACAAATTAACTATTCACAAAATGACCACTAGTGCAATTGTTTAATTATATATAATTCACTCACTAAATTTTTCAGCAAACTTTATCATTTTTTTCTGCTGAAGATGCACATAATTTTTCATTAACGATAATTTGCAATGTAGATTTTACTCTGCACATATACGGCTGAAATTATAATAATAAAACACGAAATAAATAAATAAATAAGTGAAATAAATTGCATGAAATTTTTACGCTTCCATTTTCCAATTTTTTTTTTTTTTTACTTGAATTATTTTTAAGTTGCATTGTAAAGTTGAAACAAGTGAAAAGTAACCACTCTCCTCTAACAGTTGTTTTAATATCTGTAGTGACACAACATCATTCAGTTATTCTACAAAAGACATTTTTACAAAACGAACAAATAAATTTAAATTATACTTTTTTGATTATTGATTAGTATACCAATTCATTTATTAAAGCCAAATAAATATTTTAAACGCTTCAATATTTAATTTACAATACCACTAAGTGTACATTCAGGCTCAATCCCTCCTCTCCCTCAATATCTCATTTGTTATATTAATGTTATTATTATTATTATTATTATTATTATTAATTTTTCGATCATCCCCAATCTACGCGCGAGTTGGAAACAACGCATTTTCTGAAACTCAGTCTATACCAATTAGTAATCAATTTCAGCTCTGTCTTTATTAATACCATTTTTACTTTCTTCTATATTCAATAGAAGAAAGTATTGGATTCGTAAAAATTTTCGACCTCGGGTTTTTGATGGATTTACACGTTTTGAGAGCTGTAGAACACGATTTGACCATTTTTAGAAAATGTCCGTCCGTCTGTCTGTGTGTGCGTGACAAAATTTTGTGGCAACTGTATCTCAGGAACTACTACACAGAATTTCATACAAATTGTTATGTAGTTGCACTTGACATAAATTAGTGCCTATCAATTTTTGGTAAACATTGTCTTACAGGTTGCGTTGTCATCCCGCTTTTTCTAAATTTTTAACATGGTGATATAGGAAAAAATTTTGTATAAATGTGCATAAAGAGAATTATTTTTCAGTAATCATTATGAAATTTACAAGAATTATTTAGAAAAGAGATAGTCAACTGGGAAAATTTTTTTTATGTGTAGGAGCATCGCCCTCCCCCCTCGAAGGGAGTAAATTTTCAAGATGGATATCTTTCGAAAAGTCTCGTCAATACCTTTAAAACGAATGGTTGAACTATAAATCTGTGATAATTTAAAACAATGTTATCGATTTTTTTTTTTTTTTTTTTTTTTTTTTTTACTTTTAACGAAAAAAAACCGTATTTTTATTTATTTATTTATTTTTTGAAACATTGTTACTGAGTGAATTTGTATAGGAAAATATAGAAGAAAGTTTTGTGGTGGCCACAACATACTAGTTTAATTATTGATTAGTACAGCAATTCATTTATTAAAGCCAAATAAATATTTTAAACGCTTCAATATTTAATTTACAATACCACTAAGTGTACATTCAGGTTCAATCCCTCCTCTCCCTCAATACCTCATTTGTTATATTAATGTTATGATTATTATTAATATTTTTCCGATCGTTCCCAATCTACGCGCGAGCTGGAAACAACGCATTTTCTGAAACCCAGTCTATACCAATTAGTAATCAATTTCAGCTGTGTCTTTATTAATACCATTTTTTAATAAGTCCTAGAGCATGCATCAGACATTTTAACATTTTAAACATGTGTGCAGGATTTTCAGTTTTGGTGAAACGCTTTCAGTATTCTTCTTCTTTCATCTTTTGATCTTTAACTTTTCAACACCCAAACAAAGAAAAACAAATAAATAAATAAATAAATAGGTTTTATAATTTTGAAGTCTGTGAATGTGTGTGCGTGTCTGTATCACTAAAGCTTCCAACGGAATAGACCAATTTCAGTTATTATTATTACCATTATTATAACAATTATCACACAATCAACTGTGGAAGAAAATCATATTTATTGAAATTTTATTTTTTCGAGTGAGTGAAAATAATGCCTGGACCGGGAGTCGAACCCCGGATCTTTGACTTACAAGGTCAAGGCTCTACCAATTGAGCTATCCAGGCCGACACCACGGTCAGCATTACTCACTCAGACAACCTTTAGGCAGAAACATTTCTGGTTTATCATGTAGATAGCTCGACAGAAATAAGCCGCAGTGGAAAACACCATTAGATAATGGGAGAAAGAAATACAATTTTTATTAAAATCACAAAATCAACTGTGGAAGAAAATCATATTTATTGAAATTTTACTTTTCCGACTGAGTGAAAATAATGCCTGGACCGGGAATACTGCGGCTTATTTCTGTCGACCTATCTGCATGATAGACCAGAGATGTTTCTGCCTAAAGGTTGTCTGAGTGAGTAATGCTGACCGTGGTGTCGGCCTGGATAGCTCAATTGGTAGAGCCTTGACCTTGTAAGTCAAAGATCCGGGGTTCGACTCCCGGTCCAGGCAGTATTTTCAATCAGTCGGAAAAATGAAATTTCAAGAAACATTATTATAACGTTCATTTGATCGGGATAGTTCTTAGCTATATTTAAAGAAAATATGTTTGATATATATATATATATATATGCATTTTTAAATTCATTAAAATGGTAAAAAAAAAAAAAAAAAAAAAAAAAAAGAAAGAAAAGAGAGAGAGAGACCATTTTGCATTGGTTATTTATTTATTTTTTTGTTATTTGTGTGAAGGCAATCTTCCAAATTTTTGAAATCATGTTAGGTGATAAGTCTATATGTTTTATTCGGATTGTATTATAAAATACAGACTTTAAAACCGCAAATTTTAAACCATTCTTCCCAAAAGTTAAAAATTAGCTATATATAGTAGTCATGGGTTCACAGCCCAAAAATCTCTAAATTCGGTTGATAATTACAAATTTTAAAGATTTTTTTTTTCTTTTTTTTTTTTTAATTTGCGAGCTGTGACTCTTTCAAATTTCAACTCAAATTAAGATAATAAGTCATATTTATTATTATTACTACTATTATAGAATTTTAAAAAAACTTTTTTCAAAAAAATCGGTAATTTATATTCGATTTACTAAAATTAAAACTTGACTAAAAATAATACTTATGAGTTCACAAACAAACAAACAAAAAAAAAAATAAAATAAAATAAAATCGCTAAATTGGGTTAAAAACTAGATTCTTAAAGAAAAAGGATATTTAATAAAATTCAAGTCCAGCAGTGCGGTGATATTTCAAAATTTGCAGCTAGTGCTTTTCCAACTGAAAATTACAGATTTTTAGAAAAATACTATTTAGTTAAATTCAAGGTCGGGTGTTCTTATAATAAGCTAGCTTTACACTTATTAACATTTTCGAACAACAAAGTTGCAAAATATTTATGAGGTCGCTTTGTCTGCCTATTTACGCTCTAATTTTCGTAATCATTTTTATAATGTT
The DNA here is from genome assembly GCA_963930645.1 of Salticus scenicus. Taxonomy (NCBI): domain Eukaryota; kingdom Metazoa; phylum Arthropoda; class Arachnida; order Araneae; family Salticidae; genus Salticus; species Salticus scenicus. The sequence goes on along the minus strand of OZ005659.1, from coordinate 17,955,693 downwards.
TAAAACTTACATATATTATTCAGGTTCACTACACCCTGTTCCCTATTAAAAACGTAGTAAAAAACACTTTTGGTCAGTGTATAGAAACTTAAAAACAATTCTGATGCATTTCGGCCATCGAGAAGCATTTCATTAAAATATATATTTATACAACACAAAACATGGTGAAATTAACACACATCATTCATATGCACAAAAACATTTACATTAGAGTTTGGTGTATTTTGTACTAATGATTGAATTACAAAGCCAGGCAGAAATATTCTAATACACCTATATATATATATAGCTGAAAGTTTATCGTTGTATCTGTCTGGAATTTTAGCTCACTATACAAAGCTACATTATTCAACCGATCGGTACGAAAATTGGTACATTTATTAATCAGAACAAAATCTAACTAATGCGGTATTTTTTAGTTCAATTGGATAATTGGTTCAAAAGTTAGTAAATAAAAATCCTATTTTACCTTTGAAACTATTGAAAGAAAAACAAAACAAATTGATGCCAAAAATAAAAAAAATAAATTACACATTCTTTTATTTTTTATTTATTTCATCTTTTTAGACAGAAAAAAAAAAGATATATATATATATATATATATATATATATATATATATATATATATATTCATTTAATACGCGGGAAAATTAAGAAAAAAAAGTGAGAAGTGCAATTTTATTATTAATCTGTAAATAAATATATTTCTTTTCACATTAAAAAAATAAATAAATAAAATAAAAATAAATAAATAAATAAAATAAAATTAGAAATTCTAACTTTTAAACTTTTAAATTATTTATTTTAATTTATAACTGTGGCAAAAGAAAAAAAAAATACAAAGCGAATAATAATATAAAAAAAGTTTTTTTGGGAAAAAAAAACTTTTTCGATACTGTCCATTTCGAAAGTGATTATTATTAATTTTCTTTTCTTTTCCATTCTAAGAAAAGAAAGGAAAAGAAAAAAGATTTTGATGAAATTCTGGCAAAAGCAGAGTTTAGTTTAGTACGAAGGACTGTTATTTATTTATTTATTTACTTTTTCCCCCAAATTATAACATCGCGTTCAAATTAATCAATTAATAGTCCTCTGTCTTAAAACAAATAAATAAAAAAATATATATATATATATACAGACACGACATTATTTCATTATTTAAAACATGAAAATCTGACATTCACAGATTTTAATTTAGTGCCAGAGGCCTACTGCTAAACTTGTTAATATCGACAAATTCTTCTTTAGTTAATTCGTGACGATCTAAATTCCATGATAAAGTTTTCATTAAATCAAACCAATGTGTTTCAGCTGCAGATATTGTAACAAATAACGTTGGAAGTCCAAACTGTCTTATAGCCGCAAAACAACGTTTTTTCTCTTTTTCCCAATGAGGGGGAGGTGTGCCTTGAGGGGGACTCATGTCAAAGGTGTGCCTTGGGGGGGACTCATGTCAAAGTTGTACCTTGGGAGGGGGACTCATGTCAAAGTTGTACCTTGAGGGGGACTCATGTCAAAGTTGGGCCTGGGGGGGACTCATGTCAAAGTTGGGCCTTGGGGGGACTTCATTCAATAAATCCCCATTCAATAAACCGACTGAAATAGGCCCTTAGCACTATTAAGAGTGTATTATAAAAAATCGACAACGCTGTACCGACTGAAATAGGGGTGCCTTGGGGGGGGACTCATGTCAAAGTTGGGCCTGGGGGGGGACTCATGTCAAAGTTGTGCCTTGGGGGGACTTCATTCAATAAATCCCCATTCAATAAACCGACTGAAATAGGCCTCTAGCACTAATTAAGAGTGACCTATAAAAATTCGACAACTGTACCGACTGAAATAGGCCTCTAACACTAACAAATAAAAATAATAAATAATAAATAATGATCCACCGCAGTTCCCAACAAAATACTGTACTACAATTGATGCTGTTTTTTCGAGATACTTGGACAAAATTGAATCTCAAACATATGTATCTTATTATAGTTATCATAAGCCAATAATTACCACGATAGAATATGATAACAATAAAAAAAAATCTGATGTGGGCACCACATGACTTCCTTATACACTTTTAGAAATATACATAATGTTAAAAAACATTGTCACTGGACCCGAAACAGTTGGCTAAAAATATTTTAAAAAAATGCATGCATACGTAAAAAAAAAAATAAATAAAAATAAAAATAAAATTGTGCCTTGAGGGGACTCATGTCAAAGTTGTGCCTTGGGGGGGGGGGATTCATGTCAAAGTTGTACCTTGGGAGGACTCATGCCAAAGTTGTACCTTAGGGGGGACTCATGCCAAAGTTGTGCCTTGGGGGGACTCATGTCAAAGTTGTGCCTTGGGGGGGGACTCATGTCAAAGTTGTACCTTGGGGGGGACTTATGTCAAAGTTGTGTCTTGGGGGGGGGACTCATGTCAAAGTTGTGCCTTGGGGGGACTCATGTCAAAGTTGTACCTTGGGGGGGGACTCGTGTCAAAGTTGTGCCTTGGGGGGACTCATGTCAAAGTTGTGCCTGGGGGGGTCTCATGTCAAAGTTGTGCCTTGGGGGGGGGGGACTCATGTCATAGTTGTGCCTTGGGGAAGTTTTAAATGTCTAGCTAGTCGGGAAGTTAGTTAAAAATCGATTGCAAGATTTGTACTGGTAACGCTGCCGAAGGCAGCAGGAAACCTACACAGTTGGCTAAAAGTATTAAAAAATACATTTTCACCGTGTTCTGATCTAGTCTGAAAGTTTCAAATGTCTAGCTAGTCGGGAAGTTAGTTAAATAAATTTTCTGTTGAATCGCATAAACGCTGCTGAAGGCAACAGGTATCGGAAACAGTTGGCTAAAAATATTTAAAAAATGCATTGTCAACGTGTTCTGAGCTTTCCTGAAAGTTTCAAATGTCTAGCTAGTCGGGAAGTCAGTTAAATTGCAAGATTTGTCTAAACCGTTTCTGAGTTATTACCGTTTTTTGATACATTATGGCCAAACCAAAACCTATGTATTTTTCTCATTATGAACCTAATTTTCCTAAATATCTCCAAAACGGAAAATCATAGAAAGTCCAAAAAGGGAGGTGCACAACTAGATGCTATAACAAACCTATGTACCAATTCGCAACTTTCTACGTCCAACCGTTTTTAAATTATGCGACATACACACACACACATACAGACGTCACGAAAAATCGTGTAAAAACCCTTATATCTCTAAAACGAGAGCTCGTGTTAAGACGACACTTGCAGGTATGCAACTAGACATCATGACAGTCACACATATAAATTGGCAACATTCAGCGATCATTCGTTTTCGAGCAATGTGAAATACAAAATCCATTTCGCAAATCGGGATTACTATACTTCCTTATACTTTGTATCTACAAAAAAGACACTTAAAATGTACAAAAAAGCCAAGCTCAAAGAAAGAGAATTGATTAAAGTTGTGTCTAAAAAGGGTGTGATATCAAATTCCCAAGCTTACATTCAAATACTTATTTAATATTCCCTTTTAACTAAATTTTCACATGTGAATCAAGTGCCTTATGATATGTTGATAGAAATCCTTCTTTCCTGTACTAAATACATCATAGCGTGTTTCTGAAAAATATTATTATTTTTATTTTATGTATGATGGGCTTGGCGGCCATCTTTCAAAGATTTACGTTAGTTTAAATTCTATAAATCTCATCAATTATAGGATGAGTTGGTTGATTGGTTGGTTAATTGAGTTTTATATCGCACTAGTGCTGCGCAATGGGAAATAATTATAGGATGGGAGGATGGGAGTGCGCCAAACTTAACACTGTTAAAACTTAAATGGATTCAACTTGTGTGCTTAACCTTTTGCGATGTTTTTAATGCATTTTTTTTTCTCTTTTAATTTGAATATTTCAACCCCTGTTGAATGGGGGAATAACCATATTATTTTTACGAGATATTTATTCCAAGAAGCTAAATTCAAATTGGGTAAATATAACGGGGGGTGGAAGCTTCTATGCTCCCCCCCCCCGCCTCTCCTTCATGTTTTTACGTTAATTTAAATTTTTATATTCTTTTATTCCCGGCATTTATAGGATGGAAGTGCACTTAATACTAAATACTTATAAGAAAGCATGTTATCGAAATATTTCCGTCTCTGCTGAATGGAATAGGAAAATTAATTTTATATGAGATATATTTTAAGAAACTTCTTTCAAATTGTGTGAATGTTTATTCATTACTTAAAAGATGGCCGCCAAGCCCATCATACATAAATAAAAATAATAATATTTTTCAGAAACACGCTATGATGTATTTAGTACAGGAAAGAAGGATTTCTATCAACATATCATAAGGCACTTGATTCACATGTGAAAATTTAGTTAAAAGGGAATATTAATAAGTATTTGAATGTAAGCTTGGGAATTTGATATTACACCCTTTTTAGACACAACTTTAATCAATTCTCTTTCTTTGAGCTTCGCTTTTTTGTACATTTTAAGTGTCTTTTTTGTAGATATCATTTATTTTTTTTTTAAATAGTTTTTATATTTACTGGAATTAACCTGATACTTTACATCAGATATGTCCTGGATTTCAACTCAGCTTTCGTGCGATGTTGTTCTTTGCGTTAAACTGTATTACAAAGCTTTCTTTGCGTTAAACTTTCCATAATTCTGGTTGCTAGACATTATCCATGGGTTTTCTATGCAGACTAGTATGCCGTGTCCATCACAAAACTTTCTTCTACATTTTCCTATACATATTAACGCAGCACAAATTATTTATTATTTTTTTCATTATGAATGCTGAATATTATCAACTCAGAGAGGTATTGTTGCACAAAATGTCCAACGGAAGTAAATTTTCACCATGCAGATGGCATCCTTTCAGTTCTAAAAAAAAAAATTGTAGTATATGAGCTCCACTTATCGGCCGAAAGGCATCGAGATTGAATCAGCATAATGTCTCATAATGGGCTTTTCACATATCAAGTTTTGTTTCATTATATTCAACAGAACCTTTCCTTAAATTGCGAAAATCGCTGTATAGCAGCGCCACATGTTGAGATATTGGTACAAAAGTTTATAAGCACTATAATTTGTAACAATGTAAATTTATTTGTAAATTTATGCAATTCCATGTATTTGCTCAGATATAGCCTTCTCTGAAATTGCGGCAATCACTGTATAGCAGCACCATGTTGAACAATTGACACCAAATATTGATAAACGCTATTATACATCAAGGTTCAATTGCATATAAATTTATATGTAATTCTGAGCAGTAGCTCCTGATATCTAGTTGGAACAAAACTTTCGCCATACACATAGAACACACACACGCAAATAGAAATTTTCTAACAATAGTCAAATTGTTTTCAGGAGCTCTTACAACGTGTAAATCCATTAAAAACCGAAAGTCGAAATTCATTTCAATAAAATGACAAGCGAAGCGGGCAAAGCCTGCTAGTATACTATATAGAAGGAAGTAGAAATCTTTATGCATCATAATTATCATTGCCAGATTGAATTGAAGGATATTAAAATTGGATAATATATCGTGTACTGACTTTCTTATTCTAAGGTATGAAAAATATTAAAAAATCAGCAATTCAAGCTACAGATTTGAAACAAATGTTATTCAAAAATGCATTCATTTCTGTTTTCAGGGATATAAAATTTAAAATTGTACAAAATAATAAAAGCAAAGATTCTTTGGTTAAAAAAATAACTTATAAAAAGAAAAAGCAGCTCAATTTGAAATTAATATTTTTCGGGTAAACTGAGATGAAGCAATTTCATATTTGGCGATTTATGTCTCTTTGGCGATATTTAACAGTTTTTCAGCAATTAAGATAGGAAATTTTGATTTTTAAAAGCTAAATTTTATAAAAGTTCCTAGATTAAGTAATTTTCTATCTGAAAAACCAGTTTTCAAAGAATTCTGCACATTTATGAATTCTCTAGCTTGTTTTAAAAAAAATTTCTTGAAGAAGAAATTTTTTCAAAAAGTTGTCAAAACATCTAATTTTACGCTAAACTGAAAATGCTCCCATTTTTTTACTTATTAACTTAGAAAGTTCGTTTTTATGTCAAATTAAAGATCTCGTTGATACGAATATTTTACTTTTTGTTTCATTTTACTGCGATATTTGGTTCGTCCAATATTTAAAACTTTACGGAAAAAAAATTTGCCGATTTAACATGGGAAAGTTGGTTTCTGTATAATAAGCATTTAACGATCTTGGGTTATTTCTGTCGATTTTATTATTGGCGCGTTCTGCTTTGTGTTAGTGGTAGTTTGTTTTGCTTTTCTCTGAGCTTGGCAAAACGACCGTTTCTGCTTGATAAGGAAGTAAAAAAGAGAAAAAAAAAATTACTATATCAATGGCATCCTTAAATTACCAACTCAAATTCAAACTTAATTATCTTGCTTCTTTTTATTATTATTATTATTATTTCCTTTTGCACGAGCGCTTTTTATTTCCTAAATCACAATCTATATACATAAAATCGTTTGTCCTGAGTGGGTGATTCATCATCGCCCAGCCCAAACCCCTGGACGTAGAAGCATAAAATTTTGTGACAATGTTCCTTCTGTTACGTAGACATCCACTAAAAAGAGATTTTACAAAATTCTCCCTCAAAGGAGGGGGGAGTGGGGAACAAAGCGTGATTTCACAAAATCCTTCATATCTTTTTTTTTTTTTTTTTAAAAAGATATATCTGTATTTTTTTTTTTTTTTTTTTGCTTTAAAGCATAGCTAATACAAATACCTAAAAACCAATTTCTGGAATTTTGGAAATTCGGTCTACAAGAGGGGGTGCGTGGCAAAATGTGATTCCACATGCGCAAAAAGTGATTTCAGAAAAAACCTTCATATATCAATGAAAAAACAAATACCAATAAAATTTTTGTTTTAAAATAAAGCTAACAAAAAAACCTTAAAAACCAATTTCTGAAATTTTAGAAATTTAGCCCCTAAGGGGACACAGTGGGCAAAACGTGATTTCACAAAAACCTTTATATCTCAAAGAAAAAAACATATTCGTAAAATTTTTGCTTTAAAATATAGCTAACACAAATACCTAAAAACCAATTTTTGTAATTTTAGAAATCTAGTTCCCAAGGGGAGCGGGAGGAAGTAAAACGCTATCTATATTATACCTTTTATATAACATAGATATTTCTTCTATAATAAAGATTTAAAATCATTTAATTTATTTTCTAATTGTTGCCGAAAAAGTTTACTTTTATTTTTCGACATATAATAAAATATATTTTCACGCGAATAATAATAATAAAATGACGTCATTATCAAAATTAAATAATAATGAAATGAAAGATAATTCAGATCTGTATTAAAGAGCTTTATTTATTGATAATCCTGCGGGTATATTTTTAACTTTTGATGCTGAATAGGACATTTTTCGCCAAGGAACTTTTTTTTTTTTTTTTTGTGACAGCCACCTTGAGCCAAGTAGTCCATAGTATATACAGTAAAACCTCTCTAAGTTGGACACCTACGGTTCCAAGAAAAAGTGTCGAACTTAGAGAGGTGTCCAACTTATAGGGGTTAGACATAATGGATACATTCCGTTCCGAGAAAAAGTGTCCAACTTATAGGGGTGTCCAACTTGAGAGGTTTCACTGTATATATAAACAGAGAGTAAAAAGCAGGTAAGAGACTGCATTGGGACTCCAGAATCTACTGTGGCGTGCGGGAATACCGCTACAGAAAATAGCGGGAACTTAAACTTATATTTTGACTAATTTCAATGATTTTTTTAATTAATAATAATAATAATAATAATAATAATGATACGGTGTTTTGAAGATTCATTTCAATATATTGACCAGCGAAGCGGGCAAAGCCTGCTAGTTATTAAAATAAACTTTTTCGATTATGTTTGTTTCGAAATTAATTATTATTAATTTCATTTTTCTTTCAGAAAAAAAAAAAAAAAAAAAACAACAATTACCAACTCAAACTTAAATTTAATGATATTGTTTTATTTCTTATTTAATTTTGCACGCGCGCTTTTTTTTTTTTTCTAATTCAAAATTATTATAAAATCTTTTTCGATACCCTTCGTTTCGAAACTGATTATTATTAAATTTCTTTTCTTTTTCTTTCAAAAAAAAAAAAAAAAGAGAGAGAGAGAAAAGAAAAGAAAGAATTTGATGAAATTCTGGCAAAAGCAGAATTTAATTTAGTACGGAGGACTATTAGATTTTTATATTTCAAATTATAACATCGCTTTCAAATTATTCAATTATATTTTTGATAAATATTCAATTTCGATAAGTGTTCAACTATCGTAAGAACTGGTATCGTAAAATTCCGTAGATTGAGACTAATAGTCCTCAGTCCTAAAAAAAGAAAATGTAAACTTTTTTTTTTTTTTCATTTAAATTGTTTGTTTATTTGTGGTTTTATTTGTTTAAGTTCTCACAATGAATTCAAATTATTGTAATTAGGAATTTATTGAGATAGTAAATGTAGTGATATTCATTTTACTGCTTTCACTTTATTTTATTAAAATTTTCTCTCAATTTTCATGTTTAAATAATTTCAACAGTTACATAAATAACTATTTTTTCTTCATTCCTGTGTTGTTCAGTATCTATAAATAAAAAGTAAATAACAATAATTATAATATCTTTCTTATATAGAATCTTATTGTTTAAACAGGACATCTATAGGTCCGTCAACATGTTTTACCGACCTTCTGGGTTGGGTTTGGAATCCATTAATTCAAAATGCTCAGTCGCAGATATCATAAACTGAAAGACTTTTATTTTATTTTAATTCCATCTTGTACTTTCATTACTTTGTTACTTTCCGAACACTATAGTGAGGATGGTTGGTTGTAGGATTTAAGGCCGATTGACTCCTGATGTGTCCTAGGCCTAGAGGGGGAATGCCCTCCGTGGGGGTCTTTCTTGGGGGTCCTAGCCCGTATTTACGCGAGTTTCGGAGGAAACCACGGAAAACTCCGAACGGCTAGGTCGATGAGCGCGACCTGGGATCGAACCCGGCACCTCCCATCTACCAGCTTTGAGCGCAGAACCGCTCGGCCGCTGGTGGGCCACTATAGTGAGGAAAGTATTGTAATCATGTCAAAAATCCGAATTTGAGATTTTGATGTTTCTATACGTTTCGAGATCCCCTGAATCCGTTTTCACTGTTTTTACGATGATGTATGTATGTGTGTGTGTATGTATGTATGTATGTGTGTGTGTGTGTATGTCTGTGAGTGAACACGCTAGCGTCTAAACGCTTTGTTCGAATAAGCTGAAAGTTGGTGCGTATATTGTAAGTCACCATAGTACAAACCCTATAGATTTTGGTGAATCTAGCACTTATAGTTTTTTTACAAGGGACACAAAGAACAATTCTTTATCATTATGGTCTATGGGACCAAAATCTTAAAAGTGCGATAGCATCTAAACACCTTCTTCAATTGAGCAAAAGATTTATACACAGATTATAGGTCACAGTTACTCAATCTGTATAGATTTTGGAGAATCTGCCGCTTACAGTTTTTTCACAGGGGCACAAAGAAAAATTCTTTATCATTTCATTATGGTCTATGGGGCCAAATTTTTAAAAGTGCAATAGCGTCTAAACGCTTATTTAATCTGAACAAAAAATTTGTACACATGTCACAGTTGCACGAACTGTATAGATTTTGGTGAATTTAGCACTTACAGTTTTTTTACAGGGACACAAAGAAAAATTCTTTATCATTATGGCCTGTGGGACCAAATTTTTACTTTCTTCTATATTCAATAGAAGAAAGTATTGGATTCGTAAAAATTTTCGACCTCGGGTTTTTGATCGATTTACACGTTTTGAGAGCTGTAGAACACGATTTGACCATTTTTAGAAAATGTCTGTCTGTTTGTCTGTCAGTCTCTGTGTGTGTGTGACAAACTTTTGTGGCAACTGTATCTCAGGAACTACTTCACAGAATTTCATACAAATTGGTATGTAGTTGCACCTTGACATAAATTAGTGCCTATCAACGTTTGGTAAAAATTGTCTTACAGGTTGCGTTGCCATCCCGCTTTTTCTAAATTTTTAACATGGTGGTATAGTACAAATTTTTGTATAAATGTGCATAAAGAGAATTATTTTTTAATAATCATTATGAAATTTACCAGAAGTATTTATAATAGAGATAGTCAACTGGGAAAATTTTTTTGTATGTGTAGGAGCCTCGCCTCCTCCCTTCCTTGAGGGGGGGGGGAATTCCCCCCTCGAGGGGAGTAAATTTTCATGATGGGTATCTTTCAAAAGAGCTCGCCAGTACCTTTAAAACGAATGGTTGAACCATAGATCTGCGATAATTTAAAATGAAGTTATCGATTTTTTTTTTTTATTTATTATTATTATTATTTTTTTTTAATGTAATATTGACAATAAAATTGACTTTTTTTGGATATTTAATGTTATACTACTTCTCTAATATGGAAATCATCTGCATTATCATGGAAGATAATTTTTTTTAATAATAATTTTAATAAATTATTTTTACTGAGTGAATTTGTATAGGAAAATATAGAAGAAAGTCATGTGGTTGCCAAAAAGTGCGATAGCATCTAAGCGCCTTATTCAATTGAGCTGAAAATTTATATGAATATTATAAATCACTGTTGCTCTAACTATAAGCATTTTGGTGAATCTAGCATTTATAGGTTTTTTACAGGAACACAACGAAAATTCTTTATCATTATGATCTATGGGCTCAAAGTTCAGTAGCGTTAAATAAAACATCGTGTAATATATGGAGAAAAACACTCAAACACTCTATTATGGTTTTCTCTCTTTTGTTTGTTTAACAACTCCTCTTTCTTAACTTTATCTACAAAACTGTTAATTACTCAATGTTCGGAAAGTCGAGTGGAGTCACTCCAAATTTTTTTTTCTTTAATTCAAAAAAATTGACATACAGTGCTTCAATCCGAGCAGCGACGGACAGACCTGCTAGTGTTATGTAAATAGACGTAGCGAATGTGAAAAATACTTGTTTTTCGCGCAATCGTGGTTTTAATGTTGTAAAACAATATCTACAGGCGCAGTTTCCCTACAACCGGCAGCGAAATTATTGAAGCACTAGCAGGGATGGAACACGGGCGCAGAATTCATACCACTATCAATGTAAGAAAATTTTCTACCTCTTAAATCGACGATATTATAGGTAGAGAAATTTCTTAAACACATTCCGGTATGAATTCTGCGCCCGTGTTCCATCCCTGCACTAGCAATAATTCGTATTAAAGAGATGTGCACCTAATACTGTTTTGTCGAGTCATGATCTTAGTCTTTCTGATGTTTATAAAAAAGTAAGTTGATGATAAAAATTAGCGATCAATCTATAAAAAATAAAAAAATAAAAAATTAATAAAATAAAGAAGAATAATCTGGTGTGTCACTCACACGACTTTCTCTTACCCTGAAATTTAATACTATAAATACAGGTTGGAGATTAAGAGGTAAAATAACGATGTTATGTAAACCTATGTAAAACCAACAATTTTGAAATTTAAAATTAAAAGCTTATCAATTTTACAGCAAAAGTAACTCAATCTTACACATGTAGACAATAACTTATATGTAACTATACCCAAATATGGGGATTAAAATCGGGAAATAATTTTTCTTAATTTTTAATAATTTTTACAAAAAATCCAATGGATAATTCTGTACTGATAAATATAAAGGATTTAAGTCCATATTCTTGATTTTTCAGGAGACGAAAAATAAAGTTTAACTAGCTAAAAACAAATCAGAACAATCGATTAGGAAAAAGGTATTTCGTTGATTTATACCCTTTATACCATTCAGTGGTTGTCAACCTTCATTTAATAACGGGAAAAATTGAATTAAATATTTTATACCATACATGAATGGTAAATTTCTGAATTGGTCCTTTTTTTACCAATGGATTTTCTCAAAGACTAAATGACATAGAATTAAATCCTTTATACCAATCGATAGAGAATTTTTTTCTGAGTCTGACTATGTACTTAACTCAAAATCGACATTTTTGGACTTAAATCCTTTATACTTATCAGTACAGAATTAACTTAGGAAACCTTTTTTTTGGCCCCACTGACGGTTAGTAACGTCACACTTCGCTTGCGTATAGCTGTGATTCAACGATTCAACAGAAAATTAAAAAACATGGTATATAAAAAGTTTTTTTTTTTAATCTTATAATTATATTTATATTAATCTTACTTTACCGTAACAATATTCAATTTTATTCATAAAAATATTAATTATTATACTAAATTGATTATTGAAGAAAATAACATTTGAAGGACAATCTACGAATTCGATTGTTTTAAAATTGATTATTAATATTTTTAATACTTTTTTGTTTGATTGTAATTGGGTTTCAAAAATTTTGTACAAACGAATTTGCTAATAAGAATGACTGAACGTATAAGGGTAATTTAAATATGCTGTGGTGCTTGCGCTATTTTCCCTTACCCTGCATACTATACATATTAATAATTTAACATTCCGTTAGTCGCACGTGTCTGTGAAGTCTATCTTCACTAATCGAAACCCCAATAAAAAGCATCGATTATAACTGAAAAATTATATTTAATGAACATCGATAGTCTAGTCGCATTCATCCCTCGGTCCCATTTACAATTTTTCAGTTATAGCCCATGCTTTTGACTGGGATTTCTATCAAGGAAGGTACACCGCCGGCAGCAAAGGCCTTTTATTCAATAGGGAAATGGGAAATTCATCAACAGAGATACTCAATATCTAAAGTATTGGAATCGTAAAAATTTTAGACTTCTGGTTTTCGGTGGATTTATTCCTTTTGAGAATTCCAAAATATGATTTGATCATTTTTAGAAAATGTCTGTCTGTTTGTGTGCCTCTGTGTGTGTGACAAAATTTTGTTTCATTTGTATCTCGGAAACTATTGCTTATATAAATTTATATATAGTTGCACCTTGACATTTGCCTATCAACTTTTGGCGCAAATCGCTCAAGAGGTGGCGCTGTTATAGTGCGTTTTCATTAGAAAAGCTATTTCTCAAGTTCTATTGTGTATAATTGAACAAAACTTGGTATGTGAGAGAGATATTATAAATATTATACAGTTTCAATTTGGGTGCATATAGGCCGATAGGTGGCGCCACAGTGATGCAATTTTTACCATGAACAGGAAAAATTATATCTCAGATTCTATTAAATGCGCTCGCGCAAACTTTAGTAAAAAAGAGGGCCATAATGAAACAATATGCTGGTTATCATATTAATCCAAAACCCTATAGGACGTGTCCTATAGTACTTTGGATTAATATGGTTGCTATAGTTTCTAAATCTTTAGTCCTCTGCAAAACGGAACATTGCTCCTTCTTTGGAGAATTTTATATGAATAGTTGTTATTTTTATAGTCAATTTTTATTTTTCAATCTATTTTTAACCAGTTCCTTATTGAAGTGGTATTCAGAATTTTATGGTTCATTATCAAGTGAGAATTGTGAATATTTCGTATATTAAATAAAACTGTTTAAGGATATCGTAACTTTTTCATTCTTGTGGATAATTTTGGCATTTGAAAATCAGTTTCCTTGCATTCTAGAATCTTTGTAACATTACATATTTAATTATAAATTAAAGAACTGGTGTACAATCAATATTTAAACTATGAAACTTCTTCACACACCATTAAACAAAGGGAAGCACTACCGGTTTTGAAAAGACGTGTCATTCTTCTTCAGGCGCAAAAAATACGTCCTACTACAACCAACTTGGAGGCAAAGGCAAGACCCTTTATTTTATGGTGTGTGAAGAAGTTTTATGCCTAAATATTATATATAGGTATATATTTATATCTCAAAATGAATACATCACTAAAATAATAATAATAATATTAATATTAAATAAATAAACATCCAATAGTTAACACACATTGTACATACCTTATAGAAATTCTTTTGTCTAACCCTATTATTTGTCTGCCATTTTTACAGGAGCTATGCTTTTAGACATTCTCATAACAATGTTATGAGGACATATAACGTTAATTTCTTTATATATTCAGGTAACCAAGTTAAATTGCACTTGATATAAATGCCATCCATAAACTTTAATAGTACGAGATTCTTTTATGTGTCCCTGTACACGACAGACAAACAAAATAAACACCAAAAACTATATAGTTAATTTAATCTGAGTCATAAATATTTATACAAGATTTAAAATCAGTCAAATTATTTTATAAATAAAACTAGTTGGCATAGGTGGACTCTGCTCAGTTCCCCATCATATATATGTTCTCATAAATTTCTAGTGCGAGACATATTATAATCATGTAAAGAGAAATGAATTTGACCAAATGGTTGGAACAGTGACAGAATGAAATCCCTGCCTAATGGGCTAACCACCTTTCACTTCGATATATTTATCTTATTTTAATCTATTAATTTATTTTATTAGGTTCAATTTCGTAGTTTAGTTTTCATGCTACTATTTTCAATGCACCAATCCTCAAAATTCCTATTTATATAGAAATTTTTCAATTACGAATAACACGAAATTTTTCTATTTGAATATTTGTAGTCAATCATATTCAAACAAGTATCATAAATGTTATTTTGTAGTTTTCTGATATATTTATTATCCTCAAAATGTTCGTTTGTGCTCAATTTTGTCCTATTCTACCATGCTGAGTAAATCGTAAATTCCAAATAACTTACGAATTTTTTAAATTAGAAAATTCATAGCCTATGATATTCATGCCAGTATCCTAAATAATATTTCAAAAATGGTCTGACATCTTTACGATGAAAATATCCCTCAAGATTCACGTTTATGTGAAATTTTGCCCTATTCTGAAATGTTAAGAAATTCGTAAATTTCTAATAACTTACGAAATTTTTATATTGGTAAATTCATAGTCAATAATATCCGTGCCAGTATCCTAACTAATATTTTAAAAGTGGTCTGACATCTTTGCGATCAAAATATCCCTCAAAATTGACGCTTATGTGAAATTTTGCCCTCTTCTACCATGTTAAGAAATTCGTAAATTCCCAATAACTTGCGAAATTTTCAAAATAGCATGTTTATCGTTAATGATGTTCATTCCGGCATCAAAACTGTTATTTTAAAACTGGTCTGACAATTTTACAGTACAAATTTTCCATTTAATGCACGTTTAGGTGAAATTTTGCCCTATTCTCCCATGTTAAGAAAATCGTAAATTTCTAATAACTTACGAAGTTTTTTAATTCGAATGTTGCAAATGAATAGGGTTCTTGCCAGTGTCGAAAGCAATATTTTAAAACTAATCTGACTTCTTTGCGACTGTTTGTTCTTAAGATATCGTGTACACAGACTAACATACTAACACACTAACGGACTAACAACCTAACAGACACCATACAAATTTTGTCATTTTTGGATTCCTTACACGTGAAAACGTGTAAAAAAGTCAAAAAACCGAGGTCGAAAATTTTCGCCATTACCTAAGTTCCCCATACCTATAGTATGACGGGGAACTAATATTGGAATTCCTTCGTGTAACCCGGTAGATCAGTTATAAAGTCACTAATTTCTGGCCAAAGCGATAACAAAATTTTAAAATCCGCCAAGGCGTTCCAATGTTAAAGCTCTACCAAAGAAATTTAAAAAAGAAAAATAAACATAGTAATTTATTCTAAGGAATAAAACATAGTTACGGTATGCTTTTATATGAAAGAATAAATTAAAATAAGTCCTATCATACTAAATTAATTTCAGTTTTGTGCTGAATTTTACATCAATTTCTTAGAAAACAAAAATTGGCTTAGGATTTTGTATATATTAGTTCCCCATCATACTATAGGTATAGGGAACTTAGGTAATCGTGAAAATTTTCGACCTCGGTTATTTTACTTTTTTACACGTTTTCAGGTGTGAGGAATCCGAAAATGACAAAATTTCTATGGTGTCCGTCTGTAGGGTGTCTGTTAGTTTGTTAGTCCGTCAGTGTGTTAGTCTGTGTACACGATATCTGAAGAACAAATTGTCGCAGAGAGGTCAAATCAGTTTTAAAATATTACTTTCGACACTGGCAAGAACCCTATTTATTTGAAACATTCGAATTAAAAATTTTCCTTAGTTATTAGAAATTTGCGATTTTCTTAACATGGGAGAATAAGGCAAATTTTCACTTAAACCTTGCATTAAATGAAAAAATTTTCTGTAAAAATGTCAGACCAGTTTTACAATATCAGTTTTGATGCCGGAATGAACATCAGTTACTATAATCATGCTACTTTAAAAATTTCGCAAGTTATTGGATATTTACGAATTTCTTAACATGGCAGAATAAGACAAAATTTCACATAAACGTCAATTTTGAGGGATATTTTCATCGTAAAGATGTCAGACTACTTTTGAAATATTATTTAGGATACTGGCACGAATATTATTGACTATGAATTTTCCAATATAAAAATTTCGTAAGTTATTAGAATTTTACGAATTTTTTATCATAACAGAATAGGGCAAAATTTTACACAAACGTCAATCTTGAGGGATATTTTCATCATAAAGATGTCAGACCACTTTTGAAATATTATTTAGGATACAAAATGAATACCATAGAGTATGAATTTTCCAATTTAATAAATTCGTAACTTATTTGGAATTTACGATTTGCTTAAAATGGCAGAATAAGGCAAAATCGAGCATAAACGCCCATATTGAGGATCATAAATATATCAGACAATTTCAAAATAACATTTATGATATTTGTATGAACATGATTGACTACAAATATTCTAATAGGAAAATTTCGTAAGTCATTCGAAATTTAAGTTTTTATCAACATAGCAAAATGGGGCGATATTTCATATAAATATGCATTTTTGGGAGAGTTGCCTTGGAAATAGTAGCATGAAAATAAACTACGAAATTGATCCCACTAAATTAAATTAATAGATTAGAATAATAAATATATCGAACTGAATGGTGGGTAGCCTATTAGGCGAGGATTTCGTTCTGTCACTGTGTCAAGCGTTTGGTCAAATTCATTTCTCTTAACTTGAATATATGTCCTGTACAAGAAATTTATAAGAACATACATATGATGGGGAACTGAGCGCAGTCCACCTATGCCAACTAGTTTTTTAATCAAAACAATTTGATTGTTTTTAAATCTTATTATTAGTATTAGTTCCCCATCATACTATAGGTATTGGGAACTTAGGTATTCGTGAAAATTTTCGACCTCGGTTTTTTGACTTTTTTACACGTTTTCAGGTGTGAGGAATCCGAAAATGACAAAATTTCTATGGTGTCTGTCTGTAGGGTGTCTGTTAGTCTGTTAGTGTGTCAGTCCGTTAGTTTGTTAGTCTGTGTACACGATATCTCAAGAACAAATTGTCGCAGCGAGATCAGATCAGTTTTAAAATATTACTTTCGACACTGGCAAGAACCCTATTTATTTGCAACATTCGAATTTAAAAACTTCGTAAGTTATTACAAATTTACGATTTTCTTAGCATGGGAGAATAGGACAAAAATTCACTTAAATGTGCATTAAATGGAAACTTTTTACTGTAAAAATGTCAGACCAGTTTTAAAATATCTGTTTTGATGCCGGAAGGAACATCAGTAACTATAAAGATGCTACTTTGAAAATTTCGCAAGTTATTGGAAATTTACGAATTTCTTAACATGGCAGTATAGGGCAAAATTTCACATAAACGTCAATTTTGAGAGATATTTTCATCGTAAAGATGTCAGGCTACTTTTGAAATATTATTTAGGACACTGGTATGAATATTAATGACTATGAATTTTCCAATATAAAAATTTCGTAATTTATTGGAAATTTACGAATTTCTTAACATGGCAGCATAGAGCAAAATTTCACATAAACGTCAATCTTGAGGGATATTTTCATCGTAAAGATGTCAAACCACTCTCGAAATATTATTTAGGATACTGGTATGAATATCATAGACTATGATTTTTCCAATTTAAAAAAATTCGTAAGTTATTTGGAATTTACGATTTACTTAACATGCCAGAATAAGGTAAAATTGAGCATAAACTTTCATTTTGAGGCTCATAAATACATTAGACAACTTCAAAATTACATTTATGATATTTGTTTGAACATGATTGAATACAAATATTCTAATAGGAAAATTTCGTAAATTATTCGTAATTTACGATTTTACCAACATAGCGAAATTGTAAATTTTTCATATAAATATGAATTTTGAGGATTATTGCATTGGAAATAGTAGCATGAAAACTAAACAACGGAATTAACCCTGATAAAATAAATTAATAGATTAGAATAAGATAAATATATCAAAGGGAACGGTGGATAGCCTATTAGGCGGGGTTTTCATTCTGTCACTGTATCAAGCTTTTGTCAAATTCATTTCTTTTAACATGATTATATCTCTCAAACTAGAAAGTTATGAGAACATAAATATGATGGGGAACTGAGCAGAGTCAACCTATGCCAACTAGTTATTATTATTTTGCTTAGTAATTTAAAAGGTGACATGGCAAAAGAGTTCAATAAAATAAAAAAATAAAAAACATAATTCGAAAAAACTTCATTTTTGAATGAGATATCCTTATAAAACAAAGCAATAAAATTCCCATAGGATAACTACACGGGAAGGAAGAAAGGGGAGAATCTGACTTACTATGTGCAGCCTTAATTTCATTATGTTTATTATTTCATGTTAAAATGCATTTAAAAAAATTCTGTCCATAGACTGTAATGGTAATAAGAAGTGCTTTGTTGTGCCCCTTTATACAAGCTGTAAAGTTATATACACCAAAACTATTCAGCTAATTTCATGTAACTCATAAACATTTTTGCCATTTGCAAGTCAATCGGATTATTTTTGCGCCCGATATCGAGGTACACATTCGAAGTACGAGGTTCTCTTTCAAATCTTAGTCATTCACAAATTTTCGTTACGGTCTTTAAAATTTTAATCACCTTTAAAACTTTGGCGCCCCTAAGGCCCAGGCCTCGCGGGCCTAAGCCTAAATCCGTCAGGGATTTTTATCTATATATCTGTAATACATTCTCAACACTGTTTCTCTCTCTCTCTCTCTCTCTTTTTTCCCTAAACTTTTTTAAATTTTTCATTTTTTCTGAAACTTGCTTTTGAGAAAAATTGAAATAACATGAGTTTAAATAATTATAAGATAAAAAACTTTTTATAAACCATGTTTTTAAATTTTCTGTTGAATCATAGCTATAGAACTAACTACATTAGCACTTTATCAATGCGCATTGTTACGAAATTGTAAATAATTGTATTTATTTTTGTATAAATTCTTTCAAAGAGGCTTAGTAAGTTGATAAAATGTCAACTTTCTGCATTTCCAGCTCTTTTTCACGTTAAAATAGCTTAATTTTCCCTTTAAAACGCATTAAAAAGCTCCAATAAGCAGGTAATGGATTTGGCGCCAAATTTGGTGACTTTTTGCCCTTGGCGACTTTTGGGGAGAAAATTCTTATTATCGATATTCCAAAGATGGACGTTCTAATGTGATTGGTTAAATAGTTACGGGAAATTTGAATTTAAAAATAAAGTTGGTTTTAAAAATAAAATATTAATCCTTTCCGAACAACATATATTTGCATCATGAACTACATTAACACTTTATCAATGTGTAGAAAATCTTTAAAATGATAACGACGTCAATTTTTGCCAGATGCATAATTTAACTTTTTACAATTTTTTAACGCTCACGTTTAATTAAATGTATTTATTAGGATTGGGGGCCTATTAGTCTCAATCTGGGATTTTTGCTTTGTCGATTTCGATAGTTGGACATTTGTCGAAATCTAAAATTTATCGAAAATATAATTTAAATAATTTGAAAGCGATGTAAAATTTGAAAAAAGAAAAAAAAAAAAAAAACTAATAGTCCCCCGTCCTAAACTAAATTCTGCTTTTGCAAAGAATTTCATCAAAATCTTTTTTTTTTTTTTTTTTTTTTTTATCATTATTGAAAGAAAAAGAAAAGAAAATTAATAATAATCAGTATCGTTACAAGCGATATCGAAAAAGTTTTTTTTAATAATTTTGAATTAGGAAATAAAAAGTGCGCGTGAAATAATATGAAATTAAAATCAGTAAAAAAATGAATTTAATGATTTAATGTTTTTGTTTTTCGAGGGTTGCTCATGCATATAAAAAATGCGTATTAAAACGAGTCGAAGAAGGAAGCGAAATAAGCATTGAGTTATATTACGATAAATAATATGATACGATATATTAGACCTATCGTCCAGGGTTAGTAGGCATTTTCGTTGAAAGAAATAGTTTGTTCGTTCGGTGCAACTTGCACATTAGTCCCGTGGGGTACAACTTTCACATTAGTCCCTTGAGGTACAACTGTACAACTTTCACTTTAGTCCCGTCAGGTACAACTTGCACATTAGTCCCCTTTTTACTTTCTCTTACCCATAAGGTAGAAAAAGTATTGTTTTTGGGTCAAATTTTCGAACGCGAGATTTTGTTATATTTACACGTTTTGAGGTTTCCTGAATGCGAAAATCATGTTTTTAGCAAATGGTCTGTGTGCATATCTGTGTGTCTGTGTGTGTGTCTCTGTGTGTGTGTCTGTCTGTTACCAGCATATCTCAAGAACAAATTATGGCAGAAAGTTCAAACTTGGTATTCTATATGTGTATCATATAGGGACGCTACAGTAAGCTTTTCGTTAAGATCAAGCAAATAGTTCGTGTACAGGGACAATCAAGAGAATTCTAATACATTACGTCTATGGGGGAAATTGCAGGAAAGTAGTGTTTAACGTCTATAGACTGCACTAAACCAAATGAAACGAATATATATTTTTTGTAATAGAGATAGTTAACTGGGAAAAAAAATTTGTGTATGTAGGAGCCTCGCCTCCCCCCCTGGGGGGGAAGTCCCCCCTCGAGGGGAGTAAATTTTCATGATGGGTATCTTTCAAAAGAGCTCGCCAATACCTTTAAAACGAATGGTTGAACCATCGATCTGCGATAATTTAAAGCAAAGTTATCGATTTTTTTTACTTTTAACGAAAAAAAAAAAATCGTACTTTTTCTTTCTTTTTCTTTCTTCTTTTTTTTTTTTTTTTTTTTATATATATATATTGAGAATAAAATGGACTTTTTTTGGACATTTGGTGTTATACTACTTCTCTAATATGGAAGTCGTCTGCCTTATCATAAAAGATAATTTTTTTAATAATAATTTTAATAAATTATTTTTTAAAAAGAGAATTATTTTTTAATAACCGAATTAAATTCTATATAAATGTAGGTGCATTAATGAAACGGGGGGTTGAGGGGGGCGGTAGCCCCCCTCACACAGAACTAATTATCATATAAAACTCTTCAGAAGCCTAATATGAATTGTTTAACATAGGTTTACATAACAGTACTCGTTATCTTACCTATTAATCTGCAAGCTGTATTTATAGTATTAAATTTCAGGGTAAGAGAAAGTCGTGTGAGTGACACACCAGATTATTTTTATTAATTATTTTTTTAATTTTATCATAAATAGCATTTTTGAACAATGCACTCATTATTGCAATTCAACAATTGTACAAACACCTGCAACAATTGAGTATAAATAATGTGAACAATGCACGAAATTTTATTTCTTTCAACAATCAAATGCTTAACTTTTTAGCATTACCCTTCAGTCTAACTATAGACCTTATCTGAGATGGCGTATCCATTCTTAGAAGTGCTTTTTGTGATTTACTTTTTTTAAAAGTTTCTCACATGGCTTTTTTTCCAATTTTTCGAGTATACTGATATTGATGCTCGCAAAATTTACATATGTCCAGTCTTCTATGCTGGATTGTTGGAGTTTGATGATATTCCAGGTCCGAAAACTATTCATCCATCTTTTTCAAAATCAAATTTTTCGGCCAATGTTTCTTTTAAAAATATTGATATTTTTGATCAAAATGAAAATCAACTCAATCCAATAACTGAAGAGCCAAATTATATTTCCAAAACCATTAATAAAAAATATACTAATAAAAATTGGGTTTTAGAAAGAAAGAAAGAAATGTATATTTCAGCTTTAAACAGGGGCCGTCCTTTCAAGCATCCCAAAATAAAAAGACTGCCAAAATTTAGAAGTCTGCCCACTATTTTTGAATCACTGTCTGAGACTGATAATGACGAACCGTTTGAAATTAAAGGGAAATCAGTTCTTTCTCAGACAGTGGACGCAACCAGTAAAAATAACCATGTTTCTGTTTCATTGCCTGGGACTGATACTGACGAACCTTTGTTTCAAATCGAAGGGGACTCAGTTCTTTCTCAGGCAATGGGAACACTAAATGAAAATGAACAAGCGTATATTTCAGAACGACTTGTTAAAAAAAGGAAAAAGAAATTCCGAAAATTAAGGAAATTTTTTAAAACATGGTGTTGCTGTTGCTGCATTCCTTGTGTAAAGAATTAAAATCATATGGGATGTTTGATTGCAGTACGCATGGGGCCTGGAATATCAAAACTCCTCTGGCAGTAGGCAAGGGGGCCTGCCTTATCAAAACTCCCCATGAGAAACGATGCATGGCGACCTCCTCGTGGTGTTTCTCGGGTTACGCTAACAGCCATGCGTTTAATGTAACATATAAGCTTTTTTGTGTGCGTGCATCTGACTGTGAAGATGCGCACGAGCATTATTATTTTTGTTATTATGATTATTATTTTTTATTTTATTTTTATGTCGAAAGAAAATGAACTTGTAAATTTTTTTTGGCAACTATTAAATTATAGCTAATATTTTAACAACGAGATATATAAAGTAGAGTGATAAATGGTAACCCTTGAGAAGGTCCAAGATGAGTCATGTGACATGCTCTCCTTGCACCTGCGTATTCGGTGGTTCCCTTGGTAACAACTTATTTTCAGTAAATTTCTATGGCAACGGTTTGAAGATTGTTCTTCGCATAAGTCATAAACGCCAATGTTTTTGTTTACTTACGTAGTTTAATATTCTTTTGTTCTAAATCATTTTGATTTTGATTTTACTTCGTTTTTATATCGTGTAGTTGAACTTTAACCGACAAAATGCTTAAAAGTAGTTGAAAAATTATTATTTGTTGTTAAATTTAGCTCTTTAAAAGTTTAAATTTTCTTTTATAAACACTTTTAAACTTTGTTGGGAAACGATGAAAAAAAAAGGTATTTTATTATTTATTAAAATGTGAAATATGAGTAAAATTATTTTAAAAACAATTTATTTCGGTCATAGGACTGTCATGTTACCTAATAATAATGATAATTTGTCGAACTGATATTTTAAATGCCAAAATAGCGATAAAGAGCCAAACACAGCAACCTATTGGAGCATGTCACATGGTTCATCTTGAACCACGGAAAGCTAATCCTTCATCCATTGAATCAGCACTCTAATATATATATATCGTTGTATTTTAATGACTATTTTTATTGCTATTAGGAGCTTATCATTTTCATATTTTAATTAATTAAAAGAAAGCTATTCGAAAATCCGACTTCGAAGTATTGTGTTGTCACCGGGTTCTGAGCTACTATGAAAGTTTCAAATGTCTAGCTAGTAGGGAAGTTAGTTAACAATAGTTTGTAAGCTGCTGCTGAAACCGTATAAATAGAGAGCTTTAGCGCTAGTGGTGTTAGGTGAGACTGACAGTGCCTGTTTGACGAAAGATGGTGACGTTTCAACAACTCATGGAGTTTGAAGAGGGGAGAATGATTGACCTTCGTGAAGGAAGATTAGTGTTCAGAGTTTGGAAGCAGTAGGCCGACGAGAATCAGGCAACTCGGAAATCCGGGCGTGGACCTGAAAAATGAGGTCAACGCGCGATGATAGTCAGTTGGAGCTAACGAAAAATACAGCTTCATCTAGACAGCAGAACTTTGGTCAACTGCTACAGGTAGGTATACCAATGTCTGCCTCATCAATTCGTCGATGTCTACTGCACCGTGGGCTACGTGCAAGAACTCCTTTATAAAGTATCCCCCTCATACAAAACCATCGACGCCTACAAGGTGCTTACGTGCAGATTGGCAATAAGTGGTTCTGATGAATCTCACTTGAGTTTGTGGTGCCATAATAGCCGTACATGTGTTAGACACTATGTCTGCGAACGTAACCTTTCGACAGCGCTTGATCATTGCAGGGGAACTCAGGGCACGTGTCCTGGGCCTAAGTAACGGGGGCTTTAAAACCCATTCCTTGTACGTTTGATTCAACAAAACCTGTTTTTAATGCATAAATATTATTACGGAAAATTTTGTTTAAGTGCGAGGAAGGGGATGATGGGGACCCAAGAAAATATGTGTGCCCTGAGCCTCACATGAAGTTAATCGGGCCCTGCCTTCCGGAGTGCATTATCGAATGTCATAGTGGATGAACACCCGATGTTATGGTCTGGTGTGCAACTGCGTATCATGGATGATCTCAGCTGCTACGAGTTGTGAGTAATCTTTACAGCAACAGGTACATCAGTGAAGTGCTGGAGCCTGAAGTCGCCCCTTTTCTATTTAAGGCATTCTTAGAGTTATCTTTGAACAAGATAATGTCCGCCCACATATTTCAAAGAATGTTTAAGACTTCATCATAAAACACACAACTTCTTCCTTTGTCTGCTTATTAGTCAGATATGTCGTAATTGAACATGTGTGGGATTTCGTTGGTCAGCATCTCGTTTGTCATTCTCTTTCTACAGCTTCTACGAATGAACTTTGGGTACACATACAAACAATATGGAATGCTCTTTCCCAGGCAGACGTTCAAAATCTGTTTGATTCTATACCACGTAGAATAGCAGCACTTATTACAGCACGTGATGGCTACACAAAATATTGATTTTGGACACTTAATATAGTTTTTTTTTTTTGCTTTGAAAATTTAATAATTTATTTGTACTTATAGCAGTCATCTATATATTAAGTTGCATTAATTTCTCACAATGCCTTCATAATGTTGCAATTTTCACAAACATGAATGTATAATTTATCAACCAGATTAAAAAAATATCCTCCTTATAGTTATAGTTAAATATATTTGTTATTTTTATGAGAAATTTTTATTTCGGTTATGCAATAAATCAGTTACAACAACAAAATTTTCAGCCTCTCAGGTTGTCTCTGGAACCCAATCTATTTTCATAAAATACCTACCTTTTTTAAGACATAAAAAAAAAAAAAAAAAAAAAAAAAAAAAATCATCATTGGAGGATACTACAAAAAGCTGTGGTCTATAAATTGCACAGAAAAAAAAAAAAAAAAAAAAAAAAATCACTGACAATGCATGTTTCTGCCAAAATGTAATTACACCGAATCACCGTCAGTTGATAAATAAGGGGGTGGGAAGAATTTTGTCTCCATTGTGGCAGTGAGAGGACCGATGCTTCAAAGAAGCGTTATTAGCCAGAGGGGTGAAGATGGGAGTTATTCATACATATCATGAGGATAAGAACATTAATTTTACGACTCTATATAAGTTGACGGTTGACTGTCAGTGTATGGATTTCTATGGATTGCGGAATTCACTAAAAGGGTCTTGCGTCAGCTTCCTTTTTTCCGTTTTATATATGGTGAGTGAAAGCATGCTTTTACTAAGAGTAGAATTTTGCATTGGATGAAATTCATTGTAATATTTTTGTTGCAGGGGGTAGAGAGGGTATTATTTATAGTTTGAATTCAAACCAGGTTGACTCTGAACATATTTTATTGTGGATATCCAATTTTGATTTTGCACGATGAATTCGAGGTTGGATATCGCCCCCCCCCCCCCAACCTCTCTTTTTAACCTTTTCTAAGTGATGTATGGTAGAGAGAGTCAATGTTCCAGGGTAAAATTTTCAAGTTTGAGCTTTCGTTCAATTTGCATATTTCTGAGGTCCCTTGAATTCGAAAATCAAGTTTTCAGTGGTTGATTTGTGTGTCTGCTATCCGCATAATTTAAAACAAATATCAGCAACAACTCGTAACTCGATATATGTATTCTAAACTAGTATTGTATAGAAATGCTGTTTGAAATTTTTCATTGAGATCGCACAAATCGTTAGAATACAGACATGCAAAAGGTTCAAATACATGATGTCTATGGGCGACATTTCTCATAGATACAGTTTAACGTCTTTAAACTGCACAAAACATAATGAAATTGACATATATTTTTCATACGAACAAAATTATGTTCCACATGAAGAAAAGTAATTATCTTTGGTATACAGAACCACACAAAAGAATTCTGATTCGTCTGGAAGTGACTCGAAGATTCATTTCAAATTGTGGCATGCCTTTTCTTTTTTTTTTTTCTTTGTGTGTGTGTGTGTGCTAAAATTAAATACACTGTTTTCTGTGACTGTAATTTATACTTAAGGGCCCTCTTCACTCACCGCCGCCGGAAGCCGAAGCTAATGTTATTCTATGGGAAATTTTTCTTTACAAATAACTTATTAACTAGTACATATTTTTGAATTATGTTTGCACATCTTGAAAATTCCCAGCTGTTAAATTGACGGACCTTTTATAAAAAAATATTTTTTTAATTTTTTATATTTTATTTTGGAGCTGCAAAATACGAATTTTCAATATGTGAAATTTTTTCATTTTGCAATTTCAAAATAAAATATTAAAAATTAAAAAAACACATTTTTGAAAAAGGTCCGTCAATTTAACAGTTGGGAATTTTCTGAATGTGCAAACAGAATTCAAAAATATGTATTAGTTAATAAGTTATTTGTAAAGAAAATTTCCCCATAGAATAACATTGGATCGGGCTTCCGGCGACGGTAAGTGAAGAGGGCCGTTAATATACAGTGCTACTCAAAATTTGTTAAATAAGTTTCCAAGAGTAGTGTGGGCTGCTCTCTGAATAATTTGAAATAATTCTTAAGTTGAATAACTGCTTTAACAAAACACAGGAAAAGTCATCAACGTATAGAACACCAAAAGGAATAGTCAAACTGCATACGGTCATCAGGGCATAAGGAATCGATTACTTTTTTTAAATTCAAAATTTGAACATATAAAAGAGAAACATTTTGTAGTTGAAGTAGCATTTTTTTATTATTATTTTTAGGAATGTTTGTGGACTGGAACCTGCCTGTTTATTTACGAATCAGTTACCTCCCACAAAAATGTCAATGTTTTTATAACAATATGTATATTCCAGTGGTTGTATAAGGAAATCCTGTGGTGTCCACATCAGATTTTTAAAATACGTGTTTTTAAAGTGTTTTCTTAATTCAAACATTCTGGAGAAGTAGTATAAATACTAAATATTCAAAGAAAATCTATTTTACTTTCTATATGACATCGTTAAAAAAAAAGCGATTTTTTCCCCAAAGTTTTTTTTTTTTTTTTTTTTTTTTTTTTGTTAAAAATGAAAAAAATTAAAACTTTATTTTAAACTAGCAGGCTTTGGCCGCTTCGCTGGTCATTCTATTGAAATGAAGTCTCAAAATACCATATCATTAATAATAACTAGCAGGCTACGCCCGCTTCGCTGGTCACTATTTTTAAATGAATCTCTATAGTTAAGGAATTCTCAAAATTGCATTAATTTTTATCATGCGAAAAAAAAAAAAAGAGAAAAAAAATTCTCATTGGAAAAAATGTCGCACTGGGTCCCCACTGCCTTCGGCAGCGCGCGCATTTATGTCCGACACTCTTAATGAATCACTATATTATCTTAAGGAAAAAACATAAATATATATAAAAAAAAAAAAAAAAAAAAAAAAAAAAAAAATTCTCCCATCGGTGGAATAATCGGTCCGGGCCCCCACTGCCTGCGGCAGGGTATACAGCCACGCATTTTCCTTCACCTACCGATCCCGCCCCTCCTAATTATTTTAAACTTTAAAAAAACTCGCAATCGTTCTCTTCGGGCTTTTAAACCTAACTAGCGGGTTTCGCCCGTTAGCGGGTCAGTATTTTCAAATAAATCACTATAATTAATGAATCACTAACAGTAACTTTTAGAAAAGAAAAAAAAAAATCATTTCTGATCGGGTAAAAAGTCGCCCCGGGTCCCCACTGCTTTCAGCAGCGTAGTCCCGTGCGCGCGCACAAGTTAAGGGATACACGTGCTGTGCGCGCGTATTCCTTCCCTAATCCTTCGTGCCCCCCCCCCCTCCAAAAAAAAAAAAAAAAATGATCGGGTAAAAACTCACACCGGGGCTCATGCGCGCTGCGCGCGCAGATATGAAGGAAGGTATACGCACATATTCCTTCTTAAATTAAATTTTTATTCTTGAGAAAAGAAAATTTAAAAAACCATTTCTCATCGGGTACAAAAGTCGGACCGGGTCCCCACTGCCTTCGGCAGCGCAATCCCGTGCGCGCTGCGCGCACTCATGTTAAGGATACACGCGCTGCGCGTGCGTATTTCTTCTCTGACCCTTCGTGCCCCCTAAAAAAAATCATTTCTAATCGGGTAAAAACTCACACCGGGTTCCCACTGCCTTCGGCAGCGCAGACCCATGCGTGCTGCACGTGTGAAGGTATACGCGCGCTGCGCGCACATATTCCTTCTCAAATCAAATTTTTATTCTTAAGAAAAGAAAATGAAAAAAATTATTTCTCATCGGTTAAAAAGTCGGACAGTGTCCCCACTGCCTTCGGCCGCGCAGTCCCGTGCACGCGCACAAGTTAGGGGATACGTGCGCGGTGCAAGCCTATATCTTCCCCCACCCTTTCAGCCCCTCCTAATTAACCTACATATACCAATTTTGAACGGTCTAACAGAATTAGCTGAGATGCAAAAGAAAACCTAATCAGGACACCTCAAAACGTATAAATCTGGTGAAAACGTTCAATAATATAAAATAACTTTAAAATATCATTCGAATGATGTATTAAAAATAATTTAATCATAATTAGAAATTGAAGTATTAAAATTTTAAAATATTACAGAGCCATCTGGCGGTTGAAACTTCTGTAATCTACTGTTCGATTAAAAATCTACAAAGCTTTCTAATGATGCATTACTTATGAAATTATTTTTATTAGTAGCTGAGATACAAAAGGAAACCGATTCAGGACACTTCAAAACGTGTAAATCAGGTGAAATCTCGAATTCTACTTTCGATAATATAAAAGTACTTTAAAATATCTTTCGAATGATGTATTAAAAATAATTTAATCATAATTAGAAATTGATATACGCGTATTAGAATAAAATTTAATTTGCAATTAAAATGTAAGTTTTTTCCAAAATCGATGAAATTTGAACTGCAACTATCCCGTGTGCTGTTAATGGCGCACAGTAAGTTTCAAAGAATTTAGAAGAAAATTGCAACATTTTGAAATTTGCAATTTTTATTCCTAGTAGAAAACCACGTGATGTCAATTGGTAAAAAATATGTTTCTTCTCGATCAGACTCAGAGGAGATGCCTAGCGAGTCGCTCGAAAACTTGGCAACAGTAGAAGAAGAACATAGCCAGTAGATGGCGCTTGATACCGTGTCGTAAAGTTCTGTTTATTTCCCGCGATTCAATTGACTTTCAATTGAGTTCTTCATGGTTTATGTTTTATTAATTTAATAAATGTGAGGTTTTTTCTTTATAATATGGTGTATTACGTCGTTCCATTTTGTAAATCGAACAGTCGCCGTGAAAATATATGTTTTCAAATGGCCTGCAAATATTTCAAGACAAGGTATGTAAACTGCATAAGTAATTAATGCAAAATTACCAACCCTCCGGATTTTTGAATATCAATAATTTTTTTCACAAAAAACATTATTTTTATTTATTATCGTAAATTCTGTGATTAAGACGAAGATAAATTTAAAAGAAATTATGATATAAAAATTCGAAGGGTTGACACCTCTGTTAGTAAGTTAGATTTAACAAATAAAATAGTTATGCTTATTTCAAAATGAAATGAAATTTTTATTTATTGATGTAGGAATACAGAAAAATAGCTTGTTCTTAGTTACTTTGAAGTAACTCAAAATTGGAGTATTTTATAGTTTTATTTAGGGATGGACCGGATATCCGGAAAATATCCGGTATCCGGCATATCCGGCTGATTTTTCAATATCCGAAATATCATCGGATATCCGGATCAAAATCACCGGATATCCGGCTAATATGCCGGATATCCGGTTTTTAATATTTGCTTTTTTTCTTGTTTTCTTTCATTAAGATATGGTGAGAAATGCGAGAAGCAACTTTTCTCCCTCCGTTTGCGGGGAAACTTCAGAAAATAGCTTCTTAAATCACGTCACTAAATCAATAATATCATAAAATTACACATTTGTTTCTCCGTTAGTTTGACTCGGCATTGCTGAGCGAGCAAGCACGACAGTCAGGAGATCTGCCTTTATAGATGTAGATTCCTGCAATTCATTTCTTTTAATTAAAAACAACTATGTTGTGGAAATCACAAGACTTTCTTCTATATTTTCCTATATAAATTCACTAAGGGCAAATAATTTATTAAAATTATTATTTATTAAAATTATCTAACATGATGAATACAAATAATTTTCATCTTAGAAAAAACTGACATTAAATATTCAATTAACGACAGTTTTATTGTGTATTAGCAGGCTTTGCCCGGTTCGCTGGTCATTATATATTTAAGGAAACTCTTTTCTATATCGCTTTATTAAAAAAAGAATTAAAAAATACTGAAATCGCTCAAAAGCTCTTCTTGTGTTCCCGCTGCCAGGTTGACATAAATTAGTGCCTATCAACAGTTGGTGTCAACCAATCAACAGGTGGCGCTGCTATGCAGCGACTTCCACAGTTTGAAAAAAGGCAATATCTCAGGAACTACTGTGCAAAATTGCATAAAAATTTACATGTGGATGCACCTTGACATAAGTTACAGCGGATCAACTTTTGGAACTAGTTGCTCCTATACAGCGATTTCCTCAGCTTAAGGGAAGATTAAATTTCAGGTTCTAATGTGTATAATCAAACAATACTTGACATGTGAGAAAGCCTTTATGAGACATTACACCGATTCAATCTGGATGTATATCTACCAATATTTTGCGCTGCTATAGTGCAGTTTTTTCCAGAGAACGGGAATGCATGCTTCAACTTCTATGGCATTTAGCTGTACGAAACTTCATACATGAGATAACCAGTATGAAAACGTATTTTTTAAGGTGTTAGTTAAACTGTGTTTCTTTGATTATTTAGTATTAGTTTTCTCCAAGATAAAAAATCGCCTGCATTCATCATGGTAGATAATTTTAATAAATAATAATCTTTGTAGTTTATTTTAACTGAGTGAATTTATATAGGAAAATATAGAAGAAAGTTTTGTGGTGGTCACAATATACTAGTTTTACTTTCTCTTACCCATGTAAATGGTAGAGAAGTAATGTTTTTGGGTCAAATTTTTTACGTCGAGTTTTTTTATTTTTTATTTACACGATTTAAGGTCCCCTGAATCCAAAATTCCTATTTTTAACGGTTGGTCTGTGTGTCTGTGCGTGTGTCTATCATCAGCATATCTCAAGAACAAATAATAGCAGAAAGTTCAAACATGGTATTATAAATTTTTATGACATAGGGATGATACACTAAATCTTTCATGAAGATCAAACAAATGATTCAAATACAGGGACACCCAAGAGAATTCAAATACATTGCATCTATGGGGGAAATTAAGTATGTGCTAATTTTCGTCAAGGTGCATCTACATGTAAATTTATATGCAATTCTGTGCAGTAAATCCTTAGCTACAGCCTTCCCTTAAATTACAGAAATCGCTGTACAGCAGCACCACCTGTTGGACGATAAGTATTCAAATTGAACTGGTATTAGGTCTCATAATGGCCTTCTTAGATATTAAATTTTATTTGATTGTACGCAATAGAACCTGAGATATAGCCTTTCCATTAAATTGCAGAAATAACTGTATAGCAGCGCCACCTGTTGAACGGTTGACAACAAAAGTTGGCAGGCACTAATTTAGGTCAAGTTGCATCTGCGTATGAAACTATCTGCATTTATGTGCAGTAGTTCCTGAGATATAACCTTCCTTTAAATTGCAGATATCGCTGTATAGCAGCGCCACCTGTTAGCTGAT
The DNA here is from genome assembly GCA_963930645.1 of Salticus scenicus. Classification (NCBI taxonomy): domain Eukaryota; kingdom Metazoa; phylum Arthropoda; class Arachnida; order Araneae; family Salticidae; genus Salticus; species Salticus scenicus. The sequence goes on along the minus strand of OZ005659.1, from coordinate 17,923,641 downwards.
AAGCATTCAAATTGCACCAGCATAATGACTTACAATGGCCTTCTTACATATTAGTTTTGTTTGCTTATACGAAATAGATCTTGAGATATATAGCCTCCCCTTAAATTGAGGAAATCGTTGTATAGCAGTGCCACCTTTTGAGCAGTTGACACCAAATATTTATTGGCACTAAATTAGGCCAAGTTGCATCTGCATATAAATTTATATGTGATTTTAAGCAGTAGTTCCGGAGATACAGTTGCCACAAAATTTTTGTTCTCTCTCTCTCTCTCACACACACATACACACAAAGACGGACAAACATTTTCTAAAAATGATCAAATCGTATTCTAGGCCTTTCAAAATGTGTCAATCCATCGAAAACGAAAGTCAAAAATTTTTACGAATCCAATACTTTCTTCTATTGAATAGAGAATAACGTAATAAAATAAAGTAACTCTGTTATGGCTTTATTATCCCAATGATATTTACAATTTTACTTTATTCTGTATGTATATATAAAAAAAGTATTGGATTCGTGAAAATTTTCGAACTCCAGTTTTCAATGGATTTACACGTTTTGGGATGTCCTGAACACGATTTGACTGTTTTTAGAAAATGTCTGTCTGTCTGTCAGTTTGTGTGTGTGTGCATCACAAATTTTGTGGACGCTGTAACTCACGAGCCAATAAACGAAATTTAACCAAACTTGGTATTTAGTTGAACCCTGACATAAACTGGTGTTGATTAGATTTGTGGAACAATTGCTCAATAGGTAGTGCTGTGATCGCATTTTTTCTAAATTTTTAACATGCCAGTATGGGACAAAATCTTGTATAAATGTACTTAATGATAGTTATTACTTTCTTCTATATGTAATATAGAGAAAGTATTGGATTCGCGAAAATTTTCGACCTCCGTTTTTTGACGGATCTACACGTTTTGGGATGTCCTAAACACGAATTGATAGTTTTTAGAAAATGTCTGTCTGTCTGTATCATTTTTTTGTGGACGCTGTATCTCACGAACCAATGAATGAAATTTAACCAAACTTGGCATTTAGTTGCACCCTGACATGAACTGGTGCTGATTAGATTTAGGGATTAATAGCTCAACAGGTGGCGTTGTGATCGCATTTTATGCAAATTTTTAACATGGCAGCATAGGACAAAATTCCGTATAAATGGGCATAATGAGAGTTATTTTAAACTTGTGATTGTAAAACTAATATGAATTATTGATAATAGTAGTAGTTAACTAGGAAAAAAATTTTGTGCATGGGGGGGGGGGCGTCGCTTCCCCCCCAGGGGGGCAGTAACCTCGGGGGGGGGGGGGTAAATTTTCAAGATGGGTATCTTTCGAAAGATCTCGTCAATACCTTTAAAACGAATGGTTGAACTATAAATCTGTGACAATTTGAAACAAAGTTATCGATTTTTTTTTACTTTTAACGGGAAAAAAAAAAAAAAAAAAAAAAAATCGTTTTTTTTTTTTTTTTTTTTTTTTTATATTGCTACTGGTTGAATATGTATTACTTTTAACAAAAAAAAAAAAAAAAAACTTAGAAATAAATCGTAATTTTTTTTTTTTTTTTTTTTTTTTTTAAATATTGTTACTGATTGAATATGTATATAGGAAAATATAGAAGAAAGTCTTGTGGTGGCCACAACATACTAGTTTTAAACGTGTGATTGTAAAATTAATATGAATTATTTATAATAGTAATAGTTAACATGAAAAAAAAAATTGTGCATGTTGCAGCATAGCTTCACCCTCTGGAAGAGGAGTTACCCCCCCTCCCCCCCGGGGGGGGGAGTAAATTTTCAATATGAGTGTTTTGTTTCGAAAGACTTCGTCATTACCTTTAAAATAAATGGTTTAAGTATAGATCTGTGATAAATTAAAACAAAGTTATAGATTTTTTTTTATCTTTTAACGAAAAAAAATTAGAAAAAAAATCTTATTTCTTTTGATATTGGCAAAAAAGTTTACTTTCTTTCGGCATGTAGTGATATAATACTTTCAGATAAAAATCATCTGCATTTATAATAAAAAAAATTTAATGAAAAAATTATGTTCAATGAATGTTGTGTAAATTATATAGAAGAAATTTATGTGGTGGCCACATCATACTAGTTATGTATGCGAATGGAATTCAGTTGTATAAAAACGAAATGCAAATATCTTTTTTACTTTCTTCTATATGCAATAGAAGAAAGTATGGGATTCGTAAAAATTTTCGACTTCCGGTTTTCGAAGGATTTATACGTTTTGGGAGGTCTAAGAACATGAATTTACAATTTTTAGAAAATGTGTATGTGAGAGAGAGAGAGACAAAAATTTTGTGGCAACTTTATCTCCGAAACCATTACTCAGAATTGTATATAAATTCGTATATAGATGCACCTTGACCTAAATTAGGACCTATCAACTTTTGGTGTCACTGCTCAACAGGTGGCGCTGCAATACAGTGATTTCCTCAATTTAAGGGGAGGCTATATCACAGTGTTTATTGCGTATGTTCAAACAAAACTTCATATGTAAGAAGGTCATTATGATACATTATGCTGATTCAAGTTAAATGCTTATCGTCCAACAGATGGCGCTGCTATACTGCAATATAAGGAAGGCTATATCTCAGGAATTACTGTACAGATTTGAATAAAAATTTATATGTAGATGTACATTGACATATATTAGTATCTGTCAACTTTTGCTGTCAACCGCTCAACAGGTGATGCACACGCAGCGATTTCTGCAATTTAAGAAACGGCTATATCTCAGGTTTTATTGGGTATAATTAAACAAAACTTGATATGTGAGAAGACCATTATGAGACATTATGCCGATTCAATTTGGATGTATATCTACCAATAGGTTACGCTGCTATAGTGCAGTTTTTTAGATTGCTGTAAGATGAAAATCGCCTGCATTTATCGTGGTGGGAAATTTTAATAAATAATGCTTATCGGCCAACAGGTGGCGCTACTAAAAAAGCGATTTCCGCAATTTAAGGGAAGGCTATATCTTAGGAACTAATGCACAGATTTGCATAAAAATTTATCTGTAGTTGAATCTTCACATAAATAAGTTTCTATCAATTTTTGATGTCAGCCGCTCAACAGCTGCCGCTGCCACACAGAGATTTCTGTAATTTAAGAAAACACTATATCTCAGGTTCTATGGCGTATAATCAAACAAAACTTGATATGTGAGAAGGACATTATGAGACATTACGCTGATTCAAGTTGGATGCTTATAGACCAATAGATGGCGCTTCTATACTGAAAATTTCCTCGATAACGGGAAGACTATATCTAAACTTGTATGGGATATGAGATAACCATTATAAATACGCATTTTTAAATATTTATTTATAGGCAATAAAACTGTCCTTATTTGGATATTTGGTTTTAGTTTTCTCCAAGATAAAAATCATTTGCATTCTTCATGTTAGATAACTTTAATGAACAATAGTTTTAATAAATTATTTGCCCTTAGTAAATTTGTATAGGAAAATATAGAAGAAAGTATTGTGGTGGCCACAATATACTAGTTTAATTATTGTGTACTCGTAAAAAACTGAAAATTTCATGTGAACTGGGGAAGGGGACTGCCGGATATCCGATGATATATCTGGCCGGATATCCGGATCCGGCAAAATAAAAAATATCCGGAATGCCGGATATCCGTATCCGGTAAAATCCATATCCGGTCCATCCCTAGTTTTATTCATAAATTACATTAGTAACTTATGAATAAAACTATAAAATACTCCAATATAAGGAACAAAATTATTTATATTTTTTAATACCACTGTTTTTTAAAAACTTGTGTAAATGCGTATAAAAATTTGATTATTTCAGTTAAATCGAAATAAAAGTGTTGGGAATCTTGAAAAGAAAAAATAGAAAATTTTTATTTCTACTTTTTTTCTTTTTAAAAATATTAAATTTTAAGATTCATAACATTACTTTTATTAACCTTTTACCACACAAATGGAATATAGAATTAACAATTCATGTAAAAATTAAATATCATGATTACTGATTTGAAAAATTATCATATATGACAGAAAGATGACTTGATTTTTTGAAATAGAAATTCTCCACACCCATACACTCACACGCATATACTGGCTAATTGCCAAAAACTACTTTTTTTGGACTCATGAGACCTTAAAAATATAAATCAGGGGAAAACTCGATATCGAATTTTTGGACCGAACACAATACTTTCATTACGTACGGTAGTAGGGTAATGGAAGTAAAAATATTTCAAGGATGTTATTAATTTGTCCTTAAATTTGCCAATCTTTAACAAATTTTTCAAATTGAAACCTAATACGAGTTTTAAAATACAATTGTGAATTTCCTGCATTTGTTTGTTTTTGAGTTATTCTGATAATAAATATGCATATAAATCAATCACTAAAAAAAAAAAAAATGTTTTTTTGTATTCAGGGAACCCCAAAACGTGACTTTATTCAAAAACCTGAGTTGAAAATAGAACTTCAAAAAAAAAATACTTTGTTTACATTATAGGTTCAAAAAATTAATTTTCCTTCTTCAACAGTATTCGTCGACATAAAAAAAGTGTAGCAAAGCACTTCCGTCAATTACATTCTACAGAAAAGAACGTTTAGCTTAATTCTGGATAGCCCTGTATATTTTCAATAAACTATGTGCACATCAGATTGTGCATTTAAATTTAGTCTTATATGAAAAACACCTAACACAAAATGAAATACACTTTCAGCATTTTCCAAGTACATCCGAGATAGACAAACCGACGCGCACAGACCAACCGCTAAAAACATTTTTCGTTTCAGGAGACCTCAAAACATGTAAACATAACACAACTTTATTTCGAAACTGTCTATCAGTTTCGAAAGCATACCCTCTCGGAACTGGTGGAGCTAATAAAATCTTGAAAAAAAAAAAAAAAAAACTTCGTGCGAGAGAAAACTTATACTTAAGAAATCCTTAATTTTAAAAATTTAAATCTTAATTATTATTTATTTATTTTTTGTGACGGACTAGACAACAGATTGTTTTCTTCTCCAATTTTTATTACTGAATGTTAACTTATCTCGTTAATGTGCTGGTCTATTTTTCTTATAAATAATATAAAATTCTCGATTTAAGAAAAATAATTCACACCTAATAAGGTAAAAATGTAACGTAAAGGACATGACCAAAAAAAAAAAGAAAAAAAAAAGACATGATTTTAATAATTTATCATTATAAATTATTCATTCTAAACTGAAACTCATTTAAAGTTCAGAGATTTTAATTTATATAAACGAAACTTTCATCTGATATCTAAATTAAAATTTTTTTTGAAATTTTTATTGAATAAATATATAAAAAATAATTTAATCGCGTGATAGACATGTCATGTTTTTGCTTATTTAATTTTAAATTTCGTTTTTTAATTAATAATAAATTTTAAAAAAAGGTGTTATTTATTAGATACGCTGTAATTCAATTAGTTGAAAAGCTAAAATAGGTCTTGTCCACTTCCAAAGAAAATCAAACCCTATACTTTTTTAAATATAAATATTTGAATATTTTTTTGAAAATATTTACGATAAAGCACTTTCACATCATTTTTTCAAATTAAAAGAAAAACAAAAAAAAAAAAAAAAAAAAAAAATACAATTTTGGACTTTAAATTGAAATTAATAGCTAGATTTTTAGATGAAAAATATAACTTATCTATGAAAGAGAAGAAAATTGTTGCTCTGCGTAGGTGCTGTCACCTAGCGTTAGTTTTGTTTTTTAAATGTTGCTTAATTTAACATTGGGATTCGCTGCGCGTGGAAGGCATCTACTTAAGGAGGCTCTGCTCTCTGTGACTGGGTTGTCATGGTAACGGCAACGAACGCCTGGAGGATTTCATTACGGATTTCATGATGGAATGAAGGTCGCCGTATTCAATGGTTTAATGCCTAAAATAAAAAAAATTATAACTCATTCAGTTTTTGAAAAAATCTCTCAATCTTTGGAGAAGTGAATTGTGGAACCAAGATGTATATACCAAAAAAAAAAAAAAAAAAAAAAAGAAATTATTTATCTCTAAACGATTTTGAGTTATAAAATGTTTTGTGAAGAAATCGATGTTTCGTAAAATCTAAAAATATGGATCGCTAATCCGTATTTGGTAAAAATGTTTATATGGTTCGAAAGAGGAGTAAATGACCTTTCCTAATATACCAGTTGTTAAGAAATTGGTCTGATATTCTTTCGTACAGGGCGTTTTTAATAATATAAGAGATAATACTAATTTACAACATTCTATCTGAATTTCTTTATTTTTACCCCTGCGACCGCCCCTCGTAATAATTCTGTACTTTCGAAAATATCCGTAATCGATTTATCGGGCCTCAAAACCTAACAACACTAATTTTCAGTGCTCTAACTCTTATTTATATATTTTTGCCCCTTCCAGTCTATCCTAATAATTTTACAAATTCGAAAATATTCGCAATCGATTTGTAGGTATCAAAAACCTCCATGCACCAATTTTGAGCGACCTAACTCACTTTTTATTTTTTTTGCCCCTCCGCCCCCCCCCTTCCCACCCCTCTTAATAACTTTACAAATTCTAAAATATCCGCAATCGATTTTTCGGTTTTAAAAACCTCTATGTACCAATTTTGAACGGTCAAACTCTATTTTTATTTTTTTGCCCCTACCCCCCCCCCCTTTTCTGACCCTCCTAATAACTTTACGCTTTCGAAAATATTCTCAATTGACTTGCAGGCCTCTGAAACCTATCTGTACCAATTTTGAACGGTCTAACTGTATTTCTATTTTTTTGCCCCTTATCCCCCCCCTTCCCGCCCCACCTGGGACGAATATCTAAAATTAAAGAAATTAGTTTTTATGTATTTGTGGGAGCTATATTTTAGAGAAAAAATCTCACATATATCTTTTTTCCGTTTGCGATATAAAGGATTATTTCAAATCATTTTGCCCCCTCTTGGGGACCGATTTTCTAAAATTCCAAAAGTTGGTTTTTAGGTATTTGTATTAGCTATATATCAGAGCAAAAATTTCCCGTATATCTGTTTTTTTGTTTGAGATATATAGGAGTGTGTGAAACAACGTTTTGCACATGTGAAATCCCGTTTTGCCCCCTTTCCCCCCCTTGGGGACCGAATTTCTAAAATTCCAGAAATTGGTTTTTAGATATTTGTGTTAGCTATATTTTAAAGCAAAAATGTTACGGAAATATGTTTTTACTTTGAGATATGAAGGGTTTTGTGAAATCACACTTTGCCCTCTACTCCCCCTTGGGGGGCGAATTTCGTAAAATCACCTCTTAGGGGGTGCTTACACTATATGTTCTATAATATGACTCAGTTTCTAGTCAGTGGCTCCAGTAGATTTTGATGTGCGTTGATGAGTCAGTGAGTGAGTGAGTGAGTGGAAGTACTATTTTATATGTACAGATTAAAAGAAAAAAAAAATCAAATCAGTCAAAATTTAAGTTAAAGTTCTTGCACGCCACACGGCGAATCTGGAGTCCCAATGCTTTTCGCACCTCCTTACCTGCTTTTTACTCCCCCTCCCTCGCGGATAAAGTTAAAAAATTTGCGAAATCCCATCAAAGTTGCGTACACTTAATTAGCACCGACACACTAAGATTCGTCATTCTAAAGTAATTTGGAGCAGATTTAAACTTGAAAATGTGGTTGTTGTTTTTTTTTTGCCCTGCCCGCCCCAAAGTGAGAGAGGGAGTGAGTAATATCGAAAAATTTTATGTGTTGCATGCATGACACATAAAAATATTGAGATTCTGAGATTGCTTGAAGCAAAGTTATATTTTAAAACATGTTTTTTTTTATACCCTCCCCGCTCTTAAAGGAGGGAAGGGGGAGAAATTTCGCAAAAATCCCTTTATACTATGAGTTAGACACATATAACCGACCCACACATCAAAAATCTCCTTCCAAAGATAATTTAGTGCAGAGTTATGCACGGATACATGTTTTTTGCCCCCAACACCAAAGCGGCAGTAAAGTGGGATTTCACAAAATTCCTTTGTTGTGTGTGTTGAGTACGCATAAACAGTCCACACATGAAAAATTGCCATTCCAAGATAATATAAAACAGAGTTACACATGGAAACTTTTTTTTTTTTGCCACCCTTCCCCCAACCTCCAAGGAGGAGATAGGACAGAATTTCAAAAAATCCCTTTGTAGTGCGTGAGTTGAGTATGCATTACCAATTGACATATCAAAAATTCACTATCCTGAGATAATTTGGAGCAGAGTTATTCTTAAAAACATGTTTTTGCACCCCTCCTCCTTAAAAGGGGGAAAGGAGAAATTTCCCCCAAATCCCTTTATAGTGCATGTTGGGTACGCATAAACAGGTCACACATAAAAATTTGCCTTTTTAAGATAGTTCGGAGCAGAGTTACACATGGAAACATGTTTTTTGACCCTCCCTCCCCAAGGGAGATAAGGAGAAATTTTACAAAATCCCTTTGTAGTATGTGTCTTGATCTTGAGTACGCATAACCAATCAACATGTCAAAAAATCGCTATTCTGAGATAATTTGGAGCAGAGTTACTCTTAAAAGCATGCTTTCGTCCCCCTTGCCCTTAAGGGGGGGGGGAGGGAGGAAATTTCATAAAATCCCTTTATAATGCGTGTTGGGTACGCATAAACAGGTCACACATAAAAATTAATCTTACTAAGATAATTTGAAGAAAAGTTATGCTTGCAAACGTGTTCAATCCCCCCCCCCCCCAGGGGGGAAAGGGGAGGACTTTCACAAAATCCCGTTACATTGGGTGTTGGACACATGTAAATAAGCCACACACTAAAATTTGTGACCTCAGCTCCTATAGATTTGCCCAGATGAATTTAGCGCTAAAAGGGGCGCTCGAATTTGCCCCCTTGTAACTCCTCCCCAAAATCTAAAATCGCAAAAAACTAAAAATGAGTTTTTGGAAATATCCTTCAGAAGACGCTTGGCGGTTTTTTATATCTTTGTGCTAATATTGGTAGAGTTCTAGTCGAAAATCCGCATTTTGCTAAGTTTGCCTCCGAAAATCCTTCTCTCTCTCCCCCCCCCCCCCTTAAAAATCAAAATCGCAGAAAACGATTTTTTTTGCATTCAAGTGTAGTTTTCCCATTTGCAATTTCTTCACCGTGAAGTAATTTGGAGCCCAGTTATGCTTATAAAGGATTTTTTTGCCTTCTTCGCCCCGGTAGGTGGAAGGGGGAGGGGAGAGGGAACGGCGGATTATTTCGCAAAATACCGTCTTAGTGGGGGGTCAGGGTTCTAAAACTAGCCTGCTCACTAAAATTTATGACTGTATCTCTCATAGAATCGCCATGGTTGTGTTGAGTCAGTGAGTTTACTCTTTTACATATATAGATTATTGCAGATCGATGGTTCAACCAATCGTTTTAAAAGTACTGACGAGTTCTTTTGAAAGATACCCATAATAAAAATTTGGAAGCTATGCTCTTACATGTACAAAAAAAATTTTTCAATTGACTATCACTATTTCAAATGATTCTTTGTAATTTCATAAAGTAATGATTATTAAAAATAATTCTCTTTATGTACATTTATATGTAATTTTGTCCTATACCGCCATGTTAAAAATTTATAAAGTGCAAGATAGCAACACCACCTGTTGGATGATTTTCACCAAAAGTTGATAGACACTAATTTATGTCAAGGTGCAACCACATATCAAATTTTATGAAATTCTGTGCAGTGGTTGTTCCTGAGGTAGTTACCACAAAATTCTGTCACACACACACACAGACGGACAGACATACATTTTCTAAAAATGGTTAAATCGTGTTCTAGACTTGTCAAAATGTGTAAATCTATCAGAAACCCGAAGTTGAAAATTTTTACGAATCTAATATTTTCTTCTACTGAATATAGAAGAAAGTTAAAAATCACAAAAACATAAATGTAGATAAGATATTCGATTTTTATTCTTTCTTCTGCAAAATAAAAGTATTAAATTCCCTCTGCAGTGGTGGTAGACTATTTAGGACGACGTCGATTGATATAAAAAATGGAAAAAAATGTGTGAGGTGCGTTTAACTTTTGTAAAATTGAAAACTGGTTGGATAACTTCCAAAAAAAGTTTATTGAGGAAAAAATAAAATTTTATATCTTGATTTCGAAGACTGAAACATTTACGGTAGGGCTTAATTATTGCATGGTTTAATTATTTCACTAAATATCGAAAGAAAGTCAGTTTTCTGCCCTGCAAATAGACATGAAAATAATGCTTCTTCCAAAACTTTTTCTCTTTTTTTAAAAATATTTAAAATCATCTGGTGTGTCACTCTTCGACTTTCTCCTACCCTGCATTTCAATACTATAAAGATCGACTTCGACTGCATATTAAGTCTTAAGATCAATAAGGTAAGACAATTAAGTTCAATGTACTTTTAAAATAATCTAAAATTGGTTTAGGAAGTTTTGTTTGACATACAATTTTGTGTGAGGGGGCTGCCTACATTTATTTGAGGGGGGGGGGAATCAAGTCTGTTATTAATTTGCCTTCAATCTTGCTAATCTCCTGCAGTTATGTGTTTTAAAATTATGCTGATAACAGATATATATATACACAGATCAATAGCTAAATATTGGACTTTCGTAATCACAAAACCTCAAAGCGTGATATTGTACAAAAAACCAGAGTTGAAAATAGAAATTCAAAAATGTTGTGTTACCAGTATGGATATGAAAAGATAATGTTCCTTCCTGAGCAGTATTCATTGACAAAGTAAAATGTAGCATAGCATGTCCATCAAGTACATTCAATAGAAAAGAAGATTTAGCTCAATTTTAGATAGCATAATTTTTCATATTACATTTCCTACTTTGCAAGTTTGTTGCATATAATATAGAAGTTGAGATATAGCCTTTCCATAGATGGAGTTAAATTACAGTATAGCAGTGCTATCTTTCACCCGATATGCACCCAAATTAAATCAATATAATTTAGAAATTTATTCATCAAGCCTGAAAGTTCATTTCAGAAAATATGGAATGGAAGGCTGATTTTTTATACCAACTATATGAAAAATACCAGAGCCTTGAATCGAACTCGGGCCTTCGGCTTTACGTGCGGATGCTCAAACCATCTAGCCGCCTTTGGCTGATTACCAGCTAGGCATTTGCATACCGCTTTACGTGCGGATGCTCAAACCATCGAGCTGCCCTGGCTGATTACCAGCTAGGCATTTGTCTACCGCTTTACGTGCGGATGCTCAAACCATCGAGCTGCCCTGGCAGATTACCAGCTAGTTGAGCATCCGCACGTAAAGCGGAAGGTCCGGGTTCGATACCCGGTTCTGGTATTTTTCACATAGTTGGTATAAAAAATCAGTCTTCCACTCCATAATTTTCTGAAATAAATCAATATAGTTTTACATATTATCCATCAAATATACCCATACTTGGTAACATAAATAATTTATTCCAGAGTACTGTTAGTGCCAGCCTTTTTGTTGCTTCATATTATAAGGATATTTCATTCAAAAATGAAGTTTTCTATGTCTTTGAATCCCACTCTTTCAACATGTCGCCTTTTATTTTAGGGGGCAATCTTTTAAAAAAAACTTAAATATTTCTTCTTGAGATTGAAAATTAGAGCTTTAAGTTTGCTTGATAAAATAAAAAATTTTAAATTTATTTTATTTTTATTTATTATTATTTTTATCGCTCCTTAACCACTTCACCGGCCATCCCGAGATAACTCGGGGGAAACGTAGCCTTCCACATACTACAGTGGCCGGTAAAGTGGTTAAGATAAAAGGCAACATGTACAAGAAGAGAAATTCAAAAAACATAATTTGAACAGTTTTACTTTTGAACAAGCTATCTTTAACAAACAAAAATCCCACTGGATTACATGAGAAGCCAGAAAGAATTAATTTGACTACTATGTAGCTTTAAGTATCCTGGGGCTCTATTCTCGTCTAGTCGTTACGCGGAAACCAGTTGTTGTGAAGCGAGACAACGGCGATTTGCTATTCTTGTCCAGTTGCGTCAAAATCTTGACAGCTTGTTTACAGTCGTTAAATTACTGGCAGTTAGGAGGCAGTTGTTCAGCTGAAAGATGATTGTTTATTACAATGAAAATGGGCGCGTCTGTATAATGTTTTAATTTGCTCAGTTAAAGGGACATTTCACATTTTCCACTATTGAAAACCGGTTGTCAACATCGCTATTCAACCTTTCCCCTCCCAAAACGGATTACGAATGATCCTTTGCAACGGATTGGTTTAAAATGTCACCCTCGAACTCAGAGAGTTTGTTCTTCCACTCAAGATAACAATGGGAGACCAGAATAGCATTTAGCCGGAAGATGGTTATTACGGTGGGTAGAATAGTAATTACAAACTGTCGTTAACGATTACAAGTGGTGGTTAATAAGCAACTAGACGAGAATAGAGCCCCTGCTATTAGCATGCCAAATGCAGCGATCCCAACAGTCTAATTTATTCCGGAGCACTTTTGCCCTGCCTTTATTCTACATCACTTTTTTTAAGCATAAGTCTTTCTTATTTTATCGAAGTTACACATAGACAAAAAATATTTTTAAAATAAAGTGGTGTGGAATAAAGGTGGGACTAAAAATGCTCCAGAATAAATTAAAATGTTGGCAACTATGCTAGTGATGGTATGCTTTTTAGGTATGCCTTTGACAATTTCTATCAAATTCTTTTGCTGACTGGAATTCTATTCCTATCCATTGTGATAGGAGTTGTACTATTTGGTACATTGATGACTGTAAAATGAGCAAGAGTACTTACTGGTGCTAGTGTCTGTTTCTCTGATGAAGGCGCTAGTTATTCCTGTTATTAAGGTGTATTTTGTACTACCTTTCAAGCTGAACTCTATGCTACTGTATTATTTGTGAATGTCATTTTTTGCTTTGCCAACTTACAGCTAGTAATAAAATTATACTTCACTGGAAGCCTGGGTATTGTGGTATTTCAGATAATGAGATGACTGATAATTTGGCAAGGACTTGTTTTAATACCTCTTCTGTTAGTCCTGTACCAATCATAAGAATTTCATGTAAGCTTATCAGTCTGATTTATTTAGGTAGTTAAAAAGCAGTACAAAATTAACTAACACATTATTAAAGGCCAGAGACATACGAAAGAGCTTAAGGCTGTACATCAGTCAGATAGCTCCCTTTCTTCCTTCCCATGTTATCCAATGGGATTTTCGTTGCTTCGTTTTATAAAAATATCTCATTCAAAAATGAAGTTTTTCAAATTCTGCTTTTTGAATATTACTCTTTGAACAGGTCGCCTTTTAGATTAGTGAGCAATTTTTCGAAAAAATTAATTTAAATATTTTATTTTAATAAGTAAATTATGGACTCTAAGTGTGGATCTCTAAGTAAAATATTTAAATTTATTTTTTCGAAAAAATTACTCACTAAGCTAAAAGACAACCTGTTCAAAGAGTAATATTCAAAAAACAGAATTCGAAAAAGTTCATTTTTGAATGAGATATTTTTATAAAACGACTCGACAAAAATCCTATTGGATAACATGGGAAGGGAGAAAGGGAGTTATCTGACTGATGTACAGCCTTAACCAATAAAATCCTAGTTTTGGCATAAGGAACTTCTTAAGCTCAATAAGGCAACTTCTTAAGGCTCACTGGTCTATTAACGAAATTGTGTCCTTTGAGAAGGCACCTTACACTCATGAGACTTAAAGATAATCCACCTTATAGTGGTTGACTATATAACAAAGAAACAATTGTTCGTGTGTTTTGTGGATGCAAGACCTATTAAAGCTATAGGTCTGAATACTTAGGTGACATTTAAATGAATTCAGGGAGTTTCAGGATATTCCTATTAAAGTCTGCTGAACTTTGCGTCAGCAACAAACCTTTTTCAAGGATTTTGAAAAACCATGGTAGCCTGGTTGGTAGAGCACAGGGCTTGTAATTGGAATGTTACAGGCTAAATACTCAAGCTGGTAACTGGTGAATGTTAAATCTGTTGTATTTGCAAAATCCTCCAAGCACGATATATCAGCTTTCAAGTTCCCATCAAAATTATACCTCTGGGGATACTGGATTAGTAATTATTATTCAGTCCTCATGGAGATCAAAATTATAAGCTCTTATTTACTGGTGCTGCCATTTACCACCAGTTTGTAGAGTTGAAATCAAGTTTCCACCCTTGTCGTTATGGTATTCTTCAAAAATAGAAGGCACTCTATTCTCATCTTAATTCTGATAGTTTCACTACTTGGTTCAGAAACAGTCATCAACTGCTTATAGCACAGTCTCTCTCCTGAACAGCTCAGCACAAACATCAGAACACATCTGAACTTCTTCAGGAAAGGCACTTCCCCTTCTATGATAAAGGAATGGTTAGGTAGAATTTTGAGTTAGTTCTGTGCCAGAAACCAATAGATTAATTCAAAAACTTGTTTCCTGTAATTAGAGATAGATTTCAGATTTCAGCAACACTAAACAACCATTTTTTTTTCACCAAATTTGGTAACCAAGTCATAAAATTTATCACAAAGTCAGTCATAGGCTCCGTTTACAACCTCGCTTAAAATCAACCCGCATTTTAACGATGCTTCTTTTAATCCCCCTTTCTGTTTTGTCCGTTTACAACTATCTATCTCGGAATAAGAATGGAGAGGGTGACAACCGGTTTTCAATGGGGAAAGAAAGAAGTAAGGTCCCTTTAACTGAGATGTCCCTTTAATTCACAAACCAAAACATTCGCATAAATTCTATTGATGTTAGTTATAGATGTACAGAAAAAAAAAAAAATGCAGTCGGCAGCAAAGGTATCCGAGCACTAGCAAAAATTTCTATTTTAAAAAAGTACACTTGATACAGTTTTGTTAAATAAATCCTTATCGAATCCTGTTCTTAGCCAGTCTAGGAATATGATTCGACAAGGATTTATTTAACAAAACAGTATTAAATGCACATTTTTTATGCAAGAATTTTTGCTAGTGCTCGGATACTTTTGCTGCCGACTGTTTTTAGTAAATTACCACAATCATGATTTTATCTTTGAAAAACGTTGATGTTTTTGTTTAGTGTATTAATATATATATATATATATATATATTTATTTCTCTGCAAGGAAATAAAATAAAGAAGAATTTTAGCGTTAAATAGTCCTACATTTTTCTTTTTCCATTCCGCAAAATTACATAACAGACAGAAATAATTTTCTTATTTAAAGTTGAAAAAGAAATAAAATTTATAAGAAATATTTTTATCGCAAATATAAAATGAATTGGCAAGAGGTTAGATTACTTTCTATAAATTCTGAAGTTGATAAAAACAATTATTTTTATTATTTTTTCTATTCGCAAGAAGAAAATATTACAATCGCGAAAATTTTTGACTTATGGTTTTCGATGCATTTACACGGTTTGAAATATCATGACAACAATTTGACCATTTTTAAAAGTGCATGCCTGTCTGTGTGTCGTGCATGGCTTATAAAAATTTTGTGGGCGCTGTATCTCGTTTAATAATGGGTGGAATTCCGAAAAACTTTAATTTTTTATATGAATTGGTGCTGATTATATTTACAGTAAATCGCCCACCAGGCAGTATCATAATCGCATATTACAGCCAGACCGTATCTAAAGCATTACTTTTTACAGGATAATTCCAAATATTTTGTTTTTTTCTTTAATTTTTTACCACTTCCTTTGTTGCTTTTGCGAAAACTTTTTTGCTGAAATATATATGAAATTAGCATATTCTTTACACTCCGAAAGTTTTAGGACAATTCATCAAGAATTTTTCTAGATATTTGACAAAACGTCTGAAATCGTAAGTGTCCGGCCATTTAAGGAAAAGTAGTGTATAAATTTACGAATGAAAAGCACAAACGAAAATATTTCATTATTCTATTATATTTGAAGTAATATTTTCTTTTAACTGTAATAAATAGAAAAAAAAAAGGATCTTTATTTATGCACTAGAAATACAATTATGCGACTTCTAAATCATCATCTTTAAAAGTACATTGAAAACACCAATTTATTCATCAGGGAGTTGCTCCCGTTTTTTATTCATTATACATCTTTAGATAATTATATATTTTTTTAAAGAACAATAAGTTTTAAAACAAGTAAAACCGTGCTAATAAAATCTTACTTGACAAATAATATTGTAATTTATTTATTTATATTTTCTATTGCATTCATTACTTCCCTCTTTTACTGTATTTTTTCCGAATAATAATCAAAGAATACTGTATGGCTTTGCTCTCTTAGAAATGTCGGTTATTAAGAAAAAAATAAAATATAATTTTTATGTAGCATTTAAATGGATAATCTTAAATTGAAATTAGTCAGTTAAATTATTAGAAAAAAAAAAAAAATAATAATAATAATAATAATAATAATGCATTCAAACTTCATTTGTTTTTGTTATTAAGATTTTTTGTAGAAATAAACAGTGAACTTAAATGCAGCAAAGCTTTTGTCTCTTCCTGAGACCAACGAGCATTACGCATAATTTTGCTAGACATCTTTCAAGTAAACAAACTTAAAAGCAAATAAGTGAAAGACAGCGAACAGAGATAAATTAAATCCAATACGGCGCAGCGCACAGTTACATCCGAAAGGAATTGTGGGTAAAAGACGGGTTTTAGAAGGATTAACCCCAGTCCCGACTGGGGTAGTTTCTGACCCTAGTAATCAACCCCTCTTTTGAGGAACCGGTTCAATTGGAGAGAATTTGGGGAATTCAACCCCAGTAAAAGTGAGGTTGTGAACGGGGCCATAAAGGCTGATCTCTGTGAAACTCAATGACCTTGTTTCTATTGTAACTGTAAATCTATTTATATATTTTTTGAAAGACTTCTGCTGCAGGGAATAAAAAGAATATTACAAAGATATATTAAATTTTACTTCCACAATCTTATAATAAATAGTTAATATGTCGAAATGCACTTTTAGTTATCTTGTACTAATTATGATTTATTATTCATACTCATATTCACTCATGTAATTTGTTTAAAAAATATTTCACAGTTTAGAAAACTGTGTTGTAAAATTCCTTATTATTATTTAATCATGTTTCCACACAAATTCCTCAAGTACATAACATCAGATGCTATCATGCAGCAAGAAGAAAAATATTCTATAATTCATGATGGAGTTCAAGAATTTCTATTATGCTAATTATGTAGTACAAATTTTGAGTAATGTTTATTAAATAAACATCCATTTTATTTTTGACAATTCTCTAGTTTTTAAAGGCAATTTTCTACTAAATAGAAGCATTTTAGTTTGAAACAGGTTGAAATTTTAGTTCTTTGCCTGAAAGTAGTATACACTACTTTGCCATAAATAACCAGACACTCTAAAATTTCAGACATTTTATCAAACAAATATCTAGAGAGAAATACTTGATGAATTATACTAAAACTCCAGATAAATACCCCCCCCCCCAATGTAATATAACATATTTCATGTAAAGTTTTGTCTCGAAAACAGAAAGGGGTCCAAATAACAAATTAAAGAAAATATAGAATGTTTGGCATCATCCTGTAAAAAGCAATGCTTAACCCCTTAAGGTGCCTGCCAACCTTTAAAATGCAATTTTCGGTCAAAACTCTGATTTTCTAGTTTTTTTTTTTTTTGGGGGGGGGGGGTAATATTAAAGCCTGACATTTTAGCTTTCTAAATCAGTTTAAATTTTGTTTCTATCTTGCTTAGAACTCGAGTTACAGGTATTAATATTAGTCACTCACCAGTTTTTGAAACCAGAAGTGACCAGAAATGCCCCGTAAATGTTTGTTTACATAAATGTTTTACTCAATATAAGCATCAAAATTTGTTACTGAATATAAAATGAATTTAAAAAAGAAAATAAAAAGCTTTGAAATAAATCAGGAACTTATTGAAATTATTTTTTGTTTAATAGGTAAAATCTTGTTTTTAAATTTGTTTTCTGCTTTTTCTCAAAATGAGATTTTTAGCACTTTGCTTTATCCCAAAACATCATAACTCGAAAAGTTATAATTGAAAAGTTATGAAACTCTGACAAAATACTCTAGAGGAGTTGTTTTAGGAATTGAACTACGACAATGAATCTAGCTAAATTATTTTTTGGTTTTTTGTCGATAGAAGTTATGAACTGCCATGCATATTTATGATTTTTTCAGCATGTAAAAATGTTATCTTCTCTAAAATATTAAATAACATGGTTATAATTTTGAGAGTAGTTCACTCCCTTATGGACCTTTCAATAATCTAAATAAAATTTACAGAATAAAAATATCTTTATTTAAATTTGACTTGATGTTTTGTAAAAGAGCATTTTTTCCGCAAATTTTATGCATATTTTGAGCCTAAATATCAAAATATTTTAACATTTGCATATTTTTTTCAGGTTATTCACTGTTTTTTACTATATTCTATCATATAATGCACATAAATAGGCAATTTTTCAATTATTAAAAAAATCACCTCCGACAGTAGGCAGGCACCTTAACAATCAAGTAACTTTCAAGAAAACGGTAAAAAAAGTACTTTTTTTAAATTCAAGAAAATTGTATAAAATAAATTGTATGAACAATACACGTATTCATTTTTAATTTTTGGGATTTTTTTTTTTCAGCTTGAAATCAAGAAAATTTAATTTTGCAGAAAAACTAACAATCAGGGTTATTATGACTAAATATTGGTTTTCCAGTAAGAAGAAAAAAAAAAGAAAGGATATGTGTTTTAAACATTAAAAAAGAATTTTACAAAAAACACTGTTTTCAGATTCGCTATCAGGACTTTCATAAATATCCCTTATTTCCAAATCACTCACAGATGCATTTATATTAAACTTAGAATCTGAGTTACTTTGTGATTCTTACTCCATAATGTACACAATATTAAAAAATATATTTTACTACAGAGCACAAAACCCCGTGCATTCAAAAGCCTAACTGGGCTAAGATTACAAAATAAATATTACAAAGATTTAAAATAAAAATTGGATAGTGCTGACAGTTTAAAATAGTCTGTTACTTCCATCTAGAGTGTAAAATAAGAAATGATTTGTTTTTAAATTTTTTAGTGCGTTAGTTTTGAATACCCCAGTCTAGAAATATCACGGACACTAGAAATAGAGAGTGAAACCTCACCTTTTTCTTTTCACGGGAACAAAAAGGAAGGGATTATAGTGAGCTGTAGTTATAGGAAGTGAATATGAAGCTCCTTTTAATTATACATATTCATTTGTATCTGATAGCACATGTATTCAAGAAAATATAAGGATTTCTTTAAAAAATGTAAAAAACTTTTTTTTTTAATGACATGCAGGGTATACCAGGGTTGCCAACTTTTCAAAAACAGTTTGAGGAGTATTCAGAGAAATTTTGAGGAGCATTTTGGCTACTTTGAGGAGCAATTTTGAAAATACATAAAAAAGAAAAGAAATAAACTACTCACAAAAATAAATTAACAATAATCATATGAAATTTAGAAATATTTATTGATAATCAAATATATTTAGCAAAACAGTGAAGAGAGATAAGAATGGTAAATGATTAAGTCTGAATATAAGCTTAAAACCCAAAAGTAATTTGTTTTTTGCATAATGGCATATTTTCCATACATAAATAAAGGCAATATATGAAAAGTAGATTATTCAGTTACATTAAAAAAAAAAAGAAAGAAAGAGAAGCACAAAAGGAAAAAAAAATTAATTTCCAACAATTTTCATGAATGTCAAAATAATTATACTATCACATAAAAATCTAAAAACGAAATCATATAAATGTGTAAATGATCTCATCTCTAAGTCAACTCCCTCTAATCTGCATAGCTTGGGACCATATGTTTTGTAAACTTTAGAATTTTGCAGATTATTAATCATAATTTGTTTACTTTTTTTTTTCCCCAGATACAAATGAAGATATAATAATAAATCATTAATGCTTTAAGTGAATGATAAAATAAAAGCATAATTATTTCAAATAAATCTTAAATAAAGCGTTGTCAATCGGCCTTAAAGCTCAGTAGCTTTGAATCCATTATTTTTATCGATAAATAATTAAAATAAACAATTTTTTTTTTCTTTCTTTTCCCCTTTCAGCTTGTAGTTTTAATTAAACACACTCTTAGCTAATGTAAACAAATACTTGTTCCTGTTCTGAGTCAGCAATATTTCATCACTAGAATGTTTTCTTTCTTTCATTCTTTTTTTTTTTTTTTTTTTGTTTACTATTATTTATGAGTATTGTAGGATGAAGCGTGTGGTTCTTCAGCTAAATTGTAAAAGTTAGTTTTATTATTTTTATTTTCGAGATACGTTGAAGCGCTTTCATAGACAAAAAATAAAATTCAAAGAATAATGTTTTATGCGGCAACTGTTGGAAATGCAAAATCAAAAGTTGATAAAGATTGGATAACGATTTCTGCCAAATGTGTGCAAGGAAAAAAAAAAAAAAAGAAAGAAAGAAAAAAGAAAAATTGTTTTTTTTTTCCAGTGTCTGCCACTATTCAATTTTATGTATTTAATAAAATATATTTAATTAGGTGGTCAAGACTGAATTTGCGGAGCATAAACATTACTTCGCGGAATTGCGGAGTTTTTAAATTTTTCCGGAGAAACTCCGCAAAAATCGGAGCAGTTGGCAACCAAGGTATACTCATCTGCAATGCCACTTTTAGGAAAACTGGACATACTATTTTAGACACAAAATGCTGCAAATACAGTAGAACCTCAATCCATTGTTTTCCACAGGGTGTGTAAAAAAAAAAAAAAAAAAAAAAAAAACGATGAAAGTGGGAAAACGATGAATGCGGGTTAAAGTCAAAACACGAAGAAACAATGTTTGTGAATTAATATATACAATGTATACAGTATACTACTAATAAAACTAATCCGTTACTTTCCAAACTGCCAAAGAAATAAATCAATGTAGTAGAACATTAAGTAAAATTTATTTTTAAAAATCAGTAATTTTATGTTGGGTTCGTTTTTGTTCCTTTTATAAATTAAACAGGAATTTTTCAGATTTGTAAAGCGTTTCTGGTCATGTGTTTATATAACAGTTCATGCATTTTTAAACAACATAATTGCGTCATCAGTGTGAAAATTATTCTCTGTTTCTTTGCCATTATTTTCATTTTTAGAAATCACACATTTCTTCTAAGCTTTAGGCTACCACATGTCACAACGTCTTGATTAATGCAAATATTATCACTAAATTTTGTACCAGATGCATCGTCTGGTAGAAGCAATCACTCTTCATCCACATCATCATCATTTTCTTGCCCTTCTCTTTAATATTCATCATTTCTTCGCACGTAACCGAACTTCACAAAACAATTTTCTGGATTGCTGAAGAGGTTACTTCCTGCCATGGTGAAATTACAAAATGCATAGATGGTCCGAAGACATGACATCACAATTTTGATTCTCCATGGAAATAGGGTAAAGAGTTATTTTAGGAAGCAAATGCATATTGCTTATTAGGCATGCTTATTTGCTTGCTTATTAGGAAGCATGCTCAATATTGTTTACCCACGTTTCTTGCGATGCTGTGCATGTGTTAAGAGGACTCTTTACTTATCGTCATTGGAAGCCAAAGTCAACGTTATTCTATGAAGAATTTTGACCCATTATAACTCATTAACTAATACATATTTTTAAGTTCCGTTTTCACATTCAGAAAATTTCCAACTGTTAAACAGGTCATCGCTTTCTAGAAAATGATTTTTTGAATTTTTAATATTTTATTTTGAAATTGTAAAATGTGAATTTTCACAATGTGAAATTTTGCATTTTTAAGCTTAAAAATGAAATATTAAAAATTTAGAAAAGCAATTTTTAGAAAGCAATAGAAAGTTTAACAGTTGGAAATTTTCTGAATGCAAAAACAGAATTAAAAAATACGTATTAGTTAATGAGTTAGAAAAGGGCGAAATTCCTCATAGATTAGCACTGGCTTCGGCTTTCGGATACGGTAAGTAGAGAGTCCCCTTAACTCAACGAGACGAGTGTTAAGATAGGCTGATAATTTTTATGGTTGAGATAAAGTAAGCAATAAGGGAATGTAGAATGACCAAATGTTTATAAAATCCTTCCCTGTTGGTCAGTTTGACACCCCTTGAAGCCTTTAGAATTGTCCTTCATGATAAAAGCGGCAACATATATATATCGTGTTTGTGATTTTACCTTGTAATTTTATACGTTTTTAACCTTAATAAATAACATTTATAGTTTAAGCACACAATTATGAACATACCTTTGAAATTTCATCTGTAATTTAAGAAAACAGTTGCAATTAAATTCAATAAAAAATCATTTTGATATATTCAACTTTTTTTTTTTTTTATGTATAAGCTATGTCTCTAAAAACACATTGCAACTTTTTGATTTACAATTTTTCTTTCTTTGTTTATAAACAGATTTTATTTAATTAAATCTGGTCTTCATTTAAATTGGAACTTATATTCACAGCCAGATCTGGTAAAGTAACAGTTTCCCAGAGTTTCTTGTGTCAGGTGCCCAGTTTTTGCTATAGGTCTCAGGTATCTTAGAGAGCTGGAGCCTGAGAGTACTTACAAGATATTGCCTTGAATATTAAGGTGCAATCTCTATGCAATGAATTACTCATATAGCAACTTACTTTTTTTGGGAACTGTATTGGCAAGATTGAATGAACCCAAGAGTTTAAATCACTGGATATAGTAATTCCATTATTCTCTAAAATGGCTGATTGAAATAAGTATGGTATAATATAATAAGTAATGTTAACTAAGTCAGTATAATTTTTTAAGAGACATTAAAAGATAGCATATGTATTTAACACATCCATGATAGTGCGTATCATCAGTGGTGCACAAACTACATAAAAATGCATATATTCAAAAAATGCCATGAAGTGTTTAAATACAGTATTTTTTATCATCAACTCGGTAAAATATTTTTCTTATTAAAAAAAAAAAAAAAATGCAGCATACAGATATTTATTCAAAATACTGCAATAAAGAATTTCACTGCAAACGTAATTTCTATCTTGATTTTGATATCTAGTATACTTGATTAGTAAATCTTTTTTTTTTTAAATAGATATTTCATTGTATTATAAAGTATAAATAAAAACTGCAGATGAGATAGACGAGCTAAGTGGGATGGGACCTACTGCTTAAAAATGGATTTTGGATTACTAGGAATACATATGCATATACCATGATTCAAACTCAACCTCTATGCATATGAGGCACCCTTTTTTAAATAACAATTTAAAAAGAAGAATGAAAATTCATGTGGTACGCATTGATTATTAACACTTTCCAATTGTACATAATTGTTGTATTGTATAACTTTTAATGTTCTTTACCTATGTTATCACACAATGGGCAGACTGTACTTCTGAAAGGCATACAGATAGACTAATTGAATTCATAATCATTCTTAAACATTGTTAGTAAGTGTTAAAAATGCTTAACATAAAAAAAATATATATATACAGCACTTCGATTTTAATTGCATTTCTTAATGTATCTGAATATTTTAGTAAAGCCCTGTAAATCTGAAGGTTAACAATATCATATTCTACATGAGACATATTTTAGCACATTAACAATAAATGTTGATTCCTTTGTGATTTTTACGGTAGAAAGTTCTTTAAATGTAATTTATAAAAATGTGTGTCTTAAAATGCAATGCATTGGCATTTTTTGGGTGTACCTGTACCAGGGATGAGATTAGCAAAAAAACAAAAACGCTTAAACTGTATGCAAAGGCAAGACATTGAAATTAAATACTAGAATTTTGATGACAAAATCTATTATATTACAGTAATAAATACGTTTTTTAATCTTAAATCTATATAAAAACTAGTATGTTGTGGCCATCACAAGACTTTCTTCTATATTTTCCTATACAAATTCACACAGTAACAATATTAAAAAAAAAAAAAAAAAGTTACCATTTTTTTCGTTAAAAGTAAAAAAAAAAAAATCGATAACTTTGTTTTAAATTATCACATATTTATCGTTCAACCATTCATTTTAAAGGTATTGATGAGACCTTTCAAAAGATACCCATCTTGAAAATTTAACCCCCCCCCCTCCCCCGAGGGGTACTTCCCCCTAGGGGGGGAAGCGGATGCCCCAAATTTTTTTCCTAATTAACTACTACTATTATCAATAATTCATATTAATTTCACAATCACAGGTTAAATAACTCTCATTATCAGGGAATTTAGCACAACTCTCTCAAAAATTAAGGGACTTTAGGGACCTATTTATTTTATGTGTTCTGGGATATATAGCTGATTTTTTTTTTTTTTTAATGATCCCCTATCATGTGTAACCCGTGTAATACATGAAATCAAATAATTTAAAAATATATACATTTATACGGGTAAAATATATATTATCGGGTAAAATATATATTTTACCCGAACCCAATCCGACCCATAGTCAGGTTGACTAATTTTTTTTCTCTTGCGATTCGCGTTGACTGATTTCTTTTTCGTGTGGGTCGGGTTCTTTTTACTGTAGGTCGGGTTTAGTTTAACAAATCAGGTCAACTTGAGAACATCTTTCAAAAAATTTTTATGTTATTGAAGCAGAAATTTGTTTGCCCTTTATACCCATGATGAATATGCGCTTACCCAAATTATTATAGTAAAATAAACATCCATATCCGACTAGATAAACAGCAGGGGAAAAAAAAAAAAAAAAAACTATTATCATTATTATTCAGAATATAAGCTGTTGAAAACAAGCTACATCTCCCACAGTAACCAGATTGTGATTCATCTATTTTGATTACTCACATCCTTTTGAAATAAAGTGTAAACGTGAACTTAGACTCATAATTAATATTTTTTCTCTTGCAGATGTTTTTAAGAAGTTATAGGAATGTAGATTTAAATGAGTTTAGCAAACGTTTCATTGGCGTCTGTAACATTGTATTATTTTAATATTATTGTGCATGTGATAAGCATTAAATAATAAAAAAACTAATATTAAGCTTGAAACCCATTTATGTACACTTGAAGTACACAATACACATTAATAGTTAAAAATTATTATTAATCCATTTTTAAGATTTTTAAATTTTTAATTTAGTGTATTAGTAATTATATTTTTAATTCTTTTAAAAATGATTTATCAACACAGTGTGACAATGAGAATTTACTTTATTTTATAAATTAAAAATGTTTTGCATGATTTTTAGATAAATTATTAATTTTCATTTAGATTCAGGTTTCAAGTGAAAAGAAGTCAGGTTCGGTTCGTCAAAATTCTTTAGTGCGGGTTCAGGTCGATTAAATTTTTTTTTTTTTGTTGGGTTCTGGTCAGGTTTCGTGTTGATTAAAATTCACTTGTCGGGTTCAGGTCGGTTAACTCTAACACAAACCAGTAGAGGTATGCACTCCATTTTCAATAGGCAACATCCGATAATGAACTTGAATAACATATACCAATTTCAAGAAATTCCATGAATATTTATGAATGAATGTGAAATATTTATTAATTAAAATTGAATCGCACTTTAGAATGTAAAAATTGGGAGGAAAGAGTCAAAAATCCATACAATGGGCAAAAAATAAATAAATAAAAAAATAAAGAGTAAAAAATCCACTGAAAATTGCATGGGATGTAAATGAAAAAAGAAAAAAAAAAAAAAAAAACTCACAATCACAAGTGTGTTTAAAAAAAAAAAAAAAAAAAAAAAAAGGCTATCACAGGAAGGAATGTAATGTTAAAATAGTTAAATTTGATGTCAGTTAAAAGAGAGTTATGTTGATTAACCCTTTGCAGCTCCTATTTAATTTTATTCCTCTGATCAATGTTGCCAAATTTGAGGACTTTTTATTCAATATTCATCACTAAATTTTTAAGTGTGACAGTTGCCTAATCTCTACGAAAGTTATTTCTCCATTATGTATATCAAATATCACTCCTCAGAATTATTGGTGATAGTTGAATAAAAGAAACCCTAAATTTGGCAACACTGCTGAAAGGTTTCCTTTGACTTATGTTAGATGAAAATACATCACAGCTATAGTTTCCAAGGCAAAGAAACCCCTTTCATCAGATGAAACAGACTATGCTTACACTAAAAACAACAATCCCTAAGCCCCTGCCTTGATGCGTGTATACTCTGCTTCATCTGAAGAAGAAATCTTTTGACTTGCATTTATTGCTGTTTGATGTATACATACATGAATACCTTAAAAGTCTGATGATTGTTCACTGCACCTGAAACTAATCACTAATATAAAGTTTTATAAAGATAAATTGCTTATGTATATAGTCTGAGCTTTGAATGTGAATAGTGATTGATAACCATATAAGATGATAATTTTTATACAACATCTTAAATGATTGATGATTAATAATCACTAAAAATTTCTTCATAAAAATATAAGAACAGCAAAATATTTTTATTGTCTTCAAAGTAAGGAGAAAAAACTAGATTTGAATGCTAAATATGTAATAAATATCAGATGAATATCATATAAAATTTTTGATTAAAATATTATATTTAGTGTGTCTCACACAGGAAATTTTAATAGTCATGATATCTACCAATATAATGTTTTATAAATAAATACAAAATATTACTATAAATATGTTCTAGAAAATGTTAAAAAGAAGATAAAAATTAAATTACAAGTTAAGATTAAGATTCAATTAAAATTAAATAGACAAAAAATAGATAAATAAATAAAATAAAAAACTTAAAGCTTTGATTCCATGTCATTAAAAAAGGAATATATAAGAGCAACAAAATTATGACAACAAATTTTATATCAGCATCATAACTTTTTTTTAAATCAACTTTTCTTAATTAAATTTTTTTAATGGTTAATTAATTGCAGGTTGGCTTTTTTTTTTTTACATGACAAACAAATAGCATTTTTATAGGTGCATCTTCTTGTGCAACATTAAGGGGATACTTCACCTAATTTGACTGGCAGTCTAACCTCATATTAGTCTATAGAGAAATTTGTTTTATAAATTACTCATTACTGGATGTATTTTTTTAATTTATATTTTTATATTTAGAAAAACCACAACCATTAAAATGTTCCTTGTTTTATTAAAAAGGATTATTTAAATTTTTATTATTTCATTTTTAAGCTGTTAAAGGCAAAAAATGCTCTTAGTTAATTTTTTGCACTTTACAGCTTTAAGGTCAGGCCCTTTTCCCATTCCCATGTTATCCAATGGGAATTTCGTTGCTTCGTTTTATAAAGCTATCTCATTCAAAAATGAAGTTTTTCGAATTCTGTTTTTTGAATATTACTCTTTGAACAGGTCGCCTTTTAGCTTAGTGAGCAATTTTTTGAAAAAATTAATTTAAATATTTTATTTCAATAAGTAAATTATGGACTCTAAGTGTGGATCTCTAAGTAAAATATTTAAATTTATTTTTTCAAAAAATTGCTCACTAAGCTAAAAGACGACCTGTTCAAAGAGTAATATTAAAAAAAACAGAATTTGAAAAAGTTCTTTTTTGAATGAGATATTTTTATAAAACGATGCGACAAAAATCCCATTGGATAACATGGGAAGGGAGAAAGGGAGCTATCGGACTGTTGTACAGCCTTAAAACAAAATATTAAAAAAAAAAAAAAAAAAAAAAAAAAAGAAACATTTTTAATGGTTGTGAGTTTTCTAAATTTGGAAACTGAGTTTAAAAATATATATTAGACACAGTTGTCAAGTCTCCTGTTTTTCAAGGAAGACTTCATATTGGGAAGTTTTTATAAATGTTTTCAATTTATGTAATTGTCAGAAATACAGTAACAGATTCTTTTTTTAGAGGTGACAAATCTGATTAAAATTTTAAAGTCTAGCAGTTATGTATTAGGTAATGAATGAGTAATTTATAAAATAAATTTCTCTCTAGAATAACATGGGGTTAGACTTCTGGTCAAATTGGGTGAAGTATGCAGTTAATGTGAAAATGTTTATTAGCATTGTGTTCAGAAAATTGCTATTTTTAAAGTAATAAAAGAGTTTAAGTAGCTTGGCCCTGGAGACAACAAACCAAAAAGAGAAAGAATGAAAATTATCAACACTTCTAAAATATATATAGTTAGTTATTAATAAGCAACTCAATCAAAATTGAATGGTTTCATAATAGGAAAGGTGGACATAAAATCATCATCAACAAACAATTAATATGACTGTCAAAACAAGGGGCAAAATTAAAATTCAATAAACTGCAAAATGTTCAGTGCATGACAAATCAAAACAACTACATGGGGTTACTATTGTGCTGCCAGTTTCTTCTTGAGTGTGCATTACTCACCATAAAAATCACCACATAACCATAAAATGATAAGAAATTATTAGAAGAAAATTTTGACACATTACTATCATCAAATATCACTAAAAGCCACAGTATGCGATAGGATGAGGTAAAATTTTCATCAATGAATTCCACTGAAGCAGGTAACTAAAATAAACAAGGATGTGCACTAATGAATACTAATGTACAGTACCACATATCTCTATATATTAAAAAAAAAGTTTCTGTCGCTGGTGTCAATTTTTTTTTTTGCAACAGTAACTTCTCGCAGAGGACAGGGTTCTCTGTATCATAAGATATATCAGAGTATTACGACTACTTCAAGGAAGGCATTTCAGTTACTTAGAAATTTCTATCAATTTAATTAACGAAGCTATTAACTAAAAATGTCGGGTTTATAAAGGTACTTTATTTGCCACCATAGAAAAAGTTTCTTTTATGACGTTATTTTTCTGTCATGACATCATTTTCCACGGGAAAATTAAAATGTGATACATGTGTAAAAAAAAAAAATAAAATCAATGTCAATGTTACTGTTAAGAAAAATATTTCTATTACTAAAAAAATTATTTTTTTTTTTTTCATTTGCAAATAATGATTCTGAAATGTGGGGAAATCTGGTTTATATAATCCATAGATATATATCTATGATATAATCATATTTTCTCTTCAATAGACAATATTATGACTTTTGACTTTCAAGATCTTTTCAATAATGTTGAGTTATCAGATCTTAGTAATATCATTTACAGTCTTTTTCAAGAATATAAAGCTCAAATTAATCTTCCTTACAATTTTAAAGCAGAAAAATTTAAAACACTTCTTAACTTTGTTAACCATAATAATTATATCTTCCACAACAACGATATCTATTTGCAACAATTAGGCATCCCACAAGGAGGTTGTAGCTCCAGTATTTTGGCAGATCTCTATCTTTATTATTATGAAAAGCAAATTTGCAATGATGATGTTCGATTTTATCGTTACATATGATATTATTGTATTTTATCTCAACAAGAACTCACAAAATGGCTTTTCCTTCAATTATCCACCTAATTTAAAGCTAACTCAAAATACACTGACGAATCAATCAATTAACTTTTTAGATCTCAAAATAATCATTGATGGTAATAAACTTTACACAGATATCTATGACAAAAGGCAAGATTTTTGTTTTAATGTAAACTTATTTACACATTTTAATTCATGTCTGCATCTTTCGGTATTTAGAAACATCATCATTAACCATTTATTTCGAATTAATAATTTATGCTCTGCAAAGTTTAAAAACAAGAATATTAATAAACTGATCACAGCCACTGCTAAAATGGGTTTTCCTAAAAACTTTGTATTTTCTATTTTATATCCTTAACCATGTCTCTGTCAGTACAAAAAAAAAAAAAAGCTGTGTACACTCTTGTGTATATCAACAAAAAAATTATAAAATAATAAAAGACAATAAAAAAGGTGGCGGTTGGGTGGGCAGATGTTTGATTACGGAGGTGGGGTGGTGTTGTAAGGCTGGATGGTTGGGTGGGTTTGTAAAATTAAATAAAAAAAAAAAAAAAAAAAAAGATGGCTTGTTGCATTTGCTTTGTATTACTATGCAAACTTTCATTTTCCAATAAAATTTCAGATTTTTCTTTTTTGAGTTGTCAACTATATTTAATGTTCTAATTATACTGTTAAACACAATGTGATCAATCGGTGAATTTCATTGTGGCTTCGTGGTTTCATTGTTGTTCATCTGCTTTGAAATTTTGCATTTTTAAATCCATATGGTTCCTGTTCTGGTTGTGGCAGGCTGGGGGAGTGTTGCCGGCGTAAAACTAGTGTAACCCCACAGGCAAGTCACAAGTCTTGCCGCCTGCCTCCTTCTTCCTATCTTGTGTTTCTTGGGTTGTTTTTTCATTAATTTTGATAAGTTTATGGTTTTAAGTTAAGATTTGTTGTTTTACTTTATTGATTCGTTTGTTTTGCAGGCTGTTAATTAATAGATCTGGTTTCTTTACATTAGTGTATTTCATCCACTGATGATTTTTTTTTTTTTTTATCTTATTGGTCATTGGTGTTTCAGTGATCTTGTATCTGTTGCTTGGCTTCTACTATGCTTAATAGATCATCTTTATTATATATATATATATATATATGCATACTGATGATCCTTGTTATTTTTTCATGCAAAGCACAGAAAGTTAATTTTAAATATTTGTTTTGTTAATATTAAAAATAGGCATAATTTATTTATGTATATTACAAAACAGACATATTTTGAAAAACGCGTTTTCGCTTTGTTTACATTTGGAATCCATGGCAACCACTTCCGAAAATTGCATTTCACTGTAATCATCAAACAGAGTTGTGGACCAACTTGCAAGCTGTTCCAAATAGAGTCAAGATCAAACTCATTTATAAATCTTGTAATTTCTAACTGGTAATATTTAACATTACAGAATCGGACATTTCTTTCTAGGACATATTTCATTTTTTTAATTATGGCAAGAAAAAAATTCATCACCTTAAGAGTATAGGCATTAGAAAATAGTATAGGTATATGAGGTAAAAGTATAGGCTTTAGATTATAAGTACTAGATTTTTTTTCTTTTTTCCTCTCCTTTTTTTTTTTTTTTTTTTTTTAATTTTTATTTTTAACAAGCAATTACACCAAAACATTCATTGCCAGATTATAACAAAATTTTTAAAAATGCCAAGGGTGTCATATACTAAAGTTGAAACATAAAATAGTCTATATTATGATTTTTTTATTCTTAAAAAAAAATTAAATAAATAAATAAATAATGTGGTATTAAATATTATGTATTTCAATTCGACATTAAATATGAGATTTTCTGTAACATTTTTCTGCTTTTATCTTGTGATAAACACTATTCCTATTCAGTTTAAAGCCTCGCAGGGGTTAATAAGTGAAGCAAACAGAGGGTTGGTGAGGGAAGCGAGCAGGAGGCAAGTATATAGAAATATATACCATCACACTTTGTATAGTAAAAAAAGGGTGGAAGTTAAGGTAAAGTCAAAAAAGGCAGTAAAAAGCATGGGGTGGGGAGGCATTTTCAATCGCGGAGTTGAAAATGTCTCTCCAGCTCTGTCATTGAAAATTTCCAGAAACATCTGAAGCTACACTTTCAGATTATTTTAATATATCATTGCTAATGGTCCTTAATTATATTTTGTTGTCATTTTCTAAAATGTTTTTGTTTTGTTTAAAAAAAAAAAAAAAAAAAAGAGTTGCCATAAATTTGTTGCCATTCTGTATATAAAGTAAGTCAATTACATTTTATATAAAATTATTAGAGTTATTTTTTTTCCTCATTTTGATTAAAAATAAATAAATATCAGTCAATAGGTATATTTTTCATTTTACATGAAATTTAGTCAATTTAAAATAGTTTGTTTTGAATTTAATTATTTTAATAAGAGATATTCTAAAACAGCTAAAAACAATCTTTTATAAATTTGTACAAAGTGATATCTGCAGAAGAAGAAAACAAAATAACATACTCTTTTTAAAAATACAAAATGATAACATTGCAAACAACATATGCATACAAATTAAAATAAATCACCCATACAAATACCTTATTTGTAAAAAGAAAAAAATAAAAACAAATCAACAATTTTATTACTGACAGTTCCTCGATAAGTTTAACATAATAAATTAAGTGTTCAAATTTCATGTCAAAAGTTCTCTACATGTTTATTCCAATCTTATCTTCTTTCTTGCATTTTCCATATCATTTTCATCAATTAAATCTACAGAAGGTGATATGCTTTGAAGCATGTTGTTTTCGGATGCTGATCCAAATAAAACTAATAATAAGGCTACACCATAAGAAGTTGCTCGATCGCCCTATAAATATAAAATTTATTATTTCATTAAACTTTCCGATTATTATTAAAGACACAGTTCAAAACTATATGTAATGGAGGGGGGGAGGAATACGCCAAACTATTTAACTGCTCAAGTGTAGCATTTCAAGGGCTGATCTAGGTTTCAATTTTTGGAGCTCTTTTTGCAGGAAAAAAAATCATGTAAAGCTTTTTTATTGTTTCATTGAATCAAGTACAGGCAGTTATTCGAAATAATATCTCAAAACATGGAAAAATTTGTATAAAAGAATTATTTTTATAAAAGGAAAATTTCTGAAAGGAATTTCATGAATTTTAATTTTGTAAAGGGTTTTTTATAAATTTAAATTTTATGAAGGAGCCTATTTTTATCGATTTATGATGTGGCGTTTTGTGAAAGGGGCAGCTAAAGAACCCTAGTTTTTGTCAAAATCAACTCTTGCATTCAAAGAAGCAGAAGTACAGATGTCCAATCCAGCAATCTAGGATCAGGGGAGGGGATTTTACAGAAAAATATACAAATGATATTGATTTGAACAATGAATTACAAAAAACTGTTAAAATTGTTCACCCATTTTGTGGAAATTTTCATATGGATTTGGGGAAATGTTAGAAGTAAAAATGTTTTCTGCACCCTTGCAAAGAAGTACTATTCAGTCAAGAATTTGTCTTTTAAAATTCTTCACATATAAAATAAGCTTAGGGAGGATGGGGAATCGCTTACAATATTATTACAGAAACCAAATTTGAAAATTTCATGCAACTCTAATATTACGTTTCAGCTTCAAATATTGAATTTTAACTATTAAGGGGGGACACTTTACCTAAAGTGAATGGCAGCCTTGCCCCACGTTATTCTATGGAGAAATTTGTTTGAAAAATTACTCTTTAACTAATCTATTTTTTAAATTCCATTTTCCCATTTAGAAAATCCACAGCCATTAGATTGATTACCATTTTTTAAAAGTTAATTTTTTTAATCTTTAATATTTCATTTTAAAGCTCTAAAGTGTGAAAAATTGACTAAGTGCATATTTTCTACTTTATAGCTTCAAAATGAAACATTAAAAGAATAAAAAATTAATTTTCGAAAAATAGAAATCAGTCTAATTGGTTGAGAATTTTCTAAAAATGAAAACGGAATTAAAAAAGAAAAAAATACATTAATTAATGAGTAATTTGAAAACAAATTTTGCCATGGAATAACATGGGATAAAGCTACCATCAACATTAGGTGAAGTGTCCCCTTAAAGAATAAATGATTTTCAAAAAATGAATTGGAGAAAACGCAGTGAAAAACAAAACTAATAATTTATGCTATTTTGGTCATTTGCCTATTCACAGATTAAAACAATTGTATTATAATAAAAACGTTTTATATGACATTCCTTTTATTTTATTAAAAATAAATAAATACAGTGAACTCTCATTAAAATGAACAATCAACGGCCAGCAGTTTTTGTCCATATTAATGAGAGTCCATTATAACAGGAGTTCATAAGTTCTATATGAACTCTAAAATTACTATTATGTACACACACACAGTATAACACGAATGAAAATTTGCTTTCTCAAACACTTTTATTCACTGAAATTATAAACGCAGGAAAAACGATACTTACTTACAAAACTTCTTTTCTTCATATAGTACAACTTAATGTAGTACAAAAAAAGAAAAAAGGGTGATAGTACAAAATAGTTTGTTAGTCTATTTTAAAAAAAGAAGCTATCTTGGTTTGTTTTTTTAGGGTAAACAATTTTCTTTCAGTGTCATTTTCAATTTTAGCCAATTGTTCAAAAACATTATCTGGAACATTTTCAGTCGATTGATAAAATGTCTTAATTGTCTCCAGCATATGACGGACTTCTAGTACATTTGGTGGAGAGATTTCCTCCTCATTTTCCCTATCGCTCAATGTTTCCGCATTTTCCATTATTCATCAATTAGTTTCTGGTCGGTCAATTTCTCAACAATTCCAATATCGTCATCAAAACTTACAAAACCATTGTTGACCTCAACTGACAACTGTCACTGTCAATCAATACTGTCTACCTCCCATGGTGTAATAGCGCAGAGTGAAAGAGATCAACCCTTTTATTATTGCACCTTCTCATGTTAAAAAAAAAAAAAAAAAAAAAACTTGAATTTGAAAAGATTTTGGGAACTGACTCTTTTTCAAAGAAAGTAAGCTTTGACAGAAAAAAAAAAAAAAAAATGTTCATATTAACAAATAAATTGTACGTATAAAGCAATGTTTATTACATGCAATTCCTATAGGCCTTAGCCGGGGTTTCTGTTTTTGAACGTAATAATGAGAAATCAATCTTAAACGGGGACATTTTAACGAGAGTTCACTGTACTTAAAAAGCATGATGATTACATAGTTCATTAAGTATTCCCTCATCTAACGGTTATCAAGACTTAAAAAACCCTCAAAATATTACAAATTGATTTTTCATTTTAAAAATATAAAATATTGTAATTATACAGCATGTAAAAATAAAATACATTATATTGAAATTATTAAGAAATTTTGCTCCCAAAAGTTAATTGCTGAATATTAACATATGTTCTATTCTGAATTTGAAAATGCAAAATATTGTTGTCAGTAAGCAGTTTTTACTTGACCTATGGATGGCCATATATGTGATATCCCATTCACAAATTTCTAGTTTTCCCAGAATTGCACATAAGTTTTAAATACAAAATACACTTTGACATTTATCAAATCTATTGCTTTTAGGCACATCTAAATAAAAAGAATCGTTGATTACATGTTAGAAAATGTTTAGTAAAATGGTTTTTCAACCTTAGCATGCAAACAGTTTTACGATCTTTCTTGACCATCAGAGCATAAAAACCACACTGAAATCATTTATTGCTAATTAATTTATTGCTTACTCTCTCTCTCTCTACACACAACAGACACATATATATTCATATTAAATAGTTTTTTACTATAAATTATGACAGATATCATGATTTAATGAGAAATTTCAAAACACTGTGAAATTACAGAAAATACAAAATGATTATTGTTCCATTCAAGTTAAGAAAGCCCAGAGCAAAAATCTGGGGAAAAAAAAAACTGTGGGATGCACAGATATGTATAAGAAGGGAAGAATTATCTTTCAACTATACAAATTTTCTCTTCAACACAAGATGTGTTGTCAATCAAGAAGGGGTTAAAGTGTATAAATATGTAAAGAAGAAAATTACTTACACAATTTGCAGTATGAGCCATATCAATGTGAATCCAGTTTCCTTCAAAATCAAAGCCAATTTGAGCACCTATAAATAGTCCAGCACATGATACTTGGGCATTCGCTCGATCCTTAAAAAAATAAATAAATAAATAAAAAATAAAATAAAAATATTGCAATTGAATTCTAATGGTTATAGAGTATTCATTTAATAATAATAAAGCTGTTAAAATTAATGCTGTAAAACCATACAATAGTTTAAACAATTAGTTTTATTGCATGTGCAAAAAATTTTTGATTGTAAAAAATAACAATAAGCAAATAAATCAATATTACACTTAATAAAAGTACTAATAAGATTCAAAACTGATAATTGTTTTTAGCAAAGCTCATAATTCATAATTTTTTTCATCAAGAAAAGTTTTGTAAACAATTTAAAAGTATAATATGTAGATGACGCGTTTTTGTCATCCTCGATAATTCTTCCTCTTCTGAGAAATATTACTTGAAAATTTAAATCAAATTGATATAAATATAAAATTTTCCTTTGAAACAGAAATTTATAGCACCTTAAATTTATTTCATGATATCATAACAAAAACCCTTGACTATGAACGTGAAGCTACTGTTTATAGAAAACCAAATATTAATAATGAAATTCTTAATGCATCCTACTAGTACATAATAGCTATAAATTCAATATGACATAAAAAACACAGTTAATATCTGTTTAAATGAAACACTATTATAAGAACTTAAGAAAATTATCAAAATTAGTCAAAAAGCAGGACATAAAAGAGTCTTATATAAATACATTTAAACAGAATTAAAAAATTAAATTACACAGGCAATGCACAAAAACATAAACCTACTCTTTCGATTCTGGATAATAAGGGGCTATTAACAAACTTAAAACAAAAGCAGCAAAATTAAGAATTAACATTCCAATTAAAACTGATAAAAACATTTTCCAAAGAATTAAGAAGTGATAAAGGCTAAATAAATAAATAAATCTGAAATGGCAGAAATTTATAAAATTGATTTTATGAAGGAAAGAGGTGAATATGGCTGGACATGACAAATAAATCATTGCCAATTATTGGCACGACAAATAAAAAAAATAAAAACCAAAAATGAACACTTTAATGATATATAAAATAACCAAATAACTACAGCACTTACAAAAGTCTATCAAATTCAAAATGAAAATATTATAACAATTATTTTAGGACACAAAATATGAAACAACTGAGATTTTAACATACATTAGCATTTGCAATGGCTCGAAGCCAATCGTAATCGACAAACAGTGGCACTCTATGTGTCAGAAGAGAGATGAAGAGGGAAGCCAGAAAAAACCTAGAATGACTAAGCCGTACCTGACTAAAGCCTTGATGACTACGCCGTACTTGAAAGTGTTTGGCAAGATTTTAAATGTTTTTTTTTTTTTTAATGATTTTAACTTTTTTTGTTAGAAAATCAACCTTATAGCCTTACTTATTAGAAACTTTGTTTCAAATTATCACGGATATATGGTTCAAGCATTCATTTTGAAAGCAATGACTATTTCTTTTGAAAAATATTCATGTTGAAAATTTATGCATCCTGGTGAACTATTACAATGTCCATTTAGTTTCAATTTTACAAAAATTGGTTAAAAATAGGGGTGGGAATCGATTAAGAGTTTTAACTGGGTTAATCGTAGTTCATTAATCGATTAATCGGACGATTAATTGGATTTTTTATCGGTTTTAATTTTTTATATATGTAATTTTATTTCAATGATGAATAAAACTCTCATATTGTGTACAGTCAGTAACAAAAGTATCAGAGCACTAGTAAATTTCCTGTATAAAAAAAGTAGAGTTAATACTGTTTTGTTAAATAAATCCTTGTTGAATCATGTTCTTAGACTGACTAAGAACATGATTCGGCAAGGATTTATTTAACAAAAAAGTATTAACTCTACTTTTTTTATATAGGAATTTTTGCTAGTGTTCGGATACCTTTGTAACCGACTGCATATATATATATATTATTCATAAGTTTGACTGAATTTTTTTCAAAAATTATTGTCTAATGAATTATATCTGTTTCATAACTGAAATTTAAATCAATTTTCAGAGTAATAATTGGTGACTTTAAGTGTTAATTTTATATAAATATTTTCATTATTTAATTTTTTTAAATAAATTCATTTTTCAATTCTTTTTTAAAGAAACATTAAATTAATTTACACATATTTTAGTTTTATATTTGCAGGCCTTGTCCATCTCACTTGTCAGTATTTTTAATTGAATTCTCAAAATTCCATACCATTATCATAAAAATATCAAATTCTTATATTTCAGTTCTTCTTTATCACTTCGGACTAGAACACAGAATGTTATTTTCTGTTTCTACTTTGATAGTTTCTATCAGCAATTCTGAACAGACAATAAACGCTTGAAGATATTGTGAAACTGTTGACATTTTCCCCATCAGATGGATAGTGGAAATATCAATCCCTTCTTTTCTTTTTTATCTTTAGCATTTCCATTTTTTGAAAGCTTCTTGTTTCTGAGAATACTATTGCCCTAGCCAACACTTTCTGTAGATAGCTACAGACAGGTGGTGTTGTTCCAGCATGCACATGAAGCGGCATTTTGTTTAAAAACTGTCCTCCCCCTTTTCTCTGCCAACAAAAGTGCAACATCTTCTTTTGAGAGGTTTTATTTTTATTTATTTATTTTATTTATTGTTTTTTTGCTTTTTCATTATTTGATGGATGTTTCTTAAAATGTTTGTTAGGAAAATATGTGAAAAAATATTTTGTAGGCAGAACAGCATTTTTACTTTAATTCGTAGTTTGAAAATTTTAATCGAATTAATCGATCCGATTAACTCCATTAAAAAAATTGATCGGTACTAAGCATTGATCGATTAATCGGCACAGCCCTAGTTAAAAATAATCCTAACTGTGCACATATATATAAAATTTGGTCCTATGCTGCTGAATTAAAAATTAACATAAAATGGGATAACAGCATTGTTTGTTGAGCAATATGCATCAAAAGTTGATAGGCACCATTTAATGTCCAGATGCAGGTTTTTAGTGGTTGACTGTGTGTCTGCTTTCATCATGCCTCAAGAACAAATAGTAGCAGAAAGTCCAAACTTGGTATTCTAAATTTGTATCATATCAGATGCTACACTAAATTTTTCATCGAGATCACATAAATAGTTTGTGTACAAGAACTTTGAAAAGAATTGAAATACATTATTGTCTATAGGCGATGTTTTTGGTAGATACAATTTGGCCTCTATACCTTGAACTAAACAAAATTAAATGAATATATATCTTTTATATGCATAAAAGTATGTTTTGTGTAGAATATGGTATGAAAATCATTCAACATTTGATTTATAAGACTAACCAAAAAAAAAAAAAAAAAAAAAAATTAGAAATTAGTTGGAACATACTTATATATTGCTTCAATTGCATTTTTAGTTGTACTGTATGACATTAATATAGCACTATATTGAAGCACACAATGTGGTAAACAATTTATAGAAGACATACAGGGTAACCAATAGTTAAGAGAAAATATTCTTTTCTATTGAACTTATTTGGTGGACGTGCTTTACTATATTTTATAATGTCCAGGAAAACATCTCAGGAATGAAAATTAATTCTTCATACCCACAGTAAATAAAATATTTTTTTTAAAGTAAAATTTCCAGCTTAAAAAAAATAAATAAATAAATAACTTAACTACACACTTCAGGTTCTCTAAATACTAAAGCTAAATTTTTAATGTTTGATCTTTGTGTATGTCCATTTTCAGTGTAATTTAAAACTAAACAATTGCACAGAATTCAAATGTTGTATTTCGAAGTTATATGAGGTTGCTACTTGAAAATATCTTACCCTTTAATCTATAGTCTGCCTTTACAGAATTGAAATCAGGTTAAGACAAAGTCATATGTGTGCCACACATTCAAAATTTGCAATTTCTAATTCCTGGTGATAATTTGTATTTTAATTTCTAATTTTCTCATCAGTTGCTGATTTTATAAATTTGGCTTTTGCCAAAAAATTTTTATCACCTCGGCAGGAATACCGTCTCATGTTTAAAGAGCATGCCTTAGTTATACAAGGCTTTTAAAAGAAGAACGGATTTTTTTTTTTGAGAATGAGAGGAAAAATTTGCCCAGAAATAGAGGAATTTTATTAAGAAACTTTGAGTGTTTATGCGATTAAGCGGGGTGGCGTTGTAAAAAATATTTCTTTAAACGAAGAAATTTAACATTACTTCTATGGGAAAAAAACTGGTTCTATAACTTTATATTCTTATCAGCGGGGTATTTGATTATCCGTTACCCGATTAAGTGGGGACGACTGTACTTAAAAAGGACCTTTATTAATATTGTTACAAATTTGTAAATAATTCTGTTTATTTTTTGTAGAAATTCTTTCAAAGAGGCTTAGTAAGTTGATAAAATGTTAACTTTGTGCATTTTTAGTTTGTTTTAGCATTAAAATAGCCTAATTTTCCCTTAAAAACGCATTAAAAAGCTCTAATAAGGCAGGCAATGGATTTGGCACCAAATTTGGCAATTTTTTGCCATTGGCGACTTTCGGTGAGAAAATCCTTATTATCGATATACCAAATATAAAAGCTGTAATCCCACTGGTTAACAAGTTACATGAAATTTCTAGATTTTTCTGGATTCGAAAAAAGGTATAAAAAGGAGGCGCAGCGCGCCAAAACGATCAGTTCTCAGTCAGTTTCTCCACAGCTTGCATTGATATTGAAGGAGTTCTGAGCCTCTTTGAATGAGACTTGCTTTATGTGTTATTGCTATACAGTTTGCACTGCGGATTTGCTGTTGACAGCTGTTATTTAAGCTGTATTTATTGGTGGAATTGAAGCTGATACTCAGTTTATAGACCTGTTTTCTTCTGGAATTTTTTGTAAATAAACTACTGAGCTTCTGCAAGTTTCGCATTTCATTCTCGGACAACTCACAAACCCCCAAGTATGCAACAATAGCTTGAATTTTAATTTTATATTGATTTCTTGCTTATGATTTAATTTTTTGAAAGATTAAATTTTCAAAAAATGTGATCAATTTTTAAAATAGTAAAATAATAATTACTTTATATGCCCTGTGGCAGAATATTTTTATGCTTTCTGTGACAAGCCTCATTTGTGCAAACCTTTTCTTCTGCAAGTCGTCGCTATTTAATAATCACATATTCTTTAATTTACACACATAACATGTTCATTTAATTATAAAGATTTCAATATTACTAATATATTGCCGAAGAATTCTTAAACATATGACATGAATTTTTTATTTTTGTTGAAACCTAGGAATATTTTCAATTTTTATAGCAAATCTTTCTGCAAGTGACAATTTCTTTTCTGCGACAATGTCAGCATGTTGTTTAAATTCTGCCATGGGGTTTATATGGTACAATAATAATGACAGCAATTTTTTACTTTAATAAAAAATAAATTCAATGTGTACAAAAGTTGCAAACATTCTGATTTGAAATAGGATATTGACTGGCAAATGTGGGAGACGCCAAGTCAATGGAATTTGTAAAAAATGGCTATTGACTTAACAGATTAAACAAAATTATTACACACTGAACTTAGATAGTCATGAAAAGGATTATGTAACAATTATGTAAAACTAATAATTTAATAAACCACAAGGAAATGATTATGAAAATATATACAAAATATTAAAAAATATACTAAGTTTTCACTAACGTAAGATATGATCTCACACTGCATTATTTTTATAATGAATCTATATGCCAAACTTTGTAGCTCTGTAGTACTCAGAACATAACTAAACATTGTGCAGACAGCAGATTGCAGACAGATAATACAAACACATTTTTCTTTTACTAATATACATCAAATAAAGGTGCTTACTGCAATGGAATTTTTAAAATCAGCTACACAGCTGGAAAATTCACTAAAATGTAATTCTGGAGAATAAGGCACCGGATGTACTAAGTCACCAGATATCCGACCAGCTTTCACAGCTCCTACTTCCCATTCTTCACAATTAGTCAATACAGCAGCATGGTATTTGCCTGTTGCAATCCCTTGAGCTCCAGTGAGGGTAGCCATATCAAGTATGGTGTTACAATTAAGATCTTTTTCAGCATATGCAATCTGTAATACAAAAATCAAAGAATAACTAAAGGAAAAAAAAATAAATAAATGGAATGATAATGTATATTAAACTTGTAATGTAATAAAAAAATATATAATTTACTACTTAGAAAAAAAATATTATTCATTTATTCATCAACCATGAATATTCATTCAGAGAAGATTGAAGTATAAGGTTAAATTTTTTAATACCAAATATATAAAATGCTAGAGCTGGGAATCAAACCCGGGCACTCTGCTTACCGTATAGAGTGCAGATGCTCCACCACTGAGTCATCATCGTTCATTACAAACTTGGCATTTACAACATAATTTCCCATGGTGGCTTTGCCAATTGATATTATGTGAGAAATGCTAAGTTAGGAATTAGCAAGGCTGGCTCAGTGGTAGAGTATCCACATGATAAGCTTAGTAACCAAGTTTGATACCCAGCTCTGACCTTTTTTATATAGTTGATATCAACCTTACACCCCATTTTTACTTAAGTATATAATTTGTACCAATTAATTTATTAACTAGCCGGTCTTTGCCTATCTAGTCACACAGCCCGTTTCCATACAGCAGATGAAGATATTTTGCTCTGACGCGTTTTTGACAGCATTGATGGAATACAATGCTAAGTGATTTAAAGCAAAACAGCCTTTTAAAAGAAACATAACTTTTGTAGAACTCTGAGAGATGTATGTGTATGTCCATAGTACAATATTCAGGACAAAATTTGGAAAAAATCGAAATATTTGAAATATATAATGCCTAAATTTACCAAAAAATTAATTAAAAAAAATAATAATTTTCTCATATTCTGAAAGATCAAAATAGACCTCAATTAAAATTACCTTTCTTTACCTCATTAGATTCAGTTTTTAAAATATCACCATAAAAATAAGTGCTATCTTGATTTTTTTCCCTTGAATTCTTTACTGTAGTCTTATTCTTATTGTTTACACTGATTGTAAGGTGTGAATTTTTTCTACTGTATTACTTATTTATTTTATTTATTTAAATAGATAAAACTCAGCTTGTGATACATTAGAAAATAAGTTGCAAGCTTTAATAAGAATATAAATATTTTCAAGTATTTAAATAAATTTTCTTAACATACAAAAATGCTTTTCTAGGAATTAATTAGAGAAGGAAAGGATAATTAAAGTAAAATAACAGCATATATACTCATTTAATTTAAATACTATTTAAGAAAAAATATTAAAAGGCGATTTGAAACATATGTTATTAGCTATAAAAAATACTAACTATTTGTCATTTAATTTAATCTACTCCTATACATTTTCATTACCATTATTGTATTTAATCATTATCATATCTATTATTACTATTATTATCATATCACAAGTATGTTTTCTCATAATCTGAAACACAGTAGTCAACAACATAAAGAAAAAGTAGCTAAGTTAGTTAACATACAGAATGTAAACTAAATTTATTTTCAAGTGAAAATATGTACATTTTAATTAATGTTGAAGCATCCCTAGCCAAGCATAGACGATAAAATGTCAATTAAAGTAACACTGCCATTCCCTTTGTTTAAGAATTTTATTGGAGCAAATGATTATCAAAATATTTTTTCTAAATATATAAAGAAAGAATTACAATATATTTATTTAACAATTTTTACTTATTTTATTATTATTATTTTAATGTTTAATTTAGTGACAAATTAGTGGTTCACAAAGAAATACCCATAACAATAAGCATAAGCATTTAATTAAAAAAATATATTAATATGCAAAATTAATAATAATAATCTACTTAGACTTTGCAAAACAATTAATTATTCTAATAAGAGGCATAAAAATTAGATGTAAACATACTCCATCTGCTAAAACCAATCGTCCCTCTGCATCAGTATTAGTAACTTCTACAGTTCTAGACAAAAATAATGCATTATGTGTTAGTAACATAAGATGAGAGAAAAAAAGACAAAAAAGAATAAGATAAAAGCAATCTAAAGCTACTTACTTTCCTGAATACAATGTAAAAATATCATCTGGTCTTGTAGACTTTGGACCAATTGAATTTTCTGCAAGACAAAAAATGGCATGAAGAGTGTCCTGAAACCCCTTAAAAAGGAAATTACCAATTGCTGTAATTATTAACGTTTAAATATTAATTAAAATAGTACAGATAACTTTTGTAACTACTTTCCAATATAGCAAGAAAAAATACACACTGTGAGAGTCACAATACTTACTAGTTTTATAGCAGCATAAAAAGCACCCAAAACAGCAGCTGCTCCTCCACAATCACGTTTCATTCCAAGCATTCCAGTCTTTACGAAAAAAAAAAAAAAAAGTATAAACTTATGAAATTCTAAAACATTTAGCAATTCATATGCAAACCTTTTTTGTTAAACTACAATACAGACAAATCCCAATATAGTGAACCTGAGATATAGTGAATGCTTGGTTATAATGAACTTTTTCAGCAGTCCTAACTGAACAACCTATTTTATAAGTACAGGGTTCATACTCATATATAGGGAAAAAAATTCCCTGAGTTCCTAGACAATTTTCAAGAAAATATTAGCGACATATTACAAGAAACACTCCTCTAGATAGTACAAAATACAGCTACTTTCACTGTATGATGTTATATTACTGCCGATCATGATAGAAATTCAGGTAAAAATCATTATTTGCATGCATATTTTCACAATACTTAATCATTTAAATTTTGATACGAAGCTAAACAAGAAAAACATAACTTGAGAGAAAAAAAAATTTGTTTTTCCAGGTTTTATAACTGATTTTCCCTGATTTTTAATGAAAATTTTTATTTTCCCTGACTTTTTTTAACAAATTCCAAATTCCCTGAGTATTCCCTGAGGTGTATGAACCCTGTAGTAATCAAAGTTTGGTTTTAGTGAAATTTTTAATGTTCAAAAAATGTTCATTATAATGGGGTTTGACTATAACAATCATATTTATTAATAATCAGGGCTTGAATGGGATCCTACTTTAAAAATCTTACAATTACACAGGGAAAAAAAGTGTGATTGTAACCAATAAAATACCAAAAATATTTTTGTTAAAAAAAAAAAAAAAAACAGATTTGTTAGATTCTATGTCCAGTTACTTGCTAAACTTAAATACATTATGTGGTGTAAACGTAGTTTACATACAATATACAAGTCTGCACAAAATTAAGCAAATACATTCTTTTCTATTCAATATAATTGAGGGAAGAGTTTTAGAAAATTATACTTCATCTAAAAAAAATATTTAAGAATGTTA
The DNA here is from genome assembly GCA_963930645.1 of Salticus scenicus. Classification (NCBI taxonomy): domain Eukaryota; kingdom Metazoa; phylum Arthropoda; class Arachnida; order Araneae; family Salticidae; genus Salticus; species Salticus scenicus. The sequence continues at coordinate 17,878,852 of OZ005659.1, read as the reverse complement.
ATTACTTTAACGTTTATGCATATGCTAGACAATACTGTTTGGAGTTCAATTTTTGACAATGAGTTTTTACTATAGAGGCATTTTGAGATTCCTTGAATTTTATTAGGTAAAATCAGCAAATAAAACATTTTTTTCAAATGTTTCTTTCAAAATTCTGAACCAATTCCATTAAAAAAAAAGGCCTAAATATTGTAGGTTGCAGACTATACTTTATTCTAGCAATGTCATTTGCACTCACTATACTCAGACCATTCAAAACTTATCCTGTAAATGAACATAAATATTACTTTTCTTATATTTGCAGCTAGTATAGAATTTACTGCACTGAAGTTCTCAATATATATTATATTGTGATTATAAATAAATTAAAAATTTTGTTTCAAATAGTAAAAAAATTGCTATACAGAAAACAAACTTTAATTATTCCATAGTAAAATTCAACAGATTTAAAATAAAGAAATGCATTAACTCGTAAAAACTACTACATAACAAACAATGAAATGCTATTGTATGATTGACTTACTTTTGATTTTATAGACAGACCACCAGAATCGTAAACAATTCCTTTACCAACCCACGCAATTGATTCTCCACTATTAGGTACTATATGGCTCAAAACAACTAAAGCTGGAGGATGCACAGCTGCCTGACCAACAGAATAAATACCTATAGAAAAAATAATAACAAATATTTCACTCAGAACTGAACAAAGTGACATTTAAGACAGGACATTTATTATAACATATTAAAACTAGCTGTCGTTTTTATCTACATGCTGAATCCAAAAATACAACTAGTATGTTGTGGCCACCACATGACATTCTTCTATATTTTCCCATACAAATTTACTCAGTATCCACTTTAGAGAAGTACTATAACACCAAATATCCAAAGAAAGTCAATTTTATTCACTATATAGCATCTTAAAAAAAAAAAAAAAGTGACTTTTTTCTTTTAATGAAAAAAATCGGGAGTTGGGGTGAGGGGGCTTTTGATCCAGTGAAGGAAACGATGTTCCTACATATACAAAAAAAATTTCTCAGTTGACTATCACTATTATAAATGATTCTTTTTTTATTTCATAATGATTATTAAAAAATAATTCTCTTTATGTACATTTATACGAAATTTTGTCATATATCGCCATGTCAAAAATTTAGAAAAAGCAGGATGGCTATGCCAACTGTTGGACAATCTTCACGAAAAGTTGATAGACACTAAATTATGTCAAGGTGCAACTACATATCAAATTTTATGAAATTTTCTGCAGTAGTTCCTGAGATACTTTTGTCACACACACACACAGAGAGAGAGAGAGAGAGAGACATTTTCTAAAAATGGTCAAATCATGTCCTATACTTCTCAAAATGTGTAAATTCATCAAAAACCCGATATCGAAAATTTTTATGTATCCAATACTTTCTTCTATTGAATATAGAAGAAAGTAAAAAGAAGCAGCATCGGATTATGTCTAGGCAATTAAATAATAATAACAATTTATTACTTTTGATTTTGAAGTTTCATGAAAAAAGTTCTTCATTTAAAGATCTTTTCTGTGGATTATTATATTAAAATATAGTGGCACTTGAATGGTGACAAAATCAAGAAGATGACATCAAAATATTTTGTTATTAAGTTAATGTATTATTAAATCAGGGGATAACTATAAAGCATATTAGATTCAACATTCATTCTAAAAAACATTAAATTTTCGTCAACTTATTGTAGTAATCCAATTATTATCATTTGCCTCATTTTTCTGAAAATATTTAATATTAAATATTATTTATTGTTTTGTGAAGTACAGCAATTACTGAATATTTATAGAAGTTTTGGATACAAAATTTTAATATAACAGTTCTTTATTCAAGGATGATTGACTAAAGGGTAAAAAAAAAAAAAAAAAAAAAAAGATAAACATTAAAACAAAATACTATAATTTTAATAAACTTACTATTAGGACATTAATATACTTATTCAAACTTATTAATACCTTATAAACTTGTCCTATTTCTTTTTCACAATGCATTTCGGGTGCACTTCGCACCCATCTTCAGGTGATTTGTGACTTCTCATCGTCGCTTGTTTTTTCCTCGGCTTCATTCCGGCTTCCTCTCTTCACTTCATTTCGTCTATTTCGAATTCTATCGATTACATGGTTCCAGTCCTTTGGGATATTCGTGTGCTCGTGTTCATTAACTGCTGTGGGGTTAGTCAGAATTTCGATGGCTTCTCTTTTTAGGGCGTAGCTATGGTTGTTATAAGGAGCGATTTTATTAGTTTTTATGGTGTTAATATTAATAGGGTTAGAGGAGTGGGTAGAGGCAAGTGCTGTAGATTGGCGGTTGTATTTTAGATCGGCTTTGTGTTCTTTTTACTGGCGCCAGTATCAAAATTCAAAACGAAGCCAAAAACACAACATCAATATTCCGATCAAACCAAACCGCAACATTTTTCAACACATTAGAAATAAAAAAGACTTAATAGATAACCAATCAACCGCCGGAATCTATAAAATTGACTTTAATTATACAGATAATTCTCCCGCCTGTTACATCGGAGTAACTAAAAGAAAAATTTACGAAAGAGAAAAAGAACACAAAGCCGATCTAAAACACAACCGCCAATCTACAGCACTTGCCTCTACCCACTCCTCTAACCCTATTAATATTAACACCATAAAAACTAATAAAATCGCTCCTTATAACAACTATAGCTACGCCCTAAAAAGAGAAGCCATCGAAATTCTGACTAACCCCACAGCAGTTAATGAACGCGAGCACGCAAATATCCCAAAGGACTGGAACCATGTAATCGATAGAATCCGAAATAGACGAAATGAAGTGAAGAGAGGAAGCCGGAATGAAGCCGAGGAAAAAACAAGCAACGATGAGAAGTCACAAATCACCTGAAGATGTGCGCGAAGTGCACCCGAAATACATTGTGAAAAAGAAATAGGACAAGTTTATAAGGTATTAATAAGTTTGAATAAGTACAAAATACTATAGTTCGGATAGCAAAAGCCTTTCATTATTGAAATAAATAATTTAATTGCAGGTAGGGGATCCCCCTCATCATTGGCACCAGTCACTTCGGTAGTGTTGTTCTTTCGTGAAAATTCTTTAGAACTGTTGTGCTTCATTCTTTCATCGAGTAGGTGGCACCAATTGGCATCTATCCCTGTTTTCGATTCTTCATGGTTGCATGCAAATGGTTGATTCAATATTTCAATCGTTTCTCTGAATAAGGCATATTGGTTGCTATTGTAATTCGCAATTTTCCCAACACGACTAAAATTGATTTCTATATTTCTATTTTTTCACCACTAAAAAGTCACTAAGTGAAGCTGAAGTAAGGTTTTTAATTATTATATATATGATTTTATGGCTTTATTAATAAGGAAACTTAAATAAATTTAATTGCTTTATCTTTAAACAATAAAACAGAACAATTAATTGTTTTCCCTAATATAGATACGTAAAAACCTTAAGTTAATCAGGTGATGTAATAGAACTTCACATCAGAAAGTACAAATTTTGATTCACAAAGCACAAACTTTGATATTTGTACATTATTACAGAAATATAATCAAAATCTGTAAAAATGTTAACTCTTCATTATTATTAGTTTAAATTATTTTTAAATGAAATAATAATTAATATTGAAGTGCTAATTATTATTTACAGTGGTAATTTTTATTTACAAATATGCATGACATGATTGGAAAAGATGTACCAATAAAAATCTGGTAAAAAAAAAAAAATGTGTGTTGGGGGGGGGGGGGGGGTTCTTGCATTTTGGGCAATTCTATTATAAAGATCATATTAAACAAACATTTCCTAATTTAAAAAAATATTTATATAACAGTTGATCTATAATAACAATTATACGTAACGGAAAATAGGAAGCATGGAAGATCAATGGAAGGAGTGAAAGTGAAAGTCAGTCTGGAGGAGCATATAAAAAAATAAATAAATAAATAAATAAAAAAAAGAAGAAGAAAAAGAAAAGTTTTAACAGGTAAAAAAGAGTGAACACAGATTGTAAACATATCACAAAAGCATTGTTTGTTTAATTATGAGAGGGGAAAATTTTTTAATTCAATGTTATAAAATTAGTGATTTTTTTTATTAAAAAGCTCTATTATTTTGGAGGGAAAAACAAAACAAAACATGCATGATGAGCAAAAATGGAGGTTTTTAGATTAAGTATTCTCAAAAATAAAGTTTACTAAAACAACAACAACAAAAAAAAATTCATGCAGATTCTCCCCCCCCCCCCCCCTTAGGCCTGTGTAATTAAAGAGAGAAAATTAGCCCATAAGATCATGATCAATCAAACCAAATTTGTAGCTCACTATTATACTTTGAAAAAATGCATTCCTCAGATTGGTTCCTAGGACTCGTGACGGGGCATGTTTGTTTTATCACTATACTGCATGTATGATACATTCCCCAAAAGAGAGAATGTTGTAGGCCTGCTGGGATTTATTCCCTTTTTCCTTTCAAAAAAAAAAAAAAAAATTACAGTGAGGAGAGTAAAATTTCATTGTCTCGGGTTGGGGACAAAATCTCGCGAGGATAAAATATCGCCGACGGAAATGAATACAAAGCAAAAATGAGTGGGTAATTATTAGTAATGTGGTATAAAATTTCATGACAACACATACCTTAGTCAGAGCACTGACATTGTGACAAACCTACAACAAAATTTTTTTATAAATTTTACTTAAAATAATTTAAAGACTATATTTATTAACTTTTGTCAAGATTAGTTATAATGAATTCAATCGTGCTTATCAATTTTAAAATTTTTGATTCAAGTTTGTGAACAGTGTTCAGCTTTAATGTCAGTAGTGATGTACACAATTTTTAAAATGTATTTTGAATAGTGAAAAGCAAAAGATGAAATAACTTAAAAATAAACATAGATAAAGTAATGAAATTCAACTCTATGAATGATTTATTTAATTAATTAATTACTTATTTTAATTAATTAATTAATATTTATAAGGCCCTGTGGCCCCCGCCAGAGATCACACGTGACACAAAATCAAATTTTCAAATAGATCATAACTATTTTTTTTACGCGATATTTTGTCCGGCGAGATTTTGTCCCGCGATATTATGTCCAGATCCCCATTGTCTCTTATGACACAGAAAATAGTTGTTTTGCTCAAAAACTGACAAGTCTCAATGTTAATATCACACTTGCTTATTACATCATATGACTTAATTTTAATATAAAAATTTACACAGATTAGATTGCATTTCTTTTCTCCTTCAAGAAGAAATTAGAACAGTAAAAATATAAATTGAAATTACTTTTTTTTTTTTTTTTTTTAAGTATTGTATGTTTAACAAAACAAAATACACATTCTGTTTATCATATACTAGCAGACACTGCCCGCTTTGCTAGTCATTACATTGAAATGAATTCTCAAAATACCATAACATTTCAGAAAATTTTGGAGTGGAAGGCTGATTTTTTATACCAACTATGTGAAAAATACCACAGCTGGGAATCGAACATGGGCCTTCTGCTGAATTATGATGAATCCGCTGAACTATGCTTTAATGAATAAATTTCTAAATTAAATTACAATAACATTATTTAAAAAAAAAAAAAGTCATTGACATCAGTCAGAATCTAATTTAAAGTTCTCGCTAACTTCGGTAGTGGTTTTCCTGCTCGCCACATGTCGGGTCTAGTTTGGAACTACAATGCCTTCGGCAGTGCCTTACCTGCTTTTTACTCCCCCCTCCTTCGCGGGTGAAGTTAAAAGTTTTGCAAACTCCCATCAAAGTGCATATTGCGTACACTTAATCAACACTCACACACCAAAATTCGCCATTCTAAGGTAATTTGGAGCAAATTAAATCTTGAAAACATGTTTCCCCGAAAGGGGGAGAGTGGGTAATTTTGCAAAATCCCTTTATGGTGCATGTTGCTTACACATACCTATCCGACACATAAAAAAAAAAAGAGATCCTGAGATTATTTGAAACAAAGTTATGTTTTGAAATCTGTTTTTTACTCCCCCCCCCCCACTTTTACAGGGGGGAAGGGAGTGGGAATTTCGCAAAATCTTTTTATACTATGTTAGATACATACAACTGACTCACACATCAAAAATCTCTTTCTTAAGATAATTTAGTGCAGAGTTATGCATGGATACATGTTTTTTGCCGCCCTCCCTACCCACAAGGCAGCAAGGTGAAACTTTACAAATTCGCTTTGTAGTGTGTGTTGAGTACAAGTAGCCCAAACATCAAAAATTGCCATTCTAAGATAAGAGTTACGCATGGAAGCGAGGAGGATAGGGCAGAATTTTAAAAAATCCCTTTGTAGTGTGTGTGTTGAGTATGCATAATCAGACACATCAAAAAATCGCTTTCCTGAGATAAATTGGACAGGGTTCATACGCATATATGGGAAAAAAATTCCCTGAGTTTTCCCTGAGTTCCGAGACAATTCTCAAGATAATATTAGCGACATATTACAAGAAATGCTCCTCTAGACAGGACAAAATACACAGCTACTTCCATTGTCTAGTGTCATATTACTCTCGACCATGATAGAAATTCAGGTAGAAATCATTGTTTACATGCGTATTTTCACAATACTTAATCAATTGAATTTTGATATGAAGTAAACAAGAAAAATATAACTTGAGAGAAAGAAAATATTTGTTTTTCCAGGTTTTATAACTGATTTTCCCTGAATTTTAATGAAAATTTTTATTTTCCCTGAGTTTTTTTAACAAATTCCAAATTCCCTGTTTTCCAGGTTTTCCCTGAGGAGTATGAACCCTGATTGAAGCAGAGTTACTGTTAAAAACACGTTTATGCACCCTCCCCCCACGTGCCCTTGAAGGGGGGAAAGGGGAAATTTCACAAAATCCCTTTACATTGTATGTTGGGAACACATGACCAGCCCGCACATAAAAAATTGCCATTTTAAGATAGTTCGTAGCAGAGTTACGCATGGAAACACATTTTTTGTCCACCAAATGGAATTTCACAAAATTCCTTTGTAGTATGAGTTTTGAGTACATATAAGCAATCGGAATATCAAAAAATTGCTATCCTGCGATAATTTGGAGCAGAGTTACTCTCAAAAACGCGTTTTCACCCCCCCCCCACCATTAAAGAGGAACAGGAGGAAATTTTGTAAAATCCCTTTATGGTATGGGTTGTGAAAGCATAAACAACCCACACATAAAAGTTAATCTTACTGAGATAATTTAAAGCAAAGTTAAGGTTGGAAACGTGTTTATAGTCCCCCTCCCCACATACACTCCAAAGGGGGGGAAAGGGGGAGAATTTCGCAAAATCCCATTACAATGGGGGTTGGATAGACGTAAATAAGCTACACACTAAAATTTGTGACCTCAGCTCCTTTAGATTTTCCCAGGCGAATTTAGTGATAAAAGGGCGGGGCTCGAGTTGGCCCTCTCGTACCCCCCTCCACCCCAAAAAAAATAAATAAATAAATAAAAATAAAATAAAATTGGAAATATCTTCAAGAAGACGCTTGGCAGTTTTTTATATCTTTGAGCTATTACTGGTAGAATTTTACTCAAAAATCCGTACTTTGCTAAATTTGCCTCCGAAAATCATTTTTACTACCCACCCCCCTTAAAAATCCAAAATCTCAGAAAATGAGTTTTTTTTTTTTGGTGGTGGTGGTTGGGGGGGGGGGGGAGGGGTATTTCACAAAATCCCATCTAAGTGGGGGTCAGGGACCTAAAATGAACTTGCTCACCAAAATTTGTGACTGTATCTTCCATAGAATCGCTACAGTTGTGTTGAGTCAGTGATTAATGAATAAGTGAGTTTACTCTTTTATATATGTAGATAATTAATTTTAATATTAATTATATATAGCATTATATCTAATACACTGGCATTTGCAGAAAAAAATCACAGAGTGGGGGGAGATATATAATTTTATAGTTGTCACTGAACAATTTCACTGTAAAGGGTGGAGAGAAAGAGAATCATAATTTTATGAAACATATTGTTTCTGTAACTGTATTGTTAAAAATAGTTATATTTAACTACTTTTAATCGATTGTATTCTTTTTTAATAATTATTATGAAAGATAATGACAATTTAGATCAAACTACAAAATCTAGGAAGATGCCATGCCTTCTTACCAATAAATGATTTTTTTAGCAGCCAGCAATATACAATACATAGTCGAAAATCTTTATAACAAAATTTTCATAATTGTAAGGTGAATAGACCATTTAGGAGAATTCTTTCAAGTTCCCAAAGCGTCATTTCTTAAAATACAATGTTCAGTACAGAATAATTCCATCTTAAAAGATAATAAAATCTAACACTATTTTCACATGCTCTTGCGAGGACTTTCTGGCTGTTTTACATAGCCCCACTGCTGTTTAATACAGTTTTTTTTTGGCTGTTTTACTATGCTGGAAATTAGTAAATTTCAATTGAATTGAAATAGAGGAATGCATAAATATACAGGATATTCAAAATGAATCATCCAATTTCAAAATTCTATATTTTCAAAAATAAATTACACAGAATAATAAGTAATCTATGAATACAAAGGGAAAATATGTAAGTTTTATATTTTGAACAATAGATAATGCTTGTATGTTCTTCGTGAAGCTATTTCACAAAAGTTGTTTTATAGAAGCTTTTCAGCGGTAAAAGTGATAACAACATCAGTCGAGCAGAAAAATTTATGAGTTTTGTTTGCATGATGCTTTGTAATTTTGACTGAATCCTAATTGAAGATTTGTAATTTCTGAAGAGGATTTGAATTTCATGAAAACTCCTGAAATTATCCACATACGGTTCAGAGTATTCAAAAGCATTATCATTAGTTTGAGAGCAGTGGATGATGCCTTTGTGAAAGGAAAAATGGAAAGATGACCTAACATCATGCAATTTCATCCTTTGGGATTTATAAGAGAAAGTTTATGTACAACCATTACCTACAAATTTATGTGAATAAAAATAACAGATTTCTGCTGCTGCCAGTGATACTTTACAATGTGTTTGGCAGGAATTTACATACTATTTTGACATTATACGTGTAACTGAAGGAAATTATATTGAACGTTAAAATAAATATATATATATATATGAAAGGATAAAGAGAGGTAAGATTTTAAATTATTATTTTAAATTAATATTGACTGATAACTTGGAGAAAATACCAGTAAAAATTATTAACTTGAAATTAATTCTAAAGCTTCCCCTGTAAAATAAGTTTTATTACAACGCATATTCATAATGCTAAAGTCAGAAAATTGGACGAATTTTACAATAAAAAGTGCTGAGTAAACGCAACTCTCAGTTTCTTGTGGATAAGTAATGCATATTAATTAATCCCGGAGATTTGGACCTAAACTAAACTGCCAAGCATTAAGTTAATAATAGTCAATGATTGAGTACAGGAGGAATAAATATTCGCAAATCCCAGAGATCCGGAACTAAACTAAACTGACAAGCATTAAGTTAATAGCCAATGATTGAGTAGAGGAGGAGTAAATATTCATACCCCAGTACAGTACATGGTATTTAAGCTGGAACACATGAGAAATCATGGCTTTTTCCAATATTGACTTGCTTAAAAAATCTACGTTAAATATTACTATCATCATGTAAAAGCTCACTAACTAAACCCGCAGGCCCGGAGGGGAGACGCTACGGCGTGGTTTCGGGACATATGATGCTCAGGATGTCTAACTTCCGACCAAGACTGCATCTTGAATTTAATAAAGAATAATTAGTTAATCTGATGGACTCCTCATCCTTTCTAAGATGCTCACACCAATGAAATACTAACTCTCTTAATGTTACAGAACCCATGGTACATTACATATATATATATATATACATAATAATGATGATCTATTAAGCATAGTATGTATATATATATATATAATAAAGATGATCTATTAAGCATAGTAGAAGCCAAGCAACAGATACAAGATCACTGAAACACCAATGACCAATAAGATAAAAAAAAAAAAAAAATCATCAGTGGATGAAATACACTAATGTAAAGAAACCAGATCTATTAATTAACAGCCTGCAAAACAAACGAATCAATAAAGTAAAACAACAAATCTTAACTTAAAACCATAAACTTATCAAAATTAATGAAAAAACAACCCAAGAAACACAAGATAGGAAGAAGGAGGCAGGCGGCAAGACTTGTGACTTGCCTGTGGGGTTACACTAGTTTTACGCTATATTTAATTTTTAAAATGCCCATATTTTTTTCTTTATTCTATCATTACTTTTCATTGTGTTATTTATGAAAATATGGAAGTTGGAAATCGAATGATTCATTTTGAATAATCCTGCACTTCTACTGGCTACTCATTAATTGTTTTTTCAAATCACAATTTTCAAATGAAATTTTTATTTAAAAGTAAATTTTAGAAATAAAAAAAAGAGAGAGAGAGAGAATATCCAAACTTCTGGGAACTTAATAGTTTGTATTTGTTATTCATTGTTATAGTTAACAGTACTTAAAGACAATCATGGATTAAGGCATTCAGCCCCATATCTAAATACACAGAAATAGATAAACAAAATACATATGTACCAAATGTAAACTTTTACCTCCAAAGCCCTTTTTTGCTAAATCTTGTCCCCTAATTATCTCAGGTTTGATGCCAAGTAGTTCTCCTACTCTGGTAATTTCCTGAAATATTAGGATTTGTTATCTTGAATTTGCAGTTACTATTTACATTAATAAAAGCAGAAGGGAATAAAATATCTTATTAACTTTATGGTTCTATTCAACTCATGTCTTTTAGTGTTTTTCTGCACTTCAGTTTCCCTTTCAATATCTTTCTACATCTCCTGACAAACAAGATGAAACTGGGAATAATCTAGCATATTTGAACTGACAAAGATGCCAAAAGCCTATGAATTAAGCAGCACCATAAAGTTAATAAGGTATTTTATTTTTCTTGGTTTTAATAATATTATGGTTTGATAAATTCTCTGATAAAATTATTTACAAACATTTTTCTCAAATTCTATTTTCAATTATATATACACAAATTCCAATTTCCTAAAAAAAAAATTACACATATATATATATATATATATATATATATGTGTAATATATATATATATATGTGTAAATTACACATATATATATATATATATATATATATATGTATCTGTATACATATAAAAATTACGTGTCACGATGTTTGTCCGCGATAAACTCCTAAACTAAGGAACCAATTTTAATGAAATTTTGCACACTGTGTGCAGTTTGGTCCAACTTGACAGATAGGATAGTTTTTATCTCAATTTATTGTCACAATAGTGTTTTATTGCAATTATTTGTTAATTATAGACCTTTGTTACAGTTGCTCCAAAATATCTGCGAGTTCCAGTTCCATAAGTTTAATTGTTAGCAAAAAGAAAAAATACTAGTTCATTTTCTTTCGACATAAAAGTAAATACATTTAATCAAACGTTAACGTTAAAAAATTATAAAAAGTTAAATTATACTTCTCATGAAAATTGACGTCATAATCAATTTAAAGATTTTATTTGCATTAATAAAGTATGTAGTTATACACAAGCGAAGTATGACGTCACTGACCGTCTGTGAAATCAAGAAAAAGATTTCTTATGTTTATCGCCCACTGTATTTTTTGTAAAAAATTATTAAAAAACGAGGAAAATTATTTCCGGATTTTAATCCCTATATTTTTGTATAGATATGTATTATTTATCATGTGCATACGTTAAATTGAGTTATTTTGCTGTCAAATTGACAAAATTTTAATTTTAAATTTCAAAGCTCTGTCGTCCTTGGAGTTTTTCGTATTTGGCAATCGGAGACTTAACACGAAAATATACATCTAGATGTATATTTTCGTAATATGTATTGTGCAAAATATTGTTTCATATTATTCATTACTCTCTTAATATAAGTTGTTAAAATAACCATGATTTTTGAAAGGAATTAAATGTGTGCGCCAGATAATTTGGCGATATTATTATTTTTTCCGCCAAGGATGATAGATATGAAATTTATTCCGCTGCAACATGTTAATATCTTATATCAGATACATTATGTATATGCTACAATTTATTTCACGTGACACGTGTGTTGAAATTTATTTACGACATAACCTTGCTTTTTCAATTTTTGTTGCATTATTCTAATCTGTATCACTTCGTTTTCTTTAAGAAATTTGTGATATATACACAACGTTCTAAATAAAAAGTAACCATTTCAATATTTTAAAACTTATTTAAAAGTCTGTTTTATTTAACATTAAATTTTAAAACTTATTTAAAAGTCTGGAAGAGTTTAAGTCTGTTTATTTGTTTTGTAACGCTAATCTATATGATCGATGTTTGAAACTTTAATTAATTATTTCTCTTATTTTTCTTTACTTTTTCTTTAATAACTTACCAATTTAACGTTCCTGATTAAATTTGTGATGTATATATGTATTTTGCATTAAATTTTGACTCATATTTATTGCTGAAAATGCGATCTTAAAATCTTGCAATTTTCTTATCTTAATCCTCAATGCTTTCCTTCTTGATTAACTTGAATTTACTATTAAAATTTTAACATACTCAAAATCTTCTCACCACTTCGTTAAAATATATTAATCTTTTCAGTAATATATTAATCAGTATATCCCCACAACGATATTTGGCGATTATGGCTAAATCATAAATGATAATCTAAATCATAAATCAAAAACATAAAATAATAAATCCAAAATAAACAACATATAGGCTGCCATATTATATCACAAACAGTCCAGAGCAACATCGTTATCGTTCAAAACGGCGCCAAAGAAAAATCGCCAAATTCAGCTGTGGGGATATACTGAAGTTATAATTATCCGAATATAATTACTGAAGTTATATTATAAGTTATAGTTGTGGGTAACAACTATAGTATTTCCCCACAACTGGATTTGGCGATTATGGCTAAATCATAAATCTAAAATAAAAGCATGCAGGTTACCATATTTTATTGCAAAGAATCCAGAACGACTTTGTTATCGTTCAAAAAGGCGTCCAAAAAAAAAAAAAAAAAATCACCAAATCCAGTTGTGGGGAAATACTATATACCTTATCAAATTATCAACGTATTACTAGCCGCAGCAATGTGTGGCCGGGTCTGCTAGTATATATAAGTAATTTTTGAGGACAAAAAAAAAAAAAATCTGCTTTGAAGGATATAAATCAAATATCATAGTAACAATAAATCCAGTATCAGCAGGAAATATATATCACCAAATTATGGATATTTCTGAATCATAAGTGTGTCAAAAAAAAAAAAAAAAAAAAAAAACTTTTTATTTATTTATTTATGTCTGTCTATTTCACATTTTCTTTTTCATAAATATTTTTAGAATTCCACAGAAAAATTAAATGTATTTACTAAGTCACATCATGAGTACTAAGTCAATACTTTTCAATAGCACTGGGAAGTGAGGAAACTGCCTCAGCATAACATAACTGAAAATGCACCTTCAGCAATTCCCCGTAATGAATCCAAATATTTGTGTAGCCCTGTAAATAATCATTAATAAATTAATCACACCATTTTCTACAAAAAAGATTTGTTTCTGAAAAATGTATATTGATTTGATTGTATATGTATAGAGTTTCAAGGAATTCTAAATGTATTTACTAAAATGAATGTGCAAACAGGTGCTCAGAAGATTTAAGGTTGCAAACACTGTTAATCTCTGTTGGAAAGTGCTAGTATTCTCCAAATGCATTAAAATAATATAAAATTCATAATTATTTCAATTATTTTCACACATATGTACTTTCAAGAACAAGATGTGCTAGAACACCAGAGTTCTTAGAAATCACTTATCTGCTCATTTTGAATTGTTTGATGATGCAACCCACTGTTATAGTTTCAAGATCGTCAGGTTGAAGCAAGCAGTGGTCTCAACCCACATAGGAACTCCTAAAGCTTCATGATAATGATGATGAAGGATGTTCAGGTATCAAAATATAAATCAGCCACAAGTTCTAACGAACATAACACTTTACATGGTTTTAATTCTTTAAATCAAATCCTATGAAATATAAGCAACATCCTGTTGACTAGACTAATTTTTCCTTTTCTTTCTGTTTTTGTTTTTAACTGGATACATAATATTAATAAAACATTGTATCAACATGTTATTAAATACTCAAACATAGCTAATAAACAAAAACATAACCTTTTTAAATATGTAAAATGCATGTATATACATACAGGATCATTATAAAATAAAACTATGATATATGAGGTCGTAGCTATCACACCATTCATAAAAATTGAATAAAAGTTTGGTGCAAGGTATTTTGAGGTGTGCACTCAAGAATCATATAAAAAACAACAGTTAAACTCTAACAATTACAGTGACAAAATTTCAAAATTTTCAAATGGCAACACCTACTTTTTTTTTTTTTTTTTGGAATGTGATCCCCACAGCAAAAACCATAAATAGCATTGGAACGGTACCTGTAGCACGAAAATCACCAGCGCTAGGCAGGCAGACAGACCTCGAAAAAAAAAAAAAAAAAAAAAACTTACATGCCTACCAGACACGACTTTAATTTTTAAAGTCAGATTTTACACTGAGGCTTCTGCTCTGACTAAAGTCTACTGTTTCTGCTTTAAAACAAGAAGAAGAGACCAATGTATGCTTAATTTCGTGTAAGGCTATGGGGTTAATTTTGTGGTTAGTCATAAGACACCGTCATGACTGACATCATCGCACTAGGTGAAAAATAAGGCAGTGTGAAATGCATGATTTGTATCTTGCTTTCTTGCTCTGTGAACTACATGCCGCTTACAAGGAAATAACATGGAGAAACTGTAAAGATTTATCTCCTGAATGGACAAAATGCCACAGAGACATTGCGTCTTAGGAGTGTATCGCAGACACCATGGGCAATGCTGAGGCCTGTGTACTGTAAAAGCTTACGGGACTTAATACGTATTTTTCAAGAAATTGGTTGCACATGCAATCAATCTCGGCCTGAATGACCTTCCATTCCTGTCCTGATTATTGCAGAAGTCCATCAGACAATAAGTGAAGTTCCCCGTTTGAAAGTGCACATGATGTTTCATACATTCTGCAGCTGCTGAATTCTACGATCCGGAAGATTCTAGGCTCTGTTCTCCAAATGTTTCCGTATTGGTTCCAATGTATCCAAAAGCTGCAAGTGGGTGCTAACCAACAAAGGCTAGATTTTGCGAACAAATTTCTTATCTGTATAATGAGGATAACAGTTGGCCTTTATACATTCTGTGGATGTACGAGGCTCACTTTTCATTAACTGGAAACGTGAATTCAAAATTAAGCATACCTTGGCCTCTTCTTGTTTTGAAGCAGAATCAGTAGACTTTAGTCAGAGCCGAAGACTCAGTACACAATGTGACATCATTAAAAACGATAGTCGTGCTCTGGTAGGCACATCACAGTCGTTTTCTCTTTTCTTTGTAGTCTGCCTAGCACTGGCGATTTTCATGCAACAGGTACCATTCCAACACTATTTATGTCTTTTTGCTATGGAGATCACATTCCAATAAAAAAAAAAAAAAAAAAAAAAAAAAAAAATTTAGGTATTGCTATTTGAAATTTTGTCACTGTAACCATAACTGTTAGAATTTAACTGTTGTTTTTTATATGATTCTTGATCGCATACCTCAAAATACCTCACATCAAACTTTTGCTTAGTTCCTGTGAACGATGTGGTAGCTAGCTACGGCCTCATACATCAGGATAGTTTTTTTTTTATAATCACCCTGTATATAAATAACACATTTTCTCATGCAAATAAATAAATGAATGAATAAAAATTAAAAATAGACACACACCTGAATAAATGTATCTGTATGCATGTCATTGCAAGGTGTATCAACAATTCTACCAGCCAATCTAATCCCTTCAGCTGCTGTTGTGATACACTCTATGTCTGAGTTACTCAGTGCATTTACTCTTTTTCCATCCTTATTGACAACAATAAATTCAACTGTAACAGTAACGGAATTGTTGGAATTGGCACTGGAGAACTTTGTCTTCCGACTAAACAAAGGAAAGGCACGAGCAACAGCGCATGCTGAAGCAAAGACATTTTTGTATTCACAGACTATCTGAAATGAAAAATAATGCCACATAAGTTTAAAAAAAAAAAATAATAATAATAATAATTTTTTTTTTCCTAAACCATACTAAAAACTGATTCAGAAGTTGATTTAAAAAGTAATCACAAGATTTGACTTAAGCAGACAAGAAGATTTACCTCTGGAGCCTGACCCTGATGAGATAAGACTGAAAATACTTCCATATTACGTTACTATAGACTATGTACTCATGTCTAAAATTTGAATAAAATCTTTTGACAGAAGTGAATTAAAAATGGATTGCAAAATTTGACTTATTAGGTACGTAGATTGTTTGCCCCTGATTAGACAGATTCATAAAAATTCTGGCATATTGTAGTCTTGTCAGAAATGCATTAAAAATGACTTGCAAGATATGACATAGGCACATAGTTTTGAGATAAATTCCTGAAAATTGTATTGTTATCAACCATCAACTTGTATCTAGTGATGTAGAATGGGTAAATACCCAGTGGGTAGGTAAATATTTTTTGGGTATTTACTCAGGTACACACCCGAGGCCTGGGTAAATATCCCACAACTGGGTATTTTGGAAAAAAAAATTATATATATATATATATATATATATAATATATATATATATATATATATATATATATATATACGGGTACCCCAAAAAGGTTGAAACTCAATTTATTTCTTTACCCGTTACAGATGAATGAGCAATGTAAATAGAAAAAATGCCAAATTAAGGTAGGAAAGACGACGACATTAAGAAAAAAAACCCTGCCACTAATTTTTAAAAAGTTACATTTTTTAAAATTTTATACAGTCCATCTATGCAAATTTTGTCTATTACAAAGTTTGTATTTTTCATTCAACAAGACCATTAGAAAAAACTGCATAACTATCTTTAAAACTAACTGAATTATGATACAGAAAAAAAAGTGACTTATGTCATTTCTCCGTATCATTTAAAAGTCTGGCTTTTTTGGTGAAAATAGGGATCATTTACAAACCGATAACGGAAATGTTTAGAACAAAAACATAATGTGCTTTGAAAATTTTTCAAATGCGTTTAAATTAATCCTTAGAATTTTAAAATGTGTTTCGAATTTAGCATCTTGTTTAATATCGACTTTGAAACATTTTAGTACAACAATTTTATTTTAAGTTGATTTAAAATAATAATAATAATAAATGAACACAGATTTCATAAAGCAGATGAAAATTCTTAAAATCTTCAAATCTCACAATACAAGTTTCATTGATATATAATTATGCTTTCTTTCATGTTGCCAATAATTATATTTATTTAATATTTCATTGTGAAAAAATATTCAGATAAATACAATTGACATTACAATTAATAAAATTATCAGAGAATGCATAAAATATTAAAACACAGTTCATGAATTAATAATTATGTATTCAAATTTAATGTGCATTATAGTTTACAATAATAGTATAACATACTATGTATATCAGCAAAAACGGAAGCAGGGTCACCAAGATCACTTACATATTAAATTTTGGATCGTAATGGGTTTTTAATGAATATGATTCATATAATGAAGCAAATTTCTTTAAATTTATTAGGAAAACAACAAAAAAAAAAATGCATTTCACAAAGCATTCTCAAAATGCTTTCCATCAACACTTATGCATAAATGAACTCTTCTAATAATGTTTTTGTAAATATTTTGGAGTTCTTCTCCAGAAATACTGTTGCAAGCAACGATTATCTTTTGCTTAAGGTCATTTCAAGTTAATGGGTCGAGTGTTATAAACTAATGATATAAGACGACTAGAGGTCAAGACTCATGGTCGCCACTCGCCACGTGGCGACTTAATTTGAAAAAGTGGCGATAAAAAAATTAGTATGATCGCCATTTTTTCCGCGATTTCGCGAAAATATTTCTTTCGTTTTTTTAAAAAATCACGGATATCCCGTTTAAACAAAAATAAATCCCATTAATGATCGGCGATTGTTTAATGGGATTTCGATGATGATCGCGCCTTCTGATTTTCAATCTTTCTCCATCCACAACATAAATGTCAATATTCATTTAAAACTTGCTTTATGAGATTCTAGAATTCTGGAAAGAAATTGAATATTTCTTGTTTGTGTAATTATTTTTTGCCTCTCTCCCCCTTTTCTTATTTCCAACTAGCGATCACCGATCAAATGTTCTGCAGTTGTTTCTCAGTCTTTCTTCATCCATAATATAAATGGCAATATTCATTTTAAACTTGCTTTATTAGATTCTAGAATTAGAATTGAGAATTTAATATTTCTTATTAACGTAATTATTTTTTTTATCCCCCCCCCCCCACCTTTCCCCATTTCTAGATAGTGATAAATGATCAATTCTAGGAACAATAAAGCGATAAAAGTGCTTAATAACTTGATGAATATATTTATTTTTTTCTCAATTAAATTATATGTTTATATTTCATATCTATACCAAATGTGTAAACGGGGGGGGAGGTTTTTAAGTACGAAATTTTTTTGAAAATCAGTTTAAGAAAATTAATGCTCAGTTGATTTCATATGTGTTTAAAACTGATAATTAAATACTATATATATATATAATAATGTGTGATTAATGTACAAATATAAAAATTTTATTCTATATATGTTTGAAAAATTTGTTTTTCTGATGGTATGAAATTTTTATAAGGTTTTATGTGGATATAAAAGTAACTGCAGTTATATTAAAGAATTTTTTTGTGTTAATGAAATAATCCTGAAAATGTTTAAAGTAGATAAAAGCTATAGATATATAACTGTTTAGGTAGTCAATTTATTGAAAGTGATGCTAATAATGTCCAACCAATCATGTTTACAGAAAATTTTCAGCAAATTTCTAATTTTAGCAATCACATGCCAGTTAATAAAATTAAACCTCTGATAATAGGCTAGTACATATTCTTTGCCTCCCCACCCCCTCCTCAGACTCAAAATAATTTTGTTTTCCTCTCATTCTGATCATAATTATTTTCCATTTGCAGATGGAAGTGCCAGACTAGGTGAAATTTATTAAATGAATCAAATTTTTGTATTTTTTTTTGCAATGGTGCATAAAATAAAAATTCTTCTAAAACACAAATTGTGTATGAGAAATCACATTGTCAGATCATATCATCATTATAGCCTGCTGTTTTCCGTAGCAAAATGCATGTATTAATATTTATCTAAGAAAGTCCATATATTTTCCCTCATTACTAAAACTTTGAATTTTAAAGTCTTCTTTCTAAGTACTATAGTTATTAATGGCATTTAAAAAAAAGCTGGATTACATGCTATTATAACTACATGCTTATAGAACTCATTCTTAAAACAGAATAAAATCATAAGCATTCAGTGGAAGATCAAACAAGGTCATATCTTCCATCAAAAGCCGAATCACTTTTCAATGATTCAATTACTCAATCTATTTTATCTTCCTCCTACCTCCCTTTCATTTCAGATATTGAAAAATTTAAACTAGAGAATTGCGTAAGTTTTTTAAAATAATATATTTTTTTTTTCAAACAATATCTATTTATTTATTTTTTTATTGGCAGAAATGCACACATATATATACACGTTTATTGTACTATTAAATGACTAATAATACAATAGTCATTTAATAATAATGACTATTGTATTATTATTAAAATAATATAATAAAGAGTACTATTTCTTAATTTAATTTTCCGACCATATCATTTGTGCTTTTATGCACATACACTTATATATTGTATATATATTTCAGGGATTAATCCAGCTTTTTAAAAATGGTACCCCATTTGTGAATTTATAAAATAATTTGTGAAAACATCAAGTAAGTTTGTGAAAATTAATGATACTTCAGAACAATTAACTAAAATACGTAAAGCAGTATTTTTTAAATTTTAAAATACATTTAAAAACTGAAGCAGTTGTAAAAATAAATATATATATATATATGGGCGAGTTAAGTTGTTTCTTATATGTAAGATAAGTAGGTGTTTACTTAGATATTTATCATTGTCTCCAGTAAACATTCAAATTGAGGGTATTTTTCTGTGTTCAATGCAGTGAAGCTTATAAAATATTTTAGTGTGCAGTTATATTGCTGAGAATTGACTTTGTGAAGGTACCTCTTTGCTGAAAGTTGAATTTGTGAAGGTACCTCTTTGCTGAAAGTTGAATTTGTGAAGGTACCTCATTGCTAAAAATTGACTTTGTGAAAGTGCCTCAATGCTGCACTAAATTTGTTCTGGATTAACCTCTGTATTTATTATGTGTATGAATCCAATATATAACGACGACGATTCATGAGTGGCCACTGAGTTCCTCATGTCCAGTGGCCACTTCTTCAAATTTTAAGTCTTGACCTCTAAAGACGACCCCAAAAATAAAAATCGAGTAGTGTTAGATCTGAGGGACCATTCTGTGGGTCCTTTCAAACCAATCCACTGCTTATTAAAATTTTCGTTCAGCCAATTTGTCACATTTCTAGCAGTGTGTGCAGGTCATCTTGTTGAAAATACATACTTTTTACTAATGATAATGGTGTTGTTTCCAAAATATCTGTTACTATACCATTTAAAATAAGCTGCATAAATTAGTTTTTTTTTTTAATATACATTCTAAATTCAAACAGAATAATAATAATAATAATAAACACTCTTAAAAGATTAAACGTTTTCATTAGAAATATACAAAACTGAAATTTTATTTGTGTACACAAATGACTATTTTCCTTCTTTTATAATAATTGTTGCATTCGTCGGCCTAGCCGTTTGCAGTATTCTATAGTTTTCTACGAAACTTGCGTAAACGCAGACAGGATTATAAATAGTATCACTAATTTGCATACAAGGACACCCAAAATATTCCAATATATTGCATTCTAAGAGAATTATTTTTATAAAGCATACTTTAGTAATTCCGCACCTCGGAAAACATAATAAATTCATATTTATGATTCATATCTACAAAAACATGATTTCTATAAAATATGGTTTGATTAGCTTTAAGATTTATAGGCCCGTACAAAAATATTTAGATAAACTAGGGGCTATAATTGAAAATTGCTAGAATTGCATTTTTAATTTGTTAATCGTATTTAACACTTTCCAATATTGTTTTAAACTGATTATGACTTCATTTAGTCAAATTGTATGTCTGTTCGTCTGTCTGAGCTCAAACTCTCATACTATTTTAAAAAATTGCTTGAAGCTGTTATATGTTATTCAAGTTTACAATGACACGTTCCCTAATGGATATGGTATAAATAGCATTACTGGTCTGCGTACAAAAAAAAGACCTGTTTCATCGATGTTAAATATGTTTTTAGCTTTGATAGTTTGTAGTCTTTGATAAGGCATGACGAATTCTCTTTCCAATCTTTTATGTTTTCTTCTGGTACATTTCTGATAATGAAATCCTCTGCTATGTCTCCACAATGGAAGTGGAGACAGGTGCAAATTGTTGACTTGAACTGTCACTGTCAATCAATACTGTTTACCGTCCACGATGTAACAGTGCAGAGTGAAAGAGATTAACCCTTTTATTATTGCACCTATTCATGTTTAAAAAAAAAAAAAAAAAAAATGGGGGGGGGGGGGATTGACTCTTTTTTGAAGAAATTAAGCTTTGAGGGAAAAAAATGTCCGTCTTAACGAATGAATTGTATGTATAAAGGGATGTTTATTACATGCAATTCCTTTAGGCCTTAGCTGGGGATTCCGTTTTTGTATGTAATAATGAGAAATCCATCTTAAACGGGGCCATTTTAACGAGAGTTCACTGTATATAAATAAATACTTTTTTTTTTTCTTTCAGATATGCATATAATTTTCCTCCTCCCACCTTCCCATAATCTTCTAAATAATAAAAGCCCAAGTTACCCAGGAATAACGCTAAAAACTGATGTCATAGCTACAACAATTTCTTTTCTTTTATTTTTTTTTCGTTAAGGAAATAAAATTTTATCCATAATTTCCATGCGTGCACTTCAAATGAATGAAATAATGGGAAAAGGATAACTTATTTGAAAAAATTTACATAACAACTGCAAAAATGTTTTGAGAAAAAGAAAAAAAATACCTATGGTTTGGATGTTTTTGGAAGATTCATTCATTGATTCAGATAATAAAATAAAATACAACAAAGTTCATTGGTTCATTTATAGAAATATCTTATTCTAGAAATTATGTCACACATTGCATAAATATAGTTGTTACCATTGGGGTAAACAAAGCTTGAATAATCTGATAATTTTCCAAGAAACAAAGATTGAATTAATTCATATTTAATTAAATAAATACCATTATTTTGCTTCATTACTTCATGGAAGAAAGCTTTTTCGCCGGAGGAACCTCCGCATTGTCTGTGCCTCCTGCTTGTAGTGGACGGTGACTGTTGATACCTTGGGTATTGGCTTTTATCTACGAAAAGGTGGCGCCACACTCTGTCGATCTCAGCCGATTCGTGGTCGTTTATGACATTTCTGTTATGTGCAATTTCAATGCTCTCTTTAAAATACGTGTAATTCTGGTTGTTGCCGTTTGCTTTTTTTGTTACGCTGTTAAAATATATATTGATATTATTTTCTTGATAGCATCTGGCAAGGGCAGTGGTATTTCTATTATACTTGACGTGGTGTTCTTTAATTCTGGTTTTTATTTTTATTTTGGTTACTCCTGTGTAGTAATAGTCTTCATTGTTTAGGTTTTTAAGTGGGATTTTATATATAAAACATAATTTATAATAATATTTTAATTAATTAATAAATAAATATTAAATAATAATAATTATAATTTTATATATAAAATCCCACTTAAAAACCAAAACAATGAAGACTATTACTACACAGGAGTAACCAAAATAAAAATAAAAAAACAGAATTAAGGAACGCCAAAATGACT
Organism: Salticus scenicus; assembly: GCA_963930645.1. Lineage (NCBI taxonomy): Eukaryota > Metazoa > Arthropoda > Arachnida > Araneae > Salticidae > Salticus > Salticus scenicus. The sequence continues at coordinate 17,855,829 of OZ005659.1, read as the reverse complement.
TCAAGTATAAAAGAAATACCACTGCCCTGGCCAGATGCTATCAAGAAAATAATATCGATATAGATTCTAACAGCATAACAAAAATAACAAACTACAACAACCAGAATTATGCATACTTTTAGTTATAATTATAGTTATGCAGCTAATCAGGGTTTCCCTCAGACAAGTTTAAGAAGAGTCTTTGCTTAAAAAAAATAGCACCCTTTTTGCCATTCATATAAAAAAATTACACCTTTACTGCCCTTTATAGAAAAAAAGTCTTAAAACTGAAGATGAATGTCATAACTATAAATAAATCTATTGTGTACATAACAATCAACATTCGTTCAGACATTAGTAACAAACAAGATTAAAATGTAAAGAAAATTAAAATTATTTTCTTTTATCCATATTTAAAATTAAATTTTGAAACTAAGTATCTAGATTTTTAAAAATTAAATGTACCCTCAAGAATCTAAAATTATCTCCAAGATTCCTTTTTTTTTTTTTTATTATTATTAGCAGCACTCAGCCTTTTTCTGAAACTGGGTGAAACTCTGAGCTAATTAATGCACATTGATTTAATATACATATTAACATCATTGTCATTTATTAGAGAAACAAATGTAAATAATGAAATAAAAAGCAATAGCTTACCACAATATGCTCATCATATCCAGAAGAACAATTTTTTATAAGTTTTGTAATTGTATGGGAATGGGATGGAGTGTTATGCCTTGAACATGACTTTGGAAGGCATGCTATTGTAGCTACATTTAAATACAGATTTAATGAATCATTTCCAGTAGGCCGCAGATTTGCTACCACTAAATTATATGTCTGAAATTGATTTATAAAAAAAAGAAAAAAGACATGTATTAGAATAGATTTCACATCAAAGTGAATTTCTTAATGAAAACATAAAAATTAACAATATGAAATATTGAACCAATATGCACAATTAATTTTTTTTTTTTTTTTTTTGTCAACCAACAGAACTTGAAGACTCCACCCTTTTTTCAGGCCATTGATGAGAATTTCTGCTTTTTTTGCTACCACTATTTTTATGCAATAATCTCTAACCTATTAAATCACGTCACTTTTATATAAAAACACAGTAAATATTTCTGTATAAATATAGTGGTGGCCAAAATTTTTTTTATTTTTGGAAAGTGCCCTGAAAAAAGGCAGAGACTTCGAGCTCTGTCAGCGAAAAAGAAAAGTTAAAAATAATTTAATCAAATTCTAGTAAATATCTATATATAATTATCACACACATATATATATACAAACACTCATAAATATACCTCTTCTGAAACCCTAGGCGCTAACTTTTTTTTTATATCCGAAAAATTCAATTCTGTTAAAAAATTCTTTTGTCCAATTATTATAACTGAAGTTTCTTCAGGATCACATTGAGCTAAATCAGAACTGAATTTTAAAGTAGCCATTTTCTAAAATAAAAAGAAAGAAAAAACGAGTCAGACAAAAATTTTAAGCTTAACAATGCATTAAGGGATAACACAGGTTTTGAAGACTAAAAAAAAACACACATTCAGCCAGTGTGTCCTGGTTTCCAGAGACTCTTCAGAAAAGTAGTGGACCTGATTTCTCAAAAACTTATGCACCGATCTTATTGAAATTTCGCACATTTCTTTTATATAGAATTCACTAATACTTGAACCTCGAATGAAAAAAAAAAAAAAAAAAAAAAATTTGAATTTTTAGCAAAGTTGTTTGCAAAAACAGAATGATTTTCAGTGCATTTAACATCACTTGTAAAATTAGTTGCAATCGAAAAAAAGAAAAATACTTCATTCCAACATTAATCAATTCTATTTTGAAGAAATGTGCAAAATTTTAATAAGATAGGTACATTAGTTTTTGAGAAATCCTGAAAGGTCTTTAGAAACCAGGACCTACTGGCTGAGTTTTCCAAATATTTTGATTTTCCATATTAAGGAAAATTTTATAAATTATTGTTGAAATGTTATTCTTCCATCTGCTCAAAATTTTGAATAAATTTTTTTTATTAGAGATGTTAGAATGTAAGGTTGAATTTTTATACTAATTATGCAGAAAATGTCAGAGCCGGGAAATGAACTCACACTCCGCATTTAAACTTATACTCCAACATTTCTAATAAATACTCATAACTAATGATTAAACAACATTTTCTAAAATATATATATATATATTTATTTATTATATTAAAATAACTATAAGATAAAAAAAAAAAAAAAAATTATACGCCATGTTTTTAAATTTTCTGTTGAATCATATAAACATGACAATTCTATGTGTTAATATATACTTAAAAAAAAAAAAAAATTTGATGAATTATCCCATCATCTTGAAAGAAAATGATCAAATCCATAATAAAGAGAGCAATTATACAAAAAAAAAAGAAAGAAATTCAAACATTTATTAATTGAATAAAAGTATTAAAAGAATGTATTGTCATCATGTTCTGAGCTATTCTAAAAGTTTCAAATGTTTAGCTAGTTGGGTAGTTATAGCTATAGAACTATATTAGCACTTTATCAATGTGTATAAAATTTTTAAGTGATAATGGCATCAATTTTTGTGAGATGCATAATTTAATTTTGTACAATTTTTCATTGTTCACAATTCCCATTTAAGTAAATGTATTTATTTATCCTGGCGAAAAAAAATTAACTCAAACATTTTTTTGGCAACAATTAAATTATAAATAAAACTTAATTAAATGGCTAATTTTAAAGCTATTGTGAGGTTATTATTTTCACATTTTATTAATTAATTAAAAGAAAACATTTATTACTTTAATAAAAGTATTAAAAGATAGCATCGCCATCATGTTCTAAGCTATTCTAAAAGTTTAAAATGTCTAGCTAGTCAGGAAGTTAGTTAAAAATTGATTGCAATATTTGTACTGGACAAACAAACAAACAAGAAAAAGAGTTAATAAAAACGTGGTAAAAATAGGAAAAATATGCTTTTCTTTTAAAGCCTTCAAAACACATGTAATCCCTTAACAAATGATACAGACAGATACACTTATTAATAGTATAGGCAAAAGATTTTTAACCATTCATTAGCTCTGAGATACATATACAACATATTTTCAATTAAACAGGAAATATGGGAAATACTTGGCCTTCTAACCAAAAATTCCCCACAATAAAATTTACACAAACTTTGATGAAAGCTAGTGGTACATGAGAACTCTGCCCAGTTCCTCATTTATATTTGTCATCATAATTTTTCTAACATAAGGAATACTGTATGCATATGAAGAACAATGAGCTCAGCCAATCATTTTCCAGAGTTGCTGACTTAAATACCCCATTCACTAAGCTACTTCCTCAACTTTGATACACTTATATTATTTTAATTGCTGATTAATCTTATTAAAGAAAGTTTCATACTTTATTTTTCCTGCAATTTCATGTGCTATTTCTAATGGAATAATCTTTATAATGCAAATTTATGTGAAATAAGGAAGGAAAGGGTACTTTTCATGAATGATAAAAAAAATTAATGCAGGCCACTAATGTGAAACTTAGGTGAAGAATGAAGATTAAGGCAATATAATTAATCCAAAAGATGTTTTATTCTAACCTGTAACATTCTCTTTTTCCAGGGCATTTCAAGAAGCCACACAGTTGGTTTAAAATAAATTATAGAAGTTACACTGGAAAACACTTGAACCATATTCCTATAGTCCAGTTTTAGCTCCTTCAGACAGCCATTCATTTGGACTTTTCAAAGAAATTTTATTAAGAGAAAGATTTTCATAAGATGAAAAACAGAATTTCTGCACAATTGACTTTATTTTGATACAACCTGCAACTTATTTCAGCTGAGATCTATTTGTGTATGCTTTATCCAGTTGGAATACAGCATGTTATATCTCCACATATAATAAAAGAAAATGCATGTCGTACGTATGTCCAATGCTTTGTGGAAAGATGGCTTATTGCAAAGCTACAGAATTTTGCGAGGTCCATATTGACCTTTCCTAATGCACTTTCAAAGCATGATTTCCAAATTTTTGATTTTTTATTATTATTAAATTAAAATCTAGTAAATTTCTAAAATAAGCAACTCTGGAGATAGAAACATAAATGTAAATAGACTTTCTGTGGCCCATTAGCTCAATTAGTTAGAGTGTCTTGCTAATAATGTGAAGGTCATCATATCAATCCTTCAAGAGCTGATGTGTTACTTTTTGCAGAAAGGATACCAATTGATAAAAGAAAACCTTTCAGTGTCTTCACATTATCCTAAACTGTAAAGATGATGAGAAAGTTTTGATTATTTTTTTCAATTCATCAAAAATTTTTCAGTTGGAAAGATTATCTAGTTCTGTTCTTCTACCTGTTGGTGTTGTCATAGAGTGAAAATGATAATCTGTCCAAGAAATGTTTGCCTGAAAAACATCATTCTTGAATAATAGTAACATCAGTAGTACGTGTCCAGTTAAGCGTCATATGCAAGCAGTGGGGACCTGGAACTTGAGTCCTTCAAGGATCGCTTTTAAGCTGACAGATGAATTTTAAATCAATCTGAGACGAAACCCAACAAAATTTTTTAAATGATACAAAAACTGACCAGAACCCACAACAGACAATTTTTGCGACCCGCACCTGACCAGAACTTTCTTTCCTTATAACCAAACCCAACCCAAAAAATAAATGAACATTACTCATTCATCTAAAAATCATGCAAAACTATTTTTAATTATAAGATAAATTTTCATTGTCACACAATTGGCAAATTATTTTAAAATTAATTATAATTTTGAGCCATCTATGTGAGCTGTGTACTTCAAGTGTACAAAAAACGTTCTTCAAGTTAAGTATTTGTAGTTTACTGTTTAATACTTATATTCTGAAAAAAAAAAAAAAAAAAAAAAAAGATTTATTTTTATTTATTGTTTTTGTTTGATGTGGATGTTTATTTTATTACTATAGTTTGAGTACCATGGATATGATTCACAGTTAAACATCTGCTTTCACATGATCACTTTAAATATAAATCAACAAATCAGCTTCCTCTAGTTGAATCTTGCTGCATTGTTTATTTTTTCTAGAGAAGACGATAAAGAATATTATCTCCTCGATGGAATCCATTTCCTAAATCTTTTTATTTTATATTACTCTTTTTGTAAATTAAATCACAAGTATTTCCTCTATATTTGCTGTATATACAATTGCAAATGGAGGAAAATTCCAAAATTTGGTTAACATCAAAAGCAAGAATTGAAATTTATTGAAAATAAAGGTATCTTTAAAAAAAAAAAAAAAAAAAAATTAAACTGATAAATAATAACATAAAATCCGAGAATGTAAAAGTGAGGTTATACTGTATTTCTTTTACTTATATATTAATAAAGAATTATAGCAATTTCTTTATAAATTTCTACACAAGATCCATATTAGATCTGTTGAAAAAAAAATACTGATATTTTTTCTTGTTTGTACAGATCCAGATATAAATATGGATTCTCCCCCCTTCCCTGGCAGATATCCACATATATAGATACGAATACGGTAAAGGGCAAAATTAACGGTCGCCACCGGCCACGTGGCGACTAAATAAAAAAAGATGGCGATTAAAAATTATGCATCGATCGCCACTAAAGTCGCCACTTTTTGTGATCATTAAAAGATTATAAAAATCGAGCGACGATAGGGAATCTAAGCTTCGTTATTTCCAATCTTTTTCCATCCATGGCATAAACGTCAATGTTCATTTTAAACTTGCTTTATTATATTCTACAACCTATAAAAAAGTATAATTGTTTAATATATCTCACTCATATAATTTTTTGGACTCCCCCCCCCTTTCCCTCCCCTAACGATCTGTGACCACACAGCTTATAGAAAGCTTTTTAATTTCTAACCATTTTCCATTTGCTGCAAAAATATAAATATCTATTTTAAGCTTACTTTATTAGATTCTAGAATCTGTAAAGAAGTAGAATTGTTTAATATCTCTTACTCATAATTCTTGTAATCCCCCCCCCTCCTCCAATGATTGGCAATCACATGCTCCACTGAAGCCTTGTGATTTACAATCTTTCTTCAACCATCATAAATGTAAATATTCATTTTAAACTTTCTTGATTAGATTCTAGAACCTATAAAGAAGTATATGGATGTATCCTCCAACCCCCCCCCCCCGCACACACACACATGTGTGCTCCAGTTCAACCAGCAGTTAATGATCAAATGTCCTGCAAAGCACAGTCTTTTTCCATTATTATCTCCATAGTATTTAGCGTATATTTTACCTATTTAAGATATTTGACAAATGTGTGTATCAAAATTTGGTTCGACTTAAATGTGTATTTTTCAAAAATTTTTGTAGAAATCTTCCTTTTTCCTTCCCATTTTAAAGTAGAAATCTCCCTATTTTTAAAGCTACAAATCTGGCAGCTAAGTAAATTATTTTTAATGAAGCAGCTAAGTTTCCATATCTGTACTTTTTAAGAGGAAATATTTTAACTCTATTGAAATAAAATCATTTAAAAAAGTGTGTCTTTAGAAATAAGAAAAAAATAATAAAACTGCTAACTGTATTTACACATGACCATTTAAAAGGTTGTGATGATGATGAATCATTCATTTACTTAGAAAATAGCAATGTGAACTGTGAATGATAACAGCTTATTTCACTTAAATAAATTGAAAAAAAAAGTACTACTAAATTATCTGAAATATAAAAACTTTTGCTGTTATTATTACAGCCCTAAGCAGATTTCAATTTAGGATGTGCAATTTAGGATTTTTAAAAAGAGCGTAATTACAATTTCAGTGTCCCTGTGTTAATTTTATATGTATTTCTTATTTTCATATTTTTCTTGTGGTAATTATACCACAAAATGGTGACAATGCTTTTAGCAGTCTGAGAGAAATAGTCTTATGTGAAAAGTGGCCACTAACTTAAAAAAGTGGCTACTAATGAAACTGACAGTACCGGCCACTGGCCACTAATGAATTTTCCCAGTTTTGCCCTTTAGAATACGGAGCTCTGGCACATATCTTGTATACATAGTATCTTTATGTACATATCAGTTATAGAGATATAATTAGACCCAAACCTGATTGCAGGTCAGTCTCAGGTAAAATGAGTTTACCGGACCTGATGCTGGACTGGGACTCTAATTCAGATATTTACTTAAAATGAAATTAATCACAAAGATAAAATAAAAATTTTATTTAAAGTTAATTGAACTTCAGAAATTTAAAACAACATTTTATTATTGATTTATTATTTTTTTTTCATACAGGGTGGAACATCAGAACTTTTCCAAATTCCCTGACTTTTTTTTTTATGCTGTTTATTTCCCAAAATCAATGAATAATTTAACAATTTACAATAACGAGCTTTCAAATATGGCTTATTTCCACACAAAATTTGTCAAATTTCCCTGACTTTGCATGAAATTCCCTGACTATTATTCCATGACTTTCCCAGACTCACTTAAATTCCCTGACTAGTACCTACCCCGTTATAATATAAAACTTATTAACTCAGATGTAATAATAAATCAAGTAAGTTCTTACACATATAATTTTTATAAATTGTAAAATAAATTTTTTGACAGAAAGTAATTTCTTAGGTTTTTTTTTTTTTTTTTTTTTTTTTAAACTGTTACATGCATTAATATGTGTGTGTCTACAATATATATCCACATGCATTAAAATAATACAGTTTGACAAGTCTAAGGATATATATTCAAGAAAAAAGACAAAAGTATAAAGGAACTTGGAAAAAAAAAAAAGTAATTTCAAATGAATGTGATGGGAGGGCGGTCATTGTAATGCTTAAATATTTCAAGATTACCATTTGATTACATGGTTAAAACTTTATTTTCGAATTATGAACATTATCAGAATCAGTGTTTTCATGTAAGACACTGCACATGAAAAAATATTTCAAGAAAAAAAGCCTCGGAATGTAAATAATATACATTTCTAAATGTTATTTTATGCTAGAAATTTCAAAATTTTCAATTTTTCTGGGTGGAAATAAACCCCTTCTCCCAAAATTCCCAGATTTTTTTGGACCATTCCCATCTTTACACGTATTTTTATGAATCTAAATTTAGTGTGAAAATAAAATTCCTCTGAACTTTTCGACTACGTGAAATTGTGAAAAAATAATTTTACAGAATAAAATAACAATTAAGGTTTCATTTAGACAATGACGGTTTACTTTTATACTGCTAAGCTCATTATATATGCATAAAAACATTTTATAATTTAGAAATTTAATATCAGCTTTTAGGGAAAAATACAGGAGAGCACATCTGATTATTCACACAGGCTATTTGTACCACGGAAGAGTAGTTTTCAGAATTAAACAGATTTATCAAAGATTTCTAATTTCTATAAAAAATATATACATATTCAAACCTATATCTGAAAAATGGCATAATTTGACACAAGTGGCAAAATTAAAGAAAAGTTTGCACATGATTATAGAAAATCACAGTTCCTTTAAAACTTTCCAGACATTTGACGCTTACGCTTACATGTCTGCCTGACAAAAATGACAGGTAGAAATAAACAGACAAAATCAAATAAGTAAAAATAAACCACAAGCACAAAATATATATAATCTAATGCAAAAATAACACAAGAAAGACATAAAAATCGCCATCAGATAGAACTGAAAATATATTCGCTTTATGAACAGTTACTCTACTATAATATATATATTAAAATATCAAAAAGTTCTCGGCAAGAGTTTCTGAGAAAATAATAACTATGTAATTTTTAACAAGTTTATACAATTAGTCTTTCAGAATTATTTTATCACAAACGAAAATATGTAAGAAAGGAAAAGAAGGATGACTGAAATTCAAATACGCAAAGTTAATATCATAAAAATTCATTACTCTTTATTAAAAAAAAATATTAATAAGTACCTGTCCTAAACGTGATATCAACTAAAAGCAATAAAAGTAATTAAATTTTTCAAACTGAATACTACGAAAGTATATTTCAATTTACTTTTTTAATACATCATTTTAAAACTTGTATATAAAAGATTGATCAAATTTGCGGTAAAGCGGTTGTTTGTTGTTATTTTATCCGCTTCACTAGAGGAGCTAATGCTCGATTTTGAATCACAAAGCGCATGCGCAATGCGGCGTAGCTTGAAACGATCTGACATCTGCATTTGTAATGATCGATAGATGGCGCTTTCTCAACTGGAGCTGTTAGTATAGCCACGTGTATTTATTATTGTTCTTTCTACGCCATTATATCATGGAAAATTGATTGCATAATAGGATGCAATGAAAATTATTGCGTTTTATTATTTAATAATTCCACTGTATTTTAACTGCATCTATATGTTATCTTACAACAAAGGTACATTAAAAATAAATAAATAAAAATAAAGGTACAACTATAGAGTTGGTCCATAACTGGATTTGGCGAATTTTCTTTGGCACCGTTTCGAACGATAATGATGTCTTTCTGGATTCTTTGCAATAAAATACGCTTTTGTTTACGCTTGGAATCCATCGCAACCATTTGCAAAAACGACATTTCGCCATAATCACCAAAAAAAAAAAAAAAAAAATCACCAAATGCACTTGTGAACCAATACTATAGTTGTTCCATGACATCCATGAAATGTGATCGTTTTGCTTTTGCTCGTTAGCGAAGGAAACGATCAGCTTTATCTAAAATATTTTAAAAACAAAATTAAATGTAGTATTATTACTTGTGAAATCCTCAGGTGGAGAAATGTTTCGAACAGACAGTCATACTTGACGATACTTAAACTTGACGATACTTGACGATACTTTCCCAATTCGTAAACGTCTAATCCATTCAGACTTTCTACTAACTAAGGCTTTTTCTTCATTAGCGGAGGCAACTGGAATTTTAAATTTGTCATTTGGAAACAAATGGAAGCTTAATTCCGGATTTCTTGATCCATTGGAGTTACCCTGTAGCACACAGCAGCATGTGTTATCTTTTTTTTGTCGGATTTATTCATCCTACAGAGCAGGCGCACATAACGTCACTGCGACAGATGATTCCGCACATACTTTAGAATGTAGGCAAAAGGAGGGATAAAGCACCATTGGAAAGGCAGATATTTTGCCTACATGCGCAAAAGTTGCAGAATAACGTCACTTGTTTATAAACATGAGCCTGCTCTAGCAGCAGCAAACAATGGTGTCTCGACGAAAGCGTGAAAGCTATCCGTCCAGTTTTATTGTTAATTTCACCTTAGCCCACCAGAGGGCGAGCATTTCATTACAATCGCGGATACTGGAGCTCCTATAATACAGGCTGACGCATGAGCAAGCAACACAAGTAATCTGTTTCTGTTTCTTAAAAAATTCATAACATTTGAAAGGGGGGGGGGGGAAAGAGCGTACCAATTAAAATTGGAAAGTTTTTTCAACGACCTAATACTATCAGGACACGGAAACAAGACAACTTTGGCGAACCAAAAAAACGTCGCCAAGACTCTACAAACCAAACACACAGTAAAAAAGCGTTTCTTAAAATAATTTATGGTTATTAAAATACATATTTAGATTTAAATAATACTTTTTTTTAAATTTTTTACTTTATAAATGTCAGAAATGCAAAGAAAAGTATAAGTGAATAACAATAAAACTTACTATGCAAAGCTGTGCATTAGATCCCGGGATCCAAGAATCTGGACGACAAGTCGCAGCCCATTTTCTCCTTCTTGCATTATCCGAAGGAAACCTAAACATTTTGTATCCTTTTCTGGAGTGTTTACAGCAGTTTATTGCTGAACAACCTCCCATATTGCAGTTTATTTCACTAAAATTACGAGCAAGACGGTAGAAACAATGGATGCCGTTTGTTTATCACGCTGGGTACATGCGGCAACCCTAAGGCAAAAAAATGTCGGATGCGCCAGCTCGTATATATAGGAGCCTTAGCCATTTTTACGCTTCAGGAAAACCAGAATTGAAACATGTTACTAGCTTGGCGTCATTATCATTGTCACGGCGCAATTATTTGACTGGTTTAAAAAATGTCAATCTAATTTCGGAATGACCTTAAGTAGGTAAAATGTAACATACCTGTATTAGAGCATTTTTTCTAATAGAGTTCAAGAAATATAAGAATGTTAATCATCATTTAATGGAGAATCATGTTTTTTTATTCTTCTGTTCTACTAAACTTGAGATTTTTTTAAAACAATCAATGTGTAAAAAAAAAAAAAAAAAAGGATAAATAAAGAATTAAAAAAAAAAAAAAAAAAAAAAAAAAAACCTTTCATGATCAGTGGCGCACCCACGGAGGGGGCTTAGGGGCTCAAGCCCCCTCCAGAACCAGCTGACATGGTAAAAATTTTAGATATGAATGACAAAAATAAAAATAAAAATTTCAAACACAGATATTCTAAGCAAAAATAAAGTTTATAAATTAAACATTAAATATTAGGGATTTTTGAAATCCTTATATTCAAACATAATGAACTAGTTCTTTCTTTTTTAGTTGAAAGATTAGGCATTCCATTGCAGTTTTTAGAAATGAGCTAAGTTCCTAAACCTAAAGCATACACTATTATTCAGTGGCGGACCTACAACTCTCGAGGCCTGGTGCGAAACTCTTACTGGGCCCCCTAACTGGAGTCCTACTACACTGAGCCCCCCCCCCCTGCACTTTTTTACAAATTTATTACGATAAAAAAGCAATGAAGTTAGTTAGTTTTAAGAGTTATTCAGAAGCCAAACAAACAAGAATGGCAGGGACATTTGTCAGGCTTGGCAAAAATTATTACTTTCTTCTATATTCAATAGAAGAAAGTATTGGATTCGTAAAAATTTTCGACCTTGGGTTTTTGATGGATTTACACGTTTTGAGAGCTGTAGAACACGATTTGACCATTTTTTGAAAATGTCTGTCTATGTGTGTGTGTGTGACAAAATTTTGTGGAAACTGTATCTCGGGAACTAGTGCACAGAATTTCATACAAATTGGTATGTACTTGCACCTTGACATAAATTAGTGCCTATCAACTTTTGGTAAAAATTGTTTTACAGGTTGCGTTGCCATCCCGCTTTTTCTAAATTTTTAACATGGTGATATAGGACAAATTTTTGTATAAATGTGCATAAAGAGAATTATTTTTTAGTAATCATTATGAAATTTACAAAAATTATTTATAATAGAGATAGTCAAGTGGGAAAAAATTTTTGTATGTGCAGGAGCCTCGCCACCCCCCCTCTGGGGGGGGGAAGTCCCCCCCCCAGAGGGGAGTAAATTTTCAAGATGGGTATCTTTCGAAAGGTCTCGTCAATACCTTTAAAATGAATGGTTGAACTGTAAATCTGTGATAATTTAAAACAAAGTTATCGAATTTTTTTTTTTTTACTTTTAACGAAAAAAAAAAAAACTTGCAAAAAAAAAAAAAAAAAAAAATCGCTTTTTTTTTTTTTTTTTTTTTTTTTCTTTCATACGAAATTTCACCAAACTTGGTATTTAGTTGGCCCCTTGTCATGAAGATTTTCTTGTGGCAGGTAAGATAATATTTCGTAGGATAATACAGGTATGTAGAGAAGATTTTTTACAGGCAGACAAAATGTGAACAGAAAAGTTTCCAATTCGATGGTCTCCACTAGGCCGTATTTCCGTATAGATGAAAAAGACCTCCTCTACTTGCGTTGATTGCCGCTAGAAATATTATTTACAATTCTTCCATTTAAAATAACCAAGATTCTATCCAGAGGTGTTTGAAATGATAAATTCAGAAATCAATAAAAATTTGACAAAAATTTGTGCACAGTTTTTTTTTATTGACTTGCTGCATAAAATAAGGAGGGAAGGTGCCCCTAACGTATAAATATTTTAGGAACTACATCCGTATCGTCTAAGCAGGAGCGATCAGAGAAGAAAATAAAGTTTCAGCCAAATTCAAATTATTGTTACAGGTTGGCATTTAATTTCATCGCCAGCAAGAACACATAAAAAGTGGTTTTTTAAAAATACGTTACACTGAAATTAAGCTAACAATTTTGAATACAGAGTAGGATTGCCATAATATGATAACCCTATCAAAAATCACAAATTTCGCCAGAGATTCATCATGAGAAAAGTAAACCGCAATATAGCTTTAATTTAATTGTGTTCAAGGATAATTTTGTCTAACTGAATAAATTACGTTAGGAATAAGGCTACTGTGATTTAGGAGGAACATAAATAAAATGGGCCATGTGTTATTCTTTATGATAGGAAATGATTATGAGAATATACAAGGAGATTGATTATCTTTTACATTTTTATTTTTTATTTTTATTTTACTGATAGAGGAAGAATTCGACAGTTAAAGATTAATATTGAATACACGAGTGAATTATTATAAAAAGCGATAAAATAGATTTGAATTAAAATTAAATAGAGAATTTTTAAAATATATGTGATTTCTACATCACATATTTCTCCCCTTCACCCAGAAAAAAATTTTACGAAGGAAGAAAATTTTTATATGTTCTTGCTGTTACATGAGTAAAATATTTATTATAATACTAGATGATATTATTGTTATATGAGTGTGTAGAGAATTTAACTTCTCCATGCTAATTTAGCTTGAACTTTAAGTTCACTTAAGGTTGACTTAACTTAAAGGTTGAATGCTGCCAACTTACTTATTTAACTTTAGATTGACTTGCAGCTGTAAATGAAATACTTAAACTATGAAGAAACGACAGAGTCAGATTTGTAAAATCAATTGACCTTTAATTGGGCATAAATAAGAAGGGGACGCTGGACTTTGGCATCTAGTATTTTACTACTTAAAATGGGCAGCCCTCTTACATACTTTGATATTAATAAATAACCCCATACTTTACTTTACTTTACTTTACTTAATTAATCGCAAAGGATCTCAACTACCTTTATTTAAATTAGCTTCTAAAGCCGAGTAATCTTTCGATTAGCAGGAGGATTCCCTGACACTGCTATCTACTTGACTTACATCTAACTATATCCTAAGCCGCTAACAGCTAGCTCCATCAACTCTCACTCCGACTAACTTTAACTCCTCTCCAACTCTCGCCAACTGACCAACTTACTCTCAAAAGCAATCTTCGTTCTTTTATACAATTCAGTTTCTAAAATTATTAGCATAATGTCAATTACGATTTTAGCTTAGGATCGGAACTAACTCAATTACTCAAAACGAATCCTAAAACAGCAGATTCACGTTTTACCCGCAAAGTGCGAGTTTTAAATGTAGCACTTTGCCATACCTGACAGTTCCTCCCCTGAAAAAAAATTTCGCGGAAAAAATCCCCCAACGGGTTTTTACCCGTGCAAATTTTAAATTATTGCAATACTATGCAAAGAAAAGTTAGCTACAGTGACTGACTGCTAAAATTCAACTACATAATGTTTTAGAAAAAGAAAAAAAAAAGAGGGGGAAACTTAAATTTAACTAGACTGCCCAACAAGAAGTATATTGTTTTTAAAAATCTAATAGGGAAAAAAAAATTTAAGAGTACACGGCGAAAAAACTGGACACTTACATATAATTTTAAGTAGCTTAAATAGCTTTTAAAAATTGTTTCTTATGCTCAATGTAAGACGCTTTATTCCAGAAAACCGTTTGTACTCAATTTAGTTAACTAGAAGTCCAGCGTTATTACAGCGGGGAAATACATTCATCTTTCCGTAAAACAAATGGAAAGGAAAAAATTGTATGAATTAAAAAAAAAAAAATGTAGTACAAAAGTGATCGACTAAACAGACGTGCGATCATTGTTCAATTTAACTTGTAACATAATTTTATTGTAATAAAAAACTTGTTGATTCTTCATCCAATCTGAAGGTCAGTCTAGACCCAGATAACCGTCAGCTAACCAAAGTACTTGACTTGATTTCTAGTAGCTTTATCTCTAAAATGTCAATCCAGACTGCTGGCACAGTTCAAAAACACTTTACTTCAGAAAAAGGGAAACGCTCCTGGCAGATTTCCAAAACTTTTTTCGACTTCATGTGAAAAGTAACCATCTTTAAGAAATCATCCTGGATCCCAGTACTTCGGGTTTGAATCAGAGAACTGGACCTCAGATTTTCTAAAATTAAAACTTTTTTAAACGTATATATCAAAAATAGACGTGAATTACACTTTTATATATAGATAAATGACATAATTTTATACATAAGCCCTATTTCAACTAGGTATTTGGATACGGAAAAAACAAAATGTTAGTGGATTAATTTGTTAAACGCGAATTAGCATGCAAAATAGCGAAAAAAATTGTTTTAATCCCCATACTAATAGATATACATACAATAATTAAACTTTTAGTGAAAAAGACAAAAGTTTACAATAAGAAAATTCATTTAATACATTTTATACAACATTTAGAAAACATATTTAAGGATACAGTATTTTCAAAAACTTTTCAAAACTGCAGTTGATTTCTGAGGAGGAGAAAAATTAACATACATAGAGATAATTTACAAAACGATAGAGAAAAATGTTTATACACTTATAAAATTTCATTTGATACAATATAAGACAGTTGAGAAATATATTTAATGAATATATACAAATTGTTAAAAAAAGTTTTCAAAACTGCCGTCGTTGCCTAGAAAATACAAGCATTAGAGTATATACATTACATCATGTCAAAAACTGGAGAGAAAATTTATATACAAAAAGGTAAGAAAAGTTATCTTACTAAGCACTGCAGGTGATGGCTAACACATAAACACATTTAAGTGCATGCAGATATAGATCATTCAAAAACGAAAGAGGGGGAAATGTTTATATCAAAGTTCAAAAAGGTTTTTTACCAAAAACTGCTGGTGATGGCTTAGAAATAAAAAGACATTAATATACATGAATATATTATATACAGAAAAAAATTTATGACATGTAAACAGTACATGAAATTTCGAGAGATGAAAGTTCATGCCATACGTTTAAATTTTGCATTTTTACATTTTAAAAGTTCATGCAGCAAGTTTAAATTTAGATTTGTGATATTTTAAAAAGTTCATCTCTTTGAGATAATAATTGAAAGTCCAGAAGAAAGTTGTACATGTCGAAAATTTTAGTACAGTACTGATAAACCAATACTTGAGAAAATCTAAAATACTGAACGATACGACCTGACAAATTGAGTCCTTTATAGCAGCAAAATAAGAGATGCAGGTCAGACTGGCCTGTAGAGTTGCAGCGTTGGTAGCTTGTAGATTTAGGTCAGACGTTGCAGGACCGCTGATGACCTGAGCAGGGTTCGAACCGGATGGCTGCTCACTCTCCGGAGGGGGTTCCACACCCAGAGCCTTTTCACTGTTCATAGTTCCAGGATAGGGTTGCTTTCGTTCCATAATGTCGAATGCATGGCTGCTAGAGTTCGGTGAAACCGTACAAGAGATGAATTGCATTTTCGAAATCACATTCGTTAAAATACCTGCATTTTCTTAAATAGTGCTACCACGAACACATCGAAACGTTTCGATCGTCGAAAGATGACGTAGATCGAAACTCTTTCGTTACGACGGGAGTTTTTCGATAAATCGCATAAGCGGTACTCTAAAGTCATCGATCGAAAAGAGGGTTCGTTAACGAAAAGGAATAAGCTCCACCCAAGCGGACATGACGTCCAGGATAAGGCGGAACTTAATTTGATTTCTTCTTCTTTTTACTCTAGCCAATGAAAATTCGAGAAATATTTTGGGAGATCTCTTTAAACAGTTAACTGTAATCCAGTTCATAAGAATATTTGTTGATAAACAAGAAATCTTGTACTCATGAAATAAATAAACAAAAGAGAGTTCACAGTTATTTACTATTGTATTTCGCATGATTCATTTTATAAACATATCGAAATAGCCTTTGTTTTTAAAAATTGTTAGTTTAAATTATAAACGCATCTAAACCTTCAAAATGTGACATTAAAGTTAGCAGTAAAATTATTGAAGGGCTAGCAATAATTCGTATTTAAAAGATGTACACCGAATTCTGTTTGTTAAATAAATATATGTCGAGTCTTTATGCTGTTTATTAAAAAGTAAGACGATGATAAAAATTAGCGATAAAACTAAAAAACAAAAGAAAATGGGGATATGTGATTCAATAATTTTGTTGCCTACTGTATACTCATTTTCTTTTATTGAAACAGGAAAATTGCTCTTCAAAATTAGGTTATTTTCGTTCACAAGTCTCAGTAAATACTTATTTAAATTGTACTTTTATGTACTAATGAATAAAATATTTTTCAGTAAATATTTTGCTCATTAGTACATAATTTTAAAATTTTAAAATATTACTGATCACTTTACTGCTATCCAGGTTCGTATTTCACTTGTCATTTTGGCAGTCAGCCTGACTCGTATTTACAAATGTATTTTGGAATATTTTTAATTTAATTACTTTATATATTTATGAAACTTTTGGATAAGATAGCTTTTTAATAGATAGTGTAGTGAAACACTTTAAAATTTCTGTTGACATAGTACAAATGCAGATTTTTGTAGATGCAGAAGGTGTTGAATAATTTTTCTTTTTTAAAAAGATTTTATGCAAATAATTTCCATGTGAGTGTTAAAAGTAAAGTTATAAAAGGAATTTCATTATAATTTTTGGTAACAGTCAATGTTATTTTTGTTCAAAGATTTAAACATTTAAAGGAAAACTATTTTATTTTCAATGAAGTACTAATCTTGTGATTTATTTTCATGTTATGTATCATGATCATAAGGACATTAAATCCTTTTTGAATTTACATTCCCCTTACACAAATACCCGTTTTATTATGTATTATATATTTCTATGGTGGCCTCGCAGGATAGCTACAGCCCCGCCTTTTTACTCTGATGCTCTCACTAGTATATTTGTATGATGATTTTTTACTGTATTAATTGTGCAAAGTTATTAATAAAAAAACTCGTGGGATCAGAGGAAATTGTGTGGCCCCCAAGGAAGTCATGCTCATCAGGTTAAGAATTGCAACAAAGTCTCCTTCCTTTTTTAATGTCTATTTCAAAGATAAAAAAATTCTGCCATTTGTGCTATCTCTATTTTTACACAGAATAAGAGATTATTGTATAAAAATAGTGGTAGCAAAAAAAAAAAAAAAAAAAAAAAAAATCTCTAAAAGTGTCATGAGAAAAGATGGAGACTTCAAGTTCTACAGATAACTAACTTGCACTGAAAGCCATAATCGAATGGTGCTACACAAAAATTCTTTTAGGTATCAGAAAAAATTATCAGTTGATTGCCAGAAAAAAATTACAAAACAGTCAGTCAATTTGACGTATAACAAAATTCGTCAGTATGTTCTGTAAAGAAAATCTCAAAATTTACCTGACAATTACAAATGAAATAAAAATTTGCTGATTGTCAGAGAAAAAAAAAAAAAAAAGAGTGATTTTCGCCTATTCAAAAAGGAGTTGTAAATTTTATCCATCGATCGCTGGAGAAAATATCTTACATTTAGTAAATATAAGAATAAATGTCTATAGACATTAAGAATGTAAACAGAGACACAGATGGACAAATGTCTGTTTCACGCTGCTCCACTGTGCATACAGATTACATTTACAAATTTTTTGTTTTAATAAAAAAATGAAATGTTTTTGATGCATAATGCTAATTAAAAAATTATGATCAATTTTTAAATGATCCTTAAAAAAAAAAGAAAAAAAAAAAAAAAAAAACTCAGAAACTTTATTTAATTTAAGGGGCGAGGCACTTTTTTAAAGCTATTTTTGTATATTTATTATTTATATCCAAATTAAAAAATTGTTTACTTTTTTAAAATCAAATTAGAGAAAAATTACATGAAAGAAATGGAACAGATTTAGTATAGAATTCCCTGAGCAAAATATGAAATTTAGCATCAAAATAATTCGGAAATTCTTGCCAAGGACTTTACTTACAAAACTGCGATAAATATTTTAATTCGTGGCCAAAATGGCAAAATAAATTTAAAAGTTGCCAAGAAAATCTTATGCTAAAGCTGGGTGAAATTGCAGTTAGTGGTGCCCCTTGGCACAGCTTAGCGACTTTTGCAGCGTGATCTGTGCCAGCTCGTAGGCATAATTTACTTTCCAAATGTAAATCACACCAATGAGCTAACATGGATTGCACCAAAAAATGTCAGATTCAGTCTAATAAAGAAAAGTGCTAAAATATATATTTTTAAAAGAAAAAAATTTAAAGGCTTTTTTTTGCCATGAAAATCTGTAGATTAAAGTGGTCAGTATTTCGGTTTATGCTCACATTCCAAACATCAAAACATAGGGAGGGAAAAAAATGTTACTGAAAACCGTTGATCTGTTATTTATGAAAATTTGTACTGTCACAATCAATATTTTAATGTGTGCTTACTTCAGAAACATTAAGATTAAAATAAAATAATTAAAAGATAAAAAGTACTTTTTAATGTATCATGTTTTTAAATTTTCTAAACACCCCAAAATATGTAAATCAGGTGAAATCTCGACTTCCACTTTCGATAATATAAAAGAACTTTAAAATATCTTTTGAATGATCTATTAAAAATAATTTAATCATAATTAGAATTTGAAATATTGAAATTTTAAAATATCACAGCGCCATCTGGTGGTAGAAATTTCTGTAATCTACTGTTCGATTCAAAATCAACAAAGCTTTCTAATGATGTATTACTTATGAAATTATTTTAATTAGTAGCTGAGATACAAAAGAAAACCTATTCAGGAGACCTCAAAATGTGTAAATCCGGTAAAATCTCTAATTCCACATTCGATAATATAAAAGAACTTTAAAATATCTTTTGAATGATGTATTAAAAATAATTTAATCATAATTAGAAATTGAAATTTCAAAATATTACAGCGCCATCTGGCGGTAGAAATTTCTGTAAGTTACTGTTTGAATCCAACTCAACAAAGCTTTCAAATGATGTATTACTTATGAAATTATTTTAATTAGTACCTGAGATACAAAAGAAAATCCATTCAGGAAACCTCAAAACGTGTAAATCCGGTAAAATCTCGAATTCCACTTTCGATAATATAAAATAACTTTAAAATATCTTTTGAATGATGTATTAAAAATAATTTAATCATAATTATTAGAATTTGAAATATTAAAATTTTAAAATATCACGGCGCCATCTGGTGGTAGAAATTTCTGTAATCTACTGTTCGATTCAAAATCAACAAAGCTTTCTAATGATGTATTACTTATGAAATTATTTTAATTAGTAGCTGAGATACAAAAGAAAACCCATTCAGGAGACCTCAAAATGTGTAAATCAGGTAAAATCTCTAATTCCACATTCGATAATATAAAAGAACTTTAAAATATCTTTTGAATGATGTATTAAAAATAATTTAATCATAATT
The DNA here is from genome assembly GCA_963930645.1 of Salticus scenicus. Lineage (NCBI taxonomy): Eukaryota > Metazoa > Arthropoda > Arachnida > Araneae > Salticidae > Salticus > Salticus scenicus. The sequence goes on along the minus strand of OZ005659.1, from coordinate 17,835,502 downwards.
AGAAATTGAAATTTCAAAATATTACAGCGCCATCTGGCGGTAGAAATTTCTGTAAGTTACTGTTTGAATCCAACTCAACAAAGCTTTCAAATGATGTATTACTTATGAAATTATTTTAATTAGTACCTGAGATACAAAAGAAAATCCATTCAGGAAACCTCAAAACGTGTAAATCCGGTAAAATCTCGAATTCCACTTTCGATAATATAAAATAACTTTAAAATATCTTTTGAATGATGTATTAAAAATAATTTAATCATAATTATTAGAATTTGAAATATTAAAATTTTAAAATATCACGGCGCCATCTGGCGGTAGAAATTTCTGTAATCTACTGTTTGATTCAAAATCAACAAAGCTTTCTAATGATGTATTACTTATGAAATTATTTTAATTAGTAGATGAGATACAAAAGAAAACCCATTCAGGAGACCTCAAAACGTGTAAATCAGGTAAAATCTCTAATTTTACTTTTGATAATATAAAAGAACTTTAAAATATCTTTTGAATAATGTATTAAAAATAATTTAATCATAATTAGAAATTGAAATTTCAAAATATTACAGTGCCATCTGGCAGTAGAAATTTCTGTAGGTTACTGTTCGATTCCAACTCAACAAAGCTTTCAAATGATGTATTACTTATGAAATTATTTTAATTAGTAGCTGAGAAACAAAAGAAAACCCATTCAGGACACCTCAAAACGTGTAAATCAGCTGAAATCTCGAATTCCACTTTCGATTCTCATGGAAAGCCTTCGCTGACGATGACGCGAGTTTCATGTTTTTTGTTCACCCAAAGGTGCTCAACGTACCTAAAGAAGTTTTCACTTCAAAAATACATTGTCAACGTGTTCTGAACTATTCTGAAAGTTTTAAATGTCTAGCTTGTCGGGAAGTTACATGATTTCTGAAAATATAATAAACGCTGCCGAAGGCAGCAGAAACCCAAAACAGTTGGCTAAAAATATTTTTTAAAATGCATTGTCACCATGTTCTGAATTATTCTGAAAGTTTCGAATGTCCAGCTTGTCGGGAAGTTACATGACTGCTGAAAAATATAATAAACGGTGCCGAAGGCAGCAGGGATCTGAAACAGTTAGCTAAAAGTATTTAAAAAAATGCATTGTCACTGTGTTCTGAGCTATTCTAAAAATTTCACATGTTTAGCTTGTCGGAAAGTTACATGATCATTGAAAAATATAATAGACGCTGCCAAAGGCAGTGCGGATCCGAAATATATGGCTAAAAGTATTGTAAAAAATTCATTGTCACCGTGTTCTGAACTATTCTGAAAGTTTCAAATATCTAGCTAGTCGGGAAGTAAGTTAAAAATAAATTTTCTGGTTGAATCATATAAACGCTGCCGAAAGCAGCTGGGATTCACAACAATTGGCTTAAAATATTTTAAAAATGCATTGTCATTTTCAACCTTTAGTTTTTATAACTAGAGGACACAACTTTCTACCCGTCTCCAAGAAAAGTAGAACTATTATGTCTGGAGTTACATAACAGTGTATTTCCTCACTAAATATTTTTCTTCATAGAGTGAGCAAAATGTTTTTCTAGCATTGGCTAACCCTAGCATCAGGCTTATCTACTGTTTTCTTTTTTACTGTCGCAATTTCCACCTTCCTACTCATGAATTCCACTAAATTCTTAATGTTTACATCTCAAAATTATGAACTGCTGGATTTTTTATTATTTGGCTATTTTTATTAAGTTTTTTCATTTTCTTTTAATGCTTTGTTAGTTCAGGAAAAATTACTAAATAATCTTGAAATCATAACCAATCACAAAAAATAATACTTACAACACACAATCACAGTCACACTGCATAAATGCTCAAAATTCCCAATCGCAGGAATTAGCAATGTGTATGTCTGTATGCTTCGCATAGATAAGGAAAAAAAAACACTGGATACTCATATCTCAAAATGCATGAAACTTAAACATGTAAAACATTTTCTAGTTCAGCAGTCAGTTAATAAAACTTAGAACATACAATCACACGATATAAATATTCAAAATTCCAATTCGCAATATCAGTAATACGCATGCCTGTACACTTTGCATAGATCAAAAATTAAAAAAAAGAAAAAAAAAAAAAAAATGGATATCCCTATCTCAAAACACATGAAACTCAAAGTTTTAAAAACTTTGCAGTTTAGTAGTCAGTAATATGTACTTATGACTACACTTCGCTTACATGATAACGAACAAATAAAAAAATAAAAATAAATAAGGATCATTATAGATACCCCTATCTTAAAATACAATTTTTTGTTGAAGCAATCAGTAATATGCACGTCTGTACACTTCACATACATGAAAATCAAATAATAAACATTACTGGATACCCATATCTTAAAATGCATAAAACTTAAAAATATACAAAATTTTGTAATGCAGCAATATGCACGTCTGTATGCTTTGTGTACATAAAAAGAAAAAACAGTTTAAACAGTTTTTAGCCAACAAAAATCACATTTTATAAACTATTTAAAAAGCACAAAAATACGTAATAATCAAACATATTTTTCAAAAAACAAGTAAAGCAAAAAATTCTTGGATATTTAGATATTTTATAAAATAGAAAATCACAGCTCACTTACCTCTGTTTCATGTCTGTAATTCATGAAGCACCTTCGCCTTTGATATACTCCCCCCCCCTCTCCTCCAAACTTCCTTCTGATTTAATGTCAATATCTGTCATTTGATTGTTGAGGTCGGGGATAACCAAATGACTACTAGAAAACCACAACCCTTTCTTTACATTATGACACATATTATGCCTCATTTCTTTCACTTTGAAACGATTTCTATACATCCATGCAAAACCATTGATTTTCACTTTACATTCTGTTAAAATCATATTTTCATTACACACAGGCCAAACATAAAAAGACACAATTAAACTCTCTTTCATACACTACTCAAGCACACCCTTATTTCCCAAACTATGCCAATAGAAAAATATCTTTCATTGTACTCATCATATTTCCTTAACATTCTTTGACGGTAATATTCATTCAGAAATACGGAATGGACAGCCATATGGACTATTTAAGTAATATATGTACAGAAAGTACCTTTAACCAACAAACCAGACCACCACTGACATAAACGTCAGAAATATGTCTAAAAATTCAAATACTTTCTTTTTCAAAGAAAAAAAGAAAAGAAAAAACATGCATGCAGTCATGCTAAATAACAAACTTCAACCCAATCTGTGTTACGCAGCAGTGAATTACATAACAGATGATGCAAAGAAGCAAAAGTAAACAGAAAGCTCATAACTTCTACAGAATGTTTATCTAGTGTACTCACGAAATATTCTAAACATAAGAGGCAGTAGAAAGTCAATCTTACCCTAATTTTTTATTTTTCCAACTTTTATGCAGTATTTATATTATAAATAAAACTCTTAACCTTTACTTAAAAAAAAGAAAAAAATTCCTTTTTTAGAGTTTGAAATAAAAATGTTGATTATGCTTTGCTGGCCCAGCTCATATAAAAATTTACTTTTATTTACTAGCTCATCTTGTTCAGACTTCTGATTCACATAAAACAATCTCATTCTACGAAGTCATTGTCCTGAGAGATGTGTCTTGCTAAAATTTATAGGTAATGCACAGAAAATTATTCATATGTTTTAATTGCTCGGAATTCCAAAGAATTTTTTACAAAGAATATTGCGAAATAAATAAAATAAAGGAAAGTATGTCACAAACACACATTATATGAAACTTCAACTTCATTTCAACAATCTCTTACACAACTTATGAATTTTTTGTGAAAGTCAGGGTTCAATCCAGGCAAAATTTGGGTCCCTTTTGCGGCCCTTCATAAATTTCTGCATCATAAAAAGGGACCCTTCACAAAATTCAAATTCATAAAATGAGCCCCTGCACAAGACTTTGTTTTATAAAAGTGATCCTTTTATTAAATATTTTCATGCTTTCATTTCAGTATTATTTTTTTTTAATTAATGTCTTAATTTGGCTCAACAAAACTCTATTAACTTGACATTAAGCAGTATAAATGGTGATTGCAAAAATGGAAGATTAAACCTGGATCAATCTCTGAAAGTTTGTATGTATACAAAGTAAAAAAGGTTTTTTTTCGAAAATGCATTCATTATTGCATTAAGTGTAACACATTCACATATATTAATTACGAAAAATTACTTTACAAGCTTTAACATATATACAGACTTAAATATCAATGGAACACACAAAATAATTAAATCTATTAATACTTACATGTATGTAGTCACTGCACTTCACATGATTTAACAACTTCTAATGAAAAATGATGACAATTTCTGATGAATATGTGATGGAATTATTTTCATTCCACTAAATTCCACAATTTTTAAATATTCAGAATTGTAGACGACACACAGAAGATACCTCATCAGGCTGATTCACTTTTGCTAACAATAAATCTGGAAATTGTTTGTAGAACTTTCTTCGAATCAAATCTTTCAATTGGATTATAGCTTTTCAAGAAACACAGACATGCCATAATGGCCCCAGTTTTGAACTTAAGAGCACAAAACAAGCATGCCGCATCACTTAAAATTTGCCCCATAATATATATGTTTTATCTCACTTCACTTTGTCTCTTATTTACAATATATATTTATAAATAAATAAGAAAGCTAGATGCCCAAATGGTGACATTTGTGATATTACGTTACAAGAGGGTTTATTCATCCAGTTAATATCAAAACAATTTAGAAAAAATTATGTATAGTAGAGTCTCGGTAATTCGAGGTGGACGGGACCGGACGTAGCTCGAATTATTGAAAACTCGAATTATCAAAAATGACAAAATTAATAAAATAGAAATAATATGTAAACACAATTTTTAAATTTAAGTGTATATTTCAATTAAAAAAAAAATGTACTTACATAATGCTATTACATTAATTTCTGAAGATAAGTTAATTACATCTTAAAGTAATTGTCAATTGTTTTCTGTTTAAATACATTGTTCCTTTTACGTGCGGCAATATCACGCCATCTTCTGAGCATCACATTGTCGACTGGAGTCGCTTCAGGCTGTTGTTCTACGTATCTCATAGCAGCCTCTAGCGCAGCAAGACCCTCGCTGTGACTCATACGTGGTGTGGAATCATTTGTTACGTCCTCCTCCTCACTATCATCCTGCTCTACTAAATTAATCATATCAACTATAGCTGCATCCGTAAATTCTAGTTGGTCGTCATTATTTTGCCATTCTTCCACCACAGAAATACTATCTGTGTTTTCGCACCCTGGGATTTTTTTAATAAAATTAAACAACGGCATATCATCTTCACTAATGTCCTGATTAGTATTGTTTTCTGCCCCCTCGTTCTTCAAAATTTTATTCCAAGATTTCTGAAGAGTCTCTGAGGTTATTTCATCCCATGCCCCAGCCACCCAATACACAACGTCTTTCACGGTAATTTTTTTCAAAACATCTACAATGGTTTCTTCACCTTCTATGGATTCTAGAAGAGATTGCAGCAATCTACGGCGATACTTTTTTTTTAAGCATTGTAGAATCCCTTGATCCATGGGCTGAATTAAACTAGTTACATTTGGGGGTAAAAACATGGCACGAATTCCATCGCAATTTAATTCATCTTCATTTGGATGGGAACCCGCGTTATCAAGCGTCAAGATGGCTTTACAAGGTAGATTTCTTTCTTTCAAGAATTTTTTAACTTCTGGAACAAAATCGGAGTAAAACCAGTCTTTAAATATCTTTTGCGTCATCCAAGCACTTTTTTGGCTCTTATACGTAACCGGTAGAGACGATACACAAATATGTTTAAAGGCTCTTGGCTTAGTCGATTTTCCGACAACAACAAGTTTCATCTTATGATTTCCTGAAGCATTTGATGTCGCGAGAACTGTCAATCTCTCTTTGCTCTTTTTGTGACCTGGAGCACTTTTCTCTTCACGTGACGCGAGTGTCTTAGAAGGTAACATTTTAAAATTAAGGCCAGTTTCATCGCAATTATAAAGCTGGTCATTTGTAAGTTTTTCATTTTTTACTATCTCCTGTAATTTCTTGCAGAATTTTACGACGGCTTCAGAATCAGCAGATAATTTCTCTCCACACATCTCTAGTTGCCGAATGCCGTATCTTTTTTTCCACTTGTCAAACCAGCCTACACTAGCAGTGAAATTTTGATCTCCCTCTTCAAATTCTTTTTGAAACAGCAAAGCTTTTTCTTTTAGAATGGGACCTGAAAGAGGGCATCCTTTTTGCCTTTGTTGGGTAAACCACATAAAAAGTGCCTCGCCTGTTTTTTCATAGTCAGATTTTTTCAAAGATTTTCTATCCAATGATACGTCTGAGCACTTGTTACCGGAAAACGCTTCTAATTTGCTTCTGTTTCTACGCCAATCACCAACTGTGACTTCACCTACGCCATATTCGACTGCAAGTTTTTTAAGAGTTTCCCCCTTATCCAGTCTTTTTAATGCTTCTAATTTCACTTTTAATGGAACGAATTTCCTTTTCCTTTTTGTAGAATCCATTATGGAAAAACAATTACGTTTCTGTAAACAGAATTAAAAAATCTTTCAAAAGTGACTTAAATTCCGCGAGCTAGTACCGAACTAATCGAACTGCACTATTTTTAGAATATGGAAAGATACATTTGGAGAAGTGGAAACAGGTGATTGGCTGAAATCGGATTGCACAACTTTCTCTCCAAATTGAAATAGCACGATTCCCTCCCCCCTCCTCCAAAACGCGCACCTGCAAAGAATACAAAATGCGTTTTCTTTGAGTGGAAGGATTTCTTCTCATAGCATGAGACCGGTGAAATAACAATAAAAGATAGAAGTAATTTTTTCATGTGTTGGTCTTTTTTTTTTTTTTTTTTTTTTTTGGTGAGTCGAATTTAACTCGGATTTATGGGAAACTCGAACAATCGAGACTCGAATTATAGAGACTCTACTGTACCTAAAAGTGAAATACCAATATTTTTACCAACAAAAGAATTTTATTATCTCTAAAAGTTAAAATTTAATGCCTCATTGTTATTTAGCTATTTAAACTAAGAAAACTTTACATGTTTTGATAATAGGCAAATCACAGCATTATCTAAAATTAAAAAAAAAAATAATAATAACATTTTTTTTTTTTAAATTAGTTATTTTTTGATAATTAACACTTCTGAAAAGTATTACCAATATAAAGTTCAGAGATTATTCAAATTATAAACACTGCAATCCGTCAATGAAGTTTTAAGATATCTTTATTTAAAAATAAATAAATAACCGTGCATATTACTCCGTGATACGTATGTAGAAGCCCAACATAACAATAAAATTTACTTCAATGTACATATAGAGAAAAAAACTTATTTTACCCATTCACATTAAAAATAAAAACAAACATGTTTCCGTTTAGCAGTAGCAGACGAAAAGTATGAAGAAACGAGCTATCGTAAACAGTTTCACTCAGTAATTCCTCATCGAAAGTGTTTCGATGGATTTACCATCAAAACTTTTCGATGCGCTTGGCTCAGAGTACGAAGTGATCGAAAATTCAAATTCGCATCGAAACATTACGTCAAAGTGACGTCACATTCGATCATCGAAACATTTCGATGTGTTCGTGGTAGCACCCTTACTGTAGGCGGCGTGTCATTTAAACTAGCGACCCCGGTATCTGATTTTTCCGTTTGATTTAAGACTTTATCATTGAATTTACGTATTTGATGTGCAGAACTAGAAGTAGTGAACACTGCATATTGAACTGTAGTACTTTCATTTAATACTAGATTTTCTTTAAAAGTAGTTGCGAGATATTTAGAGGCGCACTGGTTAACCTTTTCAGTTTCGTTTACTACAGTTTGTGCGAAAATAGCAGAGTCCGTCGATTTGACTGTTTTTAAATATAAAGCAGGAGATGAATTTAAATCAGTAGAAAAGGTAGCCGCAACATTTACTGGCTTTACACTTAGTTTAACAGTTTCCGCAGCCACAGTTATTTTAATTGGATTTTCTTTTACAATTCCCGTCGCAATAGGACACAATTTTTCGGATTTCTTATCCGTAGCTAAAAGCTGACTAACAGAAGGAGATTTGCCTGTAGTGCTGTTTAAAGGTGAAGTGTGCTCGTTTTCGTTCACTTTTATTTGACTTTCGTCAGAAGGATTAAAGTTTTTGTCGTCAGTTTGGGGTTGATTTAAATTAGTAGAACTTTCTTCTTGCGACTGAATAACTTGTGGTTTTTCCACATCCTTTATTACCGCTTCCCACTGACGTTCGTTAGGGGGGAGGGAACGGTCATGCTGTAATCGTAGTTTATCATACGGAGTGGCGAAAAGATCGATAACTTTGCGTTTTAAATCATCATACGTTGGATTTGGGCCAAGCGAATGGCAGGCGATTAATCTATGCCACTGTCTCGGTTCTCCTTCTAGGGAGTAGGCTAGCCACGAGTAGTAGTTTTTAACATTGATTTTATAAAAACTGAAAAAATATTCTAGCTGCTCAAAAAATTGCAGCGCACTATTAGTGCCGTCAAAAAAGACTTGCTCGGGGGGGGGGGGGATTCGACATTATTTGGGCGCCAGTGTAGAGAATTTACTTCTCCATGCTAATTTAGCTTGAACTTTAAGTTCACTTAAGGTTGACTTAACTTAAAGGTTGAATGCTGCCAACTTACTTATTTAACTTTAGATTGACTTGCAGCTGTAAATGAAATACTTAAACTATGAAGAAACGACAGAGTCAGATTTGTAAAATCAATTGAGCTTTAAATGGGCATAAATAAGGAGGGGACGCTGGACTTTGGCATCTAGTATTTTACTACTTAAAATGGGCAGCCCTCTTACATACTTTGATATTAATAAATAACCCCATACTTTACTTTACTTTCCTTTACTTAATTACTCGCAAAGGATCTCAACTACCTTTATTTAAATTAGCTTCTAAAGCCGAGTAATCTTTCGATTAGCAGGAGGATTCCCTGACACTGCTATCTACTTGACTTACATCTAACTATATCCTAAGCCGCTAACAGCTAGCTCCAACTCACTCCGACTAACTTTAACTCCTCTCCAACTCTCGCCAACTGACCAACTTACTCTCAAAAGCAATCTTCGTTCTTTTATACAATTCAGTTTCTAAAAATATTAGCATAATGTCAATTACGATTTTAGCTTAGGATCGGAACTAACTCAATTACTCAAAACGAATCCTAAAACAGCAGATTCACGTTTTACCCGCAAAGTGCGAGTTTTAAATGTAGCACTTTGCCATACCTGACAAGTGTAATTTTCTCTAAAAATGTAAAAATATAAGAACTTCAATGAATATTACACGAGGCACACATCCCATACAAAAATGTAAGAAATAAAAAATATAGTCATGACATAAAATAATTATAAAGGATCCACATCAAATTATGCATAATCTTTTGGATAATAAAAACAGCTGTAGCATATTATTATTCAAAATATCTGGACATATATAATAGCTCGTATCATATTTATCCATATTTGGTAAATTCAAATGACCTGTATATATATATATATATATATTTATTTATTTATTAATAAAACAAGCATATGCATTTATTTAACATTGGGCCCAACAAAACAGGTCATTTGAATGACCTGTTTTGTTCATGACATACCAGTGGTATGTCATGAAGATTTTCTTGTGGCAGGTAAGATAATATTTCGTAGGATAATACAGGTATGTAGAGAAGATTTTTTACAGGCAGACAAAATGTGAATAGAAAAGTTTCCAATTCGATGGTCTCCACTAGGCCGTATTTTCGTATAGATGAAAAAGACCTCCTCTACTTGCGTTGATTGCCGCTAGAAATATTATTTACAATTCTTCCATTTAAAATAATGATAAATTCAGAAATCAATAAAAATTTGACAAAAATTTGTGCACAGTTTTTTTTTATTGACTTGCTGCATAAAATAAGGAGGGAAGGTGCCCCTAACGTATAAATATTTTAGGAACTACATCCGTATCGTCTAAGAAGGAGCGATCAGAGAAGAAAATAAAGTTTCAGCCAAATTCAAATTATTGTTACATGTTGGCATTTAATTTCATCGCCAGCAAGAACACATAAAAAGTGGTTTTTTAAAGATACGTTACACTGAAATTAAGCTAACAATTTTGAATACAGAGTAGGATTGCCATAATATGATAACCCTATCAAAAATCACAAATTTCGCCAGAGATTCATCATGAGAAAAGTAAACCGCAATATAGCTTTAATTTAATTGTGTTCAAGGATAATTTTGTCTAACTGAATAAATTACGTTAGGAATAAGGCTACTGTGATTTAGGAGGAACATAAATAAAATGGGCCATGTGTTATTCTTTATGATAGGAAATGATTATGAGAATATACAAGGAGATTGATTATCTTTTACATTTTTTTTTTATATTTTTATTTTACTGATAGAGGAAGAATTCGGCAGTTAAAGATTAATATTGAATACACGAGTGAATTATTATAAAAAGCGATAAAATAGATTTGAATTAAAATTAAATAGAGAATTTTTAAAATATATGTGATTTCTACATCACACCCCTGACATAAACTGGTGCTGATTAGATTTGGGGATCAATCGCTCAACAGGTGGCGTTGTGATCGTATTTTTTCTAAATTTTTAACATGGCAGTATAGGACAAAATTTTGTATAAATGTACATAATGAGAGTTATTCTTAACCTGTGATTGTAAAATTAATATGAATTATTGGTAATAGTAGCAGTTAATTAGGAAAAAAATGTGCATGTGGGGGCATCGCTTCCCCCCCTGAGGGGAAGTATCCCCCGGGAGAGGGGGTAAATTTTCAAGATGGGTATCTGTCGAAAGGTCTCGTTAATACTTTTAAAACGAATGGTTGAACTATAAATATGTGATAATTTAAAACAAAGTTATCGATTTTTTTTTTACTTTTAACGGAAAAAAAACTGATTTTTTTTTTTTTTTTATTGTTACTGAGTGAATTTGTATAGGAAAATATAGAAGAAAGTCTTGTGGTGGCCACAACATACTAGTCAAATTGTGTGGAAGCTCTAGTTCATGTCCCAGAACCTTTAAAATCAACAACACAAGAATTATCATTAAACCCTGATCAATCCCAACGTATTTTAGGATTAAACTGGAATTTGATATCGGATACATTACAGGTTAAGGTTAGCAGCGAAGAAAGCGTCACAACAAAAAGGCAATTACTAACAGTAATTGCACGAATCTTCGACCATTTGGGTTTCTTATCCCCTGCCACTATTCATTTAAAATTGCTGCTACAAGATGTTTGGAAGCAAAAGCTTGGGTGGGATGATTCTCTACCACCAGACATTCAAAACAGGTGGAATGAATTTTATGAAAAAATTGCCTCCTTTGAGGTTATGTCAGTGCCTAGATTTTTAAAGTTGGAATCCAAATCTATTTACCAGATTCAGGGATTTTGTGATGCTTCAACAAAGGCATATGCTGCCGTAATTTATATACGTCCAAGTCAGTACTCATCTTTAAAATTGATTGCAGCTAAAACCCGAGTAGCACCTTTAAAACCCATAACCTTACCCAGATTGGAGCTATGCGCAGCTGTATTGTTATCGGAACTTTTGTCAATCGTCCAGAGCTCGCTAAATTATCCGGTTGGGGAAATTCTCTTATGGACAGACTCCACAATCGCCCGTAGTTGGATCTTAAATCCACCCTTAAAAGGCAACACATATGTCCTACAGAGGGTCAACAAAATCAAATCTCTGACAGACCCAACTACATGGTATCACTTACCAAGCAAACACAACCCAGCGGACTGTGCAACCCGTGGGCTGTTTCCAGACAAATTAAAGAACTTTGACTTGTGGTGGTTTGGACCTAGTTGGCAAAAAATCCCAGCCTCAGATCACGATTCAAAGATTTCGACATCAGCCCAATGTACTGTTATGAGCACTCCTGAACTAATAGAGTCAAACTCAATGAATGACTCCGTGATAGAGGATTTGGTTTCAAAATTTTCTTCGAGTACAAAACTTTTTCGCGTAGTTGCATTTATTAAGCGATTTATAATAAACACTAGAAACACTACAAAGTTGAAGGGACCAGTCTCAGTGCAAGAAATTTCTGAGGGTAGAAAAACTGTTATTAAAGTCGTCCAACAAAGGTCCTTTGCTTCAGAAATCGCCCTTTTGCAGCGCGGCCAACCCGTTGCAACCAATAGTAAATTAAAATCTCTTAATGTTGTTATTGATTCAGAAAATCTATTGCGAGTGGGAGGCAGAATTGACAAAAACAAGTCCCTACCATATGACACTACGCATCCTTTATTGATACCTAAAAATCACCCTTTTACATCATCTATAATAAACCATTACCATTTTTATAGTCTTCATGGAAGTGTCGACCTAGTGTTAAATTTAATTCGCCAGTCTTACTGGATTCATGATGGTAGATCAACCGTTAAAAAAGAGCAGGGCCGGCGCCAGGGGTGAGGCAACTGAGGCAGCTGCCTCAGGCGCAATGATGCAAGGGGCGGCATTTGGCGCATTTACATTGAAGAAAAAAAAAAAGAAGAAAAAAAAACTATTTCGTGGTTTATATAGAATATGAAACATTTTCTAACTGCATGTACTTACTATATGTACTTACCCTTTAAAATTAACTCTTTGCAATATATTGTTCACTGCTAAGCCTCGAAATGACGAATATTCGTGGTCAATGTTACGAGTTACGATAACGGCGTTAATATGAAAGGGTCTCATTCAGGTTTGCAAAAAAGAATTTTAGAGAAATATTCTAAAGCTTTTTGTGTACCTTGTTCATGTCATTCACTGAATTTGATTATTAACGATGCTGCTAAAAAATCCGGTGAATTATGCAACTTTTTTTACTTATTCAAGAGCTCTTTGTTTTCTTTTCGACATCTACGTCCAGATGGTCAGTGTTAAAAAAACACATAACTTCTTTAACTTTAAAAAGTGTTAGTACGACTCGATGGGAAAGCCGCATTGAGACTGTAAAATAGCTTAGGAATGATTTTCCCAAAATTTATAACACGTTAGTCGAAATTTCTCTAGATATGTCAAAAGATAGTGAGACAGTCTGTAAGAGTAAATCACTGGCTAATAAAATAGCAAAATTTAAATTCATTTGTAGTGTTGTACTTTGGAATGAAATTTTGATCAAAATAAATATTGCTTCAAAACTTATTTAGATAGTCCAAAAATGGTCATATCGGAATCTATTAAGGCTTTAGTATCGTTAAAATCATTTTTAAAAGACTTTCGTGAAAATGGCTTCCAACAGATTATGACTTTCACAAAAGAAATTGCAGATGAAATGGAAATAAGTAATGATTTTGAGCCATCGTGTTCGGTAAAAATTAGACGCAAAAGTAAATTATTCGCTTATGAAGGAACCGACACTCCTATCGAAGACCCATAAAAAAATTTTGAAATTGAGGTGTTTAATTATCTTGTGTCGATATATGCCAAAAATTCAGTTACCGAGAGGTTTAAACAATTAAACGACCATAACAATATTTTTCAATTTTTGTATGATATTCCTTCATTCCAATATTGAATTTTGTAAAGAAAAGCATGTAATTTAAATTTTTCAAAAAAATATTTTATTGTTTTATGGTTGGCCTTTTGTTTTTGTAAGTATTATTAACAGTATAACTATAATTATACATTAGTGAACCATATACAGTGCATACGGTTTGACAATATAATTATTTTTTAAAAATTAGCAATATTGTTTTTTTTCCTCCCCAAAGAATGCTTATTAAATATAGATTATATTCTATCTAGCAAATGAAAATACAATCAAATTTTTAAGTATTGTTTGTGGCAATAGAACGATTTTGATTAAGAAAATGAAAGAGAAGTTAAATACTGAGTTACCTATTTCACTGTTCATGTTTGTGTTCTTGTAAATATTAAGTATATGAAAAAAAAAAAAAAAAAAAAAAAAAAAAATCATATTTTTATTCATATTATAGCAAAAATTTCATGCGTAGTTTGTTTTTGCACATTTATTATCTTTTTCTTGTTTTAAAATATGAATGCTTGATAACGTTTAATTTGATATTGTAATAAATGATTTTGTCAAAGAAAATCAAGGCAAAATAATTTTTTTTTTTTCATTTTTTATACTAGTCGATCTTCGCACCACCAGCAGTTGACATTTTCAAATTAATCTATTTTCAAATTTGTCATATTCACTAAATCTAAAATCAAACGACTATTTAAAATTTAACTTTTTTTATCAAAATAATAAAATTCGAGTCATATGCAATTTAAATTTAATTATTTATGAAAATTTATTTGAGCGAAAATTCATCAATATCATTGTTAGTTTATTTAACCGAGGGTATAATGTCTTTTTTTAAGTTTACCTGAATCCGATACTGATAACAGAGAAAAAAAAAATTGTTTTCGATTGTAATTTATTATCATTTACATTGTGACCAAGAAAGAAAATCGCCAATTGGTAGTCCTTACATAGAATTACACCAGTTCTTCAAATTGGTGCTTAGATTTTATAGCATCAGACATTCAGTACGAGTAAGTCTGGGTTAAAAATATTGTTCAATAAAACACACAGTAGCATCAATATATTGAAAAAAAAAAAAAAAAATACAATTTCTTTCGTTAAATCATTTTTCTTCCATTATTTTATTCATTCCTCCAAACCAAGAATAAATATTTATTTGAACAATTCCTGAAAAACAAGGATAAAAACTTTTTTTTCTTTATTTCAATTTATTGTTTTGCAATGGCATCAGTTTCGAGCGTTACTTTCGAGAAACTTTGGCTTTTATTATCAAAAGGTTATAAAAAAAGTTTTTATTTATGCCTACTACAAGATTTTAAAAAGCTCTATAACTTGCTTTTTTATAATAGTGATTTGTTATTTAAAATTTTACAACGAAATAGGACTGCTTTTTAATGCGCCAACATATTTTTTTTCTATTTAAAAACTTTGCTTTTTAAAAACTTTGGTTTTTTATCGGATTTCAGTTTTTTATTTATTCTTTTATTTTTATTTATTTTTATTTATTTTTTATATTAAAACTATCGATGAAATAAATAACTTTCACCAAAGGTTAAGTCATTGAGATTTTCTTTTTAAAAATAAATAATCTGGTTTGTCGCTCACACGACTTTCGTTATCCTTCATTTCAATGCTATAAAGATAAATCGCAGGTAAAGGAGTTCCATCAATTACATTTAATAAAAAAGAACTTGTAGGTATTTTGAGTAATCCTACATATTTTCTATAAAGTATATGCACATCATATTGTTTACTTAAAATTAGTCCTATATGAAAAACACATCGAGCAATTTCAAAGTATAGACCTAAAATATCCTGTATATGCTTAATATATGCTTAATATATACTTGAGTAGCCCTGCAAACGAATGTTTAATGCTATTCATACCACAATCTACACAAAACATGTTTTTATGCATATATATATATATATATATATATATATATAGATAGATAGATAGATAGATAGATATACATATATATATATATAAGTTCATTTCATTTTCTATAGGGCAGGCTATGTTACCCTGGACTTACCAGAAATTTCCTCCATCCATAGACGTATTATATTTAAATTCTCTTGGATGATCTTGTACACTAATCATTTGCTTGATCCCGCAACAAAAAGTTTACTGTAGCATAACTACATGATACAGGTGTATAAGGTGTGCCCAAATGAAAAGGAGACCTTAGCTGTAGCGGCGTTATATCAAATCCCAGTGAGTTAATGTGTTGGCCGATATATGGCATAGTGGTATTGCTACATGAACATGCGCAGTTAACGGCTTTACATCAATATCCTCATTGCTGGAAAGTCATTTCCGCAGTTCGTTGCATGATGGATTCTTCCAGATCAGCACAAAAGGTGTGCCCAAATGAAAAAGAGACTAAAGTTATATGTGAAGAAAGTCTAATAACAATATTATAATTACAGTTCATGTGGTATAGTACAGCTATAAATAATTGCCATTTGATACGATACACTGATCCCAGCGCGTAGGAAGGGAGAGGATGGCTCAACTGATGGGTCAGGCAAACATCCATTCTCTCCGTCTTCTGATTCTCTGACAGATGCTTGGGCACCCACTGTGCACAAACTTTGGCATAACTAAGCTTTTTGTGGATTATGTGATGCGCAGTTCCTTTGTTTATTGGCAGTTGAACAGCAATTTCACGTGTGGTGCTCTGGCGATTCTGCCGTATGAGCTCATCCACAGCCGACCTTTTTGTGCTGATCTGGAGGAATCCTGTTAGGTTACATTTATTTTCTATTGCCAATGCCTCTTGTATTTAACCTCCCTCACTGTAAAATAGATCATTCTAATAACGACTGGCACGCCACCACTTGAACTGTACGTACGGCGCATCTTTTACTTGTACTTGTTGAATATTTGTCTCTCTGTGTGTAACCATCTGATGTGTTCGTCTAATTAAAAGTCTTTTGTTTAAATATGGACTAATCAAGATGCAACAGTTATTGCGTGCTCTGCTTTCTAATCCCAATAGGTTATGGGCCCAGAGCAAATTAACTTTTATTTACGATAAATAGACTTTTATCTCTTTGATAGGCAACCACTGTTGAAAATGGCGTCATTTGGAACACTACGTATTGAAACGCTAAATAAAGACAATTACGAAACATGGAAAATTCAAATGAAGGCACTCTTGATAAAAAATGAATCCTGGATATATGTATCTGGTTCGAAACCAAAGCCAGAGCTCTTGGAAAGTGATGCGAAATCAAAAGAAGGGTTCGATAAATGGACTGATATGGATGAAAAAGCTAAAGCCGATATAATTTTGTGAATATCGCCTTCAGAACTGAAACAAATAAAAATCTGTGAAACATCTCTGGATATATGGAAAAAGTTAGAAGAAATATATCAATCCAAAGGCCCCGCCAGAAAAGCGTCACTGTTGAAATCGCTTATTCCGCATAAAATGGCAGATCCCTCTTCTGTGTGCATTCGTGATCATCTTCGAAAGTTTTTTGACATAGTTGATAAACTCTCTGAAATGGATATTAAAATAGATGATGATTTATTAACTGTGATGTTGTTATACAGCTTACCATCCAGCTACGAAAATTTCCGGTGTGCGATAGAATCCAGGGTCGAGCTACCGAAACCCGAAGTACTTCGAATAAAAATAGTGGAAGAAAACGACGCCAGACGCCATGATGACAGACAGAGCGATGGAGCGTTCATGACAGGTAATTTTCGAAAGAAACCTCCTCCGTGGAATAAACATAAAAGAAATCCAAAAATTACTGAACATTCAACTCAGAACGAAAAAGATAATTCCAAAATTACTTGTTGGAAATGCAAACGCCTCGGTCACCGTGCTGCTCAGTGTGATACAGAAAAGTCATTTAAATATAGACAAAACAGTCTAGGACTACTGGCCAGCACAAATTCGACGAATACGTTTATGTTATCCAAAGAACAGTCTGAAAATCTTTAGTGTGTGGACAGCGGCTGCACTCGGCATATGTGCAAAAATGACTCCACATTTCACAATTTAAAGGATACGGAAATTAAATCTGTAAGTTTAGCAAATAATGAAACTACTGATGTGTCCTGTCTTGGTAAAGTATTAATTAAAGCAGAAGTGAACTCAGAAATCCGAAATGTGGAAATTAACGATGCTCTGTTAGTTCCAGAATTGAAAACTAATTTATTGTCTGTGTCATAAATGTGCGACAAAGGTTTCACTGTAACTTTTAAAGACAAATATGCTATTATAAATAACAGAAAGAAAAATGTGACTCTAATTGCGGACAGAAAAAACAATTATTTGCGTGATAATAATGCTAATGTAAATAATGCAACTAATTTTTCTAGTGAGTCTATCGATAGTTCTAAAAAAATGTTTGCTGATGTTGAAAAGTGGCATTGTAGAATGGGCCATCTAAATTTAAAAGATTTGATTGATTCAAATTTAAAGGGTGATATTAGGGGGTTAAATATTAAAAAAGTATCCGACTTCAATTGTGAAGTATGCGCGTTAAATAAAATGACCCGTGCGCCTTTCCCTAAGCACTCAGATCGTGTTACAAAAATGTTAGAAATAGTTCATTCGGATCTTTGTGGCCATATAAGGATACCCTCAATAGGTAAGTCTCTTTATTTTATTACATTTATTGATGACTATTCTCGTTATTGTGCAGTAAAATTCTTAAAAACTAAAGATGAAGCCCTGAATGCTTTTAAGGAAATTAAAGTTCTTTGGGAAAATGAAAAATCTATAAAAATTAAAAAAATCATGAGTGATAATGGGGGCGAATTTATTGGAACTGAATTTGAAAATTTCTTGAAAGAAAATGGTATTCAGCATAGATTAACAACCCCTCATTGCCCAGAACTAAGGGACGTTGCTGAGAGAAAAAATCGAACCCTTGTCGAAATGGCCCGTTGTCTATTATCACAATCAAAATTACCCCTAAATTTATGGGCAGAAGCTATTAACACTTCTAATTATATAAGAAACAGATGCCCAACAAAAGCTTGAAATGGAAAAACCTCATATGAATTATGGAATAATGTAGTACCAATAGTTATTTTAAGACTTTTGGCTGCATTTCTTATTATTTCTATAATCAACCTAAACATAAATTTTCCGCAAGGTCTAAAAAAGGATTATTTGTAGGTTACTCAGAAAATTCTAAAGCATTTCGTATTTATATTCCGGAATCAAACAGAGTACTTATATCGCGTAGTGTTAAATTCTTTGAAGCGAAATCTAATGATTTTTCAAAAATAGGTCAATTGTATCCAGATGCCTCTCATCGAGAAATACAATTAAGTGAATCGCAAAATGAGTCACATTTACAGTCAGAGAAAAGTTCTCCTCATAAAATAAAAAATGAAACTAATGAATTGTCACGTGACCCTGTATCGGCGCCTTTCGAAGAGAGAAATATATTATCATTGCGTAATCGCGAAATAATTCGGCAGCCGCATCCAAGTGCAGATGCTGTTTATAATTTTAATTCAGAAATAGAAATAAATAATGCTTTAAAAAGCTCCGAAGCTTCGAACTGGTATAGGGCTATGACTGATGAAATAAAAGTAATATTAAAAAAATGATACATTCGAAGTGGTATACAGGCCCGAGAAACAATGCATAAAAGGTAGATTTGTCCTTACAAATAAATATGATCAAAATGGATCTCTTTTCAAATATAAAGCGAGATTAGTAGCCCGTGGATTTAGTAAAAAAATAGGTGTAGATTTTCGTGAGACTTTTGCTCCTGTGGCAAGAATGGGATCGATTAGAGTCATGGCAGGTTATGCTGCTAAATTAGGAATAAAAATACATCAATTTGACATAATGTCAGCATATTTGAATGGAACATTAGATGAGGAAATTTTTATTGAGTGTCCCGATTATTTTAAAGAAATACTTTAAATAATTGTAAACGAAAATTGCGATAGGGACATATCTGATAAAGCAGCCAAGATTCTTAAATATCTAAATGTAGGGAATAAAGTTCTTTTATTAAAAAAATCCCTCTATGGTCTCAAACAGGCCGGCAGATGCTGGAACACTAAGTTAAATAAAATTTTGAATGATTTCGGAGCAAAACAAACCAATGCAGATCCATGTTTATATTATATTAAAGGTGATAAAGGGTTGACTCTTATAATGATTTATGCTGATGATATATTGTTTATGTCCCAGGATCCTGATATGTTAGAAAACTTCAAAATTAATCTTAATGAAAAACTAGATGTTAAATATTCAGGCATAAATAAATATTGTCTAGAAATAAACTTTCAGTTAGAAAATAGCATTGTAACAATGAGTCAACATAGTTATATTAGAGAACTTTTAGAGCGTTTTGGCATGACAGAAGCCAAGCCCGTAGCTTGTCCTATGGATACAAGCATTCGATTGAAAAAGGCCGAAAATGTTGTGAAAACGAATATTCCTACTGTGAATTAGTTGGAAGTTTGATGTATCTTGCAACTTTCACAAGGCTGGACATTGCAAATTCCGTCAGTCAATTAAGTCAATTTCTAACTTATTTTGATAAAACTCATTGGACTGCTGCTAAACGAGTTTTACGATACTTAGAGAAAACAATACATTTTGGACTTATATTTAGAAAAAGTAATGAGCCTTTGGTCGGTTATGCTGATGCTGATTGGGGGAATTGTCTCGATGACCGTAGGTCATATACAGGTTACTGTTTCATATTTTGTGGGAGTGCAATTACATGGGAAAGCCGTAAACAGTGTACCGTGGCTCTCTCATCAACGGAAGCCGAATATATGGCTTTATCCGATGCCACTAAGGAGGGGATTTATTTATGTAAATTACTAAATGAGTTATCCGATGGCAAAATTGAAAATGTGAGTATATTTACAGATAACATAGGATCTATTAAATTAGCTGAAAATCCGATCTTTCATAAACGCACTAAACATATCGATATCAGGCATCATTTCATAAGGGATGCACTGAAAAATGGAATTGCTGATTTAAATTTTGTGTCTACTGAAAATATGGGGGCTGACATACTTACAAAAGCATTAACATCAGCAAAACATTACAACTGTTGTAAAATTATGGGATTGGAAGATGTAACATTGTTATTTGGGTAAATATGTCGACATTGTGTGTGTGTGGGGGGGGTGTTAGGTTACATTTATTTTCTATTACCAATGCCTCTTGTATTTACCCTCCCTCACTGTGAAATAGATCATTCTAATAACGACTGGCGCGCCACCACTTGAACTTTACGTACGGCGCATCTTTTACTTGTACTTGTTGAATATTTGTCTATCTGTGTGTAACCATCTGATGTGTTCGTCTAATTAAAAGTCTTTTGTTTAAATATGGACTAATCAATATGCAACAGTTATTGCGTGCTCTGCTTTCTAAGCCCAATAAATCCATCATGCAACGAACTGTGGAAATGACTCTAGCAATGAGGATATTGATGCGAAGCCGTTAACTGTACATGTATATGTAGCAATGCCACCATGCCATATATCGGCCAACATATTAACTCACTGGGATTTGATATAACGCCACTACAGCTAAGGTCTCCTTTTCATTTGGGCACACCTTATAGAATACCGAATGTGAACTTCCTTCTATTTTTTCTTGAGGTATGCTGATAAGACATACAGACAAGCAGACACACACAGACACACACAGATCAACCCCTAAAAACATGATTTTTAGATTCTGGACTCCTCAAAACGTGAAAATATAACAAAAACTCAATTTCGAAAATTTGACAACAAAACAAAACTTTCTCTACCATATATATGGGTAAGAAAAAGTAATTATAGTTAGCATGTTGATTTTCTTATGCTAATAATAATAAACATTTGAGTAGTGATGATGTCATATGGGCGGCAGATGAATGCATGCCTCAGGCGGCAAAATATCTAGCGTCGGCCCTGAAAAAGAGCTTCGAAAATGTGTCACCTGTGCCAAAGTCCAACCAACCCCAATTCAGCAAATGATGGGGGACTTACCCAGTGCCAGAGTCAATCCTTGTCGACCATTCCAACATGTCGGAATTGATTACGCAGGCCCTATTCAAACGAAGTGTGACCATAAACGGAAAAGTACCAAATTTAAATCTTATATATGTCTTTTTATTTGCATGTGTACAAGGCAATTCCTCTCGAATTGGTCACTAGTTTATCAACCGAACATTTCTTAAATTCCCTACAAAGATTTATCAATCATCGAGGATGTCCTACAGACATCTACACCGATAACGGTCGCAACTTTGTTGGTGCCCATGCCCATTTAAAGGGGCTAGTGACACTTTCAAAAGAAAACGCCATTCACAACTACCTAATAAATAGACAAATTCATTGGCATTTTATGCCACCTTACGGACCCAACTTTGGCGGCCTATGGGAATCATCGGTGAAATTGGCTAACCGCCACTTGCTTAAGACATGTAAAGGCAGTTGTCTTTCGTTTGAAGAGTTTAATACTATTCTCACAAATATTGAAGCGTGCCTAAATTCACGCCCTTTAGTCCCACTTTCAACCGAGCACAACAACTATCTCGTACTTACCCCAAGACACTTCCTAATTGGAGCTCCACTTCTTCAGCTTCATGAACAATCTAATAATCATACTAATAAACCTTGTACCAGTTTCTCTTCCAGATGGACACTCCTTCAACAACTTAAGATCAATTTTTGGAGAACCTGGCAACGATCCTATCTTACTTCTCTGCAGTCAAGAGCAAAATGGCAAAAAGGTGTTACACATCTGTGTCCTCCAAAACATATTTTTGACTGCCCAGCCATTTTAAGATCCCTGGCTCAGCTTGAGGAGTTCTCCCACTTTGACATCGAGAGTCTGTACTCCGATAACATCAAGGAGTTGGCCGGCTGTGTTTTGCACACTCATGGTTTTCTATAGTTCTCCCCATGGACACGACACCAACCAACATCTGTAGCCTGGTCAGCTCGTCCTAGTCTTGGAGCCCTCTACTCAGCCAGCACAGTGGAACATGGCCAGAATTCTGGACTTTCATCCGGGTGATGATGGAATCGTGCGAATCGTCACTCTGAAGACGCCATCTGGAGTCATCAAAAGACCTGTGAATAGCATCGCCAGTCTGCCATGCTCAGCCCCCCCCCGGAGGATGGAGGGAAGTCTTCAATTGAAAGTAACTGCTATCATTAAACAGAGATGGCAGCATAAAAGAATGAGATTAAACTTTCTTAGGAATACGAGCCTGCGCTGGACTAAACTCTTTTGGACGGCTCTGAGCAGGTTGTTTACTAGTCGTTCACAAAATCTCAGGAGGTGCGTTGCGCCTTTGAACCTTCAAATCAGAACTTAGTCTAAATACTAAAATCTTACTCATATTAATTTAATCTTATTGTACTTATATAACGTAAGTTAAATTAATGTAAAAATAAATACTATTCGTCAAAGATGTATTCGATTTCAGAGTTATTTGTGTGAGCCTTTGTCTTTGTCTCGTCCCGGGATGCTGGTAGAGGGTGAGTAAATTAAATTTATTCTCACTGAATCTAATGCATGTTATATTGATGTGATAATCAAGTTAAATTGAAGAAAATAAAATCTTATCTTAACGTCTGGATTACAGATATTTTGATATTCTAATTTTAATGTAAATTCAATCGAGATTCCTATAAATGAAAATTAGTCGTATATTCTTCTTTGGCTCAAAGCGAAAACGTAAAATCCGTCGTGGCCGCAATGCCCTCCTGTTCCCATCCAAATTATACCTTTGTGGGCCATTCCCTCTCTGGAGGATCAAAATTGTGATGGTATGTCTCTGCATCATAATTAGAGGTGCGTCCCAGACCGTCGCCAGTTACCCATTGCGCAGTACTAATTCGACGTTAAACCCACCCCACCCACCCACTCCATTCTTAAAAACATTTTAGTACGAAATTTTAACGGCGTATCTCAATATAAAATATTTGGGATAGCACGTTTTTGTCACGCTGACTGTAAGTTCCGCCTGTGGGTGTTACTCTTTCAAGCGACATTATTTCAGAAGAAGGTTTGCTGCATTCCTATTTATGTTACAAATGAATATACAAATAATCTTATTCTTTAACTACATCTCTTGCGACCATGGAAGCTTCTGCGCAAGTGCGGATTGAACGAGTCCAGTGTTAAAATAGGGGTGACTGAGAGAAAACAAGCAATAAGGGAACACCGAATATAGTGCGACCACGTTTCCTACGACTAGCAGTGAGGCCGAGTCCAAAAGTTTAGAGGGATGCAAAATTGGCCGAGAGATAGTTATTTGGCAAACATCCAGTTATTCGGTGTTCCCCCTCCCCCTAAGGGGCGGAAGGGTGTCATTTCACAAAATCACTTTGCAGTGTGTTGAATACGTATAAGCAGTCCACACATCAAAAATCGCCATTCTATGATAATTTTGAACAAAGTTACGTGTGGAAACATGATTTTTACCCACCAACCCTCAAAAGAAGGGGAAGGGGTGATGACACGGAATTTCAAATAATCCCTTTGTAGTTTGTGTGTGTTGAGTACGCATAAATAAATCGGCATATAAAAAAATCGCTTTCCTGAGATAATTTGGAGCAGAGTTATTTTTAAAACGTGTTCCCCCCCCTCCCCGCCTTTAAAGGGAGGAAAGAGGAAATTTCACAAAATCCCTTTATAATGCGTGTTGGGAAAGCATAACCAGCCCGAGCCCACGCATAAAAAATCGCCTAAGATAGTTCAGAGCAGAGTTGCGCATGGAAAAATGGTTTCCCCCACCCCACCCTCAAGGGGGATATGTGGAATTTTAGAATATCCCTTTGCAGTGTGAATACGCATAGCCAATCTACAGATGAAAAAATCGCTATCCTGAGATAATTTAAAGCACAGTAACTCTTATAAGCGTGTTTTTGCCCCTCCCCGCCGTTAAAGGATAAGAGGGAGAAATTTCGTAAAATCCGTTTATAGTGCGTGTTGGGAACGCATAAACAACCAACACATAAAATTTAATCTTACCGAGATAATTTAAAGCAAAGTTATATGCTTGGAAACGTGTTTATTACCCCCCTGCCCTTAAAGGGGGGGGGGGGGAGGGAGAAATTTCGTAAAATCCCTTTATAGTGCGTGTTGGGAACGCATAAACAACCCAGACATAAAATTTAATCTTATCGAGATAATTTAAAGCAAAGTTATGCTTGGAAACGTAATGAGAAATTTCGTAAAATACTTTTATAGTGCGTGTTGGGAACGCAAAAACAATTTACACATAAAATTTAATCTTACTGAGATAATTTGAAGCAAAGTTAAAAGCTTAGCTCCTATAGATTTCCATGGACGAATTTAGCGCTAAAAGAGGGGGTCGAATTTGTCCCCTCGTAACTCCCCCCCAATATCGAAAATCGGAAAAAAATCAAAAGTAAGTTTTTGAAAATATCCTCAAGAAGACTCTTGGCAATTTTCTATACATTTGGGCTATTATTGGTAATGTTTTATTCGAAAACCCGTATTTTGCTAAATTTGCCGCCGAAAATAGTTTTTACCCCTCCCCCCCCCCTCACCTTAAACATCCAAACTCAAATCGCAGAAAATGTTTTTTTTGCACTCACTGTCGTTAAAGTTCTTAACGACGTTATATAAAATTTATCATTCAAAACCATGTCGCTACTTTGGCGACTCATTTTAGATATATCTTTTTCAAATAGCCATTTCAGACATTTTCAGAATATTAAATTGAAATAAGGTAAATGTCTTACCTTATCGGTCCAGATTCGTGGGGACTGCCGGCCACTGTAGGTTCATTCCAATTCATTGGTGTGAACACACGACATGAAGCGAAAAAAATAGGATATCAATTACGGCTACACACATTTATTACATACTACAAGGACGAACACGAAGAACACACACTGAGGAGAAAAGAAGAAACAGAACATTAATATTGGCGCGCAGCGCCATCTACAGGTTTTAGATTTGACCAATAATTAATACATTGGCCCCCGGATGAACATTAATTATATGTTCATTTTCTAATTGTAATTATATCAAAGATAATTTAAAGTTCACCCAAAAGTCATAGTTTGTAAATAGTTTTTAAAGTTCATTATAGTCTTTCAAAAATTTCAACTGGATAAATCAACTGGAAAGGACGTCTCAATGTACCTGTAGAGGTTTTTATCTCACAAGATCGTACCTTTTCATCTCTACCGGGAAACACTTGAGTTATTACTCCCAATTTCCACAAGTGCCGTGGCAATTTGGAATCATAGATTAAAACAACATTGTGTGGCGAATATTCACGAATACTGGAGTGTCGACTTGTCATGGCGTTTTTGAGCTGAAGAAGGTATTCCTTCTTCCATCTTGACCAGAACTGATCCAATATTCGTTGTTTTTGATTAAAACGTTTCACATATGTGGCTGAAGTTCCAGGAAGCACATGGGGTTTCATATGCACGATAGGTAGGGTAGTTAGTCGTTGACCTACCAAGAAGTGTGCTGGCGTAATTGGAGAAGGTTCTCCTGAGTCTGCATATGTGTATGTAATGGGTCGCGAATTTATTGACCCTTCAATTTCACATATAACTGTATGTAGTTGTGTGTGTGTTAAAGTGGTTTTCCCAACCACCTTTCTTAAGGCAGATTTTACAGATCGCACCAGTCGTTCATAGAAGCCTCCCCACCATGGCGACATTTCCATGATATATTTCCATTTTATTTTATTACTACTATAGAATTCTTTAACGTCGGGATGGGTAATTATTTTCCAAATGTGCCTTAACTCAATATCAGCTCGATGAAAGGTTCGAGCGTTATCGGAATATACTGTATGGCAAAGACCACGCCTTGCTACTATTCTTCTGAAGGCCAATAAGAATGTTTCTGTAGATAGGTTCTCTACCAATTCTAGGTGCACTGCTCTTGTAATTGCGCATGTGCACAACAATATATAATATTTGCTATCATTATTTCGGATGTATAAGGGGCCTGCAAAATCAAGGCCTATCACTGCAAAGGGCTTTTGTTCATTGATACGATCTGCAGGTAACGGAGCTGATATCTGGGCTCCAGATCTAGAATTAAATTTTATGCAAATTCTGTATCTTCTTAATACGCTTTTTACTGCCTGTCTGCCCTTGATTACCCAAAATTCCTCCCGTAATTGAACTAATGTATCATTAATGCCAAAATGAAACACTTTTTCATGCGCATTTTTTATTAACAAATCAATTAATTTACCCTTTGAAGGCAACAGGATCGGGTGTTTTTCGTTAAAGGAATAATTTGATTTCTGAAGCCTTCCTCCGATGCGCATTATTCCTTCGGAATCCAAAAATGGTGAGAACTCAATTAAATTTGAATTTTTAGAAATAGGTTCCCCATTTACCAAACAGTTTAATTCATTCGGAAAACTAATTTTCTGGGTATATTTAACCCACATTGTTTGCGCACTACCAATTTCTTCTGCCGATAATGGACCGCTAACTTTCTCGTTTTTAGGATTCGCGTTGTTAAGAAATCTCTTTATCCATGCCGTAATTCTGAGGACTCTTAAAATGTTACTATATTTTTATAGATCCAATATTGGTTTAACTGTTTCTATACAGATTTTAAACTGAATTATTTTTTCAGGTGTTTTCCTTTTTTCTTCGGTAATATATTGCGTGTCTACCTTTTCCCCAATATCATTACCTTTACCATTTAGCTCAGATAACCATTTTGGACCTTTAAACCACAAATCATTATTAACTAACGCATTTGCGCTAATACCACGAGTAACTAAATCTGCGGGATTATCCTTTGTATTACAATATGACCAATTTTCGGGTACTGACAATTCCTGAATTTCAACTACTCTATTTTTAACAAAGGGTTTCCATTGTTTCGCCGATCCCTTCACCCAGTGTAAAACAATAGTAGAATCTGTCCAATAAAATTTCTCGATGTTAATTTCCTTAAATATATCACAAATATATTTCGCTACTCTAGCTGCTATCACCGCTCCCATTAACTCCAATCTTGGTAATGTTAGTTTCTTTAGCGGCGCAACTCTAGCCTTTGACATAATCATACTTACATAACATTTTTTATCATTACTGATAACCCTAAAATATGCAACACAACCATATGCAAGTGGTGAAGCATCTGAAAAAATGTGTAGTTCTACACGCGAATTTTTCAAATCAACATACGTGAAATAGCATCTATCTATTCGAATTTCTAATAAATCCTTAATTTCGTTACACCACTTTATCAAAATTCCCTTAAGATCATCCGGCAATTCGTGATCGCAATCTATACCTCTTTCCCACATTCTTTGAAGAAAACACTTTATCCTAATTAAAAAGGGAGATATAATCCCAATAGGATCAAAAAAATTTGCAGCTGTATGTAATACATATCTCTTCGTACATACCGATATATCCAAATTTTCAACTATAGATTTCAAAGCTAATCCTAATTTATCACTATCTTTATCCCACACCAATCCAAGAATATTTATTACACTTTCATTATTTACCTCCGAAAAACAATCATTTTTATCCCACATGTTCTTTAATTTCTGTGAATTCGTACTAAACTTTCTTAATTTCATTCCAGCCTTTGCTAAAATATTTACCGCAGTAGAAGTTAATTCATAGGCACCCTTTACGGTATCGGAGCCATAAAGCAAATCGTCCACAAACAGAGCTGAATTTAACATTTCATAACTATCCGGATAAATTTCCTTATATTCCTTAATGTGTTTCTTAATTGTTGCCGTTAAAAAGAAAGGAGAAGTTGTACAACCAAATGTAGCTCTGGTCATTCGCATTATTTTATAATTCTGAGTGTCCTCGTCAAACCATAAAAACTTTAGAAAATTTCTATCGGGTTCCGCGATTTCTATCATTAAAAACGCCTTTTCAATATCTGCGCAAAACGCAATCTTAAACATTCGAAATCTATTAATTACATCCAAAATTGGTGGTGTAAGACATGGCCCTTTTACGAGACAATCATTTAAAGATTTACACCCCGATAGTCTACTGGAACAATTAAAAACAATTCGTACCTTTGTTGTTTGTTTTTCCTTTCTAACGATTTCACGATGTGGAGCGAAATACTCTTTTTTTGAGCGACCGCATTCTTCAACGATACCTAGTTGTTTTTGTTCTGTGATTATCTGCCTATATTGCTCGAAAATCCATTTATCCGCTTTTAATCTTTTTCTCAAATAATTGAATTGGCGTTTAGCGTTTTCAAAATTATTCTCAAATTTGTCAATACCATGGTCATTCCATAATAAATGTGTAACATAATGACCCTGTTTATATTCTAACTGTTTATCAAATTTATTTATTATTTCCAGATCGGAAGTAGAAATCAATTTATCATCATTTATTCCCAAAAAATCCAAAGACCAAAACCTTTGCAAATCATTACCCGTACAATCGGATGATTCATTTTTTTTCATGCATGGATGGTTTTCATGTAAACAAAAAGAGTTACCACATTCGATCTTTAACACGGAGGCGCCAGTAATTAAGTTGTCTGGGTTGTTTCCTGAATTATTATTGCCTGACAATGTCCATCCCAATAATGTATTTACAGCAAACAACGAACGATTAATTTTCTTTTTATTTTTTTGCAGTTTCCAAAATAAACCCGCGCCGATTAATATCTCTGGAGCCTTCGAATGGAATTGCGAAAATTTATTTTCTTCCCCCTCTCTCGAAACCAAAAGTTTTCGAAATGATGCGTCTTCCAGAATCTTTAACTTCGTAAAAGATATTTGATTTACGACCAATGCCTCTACATAACATTTCTGTTTGTGGTTTTTTAAATGAGACAATTCGAAATTTACGACTGAATATTCGTTCGATTGCGGCTGTTCACACGAAAACGGATATATTATGAGAGTTTCTTTTCTAATCACCGGCAATTTTAATTCACGCGCGAGTGATATGTTTATGAAATTTCTTTGTGATGCATTATCAAATAATACGGCACACTTTAGAGAGTTTAAATTAGAACTATTTGTTATTCTTGCGAAGCAAGTTTGTAAATATATTTCATTATTCTCAAGCGGATTTTGTACAGGACACTTATAGGACAATACAGAATTATCATTTTCGCAAACACTGTTCTCAGAATTATTTGTTTGGGTATGTTCGATGTGATTTTTATCTTTCATATGAGCCGTTGGTGGAGTTTCCGATTTTTGCTTATAGCAAATTAATGTATTGTGTTTTCCTGAACATGTGTCACATGTGAGACCCGATAAACAGAATTTAGCTGTATGTTTACCTCTTTTGAAACATAAATAACAGATTCCTTGTTTGCGTAAAGACAATTTTTTGTCCTCTAAATTTAATTTACACATTTTACTGTCATGATCATTTATTGCATCAACACAAAATATACATTTACTAACAGTTAATTTAAAGGCTGATGCCCTTTGCATTGTGTTAGAATTTTTATATCCCGAACCAGATTTCCGGTAGTAAGCATTATTATTATTATCCGATGATTTTGAATCAAATCTGGAATTTGAGTTTTTATACCCGCTATTGTGAGTTTCTACTTCGCGTTTTAAAAATAAAAAAGTTTTTTCCCTAGTCTGAACTTCTAATTTTAAATGTTTTAACAAATCTTGTACATCCCATTCCTCGGATTCTGTTTTCGTTTTATTATAGTCTATCATAATACTGGTAGGTATTAATTTTGTAACAATTGGAAATAACAAATTTCCGTAGGATTTTAAATCCACACCTAAATTTTCGAGAGATTTAATATTAACATCAAGGGCGTCGTGCAGTAAGCGTAATTCTTTAATTTGATTTGGAGATTTAACAGGGTTCAAATTTAATAACGCGTCAATTTTATATCTTATTATAATATCTTTTTTTCCGAATCTAGATTTTAATAAATCAATTGCAGTATTGTAATTTTGATCTGAGAGTGCTAAACCCTGAATAGCTGTTAATGCTTGGGCTTTCAAAAAACTTCTTAAGTAAACAAATTTTTGTACGTTAGACAAATCGTTATTATTTTGTATGGTTATCTCATACTGATTCCAAAATTCCATCCAGTTTTCAGGAGAACCGTCATAAACTGGAATTGAGATCTTGGGCAATCTTACTGAACTCGCATTTATTCTTTCTAAATGCAGATTGGGTGTTTGCTCATTTCTTGGCTGCGATAAGATCGGAGTGACATTTAAATTTTAAATTTTCTCTATCTTATTCATAATTTGAGCTTTTACATCAATAATTGAATCTCTATACTCTTGTCTCGATTCTATTTCAGTTTGTAGCTCGTTGAGATCCGTGATTTTGGCCTCAATTTGATCTTCAACTTCTATAATTTCGTTATTCTTTACTTGCAATTTTTCTAACTGTGATTCAAATTCAAAAACATTTAACCCTTCGTCGGGTTCATTTAATTTTAGGTTTATCGTATTCATGAGTTTTGTACACAATCCCTTGAGGGTAGAACGTTTTCGTTTTAACTTTTCGACTTCGGTTGCCATATTGTTAATTTATAAATTTGAACTATAGAATAAGGAACAACTCTAAATCATATTTTAAGGGCCTGGCAGTCCCTGTTCGGGCGCCAAATTTATGTCGTTAAAGTTCTTAACGACGTTATATAAAATTTATCATTCAAAACCATGTCGCTACTTTGGCGACTCATTTTAGATATATCTTTTTCAAATAGCCATTTCAGACATTTTCAGAATATTAAATTGAAATAAGGTAAATGTCTTACCTTATCGGTCCAGATTCGTGGGGACTGCCGGCCACTGTAGGTTCATTCCAATTCATTGGTGTGAACACACGACATGAAGCGAAAAAAATAGGATATCAATTACGGCTACACACATTTATTACATACTACAAGGACGAACACGAAGAACACACACTGAGGAGAAAAGAAGAAACAGAACATTAATATTGGCGCGCAGCGCCATCTACAGGTTTTAGATTTGACCAATAATTAATACTCACGTCTAGTCTATCTCTCTGCAATTTCTTCACCGTGAAGCTATTTGGAGCCGAATTATGCTTATAAGGGGTTTTTTGTCTTCTGCCCCCCCAGGGGGAGCGGGGGATATTTCGCAAAATACCGCCTTAATGGGGTCAGGGTACTAAAACCAAGGTGCTCACCAAAATTTGCGAGTCTATCTCCCACAGAATCGCCCCGGCTGTGTTGAGTCAGTGTATCTGTGATTTTACTCTTTTATTAACCACCCCATCCTCAAAAGGGTAAAGGGGGGGCTTTCACAAAATCCCGTTACAGTGGGTGTTGGACACACGTAAATAAGCCACACATCAAAATTTGTGACTTCAGCTCCGATAGATTTCCACGGACGAATTTAGCGCTAAAAGGGGGGGGGGGTCGAATTTGCCCCCTCATAACACCGCCCAAAAATCGAAAAAAGTAAAAATTGAGTTTTTGTAAATACCTTCAAAGACATTTAGCGTTTTTTTTTTTTTTAATATCTTTGAGCTATTACTGCTAGAATTTTACTCGAAAATCCATACATTGCTAAATTTCTCCCCTGAAAATCCTTTTACCCTCTTTCCCACCCTAAAAATCCAAAATTCCAAAATCGCAGAAAATGATTTTTTTGTACTTAAGTCTAGTCTCCCCATCTGCAATTTTTTCATCGTCAAGTAATTTCGAGGCGAGTTATGCTTATAAAGGTGTTTTTGCCTTCTGCACCTCGGAAAATCATTTTCACCCCCTTCCCCCCTTAATAATCCAAAATTCCAAAATAGCAGAAAATGATTTTTTCGTATTCAAGTCTGTCTCCCCATCTGCAATTTCTTCACTGTGAAGTAATTTGGAGCCGAGTTATACTTATAAATGTGTTTTTGCCATATGCGTCTTCGAAAATCTCATTTTTACCCCCCCCCCCCCTTAAAAATCCAAAATTCCAAAATCGCAGAAAAAGATTTTTTTGTATTCAAGTCTTCCCATTTGCAATTTCTTCACCGTGAAGTAATTTGGAGACGAATTATACTTATAAAGGTGGTTTTTGCCTTCTGCCCCCCTCCGGGGGGATCGGGGGGGGTATTTCGCAAAATCCCGTCTTAGTGAGCGTCAGGGTCCTAAAATCAACCTGTTCACCAAAAATTGTGACTCTATCTCCCATAGGATCGCCACAGCCGTGTTGAGTCAGTGAGTGAGTGAGTGAATCAGTGAGTTTACTTTTATATATATATAGAAGAGTCTTCCTCAGCAAAGAACTTATTCTATCGTAGTAAAAATCACACTTACACTCACATTCACAATATAGTTTTATTGGCGCTTTATCAAAATTTATTTGGCGAATGTCTGTAATAAACAAAACAGCTTTTTTTTCCTTTTACTTTTTTTCAGTCATTTCCAGATTTTCATGATTT
Organism: Salticus scenicus; assembly: GCA_963930645.1. NCBI lineage: Eukaryota > Metazoa > Arthropoda > Arachnida > Araneae > Salticidae > Salticus > Salticus scenicus. The sequence continues at coordinate 17,802,575 of OZ005659.1, read as the reverse complement.
TAACTGAGGAATTAAAAACATATCTCTCGTCGTTTTTAGTACAATCAAAAGCCATGGATAACAAAGGAGAAAAAAAATAAATGAAAGAAAGCAAAAAAAGAAGACAAATCTGAATCGTCTGCTTATGCTTTCATATGGCAACCTTAACAACAAATTGATTATTTTAAAGATTACATGAATTCGCTTTTGTTCTTGTGGGAAATTTAAACTTCTTAAAATAATTATTCAATTTTGAAGCAAGTAATATACGTTTTTTTTTTCTTTTTTTTTTTCGATTGATTAGAAATATGTATGAAGAGAGCATCTCAGAAAGAAATTCCGAAACGGTAATGTTAAATTCTGAATTTATTTATATCTGTTTATTTTTCTTTGTTCTATTAAAGAAAAAAAAAAAAAAAAAAAAAAAAACGATTTCATAAAAGAGATTTTATTGTTTTATTTTCTTTATTTTTCTATCTTTTATTTCTTTCTTTATTAATTATATTTTTATACATTTGAAAGCTTTTGGTAATTTAATTTTCATTAAATATTTAAACCATAATTGGATTTACGTATTTACTAAATATTAATTTTGAAGTTACATAATCTTTCGGTGTCTATTTTATTTTTATTATTATTCTGATAAAGTACGAAATTTTATACATTATAATAACTTTGTATCTTTATATTCTTAGCAAAGAGTTTAACTTCAAATGTTATATTCTAGATTTATCTTGGTTTATTATTATTATTATTAAAGAAAAAGAATGATTTTTTTAAACACATATTTTATTATTGTTTTCTTTTCTTTACTTTTCTATAATTTAATATATATATATATATATATCTTTATACATTCTGAAAGCTTTTGATAATTAAATTTTCATTAATTGTTTAAATCATAATTAGATTCACGTGCTTACTATAATATTCTGAAATTACAAAATCTTTCAGTGTCTATATTTGCTATTATTCTGATAAAGTATATCTTATACAATATGATCGCTTTGTATCTTTATATTTTTAAGCAAAGAATTTAACTTCAAATCTCATATTTTTAATATTCATTTTATAGCTATATTGACCAATTTTAAAATAACTCCTTAAAATGTACTAGAAAAATTTACACAATCAATTAAATTTACTAAACTTTCACTGATTGAACTCATCAGATGAAATAATAATTCATAATTTTCATAATGTTTCAGCAGAGCCCAGTTAAGGGGGGGGGCTGAGGGGGCTGCAGCCTCGGGCGGTCAAGAAAACCCAGTAATCTTATTCTAATATGACCATTGTAAAATTGTATCTAATGATGAACATTCATATTAAAGAAAAAGAAAAATGTGTGTGTGTGTGTGTGGGTGGGGGGGGGATGTTCTGTTATTATCACAGCCCCGGGCCCTTAAATGGGTAATCTGGGCTCTGTGTTTCAGAAAGGAAAGAGATTGATTATTAAAAGGAAACAAATTGGTCGTCAATATGTAATGATTGAAATTAATTTTATGTACAAATATTTAAAATTTCGTCATGCTTTTAAAATTTCGATTCTAACAGAAACAGTTTTTAAATAATGTTCGAAGTTGCGAAATTTAAAAATTTGAAGAAATGAAAAAAATCACACACAGAGAGTAATATTTATCTCAATAGATTCTAGATAAATATTATTAGTTAGCCGAAACGGGTACAATTTTTCTCATGAAATGAAACCTTTTTTCACCTATATCTTGAAAGTTGTTAATTAATCATACAAAATTTTATTACTTTCTTTTATATTCAATGACAGACAGTATTGGATTCGTAAAAAGTTTCAACTTCCGGTTTTTGGTGGATTTACACGTTTTGAGAGTTCCAGAAGACGATTGGACCATTTTAAGAAAATGTCTGTATGTGTGTGTGTGAGACAAAAAATTTTGTAGTGACTATCTCAAGAACTACTTCACAGAATTGCATATAAAGGGTGGCCACTAGTCAGGAAAAGTCAGAGAATTTTAACAAACCTAGTGGGAATAAGTCATGTTTGAAAGTTTGTTGTTGCAGATTGCTAAATTATGCGCTAAATTGTGGAAAATAAATAGCCTAAAGTCATGGTAGGTAGTGAAAAATAGTCACGGAATTTGGAAAAGTTCTAATGTTAGCTACCGTGATATAAATTTATACGTAGATGCACCTTGACATAAATTAGTTTATGTCAACTTTTGGTGCCAATAGCTCAACAGGTGTTGCTGCTGTACAGCGATTTCTGCAATTTCAATGGAGACTGTCTCATGTTCCATTGCGTATAATCGAACAATACTTGATATATGAAAAGGCCATTATGAGACATTATGCTGATTAAATTGGGTGCATATCCGTTGATAGGCGGTGCTGCTAAACTGCAATTTTCCCCCAAGAACCTGAATGATGTCTGTACGGTAAAAATTTATTTCCGTTGGACATTTAGTGTAATACCTCTCTGAGGTTCGTCTGCATTCACAATGAAAAAAAAAAATAATAATTTGTATTGAGTAAATTTGTGTAAGTCAATACAGAAGAAAGTTTTGTGATGGCCACAACATACTAGTTATTTCTTTGCTTTAGGATATTACCAAATTAAAATTTAATAGCGAATTATTTATCGCAGACCTGACGAGAGAAGGAGGTTATAAGGGTTCTTTTGTTACGTCAGGGTCTTTATACAATTTTGTACTGTAATAGCGAAAAAATCCTGATATGGGATTTTGGTGTTCCTATATATTTTCTGGTCTCCTGAATTCCATTTAGATATTTTTATTGTACTGTATGTATATGTGTACGAGTGTGTGTATGACTGTGCGAAAACAAGATAATCTGTAAACGCTTTATTTTATTATATTGATTTGTTTACCAAAAAAAAAAAAAAACAGTATATTGTTACTATTATAGTGCAACCACGTTTCCTACGCCTAGCAGTGAGGACGAGTCGGAAATCTTGGAGGGTTTCCAAGTTGACCAACAGGTTTGAATTTAGTAAACATCCAGCCATTCGGTATTCCCTTATCGCTTATTTTCCCTCAACGAAAAGCTTGTCTCCCCTATTTTACTAGTGGACTCGTTGAATCCGCACTTGCGCAGAAGCTTCCATGGTCGCAAGAAATGTAGTTTAAGAGTACATGACTTTCTTCTGTATTTTCCTACACAAATTCACCCAGTACAAATAATTTATTAAAATTATTTTCCATGATGAATGTAGACGATTTTAATTATAGAGAAGTAGTATAACACTAAATATCCAAAGAAAGTAAATTTTATTCTCTGTCAAAAATGAAAAAAATCTGTAACTTTAATGTAAATTATCACAGACCATGGTTGTTAAACTATTCGTTTTAAAGTTATTGACGAGCTTTTTTAAAAGATACCCATAATGAAATTTGCCCCCCTCCCCATCCCTCCCTCCGCCAGTTGCCCCCAAGGAGGAAACAATGCCTCTATATATACAAAATATATATTAGTTGACTGTCAATATTATAAATAATTCTTGTAAATTTCATAATGATTCTTAAAAAATAATTCTCTTTATGAACATTTATACAAAATTTTGTTCTATACCGCTATGTTAAAAATTTAGAAAAAGCAGGATGGCAGGCAACGCCATCTGTTGGGCGTTTTCCACAAAAGTTAATAGACACTAATTTATGTCAAGGTGCTACTACATATCAATTTGTATGAAATTCTGTAGTTTCAAAGATAGAATCACAATTGCCAAAAAATATTTTCACACACACACACAGATAAACAGACGTTTTCTAAAAACAGTGAAATCATGTTCTAGACCTCTCAAAATGTGTAAATCCATCTAAAACCCGAGATCGAAAATTTGTACGAATCCAATAGTACTTTCTTCTATTCAATATAGAAGAAAGTAAAAAAATAATTTCCAAAATCAGCTAATCAAATCTTCATACTGGAATAATTTGATATCCAGTTTCAGGCTTTCCAATTGAGGCAGTGGACAAAAATTGTTTCTTTTCAGGCAGTGAGACATAAAGAAATACAATTTTATTAAAAATTGTATTTCTTTCTCCCATTATCTAATGGTGTTTTCCATTTCCTGCGGCTTATTTCTGTCGAGCTATCTACATGATAGACCAGAGATGTTTCTGCTTAAAGGTTTTCTGAGTGAGTAATGCTGACCGGTTGTCGGCCTGGATAGCTCAATTGGTAGAGCCTTGACCTTGTAAGTCAAAGATCCGGGGTTCGACTCCCGGTCCAGGCATTATTTTCACTCAGTCGGAAAAAAAAAAAAAAAAGAATTCAATACACATAAAGAAATTGCCTGGTATTCCCGTTTCAGGTGGTGATAGATAACATGGACGCATAAAATAACTTGGCTTGAATGTGTACAGGGACTCACAAAAGATTTCAGATGCATGCTGTATTTTTAAAAGCACATTCAAATATTTTATATGGCTTACTATATAATTTAATAATATTACTATATATATATTATTAAAATGCAATAAATAAATAAATAAATAAAAAATATATAATATAATTAAAAAAAAAAGTCTCATAGAATAAGGTACAATTAGCGAAATTAATTGGTTTACATGGCTTTACAAAACTGTGTTGATACGTTTCTTGGATATACAAATGGAAATCAATCAATTTAAATTTTCAGTATTATGAGGATTATTTTAGTTCCCCATCATACTATAGGTATTGGGAACTTAGGTATTTGTGAAAAATGTCGACTTCGATTTTTTGACTTTAATACAGATTTTGAGGCGTGAGGAATCCGAAAATGACATATGTGTCGTTAAACTTTTAACGACGTATAAAAAATATCATTCAAAACCATGTCGCTACTTTGGCGACGTTATTTAGATATAACTTTGTATAAATAGTTGTTTACGCATCTGATCAAAGCACATGACACAAATTAATTAGGTCGCTGATTCGATAATTAAACACTTTAATTTCACAATATAACATTTGTTCGGCTCAAAAGCACGAACTCGCACGAACACATTTTTCTCCTCTTATTCCATTTCGTATTCCACAGTAGTCTCGCAGAAACGGAATATCACACTTTTCCGGAGGGGTGTGCGTAGCACAAGCATGTGCGACACGTAATACTCATTGTCGAAATGTCAATACAGAACATCCCGCCCCACCTTGCAATGTTTTTTAAACATTCAAGACACGTATAATAATTACTCAATTCTAAAATTACAATATCACAAATAAAATTAAATACTTATGAAATAAAATACACTATATACATATAACAATAATGACACATTTAAAAAACACAAATAATTTTACTTATTTATTCATGGGTAGGAGGCACAACTTTGTGATTGGACGTTTATAAGTACCCAAGGCAGTTTTAACTTCAACTACTCTTACTTTTGAGTCTTTGCCTGGGTAAGTAGCAGAAATTCTGCCCAATGACCACAGACATGGGGGCAAATTATCTTCTTTGATAACGACCAAATTTCCTACCTCCACATTATTTTTCTCGAACTTCCACTTGCTCCTCTGCTGCAAGTTGCTCAAATAATCAGAGCTCCACCTCTTCCAGATCACTTGAATAAATTTTGTTAATTTTTGCCAATGATCCAGCCTATTTTCACCAATATTTGTTAAATCAGGCTCAACCATTGATGTAATAGGTCGACCAATCAAAAAATGGGAAGGGGTTAAGACATTAAGATCGTTTATATCCGCCGACAAAGGAACAAGTGGTCGAGAATTTAACATTCCCTCAACTTTGATTAAAACTGTTAGAAATTCTTCATAAGTTAGTTTTGAATTTCCAACAACTCTCTTTAAGTAATACTTAATGGATTTAACTCCAGCCTCCCAGATACCTCCAAAATTTGGGGCTCTAGGGGGGAGAAATTTCCAATCAATACCTTCTGATGACATGAAATCGGCAAGTTTTTCATCTGGCTGGTTTACTAATCTGTGCAATTTTTTAAGCTCAGCATTCGCGCCTACAAAATTTTTAGCATTGTCAGTAAAAAATTTTGCACACTTGCCCCGCCGAAAAATGAACCTTTTAAGAGCTGCAATAAATGAGGCTGATGTCATGTCTGACACCACTTCCAAATGCATTGCCTTAGCAACAAAACAGATAAATATACATACATAAATTTTATGGTACACACCTTTCCTTTGACCCCTATACTTAATATAAAAAGGTCCGCAGAAGTCCGCTCCAGTAATGTTAAAGGGAAAGGTTTTTCTCACTCTCTCCTCAGGCAAATCACCCATTAATTGGTCGATTACCTGAGGTTTTGCTTTGAAACAGGTTACGCAATTATGCACAATTTTTCTACATGTGCTTCTCCCATTAATTATCCAAAATTGTTGCCTGATTTGGTGCAGTAAAGCTTGAGGTCCTGAGTGCAAATACTTTACATGAAAATAATTAACAATTAAATCAGTTAATCTATGTTTAGAAGGCAACAAAATGGGGAACTTTCTGTCGTAATTCAAATCACTATTACTCAACCTGCCTCCTACCCTTAAAATACCATCCTTATCAATAAAGGAGTTTAGATTTGCAAGGGGGCTGGTTTTGGATCCCTTTTTGGCACCCATTTCCTCCTGAAAATGTTGTCTTTGAACCGTTTTTATAATAAAAAATTCAGCTCTTTTCAATTCGGCGGCTTCTAAAGGACCGCTCCTCTTTCTTTTCCCCCGGCAGTTCTCTGTGAACCTGAAAATAAAGCTTAAAATACGAATAATTTTAAAATATTTGTTACTTATATTGAGAAAATTGTCAATAAAGGAGTCAACATTAACACTGAAAGAAAATAAGTTAGAGTCACTAATTTTCAGTTCCTCATGAAAGTCACTTAAAGTAATCGCTACTGGAATGTCTCTTTTAGGATAGTCATCCCCAGTAAGGAACCTTGGTCCCCTCCACCATAGTTCATTCTCATTGAGCTTATCTGGGTCTACACCTCTTGAGATTAAGTCCGCGGGATTTTCCCCGGATGAGACATATCGCCACTGTTGTACATCTGTAAGTTCTTGAATTTTGGCCACTCTATTGGACACAAATGTCTTAAGTTTGAAGGGTTCCTTCTGTAGCCAAGAAAGAATTATCATAGAATCGCTCCATAAGAATATGTTGTTAAAGTCCATTTTTAGAGCTGCTAGCACGCGTTCGATCAGTTTTGCCAACAACAACGCTGCGCATAATTCTAAGCGCGGTATAGTTAATTTCTTTAGTGGTGCTACCCTGGATTTACTTGTCACCAATTGTATAGAAACTTCGCCAGATTGCGACTTGGATTTACAATATATGACAGCACCGTATGCCAGTTCCGATGCATCGCAGAAACCGTGAATCTCAATTTGTACCGCCGATGGCAGCACAATGCATCTTTCTACTTTCATCTCTCTTATGGACTGCAAAGATACTGTAAATTTACGCCAATCCTTTGATTCTTTCTCTGGCAGGAGGTCATTCCAGTCAAGCCTTAATAACCAAAGTTGCTGCATAAAAATTTTAGCCTTTGTAATAACAGGTCCTAATAACCCCAAAGGGTCAAACAATTTCGCAATAAGTGACAGCACTGACCTTTTAGTAATTTCTGTTAAATCTGCACAGTTCACCTTAAATAAAAAAGCATCTAAATTATGCTGCCAACAGACACCTAAAGTTAAAGATTCCTCTCGTTCAGCAAACTCATAGTTTGCATCATCATTTTTAATGAGCTCGGGGTGATTACTGTGCCACTTGTGCAAAGACATTCCTGCAGACTTAAGAATGCCTATTAGCTCATTTTGAATAATTTTAGCCTTTTCCAAGGAGCTAGCTCCAGTTAGGACATCGTCCATATAAAAATCCTCTCTAAGTACTGGAGCTGCGTTAGGGAAATTTGGCTCTTCATCTTCGGCTAACTGTTTTAATGTTCTCATAGCTAGAAATGGTGCACTGACCGTTCCGTATGTAACAGTTAATAATTCGTAAGTCTTGGGGGGTTCATGAGCACTATTGCTCCACAAAATTCTTTGTAAAGCATGTTGATTCGGGTCTATTAAAATCTGTCTGTACATCATTTTCACATCTGCTGTGAACGCATAAATGTATCTTCTAAATCTTATCATAATAGAAAATAAATCTTCCTGAATGACTCCTCCATTATATTGGAGTGAATTTAAAGATAAACCATTGGAAGATTCACTTGAACAATTAAAAACAACTCGCAGTTTGGTTGTAGTTTTATCCGGTTTGTATATTCCATGATGTGTCGCATAATAACATATTTTGGGTTCTTTTTCCTCAATTACTTCTCTAAGATGACCCAATTCTTTATATTCTTCTAAAAAACCTTTATAAAGGCTTAAATACTTTTCATCTTTCGATAATCGGGTCCACAGCGATCTGAGTCGTTTAAGAGCAACCTCACGAGAATCTCCTAAGCACGAAGGATCAGTTTTAAGAGGCATCGATACTACATATCTCCCCTCTTCACTTCCCCAATGAGTTCGCGAAAAATGCTCTTCGCAAATAGAATTTTCTTTAGATTTGGTTACCCCCATTTCAACATTCTCAATTTCCCAGAATTTTTTTAAAGTTGTATTTAGATCCCCATCAAGAATCAGACCGCAATGACCCATACTCGCACCTTGTTGCTCGAAACTACCTGAAGCAACATAGCCAAATTTTGTGTTCTGTAACAACAAAGAAGAATTTTCCGCATATATCTGTCCTGGCGTAAGTAACTCATAGAAAATCTCTGCACCTAACAATATATCTATTTCACCAGGGATATTAAAGCTATAATCCGCTAAATGGACTGTATCTGACACCTCAACATTTACATCAATTATCCTCTGAGGAACAAGGTCGGTGATTTTCTTAACTATGAACATATTTAGATTCCTCTGAAAATCTCCCGTCTTATTTGCTATGGTAGCTCTCACGCAGCCCTTTACTACAACTGACGAATCGTTTAGACACGAAATCAAAGTATTTATTTTTTCTGCTTTGAGCTGCAGACGATTTACACATTTTTCACTGACTAGGCAGACTTGACTTCCCACGTCTAACAAGCATCTACACTCAACCCACTGATTATATTTATTTTTTATCAGCGCTCGAATTGTGCTTAGCAAAACATTTCTAGTGCTTACAAAACTCGTAGCAACAATCGAGTCTGTATTTACAGATTTCACCTGAGTTACTTGACTATTTGCCCCTACTCCATACACCTGACCGCCAATGCCAATCTCAGAATAACTTGTATTTTGATTTTGCGAATTTTGTCTCAAATCCCTATTTACATTCTCATTGGAAAAGTGAAGAAGTTGATGATGTGGTTTCTTACACATGAAACAATTGCGCACTTTACATTGTCTGAAATTACAGTTTTGCAATAAACACTTAAAGCAAGCCTTAGTATTTTTTACAACTTCTACCCTCTCGTGTGGCATTAGCCTTTTAAACTGCGGGCAGTTCTGGAGTAAGTGAGATTCATTACCCTTACACAAACCGCATTTGTTATTTTTCATCTCTGACAAAAATACATTAGCACCTTTATTAAACTTACGAGATGAATTGTAATTCTCAGGCTGTTTACCTCGCGAAGTTGTGTATAAGTCAACCTCCTGCGCTAATTTTAAGGGATTAAACCACTCATTTCCTTGTCTAATACTTATATGCGACGCGACCTCTTTATCTAAAGTTTGGAAGATTTTATCCGCTACAATTAATTGGTTTAGTGTATCAAAATCCGAAACTTTTCTCAGTTTCAAATAGTATTCCCAATTTGTTTTTAACCGAGACGCAAATTGCACGCATGTTTCGCCATGTTGTCTAGTCGCCTTTCGAAATTGTTCCAAACACGCCATAGCAGTGGGTTCAAATTCTCGCAAAATTAATGATTTCACTTTCTCATAATCTCCAATTTCCGCATCTTTTAAATATGTAATTATATTGGAAGCCTTTTCGCCTACTAAATTTAAAAGAATTTCCGCTTTATATTTGCTTGGAACATCCTTCGCTATAAAGGCTCTCTCTAAAGAAGCAAAAAATAAACACCAGCCCTCAGGTTTACTAGGCAATCTCATAGTTAATGTTCGAACACTTTTTATTAGTGCATCTAAATTACACAACTCAGAATCTTTATCACTATTGACTTCCGATTTATTTTCAGATTTTAATTTCTGAAGTTCTACCTCAGCTTTAACCCTTTCAAGTTTAATTTTCTCCAATTCCAGAAGTCGCTGTTCACCATTTTTTCGTTCATCAATTACTGAATTGCCGATAGAAATTACCTGCCCTGGATCCGACTTATACAACGCACTGTTTGATATAATACTATTTAATTCAGCCACGGTCATTTTTTCATTAATTTTTTCCCCTATTTCTTCGGCTATAAGCCTCAGATCGCTTTTTATTGCGTTTTTGAACATATTTATATTTCTCAATTTACTTTATAATAAATAAAAAAGAGGAATAATCTCACTTACTCAAATAACGAACACTTAAATCACGAGTACTAAATAATCACAAACAATAAAATCAAAATAAATTCAATCAAAAAAAGGGAAAAGAATTTGCTCTTACCTCAGATCACTGCGATCCCTATTTTCTATCACTAAGCTGATGTAATTCATAGTTCCTCTCACAAATAACAAGTATTGTTCACAAAAAACACGTAGTCTTCACAAATACCACTGAATTTTCACCAATAATACGCATTCTTAATTAATCAGCAAAATAAACAGCCATTCTGTTCGGTTACTTTCCACAAATGTTCGAAAATCGTTGTTCTTTTACGCAATTCTAAACCAAATTATTAACACCAATAACTCGTTAAATTACACTTATTACTCCGGCCTCTAGGACCAGATGTTTACGCATCTGATCAAAGCACATGACACAAATTAATTAGGTCGCTGATTCGATAATTAAACACTTTAATTTCACAATATAACAATTGTTCGGCTCAAAAGCACGAACTCGCACGAACACATTTTTCTCCTCTTATTCCATTTCGTATTCCACAGTAGTCTCGCAGAAACGGAATATCACACTTTTCCGGAGGGGTGTGCGTAGCACAAGCATGTGCGACACGTAATACTCATTGTCGAAATGTCAATACAGAACAATAGTCATTAATAGTCATTTTCAGAATTTTAAATTGAAATAAGGTAAATGGCTTACCTTATCGGTCCAGAGTCGTGGGGACTGCCGGCCACTGGTAATTCATTCTTATTCATTGGTGTTGATTGAACACATAATTCGGAAATAATAGGATTTCAATTACTGAGACATACATTTATTTACTACTACAAAGACGAACACGAAGAACACACTGAAGAGAAAAGAAGAAAACAAAACATTAATATCGGCGTGCAGCGCCATCTACAGGTTTTAGATTTGACCAATAATTAATACATTGGCCCCCGGATGAACATTAATTATATGTTCATTTTCTAATTGTAACTATATCAAAGAGAATTTAAAGTCCACCCAAAAGTCATAGTTTGTAAATATAAGTTTTTAAAGTTTGTATTAGTCTTTTTCACTGATTTCAATGGGATATTATAATTGGAAAGGATGTCTCATAGTTGCGGTAGCTGTTTTTAACTCACAAGATCGTACCTTTCCATCCCTACCGGGAAACACTTGAGTGACTACTCCTAATTTCCATAAATGCCTTGGCAATTTAGAATCGTGGATTAAAACAACATCGTTTGGCGAATATTCTCGAATACTGGAGTGTCGACTTGTCATGGCGTTTTTCAGCTGAAGAAGGTATTCCTTCTTCCATCTTGACCAGAACAGGTCCAGTATACGTTCCTTATGGTTGAATCGTTTTATATATGTTAGAGAAGTTCCAGGAAGCACATGGGATTTGAGGTGAACTATAGGTAAGGAAGTTAGACGTTGACCTACCAAAAAGTGTGCTGGCGTAATTGGAGAAGGTTCTCCTGAGTCTGCATAAACATATGTTATGGGTCGCGAATTTATTGAAGCTTCAATTTCACATATAACTGTATGTAGTTGTGTGTGTGTTAAAGTGGTTTTGCCAACTACCTTTCTTAATGCAGTTTTTACGGATCGAACCAGTCTTTCATAGAAGCCACCCCACCATGGCGACATTTCGATGATATATTTCCATATTATTTTGTTATTACTGTAGTAATCTTTTACAATAGGATCGCTGATTATTTTCCATACGTGCTTTAATTCGACATCAGCTCGATGAAAGGTTCGTGCGTTATCGGAATATACCGTATGACAAAGACCACGCCTTGCTACTATTCTTCTGAATGCTAATAGGAAGGTTTCGGTAGATAGGTTCTCTACCAATTCTAGGTGCACTGCTCTTGTTATCGCGCATGTGCACAACAATATGTAGTATTTGGCGTCATTATTTCGGATGTATAAGGGGCCTGCAAAATCAAGGCCTATCACTGCAAAGGGCTTTTGTTCATTGATGCGATCTGCAGGTAATGGAGCTGTTATCTGGGCTCCAGATCGAGCATTAAATTTTACACAAATTCTGCATCTTCTTAATACGCTCTTTACTGCCTGTCTGCCCTTGATTACCCAAAATTCCTCCCGTAATTGAACTAATGTATCATTAATGCCAAAATGAAAAACTTTTTCATGCGCATTTTTAATTAACAAATCAATTAATTTACCCTTTGAAGGCAACAGTATCGGGTGTTTTTCGTTAAAGGAATAATTTGATTTCTGAAGCCTTCCTCCAATACGCATTATTCCCTCGGAATCCAAAAATGGTGAGAACTCAATTAAATTTGAATTTTTCAAAATAGGTTCCCCATTTATCAAACAGTTTAATTCATTCGGAAAACTAATTTTCTGTGTATATTTAACCCACATAATTTGCGCACTACCAATTTCTTCTGCCGATAATGGACCCCTAAATTTCTCGTTTTTAGGATTCGCGTTATTAAGAAATCTCTTTATCCATGCCGTAATTCTGAGAACTCTTAAAATGTTACTATATTTTTCAAGATCCAATATTGGTTCAACTATTTCTATAGAGATTTTAAACTGAATTATTTTTTCAGGTGTTTTCCTTTTTTCTTCGGTAATATATTGCGTGTCTACCTCTTCCCCAATATCATTATCTTTACCATTTAGCTCAGATAACCATTTTGGACCTTTAAACCAAAAATCATTATTAACTAACGCATTTGCGCTAATACCACGAGTAACTAAATCTGCGGGATTATCCTTTGTATTACAATATGACCAATTTTCGGGTACTGACAATTCCTGAATTTCAACTACTCTATTTTTAAAAAAGGGTTTCCATTGCTTCGCCGATCCCTTCACCCAGTGTGACACAATAGTAGAATCTGTCCAATAAAATTTCTCAATGTTAATTTCTTTAAATATATCACAAATATATTTCGCTACTCTAGCAGCTATCACCGCTCCCATTAACTCCAATCTTGGTAACGTTAGTTTCTTTAGCGGCGCAACTCTAGCCTTCGACATAATCATACTTACATAACATTTTTTATCATTACTGATAACCCTAAAATATGCAACACAAGCATATGCAAGTGGTGAAGCATCTGAAAAAATGTGTAGTTCTACACACGAATTTTTCAAATCAACATACGTGAAATAGCATCTATCTATTCGAATTTCTAATAAATCCTTAATTTCGTTACACCACTTTATCCAAATTCCCTTAAGATCATTCGGCAATTCGTGATCCCAATCCATACCTCTTTCCCACATTCTTTGAAGAAAACACTTTATCCTAATTAAAAAGGGAGATATAATCCCAATAGGATAAAAAAATTTTGCAGCTGTATGTAATACATATCTCTTCGTACATACCGATATATCCAAATTTTCAACTATAGATTTCAAAGCTAATCCTAATTTATCACTATCTTTATCCCACACCAATCCAAGAATATTTATTACACTATCATTATTTACCTCCGAAAAACAATCATTTTTATCCCACATGTTCTTTAATTTCTGTGAATTCGTACTAAACTTTCTCAATTTCATTCCAGCCTTTGCTAAAATATTTACCGCAGTAGAAGTTAATTCATAGGCACCGTTTACGGTATCGGAGCCATAAAGCAAATCGTCCACAAACAGAGCTGAATTTAACATTTCATAACTATCCGGATAAATTTCCCTATATTCCTTAATGTGTTTCTTAATTGTTGCCGTTAAAAAGAAAGGAGAAGTTGTACAACCAAATGTCGCTCTGGTCATTCGCATTATTTTATAATTCTGGGTGTCCTCGTCAAACCATAAAAACTTCAGAAAATTTCTATCGGGTTTCGCGATTTCTATCATTAGAAACGCTTTTTCAATATCTGCGCAAAACGCAATCTTAAACATTCGAAATCTATGAATTACATCCAAAATTGGTGGTGTAAGACATGGCCCTTTTACGAGACAATCATTTAAAGATTTACACCCCGAAACTCTACTGGAACAATTAAAAACAATTCTTACCTTTGATGTTTGTTTTTCCTTTCTAATAATTTCACGATGTGGAGCGAAATACTCTTTCTGTGAGCGACCGCATTCTTCAACGATGCCTAGGTGATTTTGTTCTGTGATTATCTGCCTATATTGCTCAAAAATCCATTTATCCGCTTTTAATCTTTTTCTTAAATTATTGAATTGCCGTTTAGCATTTTCAAAATTATTCTCAAATTTATCAATTCCATGCTCATTCCATAATAAATGAGTAACATAATGACCCTGTTTATATTCTAACTGTTTATCAAATTTATTTATTATTTCGAGATCGGAAGTAGAAATCAATTTATCATCATTTTTTCCCAAACAATCTAACGACCATAACCTTTGCAAATCATTAGCCGTACAATCGGAAGATTTATTTTTTTTCATGCATGGATGTTTTTCATGTAAACAAATAGAGTTACCACATTCAATCTTTAACACAGAGGCGCCAGTAATTAAGGTGTCTGGATTTTTTGCTGAATTATTATTGCCTGACAATGTCCATCCTAATAATGTATTTACCGCAAACAACGAACGATTAATTTTCTTTCTATTTTTTTGCAGTTTCGAAAATAACCCCCCGCCGATTAATATGTCTGGCTCCTTCGAATGCAATTAAGAAAAATTATTTTTTTTTTTCTCATTCGAAACCATAACTTTTCGAATTAATGCGTCATCTAGTATTTTTAACTTCGTGAAAGATATTTGATTTACGACCAATGCCTCTACATAACATTTTTGTTTGTGGTTTTTTAAATGAGACAATTCGAAATTTACAACCGAATATTCTTTTTGATGAGGCTGATCACAAGAAAACGGGTATATGATTAGAGTTTCTTTTCTAATCACCGGCAATTTTAATTCACGCGCGAGTGATATATTAATAAAGTTTCGCTGAGACGCGTTGTGAAATAATATGGCACACTTTAGCGAGTTTAAATTATAATTATTCGTTATTCTTGCGAAACAAGTTTGTAAATATATTTCATTATTCTCAAGCGGATTTTGTACAGGACATTTGTAAGACACTACAGAATTATCATTTTCGTAAGCACTGTTCTCAGAAGTATTTGTTTGGGTATGTTCGATGTGATTTTTATCTCTCATTTGAGCCGTTGTTGGAGTTTCCGATTTTTGCTTATAGCAAATCAATGTATTGTGTTTTCCTGAACATGTGTCACATTTGAGACCCGATAAACAAATTTTAGCTGTATGTTTACCTCTTTTGAAACATAAATAACAGATTCCCTGTTTGCGTAAAGACAATTTTTTGTCCTCTAAATTTAATTTGCACATTTTTCTGCATCAACACAAAATATACATTTACTAACAGTTAATTTAAAGGCTGATGCCTTTTGCATTGTGTTAGAATTTTTATATCCCGAACCAGATTTCCGGTAGGAAGCATTATTATTTTCCGATGATTTTGAATCAAATCTGGAA
Source organism: Salticus scenicus (assembly GCA_963930645.1). Classification (NCBI taxonomy): domain Eukaryota; kingdom Metazoa; phylum Arthropoda; class Arachnida; order Araneae; family Salticidae; genus Salticus; species Salticus scenicus. Next base: position 17,786,686 of record OZ005659.1, on the reverse strand, counting down.
TTTGAGTTTTTATACCCGCTATTGTGAGTTTCTACTTCGCGTTTTAAAAATAAAAAGGTTTTTTCCCTAGTCTGAACTTCTAATTTTAAATGTTTTAACAAATCTTGTACATCCCATTCCTCGGATTCTGTTTTCATTTTATTATAGTCTATCATAATACTGGTAGGTATTAATTTTGTAACAATTGGAAATAACAAATTTCCGTAGGATTTTAAATCCACACCTAAATTTTCCAGAGATTTTATATTAACATCAAGGGCGTCGTGCAGTAAGCGTAATTCTTTAATCTGATTTGAAGATTTAACAGGGTTCAAATTTAATAACGCATCGATTTTATATCTTATTATAATATCTTTTTTTCCAAATCGAGATTTTAATAAATCAATTGCGGTATTGTAATTTTGATCTGAGAGTGCTAAACCCTGAATAGCTGTTAAAGCTTGGGCTTTTAAAAAGCTGCGTAAATATACGAATTTCTCAACATTAGATAAATCCTTATGTGCCCATCTGTAGGTTTCAGTTTCTTAGTAGTTTGATAGTTTGTTTACACACTATATTAAAAGCAAATGGTCGTAAAGAGGTCGAAGCAGTTTTAAAATATTACTTATTACTCTGGTAAGAACGCTATTGATTTTCAACATTATAATTTAAAAAGTTATTAAGTTATTACCATAAGTTATTCGAAATTTATGATTTTCTTAACATGGGAGAATAAAGCAAAATTCCGCTTAAACGTGCATTAAAAGAAATACTTTTGTCGTGAAAATGTCAGGTCAACTTTTAAATATAACTTATGATGCTGGCATGAACATCAATAACTATGAAAATTTTCTTTGAAATTTTCGCAAGTTATTTGTAAATTACGAATTTCTTAACATTAAAGAATAGGACAAAAATTTTGCATAAGCATCCATTACAAGGAATATTATCATCGTAAAGATGTCAGTAAACTTTCAAAATATTATTTATGATAATGGCTTGAATATCATATGAATATTCTAATACTAGCAAGCTACGACCGCTTAGTGAATTTTCAAAACAATTGAATCACTATTTATTTTTTATATCAAATTATTAATAAAAACTTAAAAAAAAAAAAAAAAAAAAAAAAAACATTGAAATCGCTCTAAACCGGTGACGTGCCCTTAGCGATAGGGATCTTAGGGTAACGTGCTCCTAGCGTAAGGGGTTGGAATTAAGGAAGGAGGAATGGAAGAAGCCGTGTGCCCTTAGCGTAAATAATAAATATCCAAATTTTACGACTATTTCAGTGAACAATGGTTGGGCAATCCTAGAATTTCTCTATATTTATGGAATGTATATGGGCAGTGTCATCGCAGTTGAGATCAAGCATATGGTTCGTACGGAAAAGGGACTACAGCCTAGAGTACAGTCTAATCTGGGCAATACTGACATGGAAGAGATGAGATCTCAGACACTCGTTTTTTGTTATCAGTCTGAAGCGCACGATGGCAGCTTTTCTTGGGGCATCTGGAATGCAAGTGAGGTTCGCTAAAGGACCCTACAGAGACTGGCAACTGAAAGCTTCAACTGCGGTTTCTTTTGATATCCCTTTGATGTGGGAATCTAGTTGACGCGAAGCAGGAGAGAGATTTTCTCGGGTGACAAACCTCCTACTGCGATCGCGATTGGGTCTCTTTTGTAAAAGAGCAATAAAAAGTAATGTCCTTCATTGCAAATGTGTGCAAAATGTCAAGAGTCGCTTTCGGACAATGGATAATTTATGAGTTTTGAAGCTCTGCTCGTTGCCAGTGTCTGAAGGGTCCTTAAGAAACACCCAATTCTTGACCTAAGAGGCCCCCCACGGTTTCCCCTTTAAGTTGCGCTTGAAAGCCATTCGTCAAATGCCTTGGAGAATGAAATCATAATGTCCTCGTGGGTCTCTGGGTCACCACGGCCCTATTCTTAACAGAAAGGTCTGCGTGTACCATTGCCCATGATGCTGCAGTGTACTTGTTACCCATTGGAAGGAAATTTTATGTAGAAGATCGTTCAAAAGCAGATTGCATTCCAATACTCACAGTCGTATTTTTATAATAGGACTTGTAGTACTGATTTAGAATCAGAAAGAACAACAGTTCTGTTAAAAGCAGACTCTCTCAATGATAATTGTTAAACTCCAGCAGCGACAGCTTGAAACTTTCAATAGTCTCTAGAGCTATGAATTTCAGTTATTCTGGGGTCATATCTTCCTTTAAAACTTTCATAATAAACTCAAGATTTCAAATTTCTGCCAAGTGTCATTGAATTACGCCTGCAGTCGTTTTCTTTCAAAGGAAAAAAAAGCTCTATGTCACACTTCCCCTCCCCACATAGAAATTATTCTGAAGACACCTTTTGGCTTTTTTTGACGCCTAAAACATAAAGATATGGCCTTTTTTTTTTTTTTTTTTTTTTTAAATCATTCTGCGCATTTTATTGAAAAAAGCTTTTAAAACATGCGCAAGCGTTTTCTGCCTAATCTAATTACAACTTTGAAATGTTCGATAAACATAATTTTAATTTGGGTACAGACTTAAAGCCTTGCCAAATGTTACTGAATTCCGTCCAACCGTTTTCGCGTGATGCCAGGACAAATATACTATTACAAACATACAGAAACAACCACATACACACAGAAAATATTATGAAAGCATTTTTGGATTCCCTGATGTCCGAAACAAGATGATATCGCAAAAATTTTTCGATTCTGAACAATTTACAGGCAAAAGTCTGATTTTATTTATACTCATAGTAGAAATTTATGGCAACAAATATATGATAGGGGAACTGTGAAGAGCATAGATGTAGTAATAAAGCATATATTGATCATCGAGGGGGGAAAATATGATTCCTTTTCATCCGGGTAAAGACGGCCATTTTACCGTCAAATGGCGTCTTTCCCCGAGTGAATACGCACGGGAACATACGCGAATAATTTAGCAAATAAAATGTCTAAATAATTTATGTACTAAAGGTGAATGAAAAACTCCATATACAGTTTTAAATTAATTTTTCTTTTCTTTCTTTTCATTTATTTTTACTATATCTATTAGCTTAGTTAAATTATTTTTAGTTAAAGTTATTTTTTTTTATACATATTAAAACTAGCGGGCTTTACCTGCGCCGATGCTAATTATATTTAAAAGAATTTTTAAAATTCCATATTACTTACAAATATAAGATATAAGAGAAAAAAAAATCCATTAAATACGAAAACAGCAATTGTTTCATAATAATAACAAAGCAACTGATTATAAAAATTATATTTTTCATAAATTAATCAAACATAACTTACTAGTGAAACGTTATCCGCGATTGTAATGAAATGCTCGCCCTCTGGTGGGCTAAGGTGAAATTATCACACCACTGCATATCATTATATTATGCAATCCGCGTTTGTAATGATCGATAGATGGCGCTCTCTGAACTGCAGTTGTTAGTAAATATGATAGCCACGTGGATTAATAATTGTCTTTTCTCCGCCATTACATCATGGAAAATCGATTGCATAATATGATGATATGCAGTGGTGTGATAATTTCACCTGAGCCCACCAGAGGGCGAACATTTCATTACAATCGCGGATCGATTTTCCATGATGTAATGGCGGAGAAAGAACAATAATAATTGCACGTGGCTATTATATTTACTAACAACTGCAGTTCAGAGAGCGCCATCTATCGATCATTACAAACGCGGATCCCTCCTTTTGAATATTTATTAGAACAATTAAAAGCCAAGCAACATTTCGGTATTTTTAAAATTCCTCAACATTCTATTACTATTGGTGAGTTTCAATACCCACTAATGGCTGATGCCAAAACTTTTTTCGGCATCAAATATCTTTGGCCGATAACATACGGGGATGATAGATCTATAAATTATTATATCTATGGCGCAGAGTCAATCAGTGTCTACTAATTTCTTGTTGCAGTGGGTAGTTTAATTCAATCTCCATTTTATAGCCTGATTTTTTAAATTTTATTTTCTTTGAAGTTGTAAAGTAAAATGCGCATGTTCACAAACAAGAGCTGGTTTAACGGTCATGAATTTTCTGAATGTGAAAACGGAATTTAAAAATCTGTGTTAATTAATGAGTTATAATCAATAGTGGCGGTGTAATCGGCATTGAAAACTTAATGAAGAAACTGTAACATTAAGCCAAATTTTATAATAGCTTAATAGGCCGTGGGCCATAGGTTGATATCGTTCAAGTCCGTTTCAATCATCGAGGGGCAATTTCAAATTAATGTTAAAATTAAAAGAATATTCTATTATCTACGAATTCGCAATGTTCTGGTCTGAAGATGTGCACATTATTTTAAAATTAATTAAATTAATTCTACAAATTTGACATTTCTGCGGTCCTGCTATTCTACTTACACATAGAGATAGTCAAATTCTCTACTCATTAATTCACTTATCCTCCAATTAAAGCAGTAATTTTCATTTCGCTGTTATTTTTAGCCCAATGACAGCTGCTGTTACGGCGCGCGCTAGCATTTGACATGTTTTGTTTACGTTTATTTATGTTTACATTATCTTGAGTATTGTTGACATTTTCATCCAATTCTATTATTGCTTTCTTTTCGTGTATTTTTAAGTAATCTTTACATTTCATATAATCTGAGAAAAAAATGACATATTGTTTATATATCGGGAATGAGGTAAATTCAAAAATGTAGTATTTTTCTCAAATAAGATGTAAAGTTTCTCTTGACATCATTATCTTGCGTATTATTAACATTTTGATCGAATCCTTTTTACTCTTTTTTTTCCTTTTATTTTTAAGTAGAATTATCACAGGTAATATAATATCAGAAGAAATTACTTATTGTTTGTACATCGGAGATGAGATACTTTCAAAGGTGACGTGTTTTTCTCAAATAAGCTGGGATGAAGTGAGATTGTTTACTGATCAGTGGAAAATTTTAAATGTTCGTGAAAGAAAACTATCTACCGATTTGCTTCTTTTTCAAATTAATGAACTGTCCAAACTGTCTTTAGAGAACAACATAGGTTACCATAGAAAATGTTACACTGTAAGTTTTACTCTGACATGTAGCTAAATTATTACCGAAGCCTCAGTGGAGGCCTCCATATACCTTTCCGGGCGAAAGCGTACATTTGTACTGGTTAGATATCCACGACATCCACTCACATTTTTGCATCTGGAACAGTCGTATGTAATAAAATCAGGAAAAAAAAAACGATGTAGCTAATTAGCAGAAAGTGTAAAGTACAATTTTCAATCAACAAATGTTGGTTATAGTCCATATTATTCTTTCAGTTTGCAAAAAAAAGAAGATTGTAATGCTTTAAAGTAAAAATGTTCCCGGTCTTAAAGGGATATGGAGACTCAAAAAAATTTTGGGTTCTGTCTGTGTGCCTGTTTCTCGCGTGACAGAGGCCGCAAAAATCACGCTATTGGCTTGCAATTTGGTACACATGCTCATGAACCACGCGGAACGAGTATAGTTTAAGTGTGTATTCCATTTATTGTTTGTGTACAGGGACACACCAAAGTTTTTTTTTTTTATCATTACGGCCTATGGACAGAATTTGTAGCGCGATAGCGGCCGCAAAAATTCCTGATTGAGTTGCAAATTGGTATAAATGTTCAGAATCTGTATAAAAATAGTTGTGTAATTTTTTTATGTTTAGATTATTCATGGATCGTGTAGAGGGATACAAAGATTTTCTTACCATTATGGCCTATGGGGTGAATTTCGTTTAAGCGAATTTTGTCTTCGTTAATCTGTATTTAACGAAATTAGCGTACATTATTGAGATGCTTAATGATTTCTGTAGAAAATATGTGTACTTAGTCTGTAGACATAATTAATGTACAGGACCTTATAAAAGTATTCCGACAATGTCATGTAATCATCCAAATTTTGTTAAATTTCGAACAATTATTTTTGAAAAACATAGAATAATTTGAAATGTTTTTACTGCTGTTCTTTTACAGAGAAACGCAAAATAATTTCATAACATTAGAATCTATGAGCAAATTTTTACCTAAGCGCATTTTAACGTGTTTATGCTGCATTTAGTGGAATTAACATATATATAAACATATTTAAAAGCATGTTTTCTCGCTCTAAAAAAAAAAAAAGTTACGTATAAGCTAAAATTATTTACAGGGCCACATAAAAGAATTCCGATGATATTCTGTAATCATTCAAATGATGTCAAATTAGGTTGAAATATAAGTGAGTAATAATTAATTAGGTGTATCATTTTTAGTGGTGTATATAATAACGGTGACTCCTTTTGAGGAACACGCAAAAGAATATCGTACCATTATGGTCTATAGATGGTATGTAATAAAAATATATTTTAACATGGTTACACTAAATATAATGAAATGTTATTAGAATGTTTAAAAGCCTGTTTTTCTATGAAAAATTTTGCGATAGAACTGATAATTAGTTTAGAGAGTTATACAAAATGATTCCGATATGTTATGTAGTCTTTTTGCAGGAAATTTAGTACAAGTTTTTATTATTTACAAGGAATTAATAGGAGGCTGTGTCTAGGAAAATATATAAATACTAGCAGGCTTTGCCCGCTTCGCTGGTCACCATATTTAAAGGAAACTCTTTTCTATATAGTTTTATGAAAAAAAGAGAAAATAATAATACTGAAATCGCTCAAAAGTTCGCTTTGGGTTCCCGCTACCTTCGGCAGCGCTTTGTTCGTCCTCGCATCCTGCGATACCTGTCCCTATTGCCTGCGACAATGATTTACCCGTGGGCTTCCATTTAGGTGCTTATCATATATGACAATTTCGATACGGACAGTATCGAAAATTTTGAAGTAGCCCTTTATATTTGAATCCTAGTTATATATGAGCAACATTATACGTGATGTACATAATATTTGCTTTCAAGTTATTCTCTATATTTATTTGATTTAATCGATCAACCATAGAATGACAGCAATTTCAAGCCAAATATAATATTACAATATGCTATGATCGGCTACTTCTATCGCATGAGACAATTATTATTATTTTGTGGTTATATATACTTCATGCTTAGTTAATAGTAGTTGGTATATAGAAAAATAAATAAATTAATATGTAAACTTGATCATGGTACAGCCTTAATGCCCTTGGCGACTTTTAAATTTTTGTTGCCGTTTTAGACCAAAATATAATTTATGCGATTATTGTTCCTACGCAAGCGAAGTGTGACGTCACTGACCGTCCGTGGATGCAAGAAATGATTTCCTATGTTAATCGCCCATTGGATGTTTTGTAAAAAATGATTAAAAATCGAAGAAAATTATTTCCCGAGTTTAATTCCCATATTTGGGTACATATATGTTTTAGTTATCATGCGCATGTGTTAGATTGAGTTATTTTGCTGTCAAATTGACAAAATTTTAATTTTAAATTTCAAAACTCTGTCGTTCTTGGCGCTTATTGTATTTGGTGATCAAAAACGTAATACGAAAATATACATGCCAGATGTATATTGTCGTAATATGCATTGTACGAAATATTGTTTCATATTATTCATGGAACAACTATAGTATTTCCCCTCAGCCAGATTTGGCGATTTTTCGTTGGCGATTATGGCTAAATCATAAATCTAAAAATCATAAATCATATAGCATAAATGATAAAATCGTAAGCTAAATTATAAATCATAAAATCATAAATCCAAAATAAATAGCATGCAGGCTGCCATATTATATCGCAAACAATCCAGAACGACATCGTTATCGTTCAAATCGGCGCCAAAGAAAACTCGCCAAATTCAGCTGAGGGGAAATACTATAGTTGTACCTTATTCATTACTGTCTTGAAATAAGTTGTGGAACAACTATAGTATTTCCCCTCAGCTAGATTTGGCGAATTTTCGTTGGCGATTATGGCTAAATCATAAATCTAAAAATCATAAATCATATAGCATAAATGATAAAATCGTAAGCTAAATTATAAATCATAAAATCATAAATCCAAAATAAATAGCATGTAGGCTGCCATATTATATCGCAAACAATCCAGAACGACATCGTTATCGTTCAAATCGGCGCCAAAGAAAAATCACCAAATTCAGCTGAGGGGAAATACTATAGTTGTACCTAAGTGGTTAAAATAACCATGATTTTTGAAAGGAATTAAATTATGTTCGCCAAATAATTTGGCGATATTTTATTTTTCTACCAAGGATGACCGATATCAAATCTATTCCGCTACAACATATTAGTATCTTATATTAGATACTTTATTTAGACATTTGAAAACAAATTTGACTTCAAATTATGATAGAATATTTATCATTTCCCTTTCAATCAGTATATTAGTTGGATATTGTGTAAATATCATCCTTTGAAATGAAATGTTTGTGTTTTCAATCGAATATGGAAGTTTGGCATTTTTTTTTTTTTTTTTCTAGAGTTTTGAAATTAAAAATTCAAATTTTGTCAATTTTACTACAAAAATAACTTAATCTAATGCATGGACATGATAATTAATACATATCTATACCTAAATACGGGGATTAAAATCGGGAACTATTTTTCCTCGATTTTTAATAATTTTTTACAAAAAATCCAATGGGCGTTTAACATAGGAAATATTTTTCTTGCATCCCCGAACGGCCAGTGACGTCATCACTTCGCTTGCGTATTTCTTTCTATCTTTTCCTTGGCGAAAAATGTCCGATCTACTTCAGCATCAAAATTATAAAAAATTGTCAAGAATTATCAATAAGAAAATACCTTTAATATATTGCTGAACACGGAGTAATATTAATAGGAGTTGAAGGTCCAATGGGAGAAAGCTACGAAACTGTGATCTAAATTTTTGGTAAATATTGAGGGCGCCACTTGTCATTCCTCCCTAACTCGGCGCGGATATACTGTTGTTTTCAATAGAATTTTGCTGGAATACATTTAAAATTTTTTATTTTAAGCAATTTAATTTCTTTGTAAGTTCTTAAAACTGCATAATTCAGATGTTTCAAATAAATGCTTCGCTCCTAGTTGTAAAACAGGCTATGATAGTGATAAGAAAAACAAAAAAAAGCCCTAGGAGAAAAATAAAGTCCGAGTTCGTGTTTTCTGCACCTAAAGTAAGTTTTTTTTTTTTCTTTACAAAATTTCATCCATTCTCCTTCCTCCCAATTGTCTGTTTTAGTTAGCTTCGGTTCATAAGAATCGTCATTTTTTAAAAGCTTTCTTTCAAAGTAAAATTAGTATAAAATGGCTCTTAAAAAAAAACATGTTGGTTAGAATACTCTATTTAATGAAATTTGCTTTCAATCGAAATTTTTTCAGCTTGATATTATTTTTAAAAAAATAATTAAAACGAGACATTTCCCCATTGAATAACATTGCGGAAGCTGGAGAGAAGGAAGGATTGCACGCTGGCGCCCTCTGTAAACATTATAAAACAACATCAAAAAATTTCAGCGTTACCTTCTTCTCCTATTAAATATTACTCCGTGTTGCTGAATTAGCGTTTATGCCAAGCGTGTTTCATTTCATCCGCCATACTACAAAAAAAAAAAAAAAAAAAAAAAATCTGAAGTTGAGGTATATAAAAAAAATGCTGTGAAATAAAATTCAGAAGAAATATGTTAGATTTGTAATATTACTATTTTATTTTAAAATTATGAAGTATCATTTTCTCATCGACCAATTTAACATTTAGTAATTTCTTATTTTTCGCGTGAAAGCATATTTCATTTTATGCTGAAAACAGTAAATAAATACATCTCGTAAACTTTTTTGGCAACAATTAAAAATTTAAATGGCTTATATTAAGTCAATATAAGTCAATAAGTTTATTATTTTCATATTTTAATTAATTTTAAAGATTTTTTCAATTTTTTTTTCCTAAACCATCCCTGACCTATAAGGAAAAGAACAAAAAAAGAATGATCGAAATCGGTCAAGCCGTTTACGATTTTATAAATAACATACAGACAAACATTCATTTTACCATGTTTAACTTCGATTCTTGTGTGTTTGTGTGTTTGTCAGGGACAAATCTTGCAATCGATTTTTAACTAACTTCCCGACTAGCTAGATATTTGAAATTTTCAGGACAGCTCACAACACGGTGACAATACATTTTTCTAATAATTTTAGTCAACTGCTTCAAGTTCCGCTGCCTTCGGCAGCGTTTATATGATTCGGCAGAAAATTTATTTAACTAACTTCCCGACTAGCTAGACATTTGAAACTTTCAGAATAGTTCAGAATAAGGTTAAAATGCATATTTTTAATACCTTTAGCCAACTGTTTCGGGTTCCCGCTGCCTTCGGCAGCGTTATCAGTACAAAGATTGCAATCGATTTTTTCCTAACTTTCCGACTAGCTAGGCATTTGAAACTTTCAGGATAGCTCAAAACACGGTGACAATACATTTTTTTAAATACTTTTAGTCAACTGTTTCAGGTCCCCACTGCCTTCGGCAGCGTTTATATGATTCAACAGAAAATTTATTTAACTAACTTCCCGACTAGCTAGACATTGGAAACTTTCAGAATAGTTCAGAACACGGTGAAAATGCATTTTTTAAATATTTTTAACCAAATACTCCGGGTTCCTGCTGCCTTCGGCAGCGTTACCAGTACAAAGCTTGTAATCGATTTTTCACTAACTTCTCGACTAGCTAGACATTTGAAAACTTCAGGATAGCTCAGAATACAGTGACAGTACATTTTTTTTTATACTTTTAGTCAACTGATTCAGGTCCCTACTGCCTTCGGCAGCGTTTATATGATTCGAACGAAAATTTATTTAACAAACTTCCCGACTAGCTAGACATTTGAAACTTTCAGAATAGTTCAGAATACGGTTAAAATGCATTTTTTTAATACCTTTAGCCAAACGTTTCGGGTTCCTGCAGCCTTCGGCAGCGTTATCAGTACAAAGATTGCAATCGATTTTTCCGTAACTTCTCGGCTAGCTAGACATTTGAAACTTTCAGGATAGCTCAGAATACAGTGACAATACATTTTTTTTTATAGTTTTAGTCAACTGTTTCAGGTCCCTACTGCCTTCAGCAGCGTTTATATGATTCAACAGAAAATTTATTTAACTAACTTCCTGACTGGCTAGACATTTGAAACTTTCAGGATAGTTCAGAATACGGTGAAAATGCATTTTTTAAATATTTGTAACCAAATGTTTCGAGTTCCTGCTGCCTTCGGCAGCGTTACCAATACAAAGCTTGCAATCAATTTTTCACTAACTTCTCAACTAGCTAGACATTTGAAACTTTTATAATAGCTCAAAACACGAGAGCAATGAATTTTTTTAAAAATTTATCCAATTGCTCCGGGTTTCCGCTGCCTTCGGTAGCGTCTATATGATTGAACAGAAAATTTAAAAACATGGTATATAAAAAGATCTTTTTATCTTGTAATTATTTATATATATAGATACATATGTAGAGAGATAGATATAGACAGAGGTATACAGCGGAAAGGAAGGGGAGTGGTAACCCCCGTCAGAAATGTATCTGTTTATGTAGCGAGTCGTCATATATATTGTGCATATGTATAATAAAGAGAGAGATGCATGTTAGGACTCACCTGAAGAGACAGAAAACGAAACATTTGTATTAGATTAGGGAGCAAACCAATGTTACTGATGTTATTTCTAGAATTAAGTTAAAATGGAGCTGGACTGAGCACTTCCAGAAGAAATGATGATAGATTGACCACCACTCCTATTTTGGATACCGAGATAAAACAAAAGACCGAGAAAGAGACCAGTGTGTTGTTGAAGAGATAAAATTGTGAAGTTTGGAAGAGAGAATGGAGAAGGATTGCAGAAAACAGGGCAGATTGGAATCACCTAGAAAGGGCCTTTATCCTGCAGTGGATTGATAAAGGTTGAAATTGATGATAATGATAGATATAAATATGGAATTAATAAAAACTATCAATGATCTAATGAGTAATGAGTGATGAAAATAGGACGTTGAGGCTCCTGATCTGCAGATCCACTAATTATTAATATTTTCCCTTTTTTTAGTATTTTTTCTCAGGAGTATGATTTTAGCACTTGTGTGCAAGATATTTTAAAATTTATTCAACGAATCACAGTATTATCAGAAATATATTACACACTGCTTTCAACCAGCATTCTAAATGTAAACTCAATTCCTTCAAATTGAAATCGATTTTCCAAATTTATGTGCAAAGTTTACTTCCAGAACATTTGATATTTTCATTACCTATCTTAAAAAGAATATATTAGCAAAATTTTCAGGTTGCCCCCGAAAAGTTGAAACGAACTTGTTTTTAAATGACATTTTTAGCTTACGGCCCACGGTCTATTAATGATTTATTAGCAAATAATTTTTACTTTCCGAACACTATAGTGAGGAAAGTATTGTAATCATGTCAAAAATCCGAATTCGAGATTTTGATGTTTCTATACGTTTTGAGGTCCCCTGAGTCCGTTTTCACTATTTTTACGATGATGTATGTATGTGTGTGTGTATGTGTGTATGTGTGTATGTTTGTGAACACGCTAGCGTCTAAAGGCTTTGTTCGATTAACCTGAAAGTTGGTACGTATATTGTAAGTCACCATAGTACGAACCCTATAGATTTTGGTGAATCTAGCACTTATAGTTTTTTTACAGGGACACAAAGAAAAATTCTTTATCATTATGGCCTATGGGACCAAAATCTTAAAAGTGCGATAGCATCTAAACGCCTTATTCAATTGAGCAAAAATTTTATACCCATATTATAGGTCACAGATACTCAATCTGTATAGATTTTGGAGAATCTAGCACTTATAGTTTTTTTACAGGGACACAAAGAAAAATTCTTTATCATTAAGGCCAATGGGGCCAAATTTTTAAAAGTGTGATAGCGTCTAAACGCCTTATTAATCTGAGCAAAAAAATTGTACACATGTTATAGGTCGCATTTGCACCAACTGTATAGATTTTGGTGAATCTAGCACTACAGTTTTTTTACAGGGACACAAAGAAAAATTCTTTATCATTATGGCCTATGAGACCAAATTTTTAAAAGTGCGATAGCATCTAAACGCCTTATTCAATTGAGCTGAAAATTTGTATGAATATTATAAATCACTGTTGCACTAACTATAAGCATTTTGGTGAATCTAGCATCTATAGATTTTTACAGGGACAAAACGAAAAATTCTTTATCATTATGATCTAAGGGCTCAAAGTTCAGTAGCGTTAAATAAAACCTCGTGTGATATATGGAGAAAAAAACACTCTATTATGGTTTTCTCTCTTTTGTTTGTTTAGCAATTCCTCTTTCTTTATTTTATCTACAAAACTGTTAGTTACTCAATGTTCGGAAAGTCGAGTGGAGTCACTCCAGATTTTTTTTTCTTTACTCGTTGGAATGACGCAGCACGAGTTCTAAATAAACTTAAAAAAAAAAAAAAAGAAAAAAAAAAAAGTTTTTAAATCGATAAATTAAATATAGTTAAAATATTGAACGTTAAAATTTCTAAACTAATATGAATCTTTATTTCTAAATGATATGGCTCGTGATATGTCATTTTTAAAAATTCCTGTTGTTTTCGGAGCATTGGTTTATTCAGGATAATTAAAGGAATTTAAATCATTATAATTGGAGAAGAAACTCAAAAATGGTAATTATGTATTAAATAACTTTAAAATAAAAGTTCCTTTATAAATCTTAATTTTTATGTATATGTAATTGTGAAATTGATCAATCATGTAAAGACAGTGGTTTATTGTACTTTAAAAATTTGCCGAAGATTTGTTTTCCTTTAGATAATTTCTTTTTAAAAAGTAAAAATTTACCTATTGTTGTAGTCCCGACAAGTCTCAGAAAATTCCATTGACATTTTTGTGCGAAATAACTGATTCGCAAATAAACAGCCATGTTCCAGAGTTCATGAACATTCCCGAAAACAAGTCAAGAAAACTATTGCGCCAACCACAAAAGTTACGATAATAGGATTATAAACACCGCAGTATAGCTTGTTTAGGAATAGTAAGTTTTTTAGAGGATAGATATTATGAAAAACTATACGAATTTAATTTGGGTTACATGTTGCGAGACGGGCTGCATTTCTACAGCTAGTACACATGCCGTAAGAACAGCTTGGCGCATTTTTAACACGCTTTTATTAGCTTCACCTGTATGTACAGTGCGTGTCGAAATGATAGGTCCACCAGTAAAAACGAAAGTTATGTTGGTAAAAAAGGTTTTATTGTGTACAAAGTACTATTTTATAAACTACATTACTTCATTCAATGTAAAATAATACATGAATAATATACAAATAATAGGAATAATAAGGAAAACAAAAATTACATGAAAAAGCTGTTTCAAAAAGATAAGTCCACTGAACCAAGCATCAAATTAATGTTGAATTAATAAGAAATTTTTCCACCTTGTTTCAGAATAAGCTCATAAATCCTATTCGGCATGGTTTCTATAAGTTTTTGCAAACACTTTTTCTCGATTTTTGACCATTCGGAGGAAATAGCCATTTTCAAGTCTGCAGTACTGTTGTACTGCCTTCCGCCTGCATACACCGCTCTTGCGAGTATACCCCACATGTTTTCTACCGGATTCAGGTCGGGGCTACAAGATGGCCAATCGATAACATGTACACCATTATCCAGAAACCATTCGAAAGTGGACTTTGCAGTGTGCACAGGAGCATTGTCCTGTTGGAACATGAAGAATGGGCCCCCAATGTGCTCTGCTTGTGGAAGAAAATATTGTTCAAGCAGCTGTTGATAGCCTGCAGCATTCAAATGATTGTTTTCAAATGCTATATCAGTTTTTCCTGCACCTCCGAATCCGGCCCATACCATAACGGAACCACCACCAGCTTGCCTCTTCGAGAATATCTGTCTATCGTTACGCAGATCATGCCAGTAGTACTGGCAGTCATCTGGATCATTCAGTTTGAATTTATTTTCATCACTGAATATCACACGATGCCAATTTTGTTTCCAGGACATCACTTCATGTGCGAATTTCAATTTCTTTTCTTGCTGCTTTTTAGTCAATTTCGGAGGCGCTTTCCTCTTCACGTAAACTATATTGCCGAACTTCTTTACCACTCTATGAACTGTAGATTTTGATATTGGAGGGTTTTGTTGTCTGGCCACAGTGGATAGGCTCATATTTCCAGATTTTAACTCCTTTACGGGGTGTCCTTTACGGTCCTTCTTTGTCGGGGTGTCACTTTTGACGGGCGGCAAGATGATTTTTTACTGCCATAAGCATTTCTAAGTCGCAAATTATTGTTTACAACATTATGTGATCTGTTTAAAAATTTACCTATTTCTCTATTCGATTTTCCACACGTTTTAAATGCATCCATTTCCCCCTGCTCAACCAGCGAAAGACTGCAACGACGACCCATTTCGTTTGATTAGAACGTGATGTTTAAATCTGTTTAAATACCTCCACAGCAGCCAGCATAATCCCGCAGTAAGACTAAGCAACGATTTTTATGCAAATTTTTTGGAAATAAACGTGATTGGTGCAAAATTTCTGAAGGCGGACCTATCTTTTCGAAACGGTCTGAAAATGAAAATTTGCATAAAATAAAAAGGAATTATTTATTTTTATGAAATTTCTTCATAAATAGTTATAACAATTACTGATTAATTAACTCTACCAAAAAAGTGATTCTTATTCTCAATTAAGAGTCGAAATTTTGAAAAATGCGGGTGGACCTATCATTTCGATACGCACTGTATGTATGTATGTATGTATGTATGTAACTGCTCTGGGAGCAAACAAAAAATTTATATTGTAAAAAAATACTTTCCCTACGTGAACGATGTGGCGTTGATGTAAGGCTCCGCGCTACGAACCTAAAGGTCCAGCGTTCGATCCCAGTCAGGGGAGATTTTTTTAAAATGGTTTTTGTTTAATTCTAAGTCATTTTAATTAAAGATTTAAATGTATGTAAATATTATGGTGTGTCACTCACACGATTTTCTCTTACCCTGCATTTTAATACTAAGATAGATATTTTGTGCTTTTTTAGTTCACATTTCTATAAAAGCATGTTCTTTAATTTTTTAAAACTATAATATTTTGTATCCAAAATACAGTGTGTGATCAAATTATTAGATTTTTTTTTTTGGACATTTTTTCGATTTTCTAAAAAAAAATACTAGACAGAATGAATTGGGACTTCAGACATGCAAAAAATGTTTAAAAACTCACATTTTCCACCATATATTTTGTCCAGAGTGCAATTACGGGAACAACCACAAATTGAATAATTAGCAAATACTTTGTATAACCTTATATCATTAAAAACTACAAATGACTTATAACTTTAATACATTGTGGCACATACTATGAACAATATTTGCATGTTTTGGTGCGGGAATTGCACAATTATTTAGGCAGATACAATTTTTACTTTCTCTTACCCTTACGGTAGAGAAAGTATTGTTTTAGGGTCAAATTTTCGAAAGTGCGTTTTTGTCATATTTACATGTTCTGAGGTCTCCTGAAATGAAAATCATGTTTTTAGCGAATGGTCTGTGTGTGTGTCTGTCGGTGTGTCTGTTATCAGCATATCTCAAGAACAAAAAAGTCCTTCCGGCTCATTCGGAAGGGTAGGTTGATTTCTTTTTCCTCATAAGTAGCTGTCATTTTGTTTGAAAATGGAGGCTGAAAATTATTAATGGACTTGGTAGAAATATTGATGTAGGCTATGTACATATAGAATTTTAAGGAAATCGGTTCATAAATACCTTTTTATGTAAATTTAAAATTTTCACTTGGAAACAAGATGGCGGGCCAAGTTGGCAAACATATATATCAAATGCATTTGTGAGGTAAGTCTACTGTACAAATTTAGATTAATTCACAATCTCAAAAGTCACCGTGTTGAAAAATTAAGTGGATAATGGCGGAGAAAGTTACTCAGTGAATTAATCCAAGATATTTGTAAGATAAGTCCACCGTCCAACTTTGGTTCGAATAAATTCAATGTTTCAAAAGTTATCGTGATAACAAAGTCTCAAGTAGCAGCGTTTAAGTGGACGCAAAGTGGATACAAACTTGCCCACCGAAATAATTGAATGATAAATCCAATTTTAAACTTTTATTTGAATTGATTAAGTATTTCAAAGTTTACCGTGATAACAAATTTTCAAGTGGCAGCCACTTTATTCGCTATTTTTAATAAAGTGGCGGATATCTTAAGTTAAGCGGGACCACATCAAATCAGGCTACCACTTGAAAATTTAAAACCACGATAACTTCCGAAATAATACTCCAAATCAAATCAAATTTGGACAATGTCTTAACTTATTTTATAAATATCCTAGATGAGTTTGTTAACCAAGTTGCTCCGCCATTTTGTTTTCAAGTGGAGACCACTTGAAAATTTCAAATTCAAATTGTAAAAAGCGTATTCCGATTTTTTTAATTTTGATGTATACATAGTTTACACAAGTGTCTCAAATAACTTTATTAATGAACTTTATTCGCCATTTTTAATAAAGTGGCCGATATCTTAAGTTAAGCGGGACCACTTCAAATCAGGCTACTACTTGAAAATTTAAAACCATGATAACTTCTGAAATATTATTCCAGATCGAACCAAATTTGGACAGTGATATTATCATATAATTATTTTGAATGTTTTCGTTGGGCAACTTGTCCGACATCTTGTTTCTAAGTTGCAGCCACTTGAAATCACACTTCCACTTGAAAATATGCCATAACGATAACTTTTAAAATACTAAACTGATTCAAATAAAAGTTGGATGGTGAACTTATGGTTCAAATAATAGTAATTAGTAATATTGAATAAATTCGCATCAAATTTGGGTAGTAGATTTATCATTCAAATATTTTAGATAAGTTCGCTGGGCGTCTTACTCCAACGAGATATATAAAGTAGAGTGATAAATGGTAACCCTTGAGAAGGTCCAAGATGAGTCATGTGACATGCTCTGCTCGCACCTGCGTAATCGATGGTTCTCTTGGTAACAGCTTATTTTCAGTAAATTTCTATGGCAACGGTTTTGAGATTGTTCTTCGCATAAGTCATAAACGCCAATGTTTTTGTTTACTTTCGTAGTTTAATGTTATTTTGTTCTAAATCATTTTGATTTTACTTCTCTTTTATTTCGTGTAGTTGAACTTTAACCGACAAAATGTTTCAAAATAGTTGAAAAATTATTCTTTGTTGTTAAATTTAGATCTTTAAAAGTTTAAATTTTCTTTTATAAACACTTTTAAACTTTGTTGGGAAACGATGAAAAAAAATGTATTTTATTATATATTAAAATGTGAAATATGTGTAAAATTATTTTAAAAACAATTTATTTCGGTCATAGGACTGTCATGTTACCTAATAATAATGATAATTTGTCGAACTGATATTTTAAATGCCAAAATAGCGATAAAGGGCCAAACACAGCAACCTATTCGAGCATGTCACGTGATTCATCTTGAACCACGGAAAGTTAATCCTTCATCCATTGAATCAGCACTCTAATTTATATATCTCGTTGTCTTACTCCGCTTTTTTTTGCAAGTGGTGCCATCTGAAAATTTCTTATGAGGATAATTTTTGAAATACTGATTTAATTTAAACTAGAACTGGACAATGAACTTATCATACAAACATACTGGATGATTTCGCTGGGCAAGTTGTTTTGCCATTTTATTTTGTTTCCAAGTCACAACTACTTAGACTGAAACTTGAAAATTTGCCATAATAATAACTTTTGAAACACGGTACTGATTAAACCACAGTTGGACAGTGAACCTATGCATTCAAATTTCCTGGATGTGTTTGCTGGAGAACTTGTTCCACTGTATTGTTTCCAAGTGGCGGACACTTGAAAATTTGGGGCGCATTCGAAAGTATTTCCCGGTCACTTCCCGAGTTGAGAGATGACGTCACGCGGGAAGTTTGGGAAATTAGAACTACCATATAGGAGCCATGTTTGTTTATATATTTGTTTCCCGGTAAGATGAGATGTGTACGGAAGTAGTTACATCTCGGTCATTTTTCGTAAGGCATCGTATGGCATCGCATTTCGTATGGTAGCTTATTTCCCGAACTTCCCGCGTGACGTCATTTCCCAACTCGGGAAGTGACCGGGAAATACTTTTGAATGCGCCCTTGTTATCATGGTAACTTTTGAAATACTTAATCAATTCGAATCAAAGTTGAAAAATAGATTTATCATTCAAACAACAAAAATCTAGAAATTTCACGTAACTCGTGAACCAATCACGTTATTGTGTCCATCTTTGGTATATCGATAATGAGTATTTTCTCGCCAAAAGTCGCCATGTGGAAAAGTCGCCAAATTTGGCGCCAAATCCATTACCTGCTTTATTGGATCTTTTTAATGCGTTTTTAAGAGAAAATTAGGTTATTTTAACCCTTATACCGGAACATCGGTCTCTGAGACCGCTAAAGGTTAGGCCTAGTGTAGGGACTTGCGGATGCATATTCCTAGAATAGAGTACCGGCACGTTTGGCGATAAATGTTGAAGACGCCAAGTCTATCTTTCTGCAGCACTAGTGCGACGTAAAATACACTCAACCTGTAGAGGATAGCATATCTCAGAACAACCCTAGGGATGAGTCCCGAACCGTTGCCAATTGTCCACAGCGTGGCACTAGTACAACGTAAAATCTGTTCAAACAAGGAAGCTACCCTTTGGGGTTGGAAGAGTGAGCAGGGCCCGGAGCCGCTTAGTGTTGACGGTTGGTTGGTTGGATGGATGGGTTTTACGTCGCACTAATGCTGCGCAATGGGCAATCCCCTTAATGTTGAAAAAAAAAACATGTAAAATGTTATGAGATTATTAGGAATCTCAAATTTTGAGCACTAACAGACACATTACGTAGAAATGTTAATAATTGCAAATTCTTTCTATAAGTTTTAATTTTTAAGTTTGATTGCTTTTCTTAGTACAGTCGGTATCAAAAGTGTCCGAACACTAGCAAAAATTCCTATGTGAAGGAAGTACACTTCATACGGTTTTGTTTCATAAATCCTTATCGAATCGTGTTCTTACACTGACTAAGAATAGGATTCGACAAGGATTTATCTAAGAAAACCGTATGAAGTGTACTATTTTTACATAGGAATTTTTGCTAGTGTTCGGACACTTTTGTTACCGACTGTAACAAATGTCTCCTGTCAAAAATTCCTTTGTAAAAAAAAGGACGCTTAATGCAGTTTTGTTAAATAAATCCTTCTCGAATCCTGTTCTTAGTGACAAACTGCCAAAAGTGGTGACTGTCCCCAATAAATTGAGACATTTACTCCCTTTAGTCCACCCCCTAATTTCAGGACATTTGGTCAGCATAGTTTAAATATCACATGATAGCTACGTAATGAGCAATTGGTGGAAGTCTAGAATCCACCCCTACAAGTGGTCCAGGACGAGGCATGTCATTACCATTGTGTGTACCAGCAAAAGTATCCGAGCACTAACAATAATCCCTTTCAAAAGAAAAGTACACTTAATAATGCTTTGTTAAATAAACCCTGTCATGTTCTTAGTCAGTCTATCAGCATAATTCGACAAGGATTTATTTAACAAAACAGTGTTAAGTAGTAATTTTTTGGCATCAGGATTATTGGCTAGTGCTCGGATACTTTTGCTGCTGGTTGTACAAGAAAGCTCAGCAATCACTTAGACACACGAATATACTCTTTGCACACATGAAAAAAAAAATGACTGGGTACCCCTCATTGAGCAGATATACTAGTAGAGTACGGATTCCCTATATTGTCTATGGAGGAAAATTCCCGGAACATCACTACGGTTTTTGCGCCGTCTTTTGGTAATAATCGCTGTCTTGGCAACTGGTTCTTGGGATTTTGCATGTTTTAAATGGTTTGTTCCTGTTACCACCAAAACTCCAAACAAAAGTCAAACGGAACAGCTTTCAAACAATAACAAGGATTATGTTACTTGCTTTCCATTTCAGCTAGTGTAGGTTTTGGTATATGTTTAATTTACACCCAATCTAAATATAAAACAGCGATAACAAATGTGGAGGAAACTTGCCTTGGTGGAATTTTCATGTCGGTTTGGTGGATGATTTGACTGAATGGTGGAGATCTGATGTTGGAAAGCAAAAAGGTTACTAGTCCAGGGTCAACTCTAATATCTTGTCGATGGTACCGCTTGTGAATGCAGCTCAAACTGCACGAAATTTGGTAATTCAATAGTCGAAACAGGGTGACAAAATTTCTTCGAATCCGAGCGCAGACTCATTTCCTGCTGTTCGAAAAATAACAATAAATTGTTTATTTATAACTTTTTA
This sequence comes from Salticus scenicus, assembly GCA_963930645.1. Taxonomy (NCBI): domain Eukaryota; kingdom Metazoa; phylum Arthropoda; class Arachnida; order Araneae; family Salticidae; genus Salticus; species Salticus scenicus. The sequence continues at coordinate 17,765,393 of OZ005659.1, read as the reverse complement.
TTAGTGTGGTTATTTAGAATTCAAAAATCAACGCCGTAATTACAGTCGGCTGCAAAATTATTCGAGCACTAGCAATAATCCTTGCCAAAAAAAAGTACACTTAATACAGCTTTGTTAAATAAATCCTTGTCGAGTCATGTTCTTAATCAGTCTAAGAACATGATTTGACAAGGATTTTCTTAGCAAAACAGTCTTAAGTGTACTTTTTAAATATAGGAATTATTGGCTAGTGCTCGAATAATTTTGCAGCCGACTGTACATTCTTTTAGTAATTTTAATGCTTCGTATTTATAAAAGTACTCTAAACTGGTCACTATAATCATAGTAAAAAAAAAAAAAAAAAATCAGAAACCAGATAATTCAATCATATAATATACCAAATTATAGCTCTGGGGGTCACCTAAGCGGGGAAGGATCAAAATTATAATAGCATGTCTCCGGACCATCCTTAGGGATGCATCTCAGACCGTCGCCAATTAACCATTGCGCAGTACTAATACGGCATTAAATCCAATCAACCATATAATACCCTGTTGTCCCTATAATACGTCATGATTGAGAAAGTAAAGTTATGGCTGCAAGAATTCATAATTTATCGCCACGAAATTTCGCTAAATACATTCAGTACCTTTTTCAAAAAATAGCGGTCTGTGAGACCGATGTTCCCGATAAGCATGATGAAAACATGTTCCGGGCAAAGGGTTAATGCTAAAACGAACTAGAAATGCAGAAAACTAAAATTTTATCAACTTACTAATCCTCTTTGAAAAAAAAAAAAAAAAAAAAAAAATTCAAATTTGTAACGAAGTTTTAGATGAGCAACTTTCTGTGCCATTTTGATCGAAGATGCAGCCACTTAACTTTTCAAACACGATGACTTTTGAGATTTTGAATTAATTCGAACTATATGTATACAGTAGACATATCTCACAAATGCATTTAATATATTTGTCAACTTAACCCACCATTTTGTTTCCAAGCGCCGGCCACTTGAAAATTTTAAATTCACATAAAAAGGTATTTATGAACCGATTTGCTTAAAACTCCATATGTGCATAGCCTACATCAATATTTCTACCAAGTGCATTAATCCGCCATTTTGAAACAAAATGGCGGCTACTTGATAAGAAAAAGAAATCAACCTACCCTTCCGAATAAGCCGGAAAGACTTGTTTAATTTGCGGTGATCTTGATTGGATGAGCAACGTGGCCGCCTACCCAAGCAGCACCGAAACGTTCTCTGAACGTTCAAAAATTGTTCTGCAAACACGTTCTAAGAACGTTCCCTTTGAACGTGCTATAGACGTCTATTTGTCCATCTTGAAGATGGACAATAGCACGGTTCAGGGAACGTTCAATGAACGTGTAGCTATTACCATCGGTGTTATAGAAGCGTTCAGAGAACGTTCTATATATACGGTCTCAGAACGTTCTAAATGTTTTTAGAACGTTTTCAAAACGCTATACACATTTTCAGATCGTTCTTCTAGAAAACGTACTGTAAACGTTCTAAAATAGTGTAGAAACGTTCTGAAAACGTTCTATACACACGTTCTCACAACGTTATGTAAACAATTTTTGAACGTTCTTTGAACGTGCTAAAAATTTGTTTCATGTATAATAAAATAGAAGAACTCGCAACAGTTGTTCCGGGTCGAAAGAAGACACGACCCTTCGTCAGACAAACATAATAGACACGAGTGCTGCAAATACAAGAGCTACGTTGGAGATTTTTTGCAGTACTCGGGCCTACTTTGTTCGGTTGATGAAGGGTTGTGTCTTTTCTCGACCCGGAACAATTGCTTCGAGTTCTTGAATTTTATAGTGTGTGTTCAAAGTTTTGTATTTGTTATTTACTTCTTTTTTTTTTCATTTTTTTCCTTCATTTTTTTTATTTATCTTTGCTTTTCTTTTTTCCTTTTTGTGTAGGCCATTATGAGATTTTTCATAAATAATTGTCTTAATATTCTAAAATTTTACATACATGCATTGAAATATGGTATAACAACAGATCAAGTATTTTGAATATTCTAGATAAATATTTGAATTAAAAAACAAATAAATAAATAAATTCAAGTTCTGGAATAATTTGAAAAATTTTAAGATAATATGCCCCCTGCTAACTAATTATTATCCCCCCCCCCCTAGATTTTGCATCATTATAATTTAACAATAGAATATAACCATATTTGGATATTAATTTTAATAAGTTAACGGCCCTCTTCACTTACCGTCGCCGGTAGCCCGAGCCAATGTTATTATATGGGGAAATTTTCTTTACAAATAACTTATTAACTAATACATATTTTTAAATTCTGTTTTCACATTCAGAAAATTCCCAACTGTTAAATTGACGGACTTTTTTGAAAAAGTATTTTTCTATTTTTTAACATTTTATTTTGAAATTGCAAAATGAAAAAAATTCACATATTGAAAATTCGTATTTTGCAGCTTCGAAGTAAAATATAAAAAATTAAAAAAATTATTTTTTAAAAAAGTTCCGTCAATTTAACAGCTGGGAATTTTCATAATGTGAAAACAGAATTTTAAAATATGTATTACTTAATAAGTTATTTGTAAAGAAAAATTTCCCATTGAGTAACATTAGCTTCGGCTTCCAGCGGCGGTGAGTGAAGAGGGCCCTTAAGCAAAAAAATTTAAAAATATTTATGTCGAAATTTTGAAACTTACTGCAAACTTTTAGCATTCAATCACAAAAGTATTTTATTAAATTTTAAATTATCAATGAAATCTCAAATTAATGCCCAGATTACATTGTTACATATTCTATTTTTAAACTATAATAATGCACAATCGATGGAAAACAAAAAATAAAAATTAGTTAAAAGAAGTACACAAGTGTACAAAATTTAAACAATATCGTTTTATCGTTTTCTTTTTTTCCCCACATAATTCAAACAAATAAACACAGAAGTATAAAATTTGGATAGTATGTTTTTAAAATACCATAAATCGAATTTTATATAACTTTAGCATAAGTAATAATTTTTAAACTAAATATCAGTAAATTTTTCTCAAAAGTAAACATTGAAAAAATGAAAAAATTCAGCAATTTTAGAAAAGAAAACTTAATGAAAAATGGTCATGAAGATGCATTACAGATAGGTTAAAGATGTACGCGCATGCATGCGTTAGATTAAAACCGTATATTTCTTCATGTAGTCACTTTTTTGTTTCTTCTTTTTTTCTTCATTTTTTCGCGTGTGAATATTTTTTTTTTTTTTAATTTTACATAGAAACATGAAAATCGGATAAGGCGTTCATTATTAAATTATTTATCGACGTTTTTATTATTCTGGTGATGATCACAGTTTACACAAATTAGTAATTATTATTATTATTTTTTTTTTTTTTTTTAATTCCGTTATTAAAGTAAAAGAAAAGTGAACACAGAAAGTAAAACCTGGATTTTGTTTAACATTTGAGGGCTGTGCGTCTTCACTTGTTTATAATGCATCATTAACACAATTTTTTATTAAGTTTTCTTTGCTAAAATTGTTGACATTTTTCATTTTTTCCAAAGCTTACTTTTGAGAAAAATTAATAATTATTAGTTTAAAATTATTACTTATTCTAAAGTTATGTAAAATTCGATTAATGATATGATAACGAACATGACATCCAAATTTTATGTCCATGTGTTTATTTGTTTAAAAGTTATGCATAAAAGAAGAAAATGGGAAAGCAGGTTTGTTCCTTTAATTTTGAACAGCGGTGTATTTTAAATACGTTTAAAAATATGAAAAATAAAAATTATTATTATTATTTTGTTTTTTTTTTTATTTAAATAGATTACGTGAAATTTACTTAATATTTTCATATTTCAAATCATGCGTATGCGAAATTTATTTAAATTATTGATTTTGAGTTTATAAATTTTACATACACATGCAGTGAAATATAACAGTATAAAATGTGGTGAAACATTTTGGAAAATAAATAAAACTAGTATGTTGTGGCCACCACATGACTTTCTTCTACATTTTCCTACAAAAATTCACTCAGTAAAAATAATTTATTAAAATTATTATTTAAAAAAATTATCTTCCATGACAATGCAGACGATTTCCATATTAGAGAAGTAGTATAACACTAAATATCCAAAGAAAATCAATCTTATTGTCAATATTACATTTAAAAAAAAAAAAAAAATGTTAAAAATGAAAAAAATCGGTAACTTTATTTTAAATTATCGTTGATCCATGTTTCAACCTTTCGTTATAAATGTACTGGCGAGCTCTTTTGAAAGATACCCATCATGAAAATTTACTCTCCTCGAGGGGGGGGGGGGGGGCAAATCTCCTACACATACAAAAAAATTTTTCCCTGTTCACTATCTCAATTATAAATAATTCTTTTAATTTCATAATGATTACTAAAAAATGATTCTCTTTATGCACATTTATACAAAATTTTGTCCTATATCACCATGTTAAAAATTTAGAAAAAGCGGGATGGCAACGCAACCTGTAAGACAATTTTTACCAAAAATTGATAGGCACTAATTTATGTCAAGGTGCAACTGCATACCAATTTGTATGAAATTCTGTGCAGTAGTTCCTGAGGTACAGTTGCCACAAAGTTTTGTCGCACACACACAGACTGACAGACAGACAGACATTTTCTAAAAATGGTCAAATCGTGTTCTACAGCTCTCAAATCGTGTAAATCCATCAAAAACCTGATGTCTAAAATGTTTACGAATCCAGTACTTTCTTCTAATGAATATACAAGGAAGTAACAAATGATGTGTAATTTAGGTTTTAGAAGAAGAGTTGATTTGTAGTATTTATGTCACTCACACAACTTTCTGTTATCATGTATTTGAATATAATAAAAAAATTTGTATAGGTAAATATAGAAGAAAGTCTTGTGGTGAAAGTACGATTTTTTTCTAACTTTTCTTTTTGTTAAAAGTAAAAAAAATCGATAACTTTGTTTTAAATTATCACAGATTTATAGTTCAACCATTCGTTTTAAAGGTATTGACGAGACCTTTCGAAAGATACCCATCTTGAAAATTTACTCCCCTCGAGGGGGGACTTCCCCCCCAGGGGGGGTGGCGAGGTTCCTACGCATACAAAATTTTTTTCCCAGTTGACTATCTCTATTATAAATAATTCTTGTAAATTTCATAATGATTACTAAAAAATAATTCTCTTTATGCACATTTATACAAAATTTTGTCCTATATCACCATGTTAAAAATTTAGAAAAAGCGGGATGGCAACGCAACCTGTAAGACAATTTTTACCAAAAGTTGATAGGCACTAATTTATGTCAAGGTGCAACTACATACCAATTTGTATGAAATTCTGTGCAGTAGTTCTTGAGATACAGTTGCCACAAAATTTTGTCACACACACACACACACACACACAGACAGACAGACAGACAGACATTTTCTAAAAATGGTCAAATCGTGTTCTACAGCTCTCAAAACGTGTAAATTCATCAAAAACCCGAGGTCGAAAATTTTTACGAATCCAATACTTTCTCTATATTACATATAGAAGAAAGTAAAAATAATTAAAAGTATATTCTGTAAACAAATAAATAAATAAAAATAAAATAAATAAACTTCAAAATTTAAAACATTTAGCAGTATTAAGATTCACCTTAGTAACTATTTCTTTTTTAACACTTCTCCCTGCTTTTACATTTCTACAGTGTATTGTAAAATGTAAACATGCATGATGAAATCTATCTATATATTTCTTTAACGTGGATCAGTTGCAATTAATTTTTGCCGAAACGATATAGTAGTGTAATTCTTGAAATACGCGAGGATAAAAAAAAAAAAAAAATTAAAAATGCACAATATTTAAGCATGCGGACTCAACTCAATGAACTAATAAGAAAAAATTAAGACATTTGTCTGATTACATTATTTTATGGAAAACTGTATTTTTAAAAATTGCTTATTCAATCTTTATAAGCGTCATTTTAAACATAGAAATACTTTAAAGATTATACAGAATATGAATAATTGTCATAAATTGACTAAAAATCATAAACATAAAAATATAATCAAAATAAGAATTATTATTATTATTTTTTTTTTTACAAAATATTATACCAAAATAAATAAAAAAGTCATCACCAACATCGCGACAAAAATTTAAAAGGCATCATGGAAATCCTATACTGTAACTGTACTGACTGCGAAAGTATGAAACTTCAACCATGAATTTTATTTTGAAACCTTTCTTTGAGTGATCTTGGTCTCCCTATTGCACAATATTAATTTGGTACTAATAATAATTTGGCTTCTGGTAAATTAAAATTTTAATTAGATGGGGATTTCTGTATAATATTTATGAGTTTCAAATTTAAAAGTAAATAAGAAAAGAAAAGTGCGAAAAATTCGCATGGGTTTGCTAGTTTAGACTACATCGTTGAACTGTAATAATAAAATTTCGAACGAAATAAATTTAGGAGTTAGCGTGAAAGATGTAAAAAATTTCAAATTTTCAAATTTAATTTAAAAATATTATATATGTTTTTTTGATAAATTTTAATAAACTAAATTTTGTAAAATATCAATGCACACGTATGCAAAATTTTACAAAAAGGAAAAGTAAGTGAAACAGGGCTGCCAACAACTACACATTTGGTGTAGTAACTACACTTTAGCCTGCTTCTACTACACTCTACACATCGTATACTTAAAGCTACACTTTTCCTTTCCCCACCATCATCTTGTTTACAACGAGCGAACTACGATTTCACACTGTATTTCCAAATCGCTGTTATGAATGAAGTAGCTTGAAAACTCCGGAGGTTGATAGGTTGTTTCATTTCCTCCTCATAAACTGTGACGATAGCGTGACTGTGTACGCATGGTGATTGGATGTTTGGAGAAGTCCTTTTCTATCGCTAGAGCTTGTCTAATCTGTTTACTTTCGATTTTCGGTGTTGTGCGTTTGTTGTTGGCTAGACTTGCTTTTCTGTATTTATTTATTCTTATTTTTTGCTTAAGAGTGTACAAATTTATTTAGTTTTTTATTTAATAGTATTTTTAGTTAAAATGTGCGATGATGATGATAATACAAAGAAGAAAAAAAAATTCCTGATCAAAAATCTCTATCGGAGTATTCTGCTACAATCTGTAGATTGCAAATTCTGTAGATTCTGTGGCCGTGTTTGCATTCTGTAGATTCATCCCATGAGGCATATTGTGCAATATGTAATAGCAATTTTCGCGTAAATCATCGTGGACTTTATGATTGTTCGCGTCATATTGCAACAAGCTGACACAAGCGTTTAAGTAAAATAAAAAGCAACGATAAAGCCTTTGCCATCCAGTTTTTATGTGAAAAGTGATGCAGCATCAAAGACTACCAAAACAGAAATGCTCTTTACATCATTTCTAAGTGACATAATGTTCCAATTTCTACAGCAAATCATGCTGGAAATTTATTTAGAGCTATGTTCCCGGATTCAAAAATCGCCAGACAGTGTCCTAGCGGTAGAACAAAGACGGCGGCCCTATTGAAATGCATTGCAAAAATATCCTGTTCTGATATCGTTGGCGATTTGAAACATTTGCCGTTTTCGATGGCAACTGATGAAAGCACTGATCAAAATGCTGTTAAACTGTATCTAATTGTTGTTAAGTATTTCAATAATTTCCAGAAAAAATTTTGTGTGCAATGTTATTTTTAAAAGAATGCAGTGATATTTTGTATGTTTGATTGTTAAAGTCAATAAATTTTAGAAAGTAAGTCTTAATGTAAACAAAAGATTTTATGCTTATTTATTTTAAGCATTTTCTTATTTTTTAGCGGCTACACTTTGTACCTTAAAACTACACTTTTTCTTGTTTGTTAACTACACTTTAGCGCTCCCAGAGGTTGGCAGCCCTGGTGAAAGAACTTATCTGTATTCTTTGAAGCTGAATATATCCGAATGTTAAATTCAAACAAATCTGAATCTGAATGTAACAGTAAATACAAAAATTGATGAGTAAGGAAGCAGTAGTCTGAACTTTGTACCACGGGCCACGCCAAGAAATATCAGCTTCCTGTGCAACAATAGAGCAGATGGCATTTATACGCAGCGAAACTTTCTGTCGATCATGCAATTTATTCAATAACATCCTTTCTTATAAAGATTTTTCACACTGTTCAAAACTTAACCTTTTTAAAAATTATTATACTGAGGCCATCCTAAAACTTTCTTCTATATTTTCCTGCGCAGGTCAATGTCATAAATATTATTTGCTAAAATAATCTATCAAAATTATTTTCCATGGTAAATGTATACGATTTTCATCTCAAACAAGTATAACACTAAATATCCAAAAAAATCAATTTTATAGTATACAAAATATATATCTTAAGAAATGTATTTTACATAATGAAAAATGTGAAAAGTCGATAACTTTGTTTTAAATTATCACAGATTTAGGGTTGATCCTTTCGCTTTAAAAGTATAGACGACTTTTCTGGCAAGAATATTGAAAATTTTAATACAAAAGCGATGAACTATACAAATTGCCCATACTTTTTTCTTAATTAAATATTACTAATATAAATTTATATATATATATATATATATACATATTTAATTTTCCAGGGAAAAGTTAAAAATAATGCTCACTCATGTACATTTATACGAAATTTTGACCTATTATGACATATTAAAAATTCTGAAAATAATGGTAGGACAGCGCCGCCTATTGACCGATTTATTAACAAATATAATCGCCACCAGTTTAGGTCACAGTCCAAGTACCAAGTTTGAATAAATTACGTTCATTAGTTCGTGAGATACAGCATCTATAAAATTTTTAAATTTATTAATTTAATCATAAAAATTTAATCAACACAGGTTTTTATAATTAACATTTTTATATATGAAATTTTGTACATTTTTCACCAAAAAATGCTGAAATACAGATATCTGAAAAATCGCAGAAAGCAATAGCAGCACCATCCGTCGATGGATATATACGGAAACTGAAGCAGCACATTTTGTCATCATATATATGTCTCACATACAAGGTTTGATAAGTATTCGTATTATAGTAGGTGAGGTACAGGCTTCCCGTAAGTTGAAACGTAACAGTGCCACCTGTCATTTGATATGTACCCGAAGTGAATCAGTAAAATTTACGTAATATCTATTTCACGTACCAAATTTAGAGCATTTATAAATCATAGAAAATGAGCTATTGCGTTCCGTTCCCTTGAATAAAATTAAATTGCAGCATACCAGTGCCTCCAGTTGTCCGATATGCACGCAAAAATATTCTTCAAAGTTTTATATGATATTAATTTTACATACCAAGTTCAGTGTATTTATAATTATTTATATCACAAAAACTGGATTATTGCCATTACGTTAACGGGATTAAGTTGCAGGAGAGCAGCGCCACCAGTTGGTCAATATATGCACCCGAATTAAATCAGCGTAGTGTTACATAATATCTGTTTCACATATTAAGTTTGGTGCATTTGTGCACTGTAGAAGCTGAGATATAATCTCCCCATAAAAGGGAGAATTTACAGAATAGAAGCGAACCCTATCTGGTGATACATTCCAGAGGCTAATGAGCACCAAAGCTGATATTTAGGTCAATATCTAATTAAATATTCCTGATATTTAGCAAATTAGTTCAAAGTCTAACTAAACATCAAGTTTGGTTAAATTCCGTCCATTAGTTTGTGAGATACAGAGTCCACAAAACTTTGATAACACACACACACACACAAAAAAAAAAAAAAAAAAAAAAAACAGACAGACTGGCATTTTGGAAGAATGGTAAAATTGTGTTCTGACATCTCAAGAGTGTATAAACCCATGGAAAATCGGAGATCAAAAATTCCCAATTACCCAACACATTTTTCTTGGTATATACAAAATAATATTAATAATAAATAAATAAATAAATAAAGTTAATTAATTTTTCGTAACTTAATTTATTAACAATTTAAAAGAAGCAAATAATAATGAATATCTGCAAAAGTAATCTGGAGTAATGTGGTTGACAGAATTCAACAGCATACAACTTAAATAAAATTATAAATAATTATAATGATTATAATTACATATAATTAAAGTTTAAAATTTTGTAATTTTTTCTCACCGCATCTCTATTACATTTCAATAATTATTATACATGTCAACAAAATTTGAAATTGAAAATAAGGAAAAAAAACTGAAAAAAAAAAAAAAAAAAAAAAAAGTCATTTTGTCATATTCGTTATAATCACACTGTGACAGAACGTGTTACGACGATGATACACTTGAACGTTTTTCATAGAACTAGACTTGTACGTTTTATAGATGGTACAAAGCAAACCTTTTCAGAACGTTCAAAGTAATACTATTTTTGACGTCTAATCGAACGTTCTCTTGACACGAAACACGGTGTTTGAACGACTGTAACCGTTATTAGACGTTCACAGAACGTTCCCGTGCTACTTGGGTAGAGATAGATTTTTAGTTTAAACCCTCATCCCGCGTATTAAAATATTTTTTGATTTTCTCTCTAAAATTTATATTTTTTGTGGTATCGTTAATTGCCTTTTGCCCTTTTTGAAATTATTTCTAAAATTACAATTTTTCGAACAACTGCATCTTGTTTTTAATACTTGGTTCAGTCCTAAATTGTACATGGAACATGTAATAAAATCCGTTCGAAAATTTACTTTTTAAACAATAAATTGGCGATTGCAGAAAAAGAATTGGAAAATATCCAAGTGAGGCTTGTTTTTGTCCCTTAGTGTATATATTCCCAAATCAAAAGATTGAAAATATAACAATATTTAGTCATCGATCGCTATTAGAATATACTGAGGGAGGTTCTAAATTACTTAAACAAAATTCTCATAAACTTCCAGTTATACTGTCTGGAGATTTCTTTCTTTCTTTTTTTTTTTTTTTTTTTTAATTGGTCAATTTAGCATTAGGTGAGGTCTGACACCCATAAGGCTTGTCAGATTTAGTGATGATGATTTAAAAACACTATCTCATCTGTATAAATAAAATAGGCTAGATCAAAAAGTCAAATTAAGGTTTTGCCACCCCTAAAATTTGCATCAGTGTTCGCCACACTGTTAAAAAAATGCAACTTTGCTGCCAGAAGTTCTCTGTAATTACAGAAAAATACGTTTTGTCAACGTAATTTTTTTGTAATTTAAGATTTTTTTCTCAAATTACAGAGAATTTTTGGCAGCAAAGTTGACAGTGCACCCTCACAAAAGACATGTTAAAATAAACGTTTAATAACATCTATGAATTTGAATCTGCCCGCGCTATATCCCCTAGGATCGGATAATCTAGCTCGAGCGGATTCAAATTCATATATGTTAATTAACGGTCATTTTAACATGTCTTTTGGGAGGTTGTCGAATACTGGTGCAAATTTTAGGGTTGGCGAACACTGGTGACTTCATCTTATAGAAATGGTAAGTGAACTCAAATAGCAGTTGGGATAGGAAGGCACCTAATTCTGAAAAATGTAAGTATTACTTATGCATTATTCTTGAATGATGCCCTATTTTAAGATGAGTAGGATTAACATCATATTTGTTTAGGTCAAATTGTTATGAGTTGGATATCTTTTAGTTTATTCTTGGTTTGGCTTTTGCCTTTTCCCCTTCTTTTGCCAAATGTTCCTGAAAACATCCCGCTTTTGAAATAATCCTATGATTTTGATGCATTGAACATTTACTATCTATTTAGGATGATAAGAGAAAAATGTTCAATGAATAATTTAATTAAGAAAAAATATTTTAAATATTAATATGTTTGAAATTATAGATTGATATTAATTACTTTTAACAGGCTCCTATTTCTGGAAATCTGAAGATGGAGAGAGTAATAAAAGATGAAAATGGTCATCAGAAACCTGGATCACTGGTTTTTCGAATAAAAAGAACTTCATCTAAAACTAACGATGATTCTGGGATTAAATGCAGTTCTTCATCGACTGATGAAATGTCTACTGAAGAGCAAGTAGAAAATTCTCCTAGTCCTGTGAGAGTCCGAATACCAAAGACTCTACTCTTTGAAACGAAAAGCGAAGAAGAATTAGATAGAAATGAAACTCGTTCGTCAAAAGAGTTAACAATACAGAACAAAAACAATGATTTGAATAGATTGGATGATGAGATTCTAACAAATGTGAAATTAGAGTCTGTGAGCACAAAAATTAACGCTATGAATAGCGTGAATGATGATGTAACTGTAAAAAAAGTTGAAACAAACCCTGAAAACGTTGACATGAAAAGTAACGACTTTAGTGATGATATAACTCTGCATAATGTTGAAACAGAGTCTGTAAAAGCAGATATTAAGAGCTGTACTTCTAATAGTCAAGTGAAATTTCGCAAAAGGCGTCGCCGTCCTTATTCCAAATTGAAAATACCAGTAGAATTACGTAGGAGGTCTAATCGAATTGTACATCTTCAATTGCAAAAAGAATGTCACCAAGGTAAATTTGCTTCAGATTAATTTTTTCATTTGAAATTTAGGCTTAAGTATCACGAAATACCTCCGTACGTCACAGACTCTTCCGATTTAAAAACCAGGACATATAAATATATATTCTCATGTAAGTCCAAAATATAATATTCTGGTACTCTTTTTACTTTCTTTTACCCATAAGGTAGAGAAAGTATTGTTTTTGGGTCAAATTTTCGAACGCGAGATTTTGTTATATTTACACGTTTTGAGGTCCCTTGAATACGAAAATCATGTTCTTAGCAAATGGTCTGTGTGTGTGTCTGTCTGTTATCAGCATATCTCAAAAACAAATTATGGCAGAAAGTTCAAACTTGGTATTCTAAATGTGTATCATATAGGGATGCTACAGTAAGCTTTCGTTAAGATCAAGCAAATGGTTCGTGTACAGGGACAATCAAGAAAATTCTAATACATTACGTCTATGGGGAAATTGCAGGAAAGTAGAGTTTAACGTCTATAGACTGCACTAAACCAAATGAAACGAAAATATATTTTTTGTAATAGAGATAGTTAACTGGAAATTTTTTTTTTTGTGTATGTAGGAGCCTCGACTCCCCCCCTGGGGGGGGGGAAGTCCCCCCTCGAGGGGAGTAAATTTTCATGATGGGTATCTTTCAAAAGAGATCTCCAATACCTTTAAAACGAATGGTTGAACCATCGATCTGCGATAATTTAAAACAAAGTTATCGATTTTTTTTTTACTTTTAACGAAAAAAATTTAAAAAAAAAAAATCGTATATATATTTTTTTAAATATTGAGAATAAAATGAACTTTTTTTTTGGATATTTGGTGTTATACTACTTCTCTAATATGGAAATCGTCTGCATTATCATAAAAAATAATTTTTTAAAATAATTTTAATAAATTATTTCTTAAAAACAGAATTATTTTTTAATAACCGAATTAAATTCTATATAAATGTAGGTGCATTATTGAAACGGGGAGTTGAGGGGGGCGGTAGCCCCCTTCACACAGAACTAATTATCATATAAAACTCTTCAGAAGCCTAATATGAATTGTTTAACACAGGTTTACATAACAGTACTCGTTATCTTACCTTTTAATGTGCAAACTGTATTTATAGTATTAAATTTCAGGGTAGAGAAAGTCGTGTGAGTGACACACCAGATTATTATTTTTGTGTGTGTGTGTGTGTGTGAGTGTTGGCAGTTACTGGTGTAACTTGCATTTTTCGAACCTCATAGCGATAAACATTCTTGCACCTAGTTGAGAATACATAGATTAATTTTCTACATTTCTGATTTATTATTTTGTCATGTAACCACAGCTCGAAAAAAAAAAAAAAAATCAAAAATACGTGGTGTCTGTTTACTTCGAGTTTTAAACTTTTGCAGTTTTCATTCATTAGGATTAATAAATACTTATATCATCTTCTAACATTAGGATATAGAGCGTTTATAAAAAAAACTTCTGCTATAAATAGCGTCCTCTAGCTAAAACAGGCGAGCGGTGTACCAATAAATTTGGTATATGGATGGTTCATGAGAGGCGTTCAAGAAATTAAAAGAAAATCAAAATGTTTCACTTCGCAGGGAGAAAAATAAGGGAGGGGAAGGATAGGATTCTGTCGCGATGCATAAACAAGCAATATATTTTTTATTAGTTTTGGATCTTATTTTATTCATTGCATTTGTTAAATTTGCCATTTTTTATGCAAAGCGTACGTAATGGATATATATATATTTAATTCTTTGAATGCATCTTATGAATAAACATACAATATTTGGTGATACCTTCATATCAATATTTAATGAAAATATTTTTTTCCAAAGAGAAAGTATATTAATTTTTCTATCCCAAGTTCCATAGTGCTAGACAAGCGCATTAATCTAATATGAATTCGTTCAACATCCGTATGGCATGAGATGTGCTAAATAGATAGATCTCACGTCACGATATAAAGATTTGGATTTACCGTTAATCGTCTGCCTCTAGTCTTCCAGTTCACAATCACAAATTCGAGATATCAACGACCAGCAACAAAGCCCAATTTCATTTATGACAGACACGGGCATCAGACAATTTTCTTGTCCAATTTTAAGTATTGAATATTAAATTACCTGAATCTTTGGTATGCAGTGTATCTGTATGTCGTGCTTATAAATAATACAAAACTTTTAATTAAAGAAAAATATATATAGGTAAAAATGTAGCGTGTGTCAGACATTTAAAAGAGCAGACATATTTTCAATGATTCATCTTTATTAGTAACTAGTATAATATAACCCCGTCAAAAATGACGGAATGTGAAATCAATTAAGGTAGTGAATCAACAAAGGCTTTGCCTGCTTCGCTGTTCAATATATTTAAAGGAAACTCTTTTTTTATATCGCTTTATATATAAAAAAAAAAATAAATAAATTTTTCATAATAATACTAGCAAGCCCGGCAGTACTTGAGTTGAATTAGTACTTATAAAATTTTTGAATTAAAGGAAGAGCTACAGTAAAGAAAGTATGATATGAAATTAAATTGAAATAAAATAAAACAAAGTATCTTCCAGTTTTATGAAATTTCGACTGAAAGTTTTGAATAAATGGATCCAAAACTTAACTTAGGAGATCTGAAATTTAATTTTTAAGGGAATGAAAAAGTATGTCGAAATTTTTTAGCTTTATAAATGTATATCTGCAATAGTTTCCAGTAGAAGTTTGAAGTTTAAAAAAAACCTCTTAGGCTCTAATTATGGTTAAAGATGAAGGTCTTTTGCAATGTGATACCTAAATGGGCGAAAAGGAGTGGGTTCTTTTGGTTGTTTTTCTTCAAATATTTATTACTTTCTTCTATATTCAATAGAAGTAAGTATTGGATTTGTAAAAATTTTCGACCTCGGGTTTTTTGATGGATTTACATGTTTTGAGAGCTGTAGAACACGATTTGACCATTTTTAGAAAATGTCTGTCTGTCTGTGTGTGTGTGTGACAAAATTTTGTGGCGACTGTATTTCAGGTACTGCATCTGGCATCGGTGTGGTTCAGAATCATATCTACAGTCTAAGAATCCCAAATCGAAAGTCACAATCTAAATCTAATAGTTATTTAATCTGTAAGTTTCATAATTGCCTAAATCTAAGAAATCTAAAATTATCTAAAGACAATTATCAACACCATAAATCCATAAATAACTACTCGTAGCTTTACAGACATACATTTTAATGTAAAACAAGAAGTAAACAGAAGAAAAATAACCGATCTGGCTCGCAAGAGCTCATTTCTAAATCAACACTGACTCGTTTTTCAGGAGGAAAAAAAAAGTACTTTTTCGTGCATGCGCCTGCTTCAAGAGAGCAGGTGTTGCATTTGTCAAAACTGAGAAATCATAGTCTTTAATTCTCTCCATGCCGCCCACCGTTGGACGGTAGTACAACGTGATCTAGTGGCAAGGGAACTAATTTAGATATAGCTCTTCTGAAGATTCCGGTAGCTGTCTTCACGTCCAGCACTCTGACGACTCCATCCGGTCCAGGGATCACCTTGGTAATACGTGGAAGAGGCCAGTACTGAAGCTTGTCCTAAATTTCCTTCAGCAAAATCATTTATCTTGGTTGGAGTTTCTGACTTTTAGTATTCCATTTACTTTGTCTTTGCAGCTCGTTTAAGTACTCCTTGCTCCACCGGTTCCAAAAATGCATTTTTATCTTCTGTAATTGGGTCCACCTAAAGGAGAGGGGTAAAGTATCTAAAACAACATTAGTATTAGGAATATTGAGAAGTGATCCACCTAGAATAGTCGATCCCGTAACTTTTAAAAGTATGATTTCTTCATTGGCCCAAAAATGTTGAATGTGTTCGGAACTACACACCTTATAAAATAAATGCAATGTGAGGAGGCCTTTCTAAAATTGGTAACATTGTCGCTCCAAATCACTGAAGGCTTAGACCTTCCGGCAATAAAGCGTCTTAAGGACGTTAAAAACACTTGGGCTGATAAATCTCATAAGACTTCTAAATGGATCGCCTTGGTCGAAAAACAAATAAAAATAGTCGATATAAGTCTTTAATTTAATCCTTGCCCGAGGTAAATTGGGCTTCGTCAAGATTGGACCGACTGGGAACTGGGTCAACTCCATTAGTGGAAAATGTTCTAGAAGGTGTTATTCGATCCTTGGGTAGGTCACCCCTGATCTGTTTAATAGTATGTTTTTCATTTCTGAAGCATAGTATGCAACGAGTCCGAATTCTTCGAACTTGGTTTTGGCCAGATTGGATCCAATATCCCTTGTTTCTAATTAAGGCGAGAGTGGTTTGAGTTTCTGGGTGCAGATACTTTCTGTGAATATGATCGATTAGTAATTCTGTAAAATGATGAGATTTTGGTAATAGAATTTGATATTTTTTCTCATCTGATAAATTTGAGAATTTTAGGCGACCACCCATTCTGATTATTTTCTCTTGGTCAATAAACAAATTAAGATTTTTTACTTTACTTGAATTTGGAAGAGATTGTTTTTTCTTTAAGCATTGAATCTCTATTGAAAAAGCAGAATTCTGTATAATTTTTATTCATTTCATGGTTGCAGTTTTCAACTCCAGTGTGGTTAAATAATCGGTTTTACGAGCTGTAGAGAGTGCTTTTAAGTTGAGTATAAATCTGAGACACAATGCGCTGATTCTGATTAATTTAAAAAATGAGGAATATCTAGTGACCAAGGCTTGACTGACACTTTTATCTATTGAGGGAATTGTTTTTAGAACTATGGATGTTTTTAGCTCTAATTGATCGGAAACTGATGAATTGCCTAAATGTTCTATTTGAATATCGAATTTTGGCCGAAGTTCTTCGTGCTGACGTAACCACTGCGGTCCATTCCACCACAAATTTGTTGTTCTTAATTCAGAAAGGCTTATCCCTCGACTAGCCAAATCAGCTGGATTGTCCGGTCCAGGACAATGACGCCAATCTGTTGGATCGTTCAGTTTTCTTATTTCTTTCACTCTATTTTTAATGAACATTTTAAATCTATCTGACTCCCCTTTTATCCAATAATATGTATAATGGAGGATATTACACTCACACATTTCAATAAATTATGTTTACGTGTGGGTGTTGCTTTTTCGGTTAAAACACATCTTGATGGATATTATTTAATTAGGATATTAATTACATCTTGAATATATACTATTTACAAGAACGCACGCTATTTACAGGAACAAAATATTAATACAGCCATATCGGCTCACACATAGCCTCGAACTGCCGATTCCAAACAGTTCCAAACCGAAACAGTCTTTACCGCGGGTACAGTCAATAAGTTCATACACTACATCTCCTCCCTCCTTATTAAAGGTTAAGTCTGTTTGGAGGTCTGCGGATTCTTCCGGAACGTCTAGGTAAGATTCCCGGACTGATTGTCACTGGCGGAGCACTGGACTGGATTCCAGAGTCGCTGCTTTGAAGTGATGGCAGATTCTGTGGCACTGGTGTTGAGTCCCTCACAGGAGAACGCGCTGATAACTCTGTTGGTGGAGTTAGAGCTCTGGACTCTCTATCCGGAATTTGAGAGGTAGAAGTATCATCTGGGATTTTACTTGAATCCCCAGATCGAAATCTTTGATACACATTTGGAATCTGAGCACTCTCTTGCACATGATCGCCCACTGGACGCATCTGATCAATATGTCGCCTCGTTAAGGTTCCATTTACGTTAACAGTATAATGTAGAGCCCCATCTTTGTTAACCACTCGTCCGAACTTCCACTTTGAATTTGCTTATCGATAATCTCTGACAGCAACAGAGTCACCAGTATCAAATTTCCTATCATAAAATTCATATACACCTTTTCTTGGATTCTTGATTTTAAGTCTGGCAGGAGCAAGTCAATCCGGGTTCTAACATCTCTCTTCAAAAATAGCATAGCTGGGCTATGACCTGTAGCTACACTAGAAGCTTTCCTATATTGTAATAGGAATGTATTTAGCTTTTGATTCAAGCTGCCATAATTTTCTTGCATAGCTCTCAGGGACTGCTTCAACGTAAACACATAACGCTCAGCCTGCCCATTGCTTGATGGCTTTAATGGTGCGCTAGTTTTGTGTTTGATGCCATTACTCTGCATAAACATCTGAAATTCGTGAGACGAAAATTGTGGTCCGTTATCACTCACAAGTACAACTGGTAATCCGTATCAGCAAAACAATCTCGGAGGCATTCAATCGTTTTGTTTGTTTTTGTCGTCTTCATGGGGAAAACCTCTAGCCACTTCGAATGGGCATCTACGACAAGTAAAAACATGTGCTCAAATATTGGTCCAGCAAAATGGACATGAATTCTTTCCCAAGCCGTACTGGGTTATTCCCAGTGGTGAACTTTTGCTTTCGCCGGATCTGCTTTATGTCTAGCGCAATTTACACAATTTTTTACCTTTTCTTCAATAGCCCTATCTATGTTTTTCCAATACACGAATGATCAGGCAATTGCTTTCATTTTCACAATACCGAGATGCCGCTGATGTAGTTCATATTTTTGGTATTTTCTTAAGACACATACTTTTTGCCCATACATAATGCAACCATCTTGCAAGGTATATTCCACTTCTTTCCCTCCTAAACTTTCACCCAATTTCAATTTCCTGAAAAGGGGTCCTAACTCTTCGTCAATTTGGGTTTCTCTAGTCAGGTCTCGAGCCTTGATTGGAAGGGTTTCAATTTGGCTTAATTGGAACAAAGCAACATCATCTTTTATTATTAGATCTTCTGACCTTAAGGGTAAACGGGACAAACAATCGGCATTACCATGATCTGTAGTATGTCTATACATAATGTCTATTTCATAAGCTTTTAATATCAATGCATAATATAGGAATTTCGTGGCTGTAAGAACAGGAAGTCCTTTTTTCGAACTGAACATAGAAACCAACGGTTTATGGTCTGTTATTAAGGTAAATCTTCTGCCCGTCAAATACAGATCAATTTTTTTTACTGCCCACACTATAGAAAGAGCTTCTTTATCGATTTGAGAATATTTCTGTTCTGTTCCAGTCAAAGTTTTTGGTGCAAAAGCTATTGGTCTTTCAGTACCATCCTGTAATTTGTGCGATAGGACACAACCAATCCCAACTGGTGAAACATCTGTTGTAAGATAAGAGACAATTTGGGATCATAATGAACTAAAACTCTAGGTGAGCATATTTCAGATTTTATTTCCTGAAAGGCATTCTGACAACCCTTTGACCACTTAAATTTTACTCCCTTTTTAGTCAAATTATTTAACCCTTTGCGGCGCAAGACAATTCGGATAATTTAAATTATACTGCCACCGGAATTCCTGAACTAAATTAAACTAAAAGAAATTTTAAATTTTAAGATAAAAAAACCCGGCCTTTTCTGATATGTTATAAACGTAAATTTTTGCTAAAAATTTTCCAGGATGAATTTTTGCAGCTGGATCTTAAATTTTAGTCCTCGCAGCGAGGACAGCGCGCGTTAAGGGGTTAAAGGATTTGCTATAGTTGCCAAATTTGGGCAGAATTTCCCATAAAAGTTTACCAACACTAAAAACCTTTTAACCTCTTGTATGTACATCTTTAGGTACAGGAGCCTGAACGATAGCTGAAATTTTCTCATCTGTTTTATGAAGCCCATTTGCATCAATTTTATGTCCCAAAAAATTTATTTGATTCTGAAAAAACCGACTTTTATTTAGATTTAGTTTCAGCCCATGTTGTTTACATTTTTGAAAAAATTTTTCAAGAGCTTTAAGATGTGACGTGTCGTCAACCCCTGTTATCCTTGCATCGTCCACAAATACTTTGACCCCGTCCATGCCCTGGAATAAACCAACAACATAGCGCTGCCAAATTGCAGGCGCTCCGTTTAATCCGTACATGAGACGTTTACAAAGAAAAAGTCCTTTATGTGTATTAATTGTAATTTCTGACTTTCCTCACTTACTTTCATTTGAATTTTGAAAATCTTTTCCCACCATTTAAATTAGCAAATATTTCCTCTAATTTTGGTAAGGGATGTTGAGGTACTACTAAATTTGGATTTAAACTGACAGAAAAATCTGCACACAAACGTATGCTACCATCTGATTTTACCACTGGCACAACAGGTGTAGCCCATTCTGAGCTTTCCACTTTTTGAATTATTCCTTCTTTTTCTAACCTATCAATTTCATTCTCTACTCTTGCTTACAGAGCGAAAGGTACTGCCCAAAATTTACGAAATACTGACTTAACCACAGGTTTCAGTTCGAGTTTAACTTCATAGTTATTTATTTCCTCGAGTTCATCGTTGAAAATTTCTTTGTTTTCATCTAAAAGTTTATTACTTTCATCTATATGTAATATAGAGAAAGTATTGGATTCGTAAAAAATTTCTACCTCGGGTTTTTGATGAATTTACACGTTTTGAGAGCTGTAGAACATGATTTGACCATTTTTAGAAAATGTCTGTGTGTGTGTGTGTGACAAAATTTTGTGGCAACTGTATCTCAAGAACTACTGCACAGAATTTCATACAAATTGGTATGTATTGCACCTTGACATAAATTAGTGCCTATCAACTTTTGGTAAAAATTGTCTTACAGGTTGCGTTGCCATCCCGCTTTTTCTAAATTTTTAACATGGTGATATAGGACAAAATTTTGTATAAATGTGCATAAAGAGAATTATTACTTTCTTCTATCTATATAAATAAAGAGAAGTGTCTGTGTGTGTATCTGTCTGTGTGTGTGTGTGTCTGTCTGCGCTCTCGTGCTAACACTACTGATCGCAGAGCTTTCAAATTTGGCATGTAGGTACCTGGGACCCCGCAGGTGGGCACCTCATCGAGATTTTTTCGAATTTCGAATTTGAACTTTTTAAATTAATGTTTTTTCGATTTTAAATATTGGCTTTAATGTTTCATTTTTCATGAATTTATTCTCCGGTTGTAATCGTCTGCGTATCTTAGCAACGGCTATTATGCAATTCATTTTTTAATTAATGCATTCATTTGAAGGCGATTTTCTTTTTTTTTCTTTTTTTCTTTATCATTATTATTGTTATATTTATTGAAAATCAAATGGTAATGCAATAGAAATAAATTGTTACGTTTATGTATAAATTTTATACTTAGCAACTTTTTATTTTTCATTTTTTTAATTAATTCCTTTAAAATCTTTTTTTTTTTTTTTCTTTATTATTATTATTTATAATATTTATTGGGTGAAAAAAATGGTAGTTTATAGTAGAAAGGATAAACTGATTAAAATTCGTTTTTCATGTATTTAATTCCTTTTAAAAGAAAATCTACTTTTTTATTTTATTTTATTGCACTGTTCGGAATCAAATCGTAATATAGTGTAAATAACGGGACTATAAAACACATGATTCAAAAACTAAAATATATAATAGATGCTGAGATACAGTCATCTTTAAAATCGTAGTTCTTAAGTAACAGAAAATCCACAAGTCGTCGATAAATATCCAGATTGAAGTGCCCGAGAAAGACCTTTCTGTAGACAGTGGGAAACTGGACTCGATGCAGTGCGGGCAGAAAAAAAAGCTGCCTTAGGCAACGGGTACCCGAAGAAGCGAGATCTAAAGCAATTTCTTTTTTTTTTTTTTTTTTAAGTTTTTATTTGTAATGTGATGTAAAAAATAAATACTGATCCAATTCTTTTGAAAATTCATTTAAATATAGTGACCCGCGAAGCGGGCGTAGCCTGCTAGTATGTAATATCGAGAAAGTATTGGATTCGCGAAAATTTTCGAAGTCCACTTTTTGATGGATTTACATGTTTTGGGATATGGAGAACACGAATTAATAGTTTTTAGAAAATGTCTGTCTGTCTGTCTGTCTGTCTGTATCATTTTTTTGTGGACGCTGTATCTCACGAACCAATGAATGAAATTTAACCAAACTTGGTATTTAGTTGCACCCTGACATAAACTGGTGCTATTTAGATTTTGGGATCAATCGCTCAATAGGTGGCGTTGTGATCGCATTTTATGCAAATTTTTAACATGGCAGCATAGGACAAAATTCCGTATAAATGGGCATAAAAAGAGTTATTTTACACTTGGGATTGTAAAATTAATATGAATTATTGATAATAGTAGTAGTTAGCTAGGAAAAAAATTTTGTGCATGGGGGGGCATCGGTTACCCCCCCGGGGGGGAAAATCCCCTCTCGGGGAAGTAAATTTTCAAGATGGGTATCTTTCGAAAGGTCTCGTTGATAATAGTAATAGTTAATTGTAAATAGTTAATAGTGAAAAATTTTTGTGCATGTGGGGGCATCGGTTGCCCCCCCCCACCGGGGGGGGGGAAGTTCCCACCCGGGGGGGCAAAGTTTCAAGATGGGTATCTTTCGAAAGATCTCGTCAATACCTTTAAAACGAATGGTTGAACGATAAATCTGTGATAATTTAAACCAAAGTTATCGATTTTTTTTACTTTTAACAAAAAAAAAAAAACCTTAGAAAAATATCGCATTTTTTTTTTTTTTTTTTTTTTTTTTTTAACGAAATTTAACCAAACTTGGTATTTAGTTGGTCCCCGACATAAACTGGTGCTGATTATGTTTGGGGATCAATAGCTCAACAGGTGGCGCTGTGATAGCATTTTATCTAAATTTTTAACATGGCAGCATAGGACAAAAATTCGTATAAATGTGCATAATTAGAGTTGTTTTAAACTTGTGATTGTAAAATTAATATGAATTATTGATAATAGTAGTATGTAACTACGAAAAAAAATTTCTGCATGGGGGGACATCGCTTCCCCCCCCCCCCTAGGGGGGAAATACCCCCCAGGGGGGGTAAATTTTCACATTGGGTATCTTTCGAAAGATCAGGTTGATAATAGTAGTAGTTAACTAGGAAAAAATTTTTGTGCATGTGGGGGCATCGGTTCCCCCCCCACCGGGGGGGGGGAAGTTCCCACCCGGGGGGGCAAAGTTTCAAGATGGGTATCTTTCGAAAGATCTCGTCAATACCTTTAAAACGAATGGTTGAACGATAAATCTGTGATAATTTAAACCAAAGTTATCGATTTTTTTTACTTTTAACAAAAAAAAAAAAACCTTAGAAAAATATCGCATTTTTTTTTTTTTTTTTTTTTTTTTTTAACGAAATTTAACCAAACTTGGTATTTAGTTGGTCCCCGACATAAACTGGTGCTGATTATGTTTGGGGATCAATAGCTCAACAGGTGGCGCTGTGATAGCATTTTATCTAAATTTTTAACATGGCAGCATAGGACAAAAATTCGTATAAATGTGCATAATTAGAGTTGTTTTAAACTTGTGATTGTAAAATTAATATGAATTATTGATAATAGTAGTATGTAACTACGAAAAAAAATTTCTGCATGGGGGGACATCGCTTCCCCCCCCCCTAGGGGGGAAATACCCCCCAGGGGGGGTAAATTTTCACATTGGGTATCTTTCGAAAGATCAGGTTGATAATAGTAGTAGTTAACTAGGAAAAAATTTTTGTGCATGTGGGGGCATCGGTTCCCCCCCCACCGGGGGGGGGAAGTTCCCACCCGGGGGGGCAAAGTTTCAAGATGGGTATCTTTCGAAAGATCTCGTCAATACCTTTAAAACGAATGGTTGAACGATAAATCTGTGATAATTTAAACCAAAGTTATCGATTTTTTTTACTTTTAACAAAAAAAAAAAAACCTTAGAAAAATATCGCATTTTTTTTTTTTTTTTTTTTTTTTTTTAACGAAATTTAACCAAACTTGGTATTTAGTTGGTCCCCGACATAAACTGGTGCTGATTATGTTTGGGGATCAATAGCTCAACAGGTGGCGCTGTGATAGCATTTTATCTAAATTTTTAACATGGCAGCATAGGACAAAAATTCGTATAAATGTGCATAATTAGAGTTGTTTTAAACTTGTGATTGTAAAATTAATATGAATTATTGATAATAGTAGTATGTAACTACGAAAAAAAATTTCTGCATGGGGGGACATCGCTTCCCCCCCCCCTAGGGGGGAAATACCCCCCAGGGGGGGTAAATTTTCACATTGGGTATCTTTCGAAAGATCAGGTTGATAATAGTAGTAGTTAACTAGGAAAAAATTTTTGTGCATGTGGGGGCATCGGTTCCCCCCCCACCGGGGGGGGGAAGTTCCCACCCGGGGGGGCAAAGTTTCAAGATGGGTATCTTTCGAAAGATCTCGTCAATACCTTTAAAACGAATGGTTGAACGATAAATCTGTGATAATTTAAACCAAAGTTATCGATTTTTTTTACTTTTAACAAAAAAAAAAAAAAACTTAGAAAAATATCGCATTTTTTTTTTTTTTTTTTTTTTTTTTAAACGAAATTTAACCAAACTTGGTATTTAGTTTGTCCCCGACATTAACTGGTGCTGATTATGTTTGGGGATCAATAGCTCAACAGCTGGCGCTGTGATAGCATTTTATCTAAATTTTTAACATGGCAGCATAGGACAAAAATTCGTATAAATGTGCATAATAAGAGTTGTTTTAAACTTGTGATTGTAAAATTAATATGAATTATTGATAATAGTAGTATGTAACTAGGAAAAAAATTTTCTGCATGGGGGGGCATCGCTTCCCCCCCTGGGGGGATAAATTTTCAAGATGGGTATCTTTCGAAAGGTCTCGTCAATACCTTTAAAACGAATGGTTGAACTATAAATCTGTGATAATTTAAAACAAAGTTATCGATTTTTTTCACTTTTAACAAAAAAAAAAAAAAAAAAAAAAAAAAAAAAAAAAAGAAAAAAAAATCGTACTTTTTTTTTTTTATTTTTTTTTAAATATTGTTACTGATTGAATATGTATAGGTAAATATAGAAGAAAGTCTTGTGGTGGCCACAACATACTAGTTTTTTAGTAATCATTATGAATTTTACAAGAATTATTTATAATAGAGATAGTCAACTGGGAAAAAAATTTTGTATGCGTAGGAGCCTCGCCACCCCCCTGGGGGGGGAAGTCCCCCCTCGAGGGGAGCAAATTTTCAAGATGGGTATCTTTCGAAAGGTCTCGTCAATACCTATAAAACGAATGGTTGAACTATAAATCAGTGATAATTTAAAACAAAGTTATCGATTTTTTTTACTTTTAACGAAAAAAAAAACTTAGAATTTTTTTTTTTTTTAACGAAATTTAACAAGACTTGGTATTTAGTTGGCCCCTGACATAAACTGAGGCTGATTAGATTTGGGGATCAATCGCTCAACAGGTGGCGCTGTGATCGTATTTTTTCTAAATTTTTAACATGGCATTATAGGAAAAAATTTCGTATAAATGTACATAATGAGAGTTATTCTTAACCTGTGATTGTGAAATTAATATGAATTATTGATAATAGTAGTAGTTAATTAGGAAAAAAATTTGGGGCATCGCTTCCCCCCCCTAGGGGGAAGTACCCCCCCCCCTCCCGGGGTGTGTGTAAATTTTCAAGATCGGTATTTTTCGAAAGGTCTTGTCAATAAAAACGAATGGTTGAACTATAAATATGTGGTAATTTAAAACAAAGTTATCGATTTTTTTTACTTTTAACGAAAAAAAAAAAAAACTTTGAAAAAAATGTTTTTTTTTTTTTTTTTTTTTTTTTTTTTAATATTGTTACTGCGTGAATTTGTATAGGAAAATATAGAAGAAAGTATTGTGGTGGCCACAACATACTAGTCCAAACTCATTTTATTTGTAGTTTTTAACTTTTTAATGTTATGCCAGTCAATATGAATTTTATAATAGCCATTCACGGCCCAGAATGGTGTCTAAGTTTTCCTTTACGATGTATAAGTTCAGATTCTCAGTTTGATCCTTATAGTCTACTTTTACTGTGACGTACCCCATGTGTATCAAAGAGTCACCTTTGTAAGTTTTGAAAATTATACTAGTAGGCTGAATTTATTTGTTTGAAATTTTCCTAAAATTTCGCAAACTCATGACACTTACAGTTCCCCCCGTATCCAATTCCACGGAACAATTTTTATTCTCGATTTTCAAATTTATAATTATAGGAGGTCGTTTAGATTCTTCGCGCAATGTACAATCGCTTAACTTAAACAACTGAACTTGGTTTTGGTTTTGAGCTACATCCGCGAAATTTACTTGTTTCTGTTTTACATTTTTAGCATT
The DNA here is from genome assembly GCA_963930645.1 of Salticus scenicus. NCBI lineage: Eukaryota > Metazoa > Arthropoda > Arachnida > Araneae > Salticidae > Salticus > Salticus scenicus. The sequence continues at coordinate 17,738,813 of OZ005659.1, read as the reverse complement.
CGCTTTTTTCGCTGCGAAACATGCCTTTTTTATATGCCCGATTTTAGAACAAAAATTGCATTTAGCTGAAATAAATTTACATGTTTCTGTAGTATGATCTGTTCCTGTACACCGAGAACAAAATGCAGATTTATTTTGTTTCTCAAAGAATTTCTGTTTATTAATTTGCTTATACTGTTTATTTTTCTTACTAATATGAACTGCATTTATACCAGCAGTGCACCCCATTATGTCATTTGCCCCTTTAAACCTTTTTTTCCATTGCTAGCGCTATTTGTAACGTTTTTTCTAGATCGATGTTATCCTCCTCGAATAACCTATCTAAAATAGTTTTATCTCTCAATCCGCTAACAAATACATCACGTAGCATAACGTTTAGCATAGTATTATCATAGTCACAATTTATAGCCAGCGCTCTAAGCTCAGCAATATAAGTACTAATACTTCCCCCTTCATTCTGTTTTCTATTTAAAAATTTATGACGGGAAGGAATAATCAAGGGCTTTGGGGTCAAATGTTTCTTTAAAACATCTTTTAACTTATCTAAACTCTGATCAGAAGGAATGTCAGGAGCCAACAAATTTTTCAATAATTGATACAACTTCGCACTGAGAGACGAAATAAATACTTTCGCTCTCTTATTAGCAGGGACCTGCTGAATATCTAAATAAGATTCAAATCTTTAAAAAAAAACTGTAAAAATTTCATATTTTTCGTTACATTTTTCGAACTGAACTGAAATTTTCTGATTCGATACCTGTTCTTTATTATGCAAAGCTTCAATCAATTCTTTATTCTGTTTCAATAATTCTATTATTTGCTGCTGCTCCATCTCAATTCCTTCTGATTATTCAAGAAAAATAAACAAAGCTTTTACCTTTTGCAGTCCTCGAGCGATACTCTATCCATTATGATTTAAACCGAAAGCACTTTCGTTCTGAAACAAACCGAAACATGTTGACACCCGCTCGTCGCCAAGATATTACACTCACTCATTTCAATAAATTATGTTTACGTGTGGGTGTTGATTTTTCAGCTAAAACACATCTTGATGGATATTATTTAATTAGGATATTAATTACATCTTGAATATATACTATTTACAAGAACGCACGCTATTTACAGGAACAAAATATTAATACAGCCATATCGGCTCACACATAGCCTCGAACTGCCGATTCCAAACAGTTCCAAACTGAAACAGTCTTTACCGCGGGTACAGTCAATAAGTTCATACACTACAGAGGAATCAGTCCAATAATTGTGGTGTACGATATGTGGTAAGTCTTTTGCTATTTTATCAGTAAGTCTAGCAGCTAAATTCAAGTCTGGGAATTGTTAGAGTTTTCAACGGGGCGACTCTAGTTTTAGAAACCATGAGACCGGTGAGTACCCTGTTATTTTTTAAAGATGCTTGAAGGTATATTACAGTACCATAAGCAATTTTTGAAGCATCTGCAAATGCGTGTAATTGAATGGTGTCGATTTCATCGGTATTAATGTTTCTGAGCCAATATCTGGGGATTTTAATTTCTTTAAGTCTTCTTATTTCATCGAGCCAGTTTTTCCATTTAAGGTCTTAATCGGGAGGGAGATTTTTATCCCAATCAATTCCCTGACTCCATAGTTCCTGAATTATATGCTTAATTCTAATGATACTAGTATACAACCCCGTCAAAAACGACGGAATGAGAACGATAAATCTTGAAAACAATGTTTAGATTATGAAGATTACCACGTGATCATTTAAATGTATTTTCAATTTTTCTTTATAAACCAAATGTGTTTCGATGTTTTATAATTTTCGTTCTGAAATTAAAAAAAATTCTACCCGATCAATAAATATGAATGACAATAAAAAAAACTGCTGGTTGACAAAAAATACAGGCCCGACAACACAACAGCAACAACACATCCCAGTGTTTCATTAAGTGCTCTATTTAAAGTCCTCATAAAAAAAAAAAAAACGATTCACTTCATTTTACTAAAATACTTTTTTTTAACCTCTTAACGCGCGCTGTCCTCGCTGCGAGGACGCAAAATTTAAGATCCAGCTGCAAAAATTCACCCCGGAAATTTTTTAGCAAAACTTTACGTTTATAACATATCAAAAAAGGCCGGTTTTTTTAACCTTAAAATTTAAAATTTCTTTTAGTTTAATTTAGTTCATGAATTCCGGTGGCAGTATAATTTAAATGATCCGAATTGTCTTGCGCCGCAAAGGGTTAAACTATCGTAGATTAGGCTGACCAGATCAAAGTACCTTTATAATAGAGAAGCGTTAAAATTTTCTACAATTATCCAATTATGGATGTATTTTTTCATTCCTAATAAATAAGGACTATAAATAAAGTATTACTGATTAATAATTTACCTTCTACAATTTTTTAACACTTAGAAAAATGCATTCAATAAAAAAGGAAGTCCCCATTTGTCCCCAGAAAATGGGGACCTTTGGTCAGTATATCGTAGATCCTGTTTTCCAAATTTCTAACTAACTATCCAATAACTACAGACACTCCATACTAACCCAAATTCACCTCTACTCGATATCTCCAACCAACTATCTCACCCACAACATCGCCAAAATATCCAGGATCCAGCTAGGGACTTTCTCATTCTCAACCAAACATTTTACCTTGACTCGATATTACCACCTTAGACTACTCTACTTTCAATACTCATTTGAACTGGTGACCTTTACTTGCCCAACCAAACATTCTATCCCAACTATCACTTTACACTAATTTCAAAACTAAAATCAACTGGCGACATTTACGTACTAAACTCGACGCCAATCATACCTTATAATGTAAACAAACAATGAAGCTTGATAAAAATATTTAAAGGCTTTAGTATGTTTTTACAAATATTTTAAGTGTTTTAAGGCTTTAATATGTTTTAGAAATATTTTAAGCGTTTTTTTAATGAAACGGTCAAAGAGTCGTTCATTCGGAATTAAAGAGTTCTCCATTTGGAATTTTTATTTTCTGAATGGCAACAGTTTTGGTTTGTTTTTATTTAGTATTGCGTTGTTGTTTATAATCATGAAGTTACATAATTCTATTTAAATGTTCATGTTTATAATAGCCAGTAATCCGTTATATTTAATTTAGATCTTTAAACATTACAATTGAATAGTTTTTCAAGGTTTTAGAGGAAATAAATAAGAAAACGTGCGATACAAAACATATTATATGTATGTTTCCGTTAGTTGAACCAGCTCTGTGAGTTGAACAAACGGAAAAAAATATGGCTGCCAAAAGTTTCTGTTTTGAAGTGGTCTAACCGGAATTGTTCCTGACAGATGATGCTCATTATTATATTTAATAAGGGCTCAGAAATCCAAGGGGGTCGAAAATACAACCAACAGTAATGCTCTTTTAGTGCTAGGCTTATCTTTCAAGAACTTCTCTAAGTTTTTTGAGTTAAACATGAAAATGTCACTATGGCTATCCCATACCAATACCACGCTCAAAACCTTAGAATGCAATTATACCTTCCGTTTCTGCGTACATGTATTCTGCGTACCTTTGCATTCAGTAGATGACGCTACTAGCGCGCAAAAAAAGAAGAGCGTGCATGTTATGTTTTCATCGGCGATCGCCGGAGAGAGTAAATAAAAAGAGTCTGTGAAGTGAGGCCGTGTGTGCTTATGTTATTTAACCCAACTTCAAACATAAAAAATAGAGTTTATTTATCTAGTGATTATAGCGAAATGTGTTATGAGAAAATTACTTAAGTGTATTATTCTAATAAGAAAAGAAAAACCAGCAATACAGTACAAAATGGTCCGACGAATACCGGAAGATTATTCTTGAGAACAGGTAAGAATCTGAACAATCTTCAACAACGTACAAAATGGAGATCCCCAAAAAACAATGTAAAGGTGGGTTCGCTCGTGATGATTAAAGATGATAATATGTTCAGTACGAAATGGTTGACTGGTAGAATTTTAGAAATAATTTTGGGGCAAGATGAAAGAGTTAGGGTTATTAATGTCATGCTGCCAAATAAGAAAATACTTAAAAGAAATGTTCGAGATCTATGTGTTCTTCCTGTAAAAGATAATTAGATTTTGCATTTTCATTGTAAATTCGGCTTTCAATAATGCGGACATAAATTCAAATGTGATTGTTATATTTATAGGAAAAAATTGTATTTAATGTTTAATAATGATGTTTTCTATATTATATTAAGTTGTATATGTACTATATTTTAATGAATCAAGATTTATGTTAAAACCCTTTGGGTTTCAAAGCCGGGAGTATGTTTCGGCGTACATGTATTCAGTAGATGGCTCTACTAGCGCACAGAAAAAAGAAGAACGTGTATGTTATGTTTTCATCGGCGATCGCCGGAGAGAGTAAATAAAAAGAGTCTGTGAAGTGAGGCCATGTGTGCTTGTGTTATTTTATTTAACCCAACTTCAAACATAAAAATAGAGTTTATTTATCTAGTGATTATAGCGAAATGCGTTATGAGAAAATTATTTAAGTGTATTCTTCTAATAAGAAAAAAAAAAAAAAAAAAAAAAATACAGTCCACCTTCGTTGTCAGACTCAAATTCCCAATTTTCTTTTGATTCATCTATGTAAAAGCCTAATGATACCCAATTTTCGCGCAACTCTGTGGAACTTATATTCCACTTTCTTAAGTGCATGCTTGCCTCCTTACAAAATTCTATAACATTCCCTACTAAAATTTAATGCCTCTTCTACCGTTTTGTGGCTCGTAAGTGTATCTTCTACATAAAATAATTTTTTACAAATTTGAGGTAAATATTCCGCGTATTTCGAAAGGTGATGCTTGATGGTGGCAGCCAGTAAAAAGGGGCTGGATTTTAATCCAAAAGGTAATCAGATAATCTTCTAAATTGGAGAACCTTCAAATCATCACCTGTGTCTAGACTCCAAGGATTTTCCTGTCACCAAAATTTTGTAAATTTTCTATCGTCTTTATTAATTGTAATTTGTTAAAAGGCTTGCTGAATATCAGCAGTCACTGCGATAACATTAACTCTAAAAGAAACTAAAAGACTAAAAAGGTCAGGAATCAAATTTAGTCCCGTATGTAAACAATCATTGAGAGATAATTCATTTCTTGCATGGGCGCTCGCATCAAAAACGATGCGCAGTTTAGTTGTTGAGCTTTCGCTTCGAATGACCGCTCTATGTGGAAGATAGAATCCGGATGTATCTGGGATTTCCTGATCACTGGGGGCATACTCAATAATATCTTCCCTCAAATAATCCTCAATGATTGATTTTGTTGTAATATGAGTTCCATTAAAACGAAATTCTTGAATATATATATAGCTGACATTTATTGTAGACGATAAACAAGACGATTTACATTACACACATTCAAAATAAGTAGAATTAAAATAGTATTTAAGTGTACATTTACTTCGTACATTTTTAGTTATTTAACCACACAGGTAATAATGGCCACCAAGGCCGTTGCACACAGCTACATTCCTTTTTTAACTCTGGCGTGCTTCGCTGGGAGCAGTTGGAGAGCTCTCTTTCACGCGCATGCGCAATTAAAGGCGCATCTGTTTTATTTATTAAAATGAATCGTTCGCTACTCCAACACACCCCCCCTGCGAGCGACGCATTTTAATCTACACAAAAATAAAAAATATAAATACAAATATAACATAATACAGGATGAACACATAATAATATATAAAATTAAGAAATTAAAGAAATATGTTCCATTGAATATAACAGTTTTTCCTCGTTTACAGCCTTTGTCAAGAAATCTGATATTAGGGCTTCACTTGGAGTATAATACAGATCAATTGTTTTGTCTCTAATCAAGTCCTTTACAAAATGTAATCTGAGATTTATGTGTCTTGACTTGTTGGATGATCTTGCACAATTAGCCCATTGTATGGCTGCTTGACTATCTGAACTCAGTGATACAGTATTGTTTATAAAATTTTTAAAGTTTAATTCCGATAATAAATTTATTATCCATGTTATGTCCTTAGAGATTTCTGAAATAGCAAACAACTCTGCTTCACAAGTTGATAAACTTACACTTTTTTGTTTATGACATTTCCATGATATTAATGAATTACCCAACAAAATTACACCACCAGAAAATGATTTTCCATTTTCTGCATTCCCCCAACTTGCGTCTGAACTTGCATTTAAATACCCAAATTCTGTACTATAGAATAATTTTTTATCTTTAGTTCCCTTTAAATATCTTAAAACCCTTTTTGCAAGTAAAAAATGCCTTTTTTCAGGCTTATGATTAAATTGTGACAAATAAGTAATTACAAAAGCTATGTCTGGACGCGTTCTATTAGATAAATATAATAATTCACCTATAATTTCCTGATACACGTTTACATCAATAGTTTCATTTGTGAGTGGTAAGCTTTTATCTTCTCCTTTAACAATTGGGGTTTTTACTGTTTTACAATCACTTAGATTGTGTTTAGCTAGTAATGACTCAATGTATTGAGTCTGTGACAAATAGATACCGTTGTTATTTTGTAGTATTTCTATACCTAGAAATTTTGATTTATTATTTTCATGTAATTCAAATATTACTCTAATTTTGGAGATTATATCTTCATACATTTCTTGATTATTACTGAAAATACAGAAATCGTCCACATAGATGCTCAAAATAAGAAATTTATCATTATCACTTTTAATGAATATGCAATTATCTGAAGCTGTTTGTACTAATCCCAATTTCTCTAATTCAGATTTTATTTTCAAATACCAGTTTCTCCCGCTTTGCTTCAAGCCATAGATACTTTTCTTTAATTTACATACCTTTCCTGTACCTATAGACCCCTCAAAACCCTGCGGTGGTAACATGTATACATTTTCCTCTAAATTACTGTATAAATACGCGGTTTTAACATCAAAGAATTTTACAATTAAATTTAATTTAGCGGCAATTGCAATTAGCAAACGAAATGTTTCCATGCACAGAACAGGTGAGAAAGATTCCGAATAATCGACGTTTTTAATTTGATTATAACCCGCTGCACATAACCTTGCCTTAAAAATTATGTTACCTGAATCATTTTGTTTCTTAGTATAAACCCATTTGCTTTTTATTAATTTTGCGTCACTTGGCTTATCAACGATCTCCCAAACATTATGTTTATTTAATGAATCCATTTCATCTTGCATCGCTATTTCCCAATTTTGCCAATTAATACCATTTTTCGCTTCTAAATAATTATTTGGGACACTTTCCGTAAAATTACTTACTATTTGTTTATTTTTTATTCTTTCACTTCTTCGTAATTCCAAATTACTTCCGGCTTCGACTCTGCAACTCTGCTCAATTTGCTTCCCCCCTTTGGCGCTCCCCTCTGCTGGCGCGCCAGAAGTAGAGGATTTCGATATGCTACTTTCTTCTGTTTTCTCATGAAAGAGTTCTAAATGCGGAATTTTGTTTTCTGTTGTTTCAGTTTCGATTTCATTTGGGGATGAATCATAGAATGATTGAATATCCCAGACATTATTATCCCAGCAAAAACATAAATGTAAAAAAAGAGAGCCAAGTTCAATACAAAAATTATGCTTGGCTGGGGGCTTCGCTGCAAAAAGAATGGAGATCTAAATGAGTGCCAAGTTCTATGCAAAATCGAAATATGTATTTATAGGAACAAAATAACATTATGAACAAGTATTAAACTCTATTTCTTTGCTTTATTGGATATCTATAACAACTGCTTTATTTAAAAATGTGATATCTTAAAGTAGATTAGATTTGACTTGGCCAGTTTTCATTACATCAGTCATTTTATAAAGTTATTCAACATTTTAATTCTGATAAAAACTGGCCAAGTCAAATCTAATCTACTTTAAGATATCACATTTTTAAATAAAGCAGTTGTTATAGATATCCAATAAAGCAAAGAAATAGAGTGTAATACTTGTTCATAATGTTATTTTGTTCCTATAAATACATATTTCGATTTTGCATAGAACTTGGCACTCATTTAGATCTCCATTCTTTTTGCAGCGAAGCCCCCAGCCAAGCATAATTTTTGTATTGAACTTGGCTCTCTTTTTTTACATTTATGTTTTTGCTGGGATATCATTACTTTTTGTAAAGAAAACTAGGCAGGTATTGAAATCTAATGTTTTTTCTTGCGTTTCCGCTGCGTGGTTTTCTTTTCTATGCTATTGACTACATTCTCTTGAATGTTAGAGATAATAGTGCGCATTGCCCATTCTTTATCTGCTACCTTTTTAATACGCTACCTGTTTATTCATTGAATCTCATATATGTACTTCACTTTTATACTGTTACTGGTTTAGGCATGAAGAACGTTTGTAAAGTTTTTATATACATATGTATACATATACATTAAATACATAAGGTTTTTATCAGAATTAAAATGTTGAATAAGTTTATAAAATGACTGATGTAATGAAAACTGGACAAGTCAAATCTAACCTACTTTAAGATCTCACATTTTTAAATAACAGCAATTGTTATAGATATCCAATAAAGCAAAGAAATAGAGCTTAATACTTGTTCATAAAGTTATTTTGTTCCTATAAATACATATTTCAATTTTGCATAGAACTTGGCACTCATTTAGATCTCCATTCTTTTTGTGGCGAAGCCCTCAGCCAAGCATAATTTTTGAATTGAACTTGGCTCTCCTTTTTTACATTTATGTTTTTGGTGGGATATCATTACTTGAAAACTTGATGAAACTTGCGTTTCCGCTGCGTGGTTTTCTTTTGTATACTATTGTCTACATTCTCTTGAATGTTAGAGATAATAGTGCGCATTGCCCATTCATTATCTGCTACCTTCTTAATGCGCTTCCTGTTTATGCTTAAATTAGCCAAGTCCGGGCGATATAACGATCTCAGGCCATCTGGAAGTAGGTTAGATTTAGGTACTATATGTCAGTCAGTGCTAAAATTTACGGCTTTTTGACCTTCATATCTTTATAACCGTTTGAGCTAGCTGCATGAAATTTGAGCTTCTACATATCCTTATGGATGTAATTAAACACACGTAGTTTTATGTGTTTACGTTAAAGAGGTTTTGAGTTATAGAAGGGTCAAAAATGGCACCAAGTGGTTCGTGTAATATTACACACGGCGCTGCCTAGCTAGTTACTTTGCTTGAACTTGGCTTGACACGCTGCCGCCAATATTGTCTGCATTTTTAAATTTGTTGAACTACCTAATTGAATTCTGTATATAGTATATTTTATATGAAATATAGTATATACTGCCATATAGTATATTTTATATGAAACTAGGGGGCTCTGCCCCCTACGAGCTGCGCTCGCCAACCCCCGCTTCTTCATGCTGAAAATATGTTTATTAAATTTTTTCATGGACATTTTACATTTATTTTAATATGAATATTTTACATTTATCTCAGAGCCGTTTTTTAACAATATGACATCATGCAGTTAATGTCCATATTTGTAATTTAAAAAAATTATCACTGAATAATATTCATAAAATTCATTTTTTTTTTTTTTTTTAATCCAATCGATTTCACTTTCTTAAAGCAAAAACTTTCGAATAAAATTTTATGTTTTATTTAGTTAAGATTTATTCTGAAAAACTACATAGACACAAAACAGATGATTCCGAACGTCATTTTCCAAGACTATGACGTCACTGTCCTAAGACTATGACGTCACTATAATAAAAAATAAATACTGTCCATATTTATTGATTTATTTATTTTTAACGCTATTCCGGGAAATAAATTGAGTTTATTTCAATTGGTTTCATGTTTTGAATATTTGTAAAAAGTTTTTATATAATAAATATTATAAAATCTATTCATAAAAAAAAAAAAAAAAAAAAAATCATGGATATTTTTAAGTCACATGCTTCAAGAATTTCAACAACATCTATATTTTTACTATCCGCGATTGTAATGAAATGCTCGCCCTCTGGTGGGCTAAGGTGAAATTACAATAAACATGGTTTAATTCGAATTCCATACAGCCGCCATTGCTACACGATATTTAATTTCACATATATTTATAGAATAAAAATGAATAAATACGGTAAAAAAGATAACACATACTGTTGTGTGCTACAATCTAACTCCAAAGGATCAAGAAATCCAGAATTGAGCTTCCATTTATTTCCAAATGACAAATTTAAAATTTCAGTTGCTTCGGCTAATGGAAGTAAAGAATTAATCAGATGATTTGAAACTAATATTTGTTCAGCTTCAGTTAAAATCTACTTCCGATCGAACTTTGAAGAAACTGAAATATTTTTTTCCAAAAGCAATCAATTTTCCATGATGTAATGGCGGAATATTAAGTAGAATTACAAAAAAGAACACTAATGGAACACACGTGGCCATAATGTTTACTAACAACTGCAGTGTTCAGAGAGCGCCATCTATCGATCATTACAAACGCGGATAGCAATGTAATTATTATTAAATAGTCAGATATCAGTTTATTGAATTGTGTTTATCATATTTTTGTTGGCAACATGACATAAATTAAAAAAATAATATTTTTTCTTTAATGAGAATTTTTATATCAGAAATGAAGATAATTTCGAATTAATATAACTCTTGACATAATTAGGCTACCGATAAACGGTTTGTTTCATTGTATTTACTGTACATTTTTGAACTAAACTACTAAATATCAAGTTTTTATACGAAATAGTATTTTTAATAGACGCAATAAAGAGAAAAAAGCATAAAAAGAACGCAGAAAAAAACAAGAAATTTTTTTTTAAAAATCTATAAAAAGTTTAAAAATTGTAAAAATTAAAAACTGATTGCACACTGCACTCCGCGGTATATTGAAGTATCTTCTGCTAAAAAATTATTGAGCTGCTATGAATAGTTTTTGAGTCTATAAAACTTTTATACCAGAAAACTTTTTGCTCACTTCAGCCCTGTATATCTCATAAAATATTCTATTTATAGAAAAACGGTTTCCTTTATTATGTTTATTGATCATTTATGTACAAAACTACAAAATGTCATGTTTTTATATGAAGTAGTTCTTTTAATATAAGCCAAGAAAGATAAAAAGACGCGGCGATTTGAAAGGCGGCAGCGGCAGCGGTAGTTACTTTTTTTCAATATAGAGAGATTTTATGCATACATTTTGTATGAACCGCATAAATTCTATATGTATTTTTCTACTCTCTAAAGAACAGTTCATAAACATAAAACTAATCAGTTACATGAAAATGTTACGTCATGCAATGGCCCTTAATAGAAATAAAAGTCAGTTTTGAAGTAGTCAGTCAGTCAGTGCTAAAATTTATTTTTTGACTTTTTTTGATTTTTTGATTTTTTCCTACGCTTACACACAATTACCGAGCTGGATTCCAAATTTCATCTTTCTAGGTCATCTGGAAGTAGGTTAGGTTTAGGTACTATATGTCAGTCAGTGAGAAAATTTACGACCTTTTGACCTTCATATTTTTAAAACCGTTTGAGCTAGCTTCATGAAATTTGGGCTTTTACATGTCCTTATGGATATAATTAAACACACGTAGTTTTATGTGTTTACGTTAAAGAGGTTTTGAGTTATAGAAGGGTCAAAAGTGGCACCAAGTGGTTCGTGTAATATTACACTCGGCGCTACTTAGCCTTTTCCTTTGCTTGAACTTGGCTTGACACGCTGCCGCGTGTCTAGATTTTTCTCAAAAAATGAACTGCCTTTTAATGATTCGTTGAATTTGACCGATCTTTCCTCAATTACTTTTTTACTTTCTAGATCATAAATTCTATACGCCCTACGTTCACGGCTATACCCTAGAAAAATTCCTCTCTTCCCTGGAATTTCAAATTTATTTCTCAATACTTTAGGGATATGAAAATATGCTACACAACCAAATTTTCTTAAGTAATTTAATTTAGGTTTTTTACCGGTCCAAATTTCTAGGGGTATTTTATTTTTTCCTTTACGTGGTGTTACATTAGAAACTCGTGTACTAAAGTTTATACCTTCTGCCCAAAAATATAATGGTAACTGACTTTCGTATAATATAGTCCTAGTTCTTTCTAGTAATACTCTGTTTCCACGTTCCGCTTTACCATTCGATTCGCTATTATAAGGAACCGTTTTTTCATGTGAAATACCAGAATTAATTAGATAATTATCCAATTTTTCATTTACAAACTCCAGGCCGTTATCTGACCTGAGCCTTTTGATTCTTTTACCAGTTAAATTTTCATGTTTACTCTTAAAATTACAAAATGTTTCATATACCTCACTTTTATTTTTCAAAAAATAAGTAAAGTACATGCCAGAATAATCATCCACTAAAATCATAAAATATTTAGCACCCCCTAACGACACAGGATTAATTGGCCCACACAAATCTATATGAATCAATTCTAGAATTTCGGAACTTTGTTCTATATTAACAGGTGGATGATTTTTTCTAGTTACCTTACTTATATCACAAATTTCACAATTAAAATCATTTATATCTACATTTATATAATCACTCATTTTAAGCATATAGTTAGGATTTAAATGGCATAACCTACTATGCCAGGTTTCATAATTAATATCATTCATCACAACATTACATTCTTTACTAGTAATTGGTTCTAAATTAATTTCAAGTTTGTTATTATTTCTATATGCTTTAGTAACTAACTTATTATTACTATCAAAAATTAGTACAGAATTTTTAGTAGATTTAATGCTGCATCCCTTATCCATTAATGAAGTTACCGACAAAAGATTATATCTAAGATCTGGTACAAATAACACGTTTTTGATAGTTAAATAAACAGGATTTTTACTTACGGTTTTTGCTTTGACGTTTCCGGTGCCATGGCACATAATTTTTGCATCCTTACCTGCCAAGAAGATTTCTTTACTTTCTGGTTTTAATTTATCAAACCAGATTTTATCTTTTACCATATGGTCGGTCGCCCCGGAATCTAAAACGAAAACATTATCACACAATAAATCAATAGTAGAAGCACTAAAAACAGAATTATTCTTTTCTTCTTTCTTATCAAAACGAGAATTGATTTTTCGATTTTTATGTCCTTTATAACCATAAGTGTTAAATGTTCTTTGTGAATTGTTTTTATAAAAACAGTCCTTTGCAAGATGATTACTCCTTCTACAGATATAACACAGTTTTTTGTTCTTATCCTTCTTTACGAAGAACGCTTCGAGTTTATTTTGTTCATTATGCGGATTCAAGTTTGCTTCTTCCTCTCTTAAGATTTCTAAAACTTCCTCCATAGATTTTTCCCTTTGTGTTTTCAACACATCTCTGATTTTGCTAAAGTTTCCCGATAGTCCTCTGACTGTGTGATAGACCAACTCTCTTGTAGAAATTTCCAATCCTAACGATTGGCATTTTACAGCTAGTCCTTTTGAACGTGCTATATAGTCATTTACAGTTTCATTCTGTTTCATCAGCAAATTTTTTAGTTCATTTCCGGCGTCTATTCTTCTATCCTCTAATTGCCCAGTGAAAGTGTTTTTTATATTTTCCCATAAGATTTTGGCATTTTCTTCATTTGAAAATTGAAGAGCGTGTTCGTCGGATAGAGAAAGCTTCATATAGGCGACTGCGTCGGAGTTTTTCAGATCCCATTCTTGAGATTCCGCTGCGCTCAGTCCTTCTGGTTTCACCGTTGTAATAACAGAATCGAGTCTTTTAATTGATAGGGCTGCTTTTATTTTCATAGCCCATATGAAATAATTATTACCGTTTAACTCCGGTATATTTATTCTTTCCATTCTTTTCTTTTGGACTAATTATTTCAGAATTTTGATTTCAAGAATTTCCTAGATAACCACGCTCTGTTGCCATTTGTTGTAATATGAGTTCCATTAAAACGAAATTCTTGAATATATATATAGCTGACATTTATTGTAGACGATAAACAAGACGATTTACATTACACACATTCAAAATAAGTAGAATTAAAATAGTATTTAAGTGTACATTTACTTCGTACATTTTTAGTTATTTAACCACACAGGTAATAATGGCCACCAAGGCCGTTGCACACAGCTACATTCCTTTTTTAACTCTGGCGTGCTTCGCTGGGAGCAGTTGGAGAGCTCTCTTTCACGCGCATGCGCAATTAAAGGCGCATCTGTTTTATTTATTAAAATGAATCGTTCGCTACTCCAACAGATTTATATTCTAGAAATAAGGCATGAACTTCCCTAAAATTCTTTTTCAATCTGAGAAATCGCTTTAAAGCAATTTCTTTGTTATTTCTCAAAGATTTGACTGCACAAAATTTCATACAAATTGGTATGCAGTTACACATTGACATAAATTAGTGCCTATCAACTTTTGGCAAAAATTGTCCAACAGCTTGCGTTGACATCCCACTTTTACTAAATTTTTAACATGGTGGATGTGCATAAAAAGAACTATTTTTTTAATAATCATTATGAAATTTAAAAGAATTATTTGTAATAGAAATAGTCAACTGAGAAAAAAAAAATTGTGTATGTAGAAGCCTCGCCTCCCCTCTCGAGGGGAGTAAATTTTCATGATGGTTATCTTTCAAAAGAGCTCGCCAATACCTTTAAAACGAATGGTTGAACCATCGATCTGCAATAATTTGAAATAAAGTTATCGATATTTTTCATTTTTAACAAAAATAAATAAATAAAATAATAATAATAGCGTAATAGTGAGAATAAAATTGACTTTTTTTTTTTTTTTTTTTGATATTTAGTGTTATACTACTTCTTTAATATGGAAATCGTCTGCATTATCATGGAAGGTATTTTTTTTAAATAATAATTTTAATAAATTATTTTTACTGAGTGAATTTGTATAGGAAAATACTTCTGTATTTTCCACACAAGTCACATGGTGGCCACAACATACTAGTTTTTCATTAGATTTTAACCAAGCTTCGTCTTCATCAGAAATAGAATAAACAATCTCTTGCCAACGGATTAAATAAGTTGGCTTTGCTTTCCATTATTATTTTTTTTTCTACATGTGAAGAACAGGTAATACTACTAGTGACTTATAAAATAAATGAAAATACTTGTTTCAAACATATTATGTATTTTTCGTCAATTTAATAAATTAAGAGAAATATATTTTTTTTAAATAAAACAGATTCATCAGTGGATGATGCTCCGTCAAATGTTGGGCATAAAGATGGCTTAAATGAGTATAAAGATGCTACATATGACAGCAATCCAATGGGTAAGTATAATATTTTTGATTGTGGTTTAATCGGTTTTAATAAACCATATTAACTACTAAAATAACATAATAAAAAGACGCTTAAATTTCATTTGAAACTGAATCCTTTAAATTGCTTAAATTTACTCTAAAGATAATTTCCATAAAGAAATATCATCGAATTAAATTTTAAATGAAACTGAATTCAATAGCCATGTGAAACATTTAAATTTTCTTTAAATTTAGTTGCTTGCATTGCAACAATAACATCAGTTTTTTAATTGAGAAAAATTTCAGAATTTGTTCACTGCTCTGCGAGAATGTTACTAGTGGATATCATGAAAAACGGCAGTTTTTCGAGTGACGCATGCGGGAGGACAAACGGAATGCTGCAAAGACATATATATGGCTAGTTTGACATCAAATAGATTTGTAAAATCCGACACTTAATATTTCAGCTAATATGCGATATTTTGTTCTGATCTTTTCAAAATAGTCTTTTATCTTCGGTCTTAATATATCCTGAAAATTTTACATTTGAACATACAGTATGCTTTGATATCTGAAATATGAATTTAACATCAAATGGGAAAAAACGATGGTGTAAGTTTGTAATGGTCTAAAAATATCTCTAAAACGGCACGAACGATTTACTTTTAATTAATTTTTTTTTTTTCAGGAAAACTCTTGATTTTTATATAATTTATTTTAAAAATGGAGCTGTATTACTCCGCCAATAGCATGCTTTTCTTCGGTGAAAATGCCGTGATGCGGTTCTTACCTCTAACTTGAGTTTCTCACGTTGGTTGGCTGACCGACGTGAATGCGGTCAATAAATTTTTGTTATGAAGAAAATATTTTTAATTTCAAAAATTTCCATTTCGTCAAAAAAGTACTTAGATGATACTTAAAATAAAAGAAGTATTTTGTAATCATAGATATGCTATTTCATCGTTATTCATAATAAATTAAAAAATTTTTAAAGCGAAAAGTTCAAATCACTCATGCACACGAATTTATACCATGGCCCATGGTCTTTGGAGCGCATGCGTACATCATCCAGATCCAGTAGTTTTGGCGTTCGCTAGGCGCTAGTTGTTTATACATACACTGTATCCCTCCGCTTGTGTTTATTTTCTCAAAGCCTCGGTCGAACCTGGAAGGTTACATGAATATGTTTGGGCATGGCGGCGTTATCGGCAGGTTTAATTAATATTCATAAATATATAATAGTATTGTTATTATTAAAGGTAAGTGTTTTATAGTTTTATTTCTTAAAAAAAGATTAGTTATTCATGATTTAATGTTTCGTTTTAAATATTAAAATTTAATGAATGTTAATAAAAATTTTATTAACCTAACACATTGATTGGATAAAGGTTTATGTATGTTATTTTCTCCATTTCTAAATTACGTAAAAACAATTATATTTTTTACTTTCCGAACTTACGTATGTAAGGAAAGTATTGTAATCATGTCAAAAATCCGAATTCGAGATTTTGTTGTTTCTATATGTT
The DNA here is from genome assembly GCA_963930645.1 of Salticus scenicus. Taxonomy (NCBI): domain Eukaryota; kingdom Metazoa; phylum Arthropoda; class Arachnida; order Araneae; family Salticidae; genus Salticus; species Salticus scenicus. The sequence continues at coordinate 17,722,144 of OZ005659.1, read as the reverse complement.
CTGAGGTCCCCTAAGTCCGTTTTCACTATTTTTACGATGATGTATGTATGTGTGTGTGTGTATGTATGTGTATGAGTGAACACGCTGGCGTCTAAACGCTTTGCTCGAATGAGCTGTAAGTTGGTACGCATGTTGCAAGTTACCGTAGCACGAACCCTATTGATTTGGATGAATCTAGCACTTATAGTTTTTACAGGAACACAAAGAAAAATTCTTCATCATTATGGCCTATGGGACCAAAATCTTAAAAGTGCGATAGCATCTAAACGCCTTATTCAATTGAGCAAAAACATTATACACATATTATATGTCACAGATACTGAATCTGTATAGATTTTGGAGAATCTAGCGCTTATAGTTTTTTTATAGGGACACAAAGAAAAATTCTTTATCATTATTGCCTATGGACCAAATTTTAAAAAGTGCGATAGCGTCTAAACGCCTTATTAAACTGAGCAAACAATTTATATACATATTATAGGTAATAGTTGCATGAACTGCATAGATTTTGGTGAATCTAGCACTTCTAGTGTTTTTACAGGAACCAACAAATAATTCTGTATCATTATGGCCAATGGGGTAAAATTATTTAAAGTGCGATAGCATCTAAATGCCTTATCCGTTGGAGTGGAAAAGTGATATACGAGTCACCACGATATACACCAGTGATACATCAGTGAGATACACCAGTGATATACGAGTGTGCCACCATCACACAAACTATATAAATTTTGGTGACCCTAGAACTTAACGAGTTTTACAGAGACACAAATAAAAATTGTTCATCATTAAGACAAATAGGCTCAAGCATCAGCGACTAAACGCCTTATTCAAATGAACTGAAAATTTATATACATGTTATACGTCACCGTCACACGAACATTATGAACTTTAGAGAATCTAGCACTTAATGATTCTTTTTTCAGGGACAAAATGCAAATTTCTTTATCATTGTGGCATATGAGTTCAAACTTTAAAGTGCGATAGCGTCTAAATGACTTATCCGATGGAGCTGAAAATTTATATAAATATTATAAGTCACTATTGCACTAATTATAAGCATTTTGGTGATTTATAAGGACACAACGAAAAATCCTTTATCATAATGATCTATGGGCTCCCGGTTCAGTAGAGTTAAATTAAATATCATGTACTGTATGGAGAAAAATACTCAAACATCCTATTATAATTTTCTCACTTTTGTTTATTTAACAACTCTTCTTATTTTACTTTATCTACAAAATTGTTAATTACTCAATGTTCGGAAAGTCGAGTGGGGTCACACGAGATTTTTTTTTTTTTTTTTTTTTTTCGTCTGTTACATTTAAAACTTATTCAAAAGAGTTAGGCAATATTCATATTTTAATAACAGTATTATTATTATTATTATTATTGTTACATTGATTATGTTGAAATACTTTAAAAATCTCATACGATAGCGTAACACTCAACTGTTTGTTACTTGTTTATGTATTGTAATTGTAATTAATTAGTAATTTTTTTTACTATTTAATAATTAGAACTTTAAACACAGTTCTAAAGTAACTAGAATTACTTTAAAGAGCGATGCTTAGCAAATATATATTTATGAAAATTTAGCAAAAAATACAAATTTAAAATTACACTAATTTTTTTTTTTTTTTTTTACACAAAGAATTAATAAATGAAAGAAGAGGTAGAATTAAAAAAAAAAAAAAAAAAGAATGGAATTATATTTTGCAAGCAAAAGTTAGAGTATGTATTCTACTTTTTTTTTTTAATTTTCGTCTGGTCTGTTCATACACCAGAAGAACTGCATGCTAAAAAGCGATAACTGTAAATGGTAACCCCTTTTCACATTAAACTAACTGGCTATCCTACATACAGATATACACAACACATACACACAAATAATAATAACAATAACAGTACTCTTAATAAAATTTAAGTAAAAAATAATTTTTTAAAGTTAGAAGCTTTTTATTGTGAAGCCCTAAAAAGCATAAAATAAAATTTATTCTGGCAAAGACATGCTACAATGAAATTAAAGTTTCAACACTAAGAAAAATTTAGAGAAAAATCTAGGTACTTTCCTTTTTCAAGACATGAAAATTTTTTTAATGTTCAAAATATTTTAAAAAGCTTTCGAAACCAATATTCTTAGTTATTAGTTTTTGTATAATCATTCATTAGGCAAGAAATTTCAAACGTCCCGAAAGCTTTTTAAAATATTTTGAACATTAAAGAATTCCCATCTCTTGCAAAAAGAAAAATACCTATATTTTTTCTCTAAAATTTTCTTTGTGTTGAAACTTTCATTTCTTTTTAGCATGTCTTTGCCAGAATAAATTTTATTTTATGCTTTTTAGGGCTTCACAATAAAAAGCTTCTAACTAAAAAATGATTTTTTACTTAAATTTTATTTTTTACTTTTTAGTTACCGAAAAGGAAAAAGCTTCTTAAAAAAAACTAATTAAAATTTCTTAGGATATTTTGTAGACAACGGAAGATTTTCGTTTATTAACTGACATTTTTTTTTTCGATTATTTATCTGCAAAAAAAGTACTATATCGTCTTTTGAGGACCGAATCCGGGACCATCGCGTTATCAGCATGATGCTCTAAAGACTACAGTTCTTAGACAGTTCTAACCAAAAGTCTAAGAACTGTCAAGAAAAATCATAGAACATTCTAAAAAAATCTAACAAATACTTATACAAAAGGAATATTGTTCTCTAATGCTTTTCATAATATTTGGAATATTTAAAATTTTTCATGTTTTGCAAAAGTGAAATATCTATATTTGTCTTTAAAATTTTCTTGTTGTTGAAACTATTATGATTTTTATAGCGCATGTCTCTGCAAGAATAAATTTTTATTTTAGGCTAGGGCTCCACAATAATAAAAAAAACTTTCAGGGTTATTTTTGTTTATTTATTTATTTATTCATTTTTATTTTTATTTATATTTCTTCTGAAATTTTTATTTTGTGCATTTAGTAACTCGAAAAAAAGCTTCTTTAAAAAACTATCAAAATTCCTTAGGACACTGTGTAGACAATGAAAGATTTTCTTTTATCGATTGACATCGTTTCTATTAATTATCTGCAAAAAAGTAACACATCGGCTTGCGAGGATCGAACCCACGAGCATCGCGTTATCACCATGATGCTCTAACCAAATGCGCTAACGAGCGAAGAAAAAGGTTGTTTAAATTTACATTAAAGTGGTGGCACCTTCTTTTTCAGAATGACACAAAGACACGGTGATAAAAATCCAATTTCAATAAAAAGCTTCTAAAAGAATATATATATACAAAATACAACTTTTTATTTTATGCTTTTTAGTATCTAAAAAAAAAGCCTCTTCAAAAATTCTTAGAATACTGTGTAGACAATGAAAAATTCTCTTTTATCAATTGACACATTTTCTATTAATTATCTACGAAATTGAACACATCGATCCTTCGGGGATGGAACTCACCACCATCGTATTAGCAACTTGACGCTCTAACCAACTGAGCCAACGAGCGACTATAAAGACTGCTGATATTTACTTTAAAGTTGAGGTACCTTATTTATTAGCCTGACGTGAAGACGATAACGAAATCCAATTTCAACAAAAAGCTTCTAAAAAATTACTTATTTATTTATTTTTATTTAAATGTTTATTTTGTGCTTTTAAGTAACTAGATAAAAAGCTATTTAAAAAAAATATTTAAAAATTATTAGGATACTGTGTACACAACGAAATATTTCCTTTTATCAACTGAAACCTTTTCTATTAATTATTTTAAAAATTAACATGACGCTCTAACTAACTGAGCCATTAAGAGATAGAAATTTAATGAATTGCTTACATTTTTTTTCTTCTTAAGTGGAAGTGTCTTGTTTTTTAGCGTGACAGAAAACGCGATGACAAATTCAACTTCATATAATAATATATATATATATATATATATAACTTCTAAAAATATTTATTTATGTATTTTGTACTTGAAATTTTTTATTTTGAGCTTTTTTAATGTCTAAAATATTTTGTGTTTTCTAATATCTAAAAAAAGAAAAAACTTCTTAAAAAAACTCTTCGAAAATTCTTAAGATATTGTGTAGTCAACGAAAAATTTTCTTTTATCAATTGACAAATTTTCTACTAATTATCCTCAAAAATTAAGACGCCGGACCTTCCGGCGACCGAACTCCCGACCACCGCTTTATTAACGTCATGCTCTAACCAACTGAGCCACGGAGCCACAAACGGAACGGCTTATATTTACTTTAATTGTTTACTAGCGTGACACGAAGACACGATGACAAAGTCGATTTCATATAAAAAGCTCATAAAAAATTCTGAATTTCAAACAATTTTAATTTAACTGCTTTTCCTATAAAACTATTATACGTTATTTTTAAATATCAATGAAAATATGACACCAGAATTTCAGTGATTCTATTCGATAAAATTCAAATTTTCTTCTTTAGCTCCTGCTACAGTTGAGAGAAAGAGGCGAAGAAGAAGAGTTGCAATTACAGGTAAATAAATATATAGACAACTATATATTTAATATTCTTCTATATTTTCATCCCCTAACCATAGATATAGTAATATATATAGATCTATCATCCCCATGTTATTGAACAAGAATTTTGAATGCCGAAAAAATGTTTTGGAATCAGCCATTAGAAGGTATTGAAAAAAAAAATGAATTTGAAACTGTATCTGGAGTTTTTCCTTCACCTTTGTTAAATAAATTATTCATAAATTTTACTTACTACATATTGCTGCAACGAATTCTTACTTCTGATTTAAAACTTAATTCTATTTCTTACAGACCCGTTACAGCATTCTTAAGTTATCTAATAAAAAAGTTCTCAAAAATAATCTAGTTATACATATTCTTCTAATATGAATTTCTTTACTACATAAACTTCTTAACTAATAAGATATGGATAGGTCTCACCTGAAAGCTTCTAGCGCAATAGGTCCGGGTGTGGAAGGTGGCCAGCTATGAATAAATTATATCCATTAATAAAGAGTTGACGAACGAAGAGCACTGCTTGCCGAGAATATACACTTTAATCCTTGGCTAGCATACATGAGATGAAAACACAAACAAAAAATATTATTTACACGTTGATATTAAACTAATTCTTAACATTAGTTCTTAATTATTAATCCTTAACATTAGTTCTTGATTATTAATTCTTAACATTAGTTCTTAATATTAATTCTGAACATCATTCTGATAGTTTTTAAAAGTTATTTTCTAGGACCGGGGCGTCTGCAAACAAACCGCTTTTCTAGTGGCCCCATTTCTATTCAAGGTACTTTTCTGTTCTGATTCTAAAACACATCTGTCGCATACTTCTCCTTTTAAAACGAAAAAGTGGCGCAATCAAAAGAGGCGCGCGTCACTTTGTCTGGACAGTCAATTGTTCTGGAAACAGAACAATGAACGGGGAATCCCCGTCATCCTCTCACCTTGAGTTGCGACTAATCGAGGAACTTAACAGTCCAAGTTGAAGTCGTCGAGGGGGTTTCAGCACACTGCCAGTTCGGGTGACCACCGGGGAACTGGAAGTGGGATCATCTGTTGTGGTGTTCTTGTTACTGGTTCTGGAACTGGTAGGTTCTGGAGGGTCTTTTACAGGTTCCTTTTCTCTGGGGTTGAGTATCGGTTTCTGTCAGAGGTTCCTATTTTCGGAAGTCGAAGGACTTAAATTTTCTTGGAGAGATTTATGTAAAGAGGGGTGATTCTTAAGTTCGGTACTGTCAATTTCTAAAGAAAACAATCTTTGAAATGGACGCAGAAAAAGTCCATTCTCGGTCTTCACCTTAGCTATGCGTATCACATTATCCCTGCCTAGATAAAGTTCGATCACTTTTGCCAAAGGCCAGTGAACACGTTTCTTATTGAAATCTTCTTGTAGCACAACAAACATCGCCGACTTTCAATTTTTTGAATCTTTTGGTTTTGGATGCATGTTGACGTAATTGACCTAAATATTCAGCTCTGAATCTGTTTCTTAAGTTTTCTCTAATTATTTGCCTATATCTGGCTCTGCGGTTAAGATCTTTAGAATCTAAAGCATCTAGGTCAGGTACTTCTGATGTTGGTAATGGTAGTTCTCTTAGGAACATCATTGGGGTTAAAGGTAACGGATTTCTGTTATCTTCGGAAACATAGGTTATAGGCCGTGAATTAATCACTTGTTCATAGTCACACAGTATGGTGTAAAGTTCTTCGTAATTCAAGTATGCATGACCTAAGTTTCTTTTCAGGATTCCTTTAACCATTCCAACAAGCCTCTCCCACCAGCCTCCCCACCACAGTGCTGCAGGAGGGTTGAATTTCCATCTGATCTTCTGGGTGGAAACTACCTTGCAGATGGTTTCCCAATCTACATTCGAGAGAGCATTGCTGGTTCCAAGGAAGTTCTTCCCGTTGTCTGAATAGATGATGTAGGGTCTGCCTCTCCTTGCTATGAACCTTCTCAGAGACTGGAGAAAACTTTCTGTAGACAGAGACGTAATGGCTTCAAGATGTATGGCTCGGTAGACAGCGCAAGTAAATAAAGCTAACCACGCTTTTGATCCATCAGAAAGATGAAGATGGCTAGATCCACACCTACCACTTCAAAGATGGCTGCTTCTCGTACTCTGTCCTCGGGTAATACTCCAGGTTCAACATCTATTTTGGAAGTCTGAAGTTTTCTGCAAATCACGCATTTTCTTATTGTATTTCTAATGCATTTTCTAGACTTCAGTATCCAAAAATTTTCTCTTAGTAGTGTCATTAGCGTGCTGATTTCCTAAATGCTTCTCGAATATCAATCTTTGGACGACAGGATGCTTGTAAGGTAAAATTACAGGATATCTGAAGTTTTCACTGTCGTTTCTTTGAATTATATTGGTTCTTTTTCTTAAGAGACCAGCTTTATCTTCGACAGGCCTTAAATTTCTTAATTTTTGATCTGTTCGCCCTGAAAAAGATTCTTGTTGTACTAATCAGAGAAGTACATTTTCTGCTTTTGAAAATTCTTCATCTGAAATATCCAATTCGGATATTTTCTCGGTAGTCTTTGAATTATGATAAAATCTATATATATCCAGGCAATGGTTCTAACAGTTTTCTTGCAAGAAGAAAAATATTGATAAAATCGATTGAAATTATCTTCTTTTTTTATCCAACAGATTTAAGACTGTCTTCCTTTTTTCGCTGTTTATGAGTCCTTCGTTTGGGTCTTCTTCTATTTGAGGCCATTCATTTTCAGGTAAATAAAGCCAACTAGGACCCTCCCACCATCTCGATTTCTGTAGTTGTTCAAAAGAACCTCCTCTAGACGGGAGGTCTGCGGGATTCAAATCTCCGGGTACATGTCTCCAATTACAAACTTCGGTCAGATTTCGGATTTATAATACTCTGTAATGTACAAAGGTACACCATTCTTGTTTTCTTCTTATCCAACCTAAAGCTGAGGTTGAATCCGACCAAAATGTGGTATTTACATGTAAATCTAAATCGTTTTACACATTTTTGGCCAACCTAGCGCCAATAAGACAAGATAACAGTCCAAGGCGGGGTATGGTCAATTCCTTAATAGGTGCAACTTGACTTTTAGCATTGATTAACTGGATCTTGATGCCTTCTGAGTTCTCTACTCTTATGAATACGCAAGTGGCATATGCTCGCTTGCTTGCATCAGAAAAAACATATAATGATGTTTTCTTTTCTCTGGACAAATGTTAAGCCAACGAGGTATTTGAATTTGGGATAACAAATTTATTCCTTTCAGTCAATTAGAAGACTGTTGTTTTAAAGTTTCAGAAAGCTCTTCGTCCCATTTCACCTTCTGAATCCACGTTTCTTGAAGGATTAGTCTGGGAACTAAACTGACAGGTGCTGTGAATCCCACAGGATCAAAAATTCTTTGGGTAACTGATAAGAGTTTTCTTTTTGTAAGGGGTTCACTTATCTTCAGGGGTTCTTCAATTTTACAAACTAAATTGTCATTTTCCAAATCTCAGAGTAATCCTAACACGGGAGCACACTTCGGTTCATTTTCAGTATTGTCGATCATAGCCTGAGGCCAATTCGATCGCCAACATCTCAAATTGAAATGTGCCGAAGCCAAAATTCCTTGAGATTCTGCTATAAAATTTTGTGTTTCTTGAATTGAATTCAGGCTGGTGAGGAAATTATCTAATAGAAAGAATCTCTTAAGAGCCTAGCTGTCTCTCGCCACTGTTCGGGGACATTATCTAAAAGGTGATTTAATGTTGCCATAAGCAAAAAAGGGCGTGAAGTTAGGCCGAAAACCACACGACAATGTCTATAAATTTTTAATTTATTTTCGCTATTAAACCAAAAAAATCTCAAAAAGTCGCGATCTTTCTCTGTTATTTTAATTTGCAAAAAGTTTTTCTCTATGTCGAACGAAATTCCTATCTTGTATTTACGAAATTTATTTAAAATGCTAGGTATAATTTCTATTTGGTCATTTTGTTAAACAATCATTAAAGGAGGGACTGTTTCTAGTGTGTGCTGAGGCATTAAATACTGGACGAATCTTAGTGGAAAGAAATAAAACTTCTTTACACGCAATAAATTTTAAATCAGCACAACCGGTTTCGAAAGGCCGTAGCCTTTCTTCATCAGGTGCAAACACGTGCAACTGCCTTGGAGGCAAAAGCAAGACTGAAAGCTGGGCAAAATTCAGAGGGGGAGGGGCAACACAAACAACCAATAGGAAGCATCATGCAGGGCAGGACCAATCAGAGAGGAACACACGTACACACACACCACAAAAAGGGAGGGAGGGAAGGAGTAATCAATTTTTTTTTTCAATAATATTAAACTAATAAGTAAATTTAATAAAATTTATCCATTAATTATTATTTTTTTTATTAGAATTATTTTGTTATAATTAATATTATATTATAAACATAATGAAGGAAATTATTTAATTGAATTAAACAAATTTTTCCCGGCTGTAGACAGCAAAGTGGAATCATATTTTCCATTGACAATTTTATCACGATTAAGGTAAATAGCTAAATTTTCCAAAAAATCCAGTTCGGAAACGCGTTTGGCATGAAAGATAATTTTGGCACTCTTAAATTTAAAACTATGATCAAATTCCCAACTGTGCTTCGCAATAGAAGATTTAGAAATTTCTTGATTAACAACATACCGAGAATGTTCACGTAAACGACATTCAAGATTTCTTTTAGTTTGACCAATATAAGATAAATCTTGGCACTCTTAAAATTAAAACTATGATCAAATTCCCAACTGTGCTTCGCAATAGAAGATTTAGAAATTTCTTGATTAACAACATACCGAGAATGTTCACGTAAACGACATTCAAGATTTCTTTTAGTTTGACCAAAAAAAAAAAAAAAAAAATAGGGGTTAGGGTGAATAGGTGACTAGGGTTCTTGCCAGTGTCGAAAGTAATATTTTAAAACTGATCTGACCTCTCTGCGACAATTTGTTCTTGAGATATCGTGTACACAGACTAACAAACTAACGGACTAACGGACTTACACACTAACAGACTAACAGACACCCTACAGACAGACACCATAGAAATTTTGTCATTTTCGGATTCCTCACACCTGAAAACGTGTAAAAAAGTAAAAAAACCGAGGTCGAAAATTTTCACGCTTACCTAAGTTCCCCATACCTATAGTATGATGGGGAACTAATAATAGTTTCAATGAGTTTAATCTGTAAAAACCTGTACTTTAATCGTAAATCATTGTTTCCGAATCAGCGAAATTCCTAATTTGTAGTGTATTCAACAGTGATTATTTGACTTTTGTAGTATGAGTACTGTTTTATTTAACTGGTTCGAGAATTTTTAAAAATATTACTGATAATTCGAGAATATTATTGATTTTTGCCGTACGAATTACAGTTTCATTGGACTCTTTCTCCAATATTCATTAAATAAAGTGCATTCTTCGTCGACTACAAGCTGCCTATTTACTCAGGAACTACTTTCTATACGCAAAAAAATCGACGATTTTCATAACAATTATACTACGGGCTCTATTTGTAGATTTTATTGAAATCTCTAAGACGGTTGTTCAGATAATGGCCAAAAATTTTGTGTTTTTGATCTTTACGAATATAATTTTTGTGGATATCTCCAAAACGGAAAGTCACATGAGGATCAAGAAGGGAGATGCTCGACTAGATGATATAAAACACCTACATTTAAATTCCTAATGTTCTTAAGCCCAACCCTTTTTGAATTATGCGAGATACATACGTACATACGCTCACGAATTATTTGTAAAATCGGGGATATCTCCAAAGCAGGAGGTAATATCAGGACCAAACTTGGACGTACGCAACTGTAAATTATAACAATCAAATTTATAAATTTGCAATATTCTACCGACAGTAGTTTTTCAATATTCATTTCGTAAACTGCTTTCACAATATATCTTTAATGTGATATGAAAAATCATCACATATATAATGTCCCTGACCCTGTGAAACTCGTTAAGTGCTAGAGTCACCAAAATCTACACAGTTTGTGAGATGGGGACCAATAACTTGTATATAAATTTTCAACTCAAACGGATAAGCCATTTAGATGCTATCGCACTTTAAATAATTTCACCCTATAGACCATAATGATAAAGATTTTTTTTTTTGTGTGTGTGTGTCCCTGTACAAAAACTACAAGTGCTAGATTCACTGAAATCATACAATTCGAGTAACTGTGACCTATAATGTGTGTATAATTTTTTTGCTCTGTTGAATAAGGCGTTTAGACGCTATTGCACTTTTAAGATTTTAGTCCCATAGGCCATAATGATAATTAATTTTTCTTTGTGTTTCTGTAAAAAAAATATAAGTTCCAAATTCACCTAAATCTATACAGATTGAGTAATAATATGTGTATAAATTTTTTGCTTAATTGAACAAGGCGTTTAGACGCTATCGCACTTTTAAGATTTTGGTCCCATAGGCCACAATGATAAAGAATTTTTCTTTGTGCCCCTGTAAAAAAAAAAAAAAAAAAAAAAAAACTATAAGGGCTAGATTCATCAAAATTCATAGGGTTCGACCTACGGTGACTTGCAACATGCGTACCAACTTACAGCTCATTTGGGCAAAGCGTTTAGACGCGTTGCGTGTTCACACACACATACATCAGTAAAAATAGTGAAAACGGACTCAGGGGACCTCAAAACGTATAGAAAGACCAAAATCTCGAATTCGGATTTTTGACAAGCTTACGACACTTTCCTTACATATGTATGTTCGGAAAGTAAAAATCATAAATAAATAGAGAATTTCGAAAGTTTTGAATAGCAGTACTGATACGAAAATAATAAATAAAATGAAGTAATATTTTTTCAATATTTCCTTAAAGTTGGATTTACTGTAAAAATGTACCTATAGTGTCAAATATGTCATATATATTTACTTCTTATGCTTTTATTTGTGTGTGTGTGTGTGAAGAGGATACTCTTATTAGTTTCTAAAGCAAACAATTTTACCAAGATGTTTCGAATAAATCCAACTTTTTCTCGGGGGAAGGAGGTGGGGGTGCATCTTTTTTCCCGAAGAAAACCGCCTGTTTCTTTGGAGGAAATAAAAAACCGAAAACCCCCTTTTATTTATTTATTTATTTTTCCCATAGGTTTTATGTGAAAAACACAAAAAGCCCATTTAGGTTAAAAAAAAAAATATTTTTTTTTTGTCCGATGTGACCTGATTATTTTTACATTCTTCTATATTCAATAGAAGAAAGTATTGGATTCGTAAAAATTTTCGACTTCCAGTTTTTGACGGATTTACACGTTTTAAGAGGTCTAGAACATGATTTGACCATTTTTAGAAAATGTCTGTCTGTGTGTGTGACAAAAATTTTATGGCAACTGTATCTCCACTCCAGAACTACTGCTCAGAATTGTATATAAATTTATATGTAGATGCACTTTGACCGAAATTAATGCCTATCAACTTTTGGTGTACGCTCACCAGGTGGCGCTGCTATACAGCGATTTCCGCAATTTAAGAGGAGGCTATATCTCAGGTTCTATTGCGTATAATCAACCAATCAATTTTCGATATGTGAGAAGGTCATTATTAGATATTATGATGATTCAATTTGAATGCTTATCGGCCAACAGATGGCCCTGCTATACAGCGATTTCCGCAGTTTAAGGGAAAGCTATATCTCAGGAACTACTGCACAGAATTGCATATAAATTTATATGTAGATGTACCTTGACATAAATTAGTGCTTATCAACTTTTGGTGTCAGCCGCTCACCAGGTGGCGCTGCTACACAGCGATTTCTGCAATTTACGGGAAAGCTATATCTCAGGTTCTATTGCGTATCATCAAACAAAACTTGATATGTGAAAAGGCCATTTACGAGACATGATGATTCAATTTGGATGCTTATTGGACGATAGATGGCGCTGCTATATTGCAAATTTCCTCGATAATGGGAAGGCAATATCTCAACTTCCATGGCATATAACTTTACTAAACTTGATATGTTAGATAGATAACCCTTATAAAAACGCATTTTTTTAAATGTTATTTATAGATAATAAAACTGTCTTTCTTTGGATATTCAGTGTTAGTTTTCTCTAAGATGAAAATCATTTGCATTCATCATATTAGATAATGTTAATAAATAATAGTTTTAATAAATTATTTGCACTTAGTAAATTTGTATAGGAAAATATAGAAGAAATTCTTGTGGTGGCCACAGCATACTAGTTTTTTTTTTTTTTTTTTTTTTTTTTTTTTTAACTGTTCAACGAAAGCAATAAATATTCAGTTTTAATTTGACTGCATTTTTCTATAAAACGAGTATAAGTTATTTTAAATATCATTGAAAATGTCACCAAAATTTCAGTGAGCCTAGCTATAAGTTACTAAAAGTTTGTGCTAGAGTTGTAAAATTCTCGAGAATAATCTTTTTGAGAATATTCTCGACGAAAATTTTCTGATAGAAGCTATAATAATTGGTAATTTAGATATGTTTGGTCCTTATATGCATTAATGTATGTGAAAGATTAGAAAATTATGAAATTTTGCTTTTAATAAAATAAACAGATAAATTTATTTAAATAACGTAAAATCTGGTGATAACCCCCATAATAAAGTTTCAAAGCATTGATTGATTTTTATTGTTATTATTATTATTATTATTATTTCATTAAAGGTACTATTACTTCTATTACCCCTCTACCGTAGGTAATGGAAGTATTGTATTCGGTCCAAAAATTCGATGTCCAGTTTTCACCTGATTTACACGTTTTAAGGCCTCCTGAGTCCAAAAAAGTAGTTTTCAGCAATTGGTCAGTGTGTGTGTGTATGTATGGAATCTTCTGGCTATCATATCTCCGAAACTAATAAAGATAGAACTACGAAACTTCACAACTGATACAGGTCTGGTGTACAAATGAAATTTCCAAATTTTGATGAAAATTGGAAAACCGGAAGTGGTTCATCGGAAACAGGAAATGGGACCGTAAGTTCGTATCTCAAAAACGGCTCTAACGATTTTCTTCAAAGTTGCTACATAAACACTCTATTAAATGTCCCTTCGAATGATATAGTTAGTTCAGGAAAATTGATAGGCGTCCTGTATAAATAGCTCAATTTCAGGTCTCGCAAGTGCTTTCTCTTAAAAACGGCTGTACGGAATTTTTTCAAACTTGCCATATTAACTCCCTTTTAAATATCCTTTTGTATGTAATTATTGATTTCCGGTCAATAATTAAGTATACCAGGAGGTTTTAGTAAAAGTTGGTATCTCAAAAAAGGCTCTAACGATTTTCTTGAAAATTGTAGACACCCTTTCTCATGTATGTATTACATGTTTATTAGAGGAATATTAACGGTCATCTTGATTAGGTAGTTCCGTTTTAGATCTCGGATATTGGTGTCTAAAAAAATAACTCAATCTTTTTTTTTTTTTTTTTTTTAAACTCGCTATGTAAACTATGTTTTATATTTCTTTCTACGTGTATCAAGTTCCTCTTACTGGAAAATTCTAAAAAATGCATATAATACGTGTAATAGTGGGTAATGGAAGTCGTGTAGCTGTTTCGCACCAGATTTTTTTTTAAAAGGTGACATTTAAAGAAAAATATTACTGATTATTTGTTTTTGCTGTAAAGTGTTTTACACTTATCTGCATGTTGTATGAGATGAAAATGAATTTATAAAATAACTATTTAAAGAGTTAACCTATGGGGTCGTTCACCGTTCAAAAAGAAATCATATGCCTGTGTAAAGAAGTGTCAAATTGACGTATAGAGATCAGAACGTCAAAACATTAAATTTTTAAAAGAAAAAAAAAAAAAAACAATTAAGCTTAACGGCCCTCTTCACTTACCGTCGCCGGAAGCCCGAGCCAATGTTTTCTATGGGGAATTTTCTTTACAAATAACATATTAACTAATGCATATTTTTAAATTCTGTTTTCACACTCAGAAAATTCCCAACTGTTAAACTGACGGACCTTTTTCAAAAATGTATTTTTTTAATTTTTAATATTTCATTTTGAAATTGCAGAATGAAAAAATTTCACATATTGAAAATTCGTATTTAGCAGCTTCAAAGTAAAAAAAAAAAAAATAATAATAATAATAATAATAATAATTTTTTAAAAAAGGTCCGTCAATTTAACAGCTGGGAATTTTCAGAATGTGAAAACAGAATTTAAAAATATGCATTAGTTAATACGTTATTTGTAAAGAAAAATTTCCCATAGAATAACATTAGCTTCGACTTCCGGCGGCGGTGAGTGAAGAGGGCCCTTAAACGAAGTAATGTTGATGATAAAGAACTTGAACTAGAGTTGTTTGCAACTAAGCTTAATTGATCTTTCGCCAGAAAATAATACTGACTTAATTTTGTATCTAAATTTTGTACAACAAGTAACCAATTACAAAATAAAATTAATTTCATTTTTAAGCTATTTATTACTTTGGTTTTTAACTTGAATAAAACATATTTGATTATTTATAATAAAATATTATATAATTTAAATTTGCTAACTTTCTCACGAAATATAAAATTTTATTTTTAAACTACAGACTTTTGATTCAGGGATTTTCAAGCAAATTAATTCTCTGCCCTGTACGCATTATCAAGTTATTAATTAAAGCTCTTACATAGTATAATAGTTAATAAAAACATGATTTATATGTAAAATAAGGATTACCTACATACAAAATTATGAATTCTGTAAATTAGATTTCTTAAGCAAACCTACGAGATTTTTTTCAAAAATGTTTATATATAGGCAAAGAGAATATACTCCTTAAATTTCAAGTTTTAGTGATGGCTTAGTTATAAATAGAAATCTTCAGGCATTAAAAATTTTAAATTTGTATTTTAATATGACTATACATATACTATTACACATATCTACAAAATTAACGTTGGAAAAATTTGATTTGAAAATTTTAGTTCCCACAAATGATTTTTGGTGTGCTGAAACCGAAAATGAAGACATCTTCTCTATCTTGTATAGATTTTTGCCAATACAGAGTGTCTACCGACACAATTTCCTGTTGTTAGACATGAAATTGTACGTTCCCATGATTAATTTTAATTAATCATGGAAACATAATAAGTTATTACATAATCATGTTGGTGGAAGAGTCGTGTAAAAAATTGTATCGGTAGACAACCTATGTATGGACAAAAATTTATATGTGGTACAGAAAATCTGGCTTCATTTTCCGTCAGCACAGCAAAAAACATAATGTTCAGCCACAATTATCAAATCAAAATTTTAGATGTAGACCCTGTGTTATTCATTATTTGCTGTTAAATGCTTTTTGTCTTAAATATGTAAGAAAAATTGATTTGTGGATTTTATCTGAGAATATTCTTCAATTGAAAATTATTAGTTGTAAAAAGAATATAATGAAATAAGGCTTATTTATTTTAGTTATGCATGTCATACTGAATAATTATGAATAAATGTTATAATTTAAGTCATAAACATGAAAACTTTTTACATATTTAAACATAAAAAGAATATTCTCGACTATTCTCCAGTTTTGAAGCTTCAGAGAATATTCTCACCTCACATCTCTAGTTTGTTCAATAAATCTCTAATTTTCTTTTTTTAGCTGCTGCTGCGGTTGAGAAAAAGAAGCGAAGAAGAAAAGTTGAAATTACAGGCATAGGTAAATCTATACATATAATAAAATAAGATGTTTGTTTGTGTGTGTCATTGTGTATGTATTTCCAGAACTTTTTAGGAAAACGGCTGATGGCTGAGCTAATTTGCATGGAGGTTCGTATTGACCTCTTCTGATGCACCTCGAAGACCGATTTTCGAATTTTTTTTATTAGTTTTCTTTTAATTAATTAAAATGTGAAAATAATAACCTTCTAATTTCTGATAAATTAGCCATTTAAATTTTATCCATAATTTAATTGTAGCCATTTTTTTTTTTTTTTTTTTTCCGACAGAAAAAAAAAGTACATTTACTTAAAATGAGGAAAGTAAATTAGAAAAAATAGAAAATAAATTAGAATTATCAGTTGTATCGTTACAAATAAGTTACCAAATGAAAGGGGCAATTTTTGTAAATCCGACGGATTAAATCACTTACCGATCGGGCAGTTAGATTTTTTTAAATTAACTAAAGTATGAATTTTAGGTGGCAACAGCCGAAGATTGTATGGAAACCGTTTGGGAAAAAATAAATAAATAAATAAATCTGCTACTCATTAAGTCACATCTTTTTGAAATGGGATTAAAAATTGCAGTTTTCAAATTTTTTTTAAATTTTCTTTCACGAACACAAACATATAATATACAGCCTGTACAACACTAGACCAACCTGCATTTCAAATTTCATCAATATTTTTGGTTAATAAACAAACAAGTTACTTTTTCTTTCTCTCAAATTAAATTTTATGTAAACTTCGAAAAGATTTATGTGATACGATACATTAAGAATTTTGGTTTTAAAAGTTTTTTAAAATAGATTATTAAACTCTATGGACCATATTTTTATTTCATCAGTTTCATTAA
Organism: Salticus scenicus; assembly: GCA_963930645.1. Classification (NCBI taxonomy): domain Eukaryota; kingdom Metazoa; phylum Arthropoda; class Arachnida; order Araneae; family Salticidae; genus Salticus; species Salticus scenicus. The sequence continues at coordinate 17,705,116 of OZ005659.1, read as the reverse complement.
TAGATCCTCCTGGGCGATTTTTTTTTAAATTTTGGCGTTGAAGTACACCGAATGTTTTTCAACAAGAAGTTTAATATAGAAACAGCCATTTTAATCTAAGTACCGCATCAAAAATATAAAAAAATTATAAGTATTACAAAAAGAAAAAAAATATATATATATTAAACTTAAATAGTAGTCACATAAAGGATTTATTTTTATAGAAAGTTTATAGAAAAAATGCGGTTTTAAAGATAGCAAATTTATCTCAGCAAGCACTATTTTAAACCTAAAAACCATTAAAAATATAAACAGAATAGAAAGGATTCTTATATATAAACGAAAAGGTGTCTGATAAAATTATTAGCAAAATAGTCATCCCCTTTTAATATTAAAAAAAAAAAAAAAAAAAAAATACATCGCTAATATGGCGACAAAACTTCAAAAGCCACCAATAGAGCGACATAATAAAGTTGTGTAGCACGATAATGTTTACCTATTTATTTATTTATATACTAATCACTATGCTAATTTATCATACAAATAAATGAGCCTCTGTGTATGACTGCACTTTCACCCTGTCGAACAGAAATATTTGATTAATTCAAATTAATATTTAAAAAATAAAATTATACAGACACGACATTATTTCATTATTTAAAACATGAAAATCTGACATTGACAGATTTAATTTAGTGCCAGAGGCCTACTGCTAAACTTGTTAATATCGACAAATTCTTCTTTAGTTATTTTGTGACGATCTAAATTCCATGATAAAGTTTTCATTAAATCAAACCAATGTGTTTCAGCTGCAGATACTGTAACAAATAACGTTGGAAGTCCAAACTGTCTTATAGCCGCAAAACAACGTTTTTTCTCTTTTTCCCAATGAGGGGGAGGTGTGCCTTGGGGGGGACTCATGTCAAAGGTGTGCCTTGGGGGGGGGACTCATGTCAAAGTTTTACCTTTGGGGGACTCATGTCAAAGTTGGGCCTTGGGGGGGACTCATGTCAAAGTTGGGCCTGGGGGGGACTCATGTCAAAGTTGGGCCTGGGGGGGGGAACTCATGTCAAAGTTGTGCCTTGGGGGGGGACTCATGTCAAAGTTGTACCTTGGGGGGGACTCATGTCAAAGTTGTGCCTTGGGGGGACTCATGTCAAAGTTGTACCTTGGGAGAATTTTTTATATTTTTTAAAAGCTTGTAACCTTCGTTATGAGTAATCAAATTATCTACAAAATCTTCATTCAATAAATCCCCATTCAATAAACCGACTGAAATAGACCCTTAGCACTATTAAGAGTGACGTATAAAAATTCGACATCGCTGTACCGACTGAAATAGGCCTCTAGAACTAATAAATTAATAAAAATAAAAATATATTTAATGGGAAATATATTTTACCATAAAAAGATTAGTTGTCTAAAATATGTCAGAAATAGCGGTCATTACATATTGTTACAAGGGATTAAGTCTTATTGTTACAAGGGATTAAATCTAGAATGGTGACAAATATTCAAAAGTCGGCAAAGAGAACTATATTAATGCTGTACTATGATCAGGTTTACAAACCATGAATTATATATAACCACAAAAATTTAATCGTCTCAGGCGACAGAGGTAGCCAGTCATAGCATATTGTAATATTTGGCGCGAAATTGCTGTCATTTTTATGATTGATCGAATAAACAAAATAAACATAGGGAATAACGTAAAAGCAAATATTATGTGCACCACGTATAGTGTTGTTCATACGTAACTGGGATTCGAATATAAAAATTATACTTCAATTTTTTCGATACTATCTATTTCGAAACTGTTATCTAATAAGTACCTAAATGGAAGCCTATTGGTAAACCATTGTCGCAGGTTATAGGGAGAGGCGACCGAGTTTTAGCGGATGACCAACTCGCTGCCGAAGGCAGCAGGGACCTGAAACGAGCTTTTGAGAATTTCAGTATTTTATTTTTATAAAGCTATATAGAAAAGCGTTTCCTTTAAATTTAGTGACCAGCGAAGCGGGCAAAGCCTGCTAGTATATAAATAAATGTATCTTAAATATTCTTCTACGTTTTTATCACCTATCAGATATTATTTTCCATTTTTACTTCCATTACGCGACTACCGTAGGTAATGGAAGTATTGTATTCGGTCCAAAAATTCGATATCGAAATTTCACCTGATTTACTTGTTTTAAGGTCTGAGTCCATAAAAGTATTTTTTTTCAATTGGTCAGTGTGTATGCGTGGGGGGGGGGGGGGGGGCATTTGGCTATTATATCTGGGAAACTAATAAAGATAGAGCTACGAAACTTTAGAATTGAAACAGGTCTGGTGTATAGATGAATTTTCCAAATTTTCGTGAAAATTGGAAAACCGAAAGTGGAACATCCGAAATCGGAAATGGGGCCGTAATATACCGTGGGCAATAGCTAGATATCATTCAAGTCCGTTTCAATCTTCGTGGGGGAATTTCAAATTAATGTTAAAATTAAAAGAATATTCTATTATCTTCTAGAAATTTGCAGTGTTCTGGTCTGAACATGTGCACATTATTTTAAAATTGATTAAATTAATTCTACAAATTTGGCATTTCTGCGCTCCTACAATTCTACTTACACTTAGAGATAGTCAAATTCTCTACTCATTCATTAACTTATCCTCCAATTAAAAAGGTAATTTTCTTTCCGATGATATTTTTAGCCCAATGACGGCTGTTGTTAGTGCTAGCGCTAGCATTTGATATGTTTTATTTGTGTTTACATTATCTTGAGTATTGTTGACATTTTGATCCAATTTCATTGAATTATTCCCACTTGCACAATTCCCATTTGCGCGACCAGAAATTGCAGGACCGGGCGTGCAAGTGATTTCTTCCTTTTTGACTTGATAATCTAAGAACGCCTGTAACTCGGTTCCGCGGCAATCCCTACCACGTACTTAAAAACCAAAAAAAAACATAACTGGACACTCCTACCTCTCTGTGCATGAATCTGAGAACGCCCGTAACTCGGTTCCGCGGCAATCTCTACCACGTACATAAAAACCGAAAAAACATCACTGGACACCCCTACCTTGCTGTGCATGAGTCTGAGAACGCCAGTAATTCGGTTCCGTGGCAATTACTACCACGCACGTAAAAACAATAACAACAAAAATCACTGGACACCCCTACCCCGCTGTGCATGAATCTGAGAACGCCCATAACTCGGTTCCGCAAGACTACGAACGTAAAAAAAAAAAAAAAAAAAAAAAAAAAAAAAAATGAAAGAAAGAAAATCTCTGGACACTCTTACCTCGCTGTGCATGAATCTGAAAACGCTGGTAACTCGTTTTCGCAGCAACCAGTATCACGCACGTATATCTTCGCGCGCATGAAAAAAAAAAAAAAAAAAAAAAAAAAAAAAACACTGGAAGCCTCTACTTTGCTGTGTATAAATCTGAGAACGCATGTAACTCGTACTATTCTTGTATTTTTGCTTTATTCGCGCAAATAGCAAGAAAAATCGCGCAAATGGGAATTTTTCACCACTTCGCGCAAATGGGAATCGTGCAAGTGGGAATCGCGCAAGTGGGAAGACACCAATTCGATTGTTGCTCCTTTTCGTATACTTTTAAGAAAAGTAATTCGTTGCATTTAATATAATGCGAGGAAAAAAATGACATATTGCTTGCATATCGAGGATAAGATACATTCAAGTGAAGTATTTTTCTCAAATAAGATGGGCTAAAGTTTCTCTCGACATCGTTATCCTGCGTATTATTAACATTTTGATCGAATTCTGTTATTTCTCTTTTTTCCTTTTTTTACATCCTTATATAAAGTACTCTCGTTTTAGAGATATAAGCGACTTTACACGATTTTTCGTGACGCCTGTATGTGTGTGTGTGAGAGAAAGAGTATGTATGTCGCATAACTCAAAAACGGTTGAACGTAGAAAGTTGCGAATTGGTACATACGTTTGTTACAACATCTAGTTGCGCACCTACCTTTTTGGACATTGTATCTCAGCTTCTAATTAGCATAATTTCAAAAGGAATATGTCATTTTGAAACTTATTTGAATTGAATTTCAAGAGTAGACGCCACAAATTTCTGTCACCTTCCATTAACCGACTACCGTAAGTAATGGAATTCGAGATTTCACGTGATTTACACGTTTTAAGGTGTCCTGATTAGGTTTTTCTTTTGTATCTCAGCTACTAATTAAAATAATTTTATAAGTAATACATTATTTGAAAGCTTTGTTGATTTGGAATTGAACAGTACATTACAGAATTTTCTACCACCAGATGGCGCTGTAATATTTTAAAATTTCAATATTTCGAATTCTGAATATGATTAAACTAGCAGGCAACGCCCGCTTCGCTGGTCCCTATTTTTAAAAGAATCACTACAATTACTGAATTCTCAAAATTGCATTAATTTTTATCACGTGAAGAAAAAAAGAGAAACAAAATCTGATTGGGAAATATGTCGCACTGGGTTCTCACTGCCTTCGGAAAAAATTCCCAAAATGCTCTAACTCTTATTTCTATTATTTTCCCCCTTCGCCCCCCCCCCTCCTTCCGTCTATCCTAATAATTTTACAAATTCGAAAATATCTGCAATCGATTTGTAAGTATCAAAAACCTCTATGCACCAGTTTTGAACGATATATCTCTATTTTTATTTTTTGCCCCTCTGCTCCCCCTTCCCGCCCCTCCCAATAATTTTAAAAAATCGAAAATATCCGCAATCGATTTGTAGGTATCAGAAACTTCTATGTACCAATTTTGAATGATCTAACTCTATTTTTTTTTTTGCCCCTCAGCCCCCCACCCCACCTTCCCGGCCCTCCTAATAACTTTACACTTTCGAAAATATCCCCATTCGACTTGCAGGCCTCTAAAACCTATCTGTACCAATTTTGAACGGCCTAACTGTACTTCTATTTGTTTTTGCCCATAGCCCCCCTTACCGCTCCACCCCCCTTACCGCCCCACCTAATAATTTTACAACTTCGAAAATATCCGCAATCGATTTGTAGGTATCGAAAACCTCTATATACCAATTTTGAACGATCTAACTCTATTTTTATTTTTTGCCCCCCCCTCCCCTACCCCCTTCATCCCCCACCTAATAACTTTACACAAGCGAAAATATCCTCATTCGACTTCCAGGCCTCTAAAACCTATCTGTACCAATTTTGAACGCCCTAACTGTATTTCTATTTGTTTTTGCCCCTTAGCCCCCCCCCCCCTGCTGCCCCACCTGGGGGCTGAATTTCTAAAATTCCAGAAATTGGTTTTTAGATATTTGCATTAGCTATATTTTAGGGCAAAAATTTCACGTATATCTATTTTTTTGTTTGAGATATGAAGGATTATGCGAAATCACGTTTTACGCATGTGAAATCACGTTTTGCCCCCCCCCCCCCGCCCCTCTTGGGGACCGAATTTGGAAAATTCCAGAAATTAGTTTTTAGACATTTGTATTAGCTATATTTTAAAGCAAAAATTTTACGGATATGTGTTTTTTTTGTTTGAGATATGAAGGATTTTGTGAAATCACGTTTTGCCCCCCTTCCCCCCCTTGGGGGGCGAATTTTGTAAAATCGCTTCTTAGTGGATGCCTACGTCATAGAAAGAACATTGTCACGAAATTTCATGCTTCTAGGTCCAGGGGTTTGGTCTGGGCGTTGATAGATCACCCCCTCACTCACTCACTCACTCAGGAAGTGTTCTTTTATATATATAGATTATTTTTAATACATCATTCGAAAGATATTTTAAAGAACTTTTATATTATCGAAAGTGGAATTAGAGATTTCACCAGATTTACACGTTTTAAGGTTTCCTGATTAGGTTTTCTTTTGTATCTCAGCTACTAATTAAAATAATTTCATACATCAGTAATACATCATTTTAAAGCTTTGTTGATTTGGAATTGAACAGTAGATTACAGAAATTTCTACCGCCAGATGGCGCTGCAATATTTTAAAATTTCAATATTTCGAATTCTAAATATGATTAAATTATTTTTAATACATCATTCGAAAGTTATTTTAAAGTACTTTTATAATATCGAATACTACATTAAATTTATCCAATAGAGGGTGCTAATCGCAATTATTCGAGATTTCACCTGATTTATATGTTTTAAGATGTCCTCAAGGGGGGCAAAAAATTAGAAATTGAGTTAGACCGTTCAAAGTTGGTATATATAGGCTTTGGGTGCCTACGAGTCGAATGACGATATTTTTGAAAGTGTAAAATTAAGGAGGGACAGAAAGGGTGGTGAAGGAATACGCGCGCGCAGCGAGCGTATATATGAATTCGTGAGCACTGCGCGCTCACGAGTCTACGCTGACGAAGGCAGAGGGGACCCGGTGTGAGTTTTTACCCGATCAGAAAAGATTTTTTTTTTTTAATTCCTTTTCTTAAGAATAAAAGTTTATGAGTAATAACATGGAATTTTGAGAAATCATAAGGGTGGTGAAGGAATACACGCGCGCAGCGCTCATATATATAAATTCGTGCGTGCGCATCGCGCACGGGTCTACGCTGCCGAAGGCAGTGGGGACCCGGTGCGACATTTTTCCGGATCAGAGTATTTTTTTTTTTCACATGATAAAAATTAATGCAATTTTGAGAATTCACTAATTATAATGATTCATTTAAAAATAGTGACCAGAAAAGCGGGCGTAGCCTGCTAGTAATAGCAATAAAATAGCCATTAAAATATTGACTATAATTTAATTGTTGCCAAAAAAAAAAAAAAAAAAAAAAAATACGATTTTATTTTCTTTAGACATAAAAATAAATACATTTAATTCAACGTGAACGTTAAAAAATTATAAAAAGTTAAATTATGCATCTCACAAAAATTGACGACATTATCACTTTAAAAACATTATACACATTGGTAAGTGCTACTGTAGTTCACGATGCTAATATACGTTGTTCTAAAAGAAGTAATATTTTATTTTTAAAACCAAATTTTTTTTCTTTTTCTCTAACGTGGACCAATTACAATTAACTTTTGTCGAAACGATGCGATAATGGTGTAATTAATAAAATATGCGAGGATAAAAAATAATATTTATAAATGAATAATATTTAATCACTCGGGCTCAGCTCAATGAACTAATAAGAAAAAATGACGACATTTGTCTGATGACATTATTTTATGGAAAAATCTATTTTTAAAAGTTACTTCTTCAGAATCTTTGCCAGCGTCATTTTGAACCTAGCAATATTTTAAGAATATATGCAGCATGCGAATTATTACTATAAATTGACTAAAAATAACAATCAATCAAAATAGGAATTAGTTTTTTTTTTTTTTAAATAAAAAATTAAACCAAAATTAATCCAACTTGGCGTCAAAAATTTACAAGGCGTCGTGGGAGTCTTATACTAAAACTGTACTACCTGTGGAAATATGAAAAGCCGGTCGTGAACCATGAATACTATTTTGAAACCTTTCTTTGAATGATTTTGGTTTCACTATTGCATAATATTAATTTGGTTCTAATAATAATTTGGCTTCTGGTAAATTAAAATTTTAATTAGGTGGTGAAATTGATATGTTTATGAGTTTCAAATTTTAAAGGTAAATAAGAAAAAAAAATAAAGTGTGAAAATTTCACACGGGTTTGCTAGTTATTATTATTTCACTGAACTGAGTCCGCATGCTTAAATATTATTTTTTATCCTGGCATATTTTATTAATGATTCCTCAGAAAATTTAAAAACATGGTACATAAAAAGTTTTTTTTTTTTTTGTTTTGTTTTAATCTTATAATTATTCCAATTACTTTTAAACGTCAACTCTATTGAGCATTCTTATAACAAGAAATGTTTGGGTATATATACATATCTTTTTAATGTATATATATATATGTGTGTGTGTGTGTGTGTGTGTGTGTGTAAATTTTATCTCTGTATTGTAAATTAAGAGTGAGATTTTTTTTAAAAACAGATTCACCAGTAGTTGATGCTCCATTGAGTACTGTGCATATAGATGGTATAAAAGAGAATAAAGATGATGTACATGAGAACAATCTAGTGCGTAAGTATAATATTCTTGCTGTGAAATTTCTGTGTAGTTTAATAGTTATATTTGATGAACAATTTTAATTATTAAATAGACACTTTCTTTGTAAAGAGTTTACTAAATCAAATTTCATTTGTAACTTAATTCTGTATCATGCAAATTATTTAAGTTTCTCTAAAAAACGAATTTTTTAAAGGAGGTTCACCAAATCAAATTTTAAATGAAGCGGTATTTTTATCTATAAGTAAAATACTTAAATTACAAGTCTTTAAAGTTAATGACTTGCATTACACCAGTGACATCTGTTTTTCATCACACAGAAAAATGGAAAATCGAAACTTGTCAAGAAACGTGCCATCTTAGTGATAGTACACGTTTTCCTAGTACATTGACAAATTTGCACAAAATTACGCAAAATTTTAAACAATCAAAACACTACCTGACAATCCCATTTAGTCATGAGACACAAAAGTCGTTCTATTTTACCATGTATCTTTAATGTGTTTCGTCTGATGATCCGTTTTGGCTCTAAAACTTGTCAGATGACTAATTTCCCAGGTACAGTTTTCATTTTCCTCAAATTTGACAGGTTAGTCAAATGAGAGAATAAAAATAAATTGTTCTTGTTTTGTCAATTGACTAAGAAAAATTTGTTTGGCTAGTCCAAAAGCTCAGCATTATTATTTTTTTTTCTTTATTATTATTTGTTTATTTATTTTTTGTCTCCTTCTGACAACTTGAGTTAGTCAACCGAAATCGAACAATTTAACCTATCAAATCTGGCGGCATAATGCAATCGCAGAATTCGAAATTCAAATACTTAGAAAGCTGAAACTGTGGATCCGTTGATGTCGTTTCGGTTCCGTTTCCATATTTGTGATAATTTTCATTTTAGGAAGAGACCCAGAGATTTTAATTATCTGCGAATCGAGTTTACGGTCAAAAGTAAGTGCTAAATACTTTATTTTATTGTATATATATATATATATATATATATATTATTGTAAGCTTTGTTAGAATAGTAATTTGTAAATTTGTAAAATTCTAAGATTTAGCAATCTTCTAACAATATCAATCGTATTTAGAATTTGTTTTAATTTATAAAGTTGTTTAAAACGTATAAATTTTAAAATACGTTATTATAAATCTTAGTTTTGCGTATCGTTGTATTATAAAAATAAGTATTTTAATTTGTCTGAACTATAGTTTTTTACATATATTTTTAACATTAAGCTCATATTAATATTTTTTATATACAGAATAGTAACGATTTTTTTTCCCCTAAAGGTGGTTCAGAAGGTATTTGGATTCCAAGAGATAAAAAATTAAAGATGTGGAAAAATGCTATTTATAAGGATTTTGAATAACTCCGAATTCTAAGGTATGTTTTTAAATTATCTTTTGCAACATTTTATCTATCTTATCTCAGAACAATAAAGAATAATATTCATACTTTTTTATATTTAAAATTTTTAATGAGATGATTTAAAAAAAAAATTAAAAGGTTCCTCGTTTATCTGTTATTTGTTCTATTTTTTTTTTTTTTTTTTTTTTTTAATTTCCAGTTCTAAATAAATAAATATATCTTTATAATTTAAATATTTTTGGCAAATGGTTGATAATTATATGTAATAAAAAATGTCTTTATTTATTATTAAATGTTTGATAACAATTTTTTCAGAACAAATTTGAGCAAAAATGATATGAATTTAATATCACATACTATATTCTTTTCTCAATTTAAAGTTAAATTGTTCTTGTGTACAATATTAGTTATTAGCGATAAATAATAGATGGGTTAGTTAAAATACATATAGATTCAACTTCATGCTACTTGTTGCATTCAAATGATTGATGATTGTAATAAAAGGTTGATAATTTTAGTTATTAAAAATTTGATATCATATATATATATATATATATTTTTTCTTTAGAATAAATTTAATCAAAAATAATATGAGTTTAAATTATTAGATACTATTAAGTATTCGTTATAAACAAAAGATATCTTGTTAAAAATATGTACTTAATTTCATATTATTTGTTTCATTGAACAAACTGAAAAAGTAAAAGTTATATGCTATAAAAATGAGACAAATTACTATAAAGATACAAAATGCACAAAACATGGGCAAATTTTAACCTTGAACAAAACGAGCCATATAGTCTGAGAACATAGTGTTCAAAAGTTGAATGACAGAATCTGCAGCTAACAGACATTTGTTGATATGTATCATTACAAAAAAAAAAAAAAAAAGGTATAAGAGTTTAAAGCCTGCCTTTCCCCCCCCCCAGGTAGAAAAAAAGAAGAAAGAAAAATGTTATGTTGAGCAACCACAAAACTAACTTTTTTCTACATTTTCCTATATAAAATCATGCAATGGAAATTATTTTTTATTTTTATTTTTATCCATTATTAATGCAGACGATTTTCATATCAAAGAGGTAGTGTAAAGGTCCAACGGAAGTAAATTTTTACCGTACAGATGATCACGGGGAAAATTGCAGTATAACAGCGCCACATATCGCCTATATACACCCAATTTAATAAGCATTATGTATCATAATGGCCTTTTTATACATTAAATATTGTTCGATTATACGCATTAGAACCTGAGACATAACTTTCCCTTGAATTGTAAAAATAGCTGTATAGCAGCTTCACCTGTTGAGCGATTAGCACTAAAAGTTGGCATAAACTAACAATTTATGTTAAGGTGCATCTACATATAATTTTATATGCAATTCTGTGCAGTAGTTCCTGAGATAGAGCCTTCCCTGAAATTGCAGAAATCGACGTATAACAGTGCCACACGTTGTGCAATTGGCACCAGAAATTTGATAGGCTCTAACTTATGTCAAGGCACATATGCGTACAAATTAATATGCAATTTCGTGCAGTAGTTTCTAAGATATAGCCTTTTCTGAAATTGCTGTAGAGCAGCGCCATCTGTTGAGCGATTGGCACCAAAAGTTGATAAACACTAATTTATATCAAGGTGCATCCGTATATTAATTTATATGCAATTCTGTGCAGTAGTTCCTGAGATACAGTCGCCACAAAACTTTTTGTCACATACAAACATTTTCTGTGGTCAAAACATGTTCTGGACCTCCCAAAACGCGTAAATCCATCGAAAATCGAAAATGTTTACGAATTCAATGCTTTCTTCTATTGAATAAAAAAAAAAACTAAAGAATAGTATGTGTGTTACTGTAATATGCAAAATAATTTTAAATTGAAAAAATAATATAAAAAAGCTTAAGCATAAGTTTAGATTAATAACAATTAATATGAAATGATTGGGCTTCTATAAACATCCATAAAAGAACAACAGAAGTTTAAACTAATTGTTAAAATTCTTATGTGAAAACTAAAATTTAAGACACAAAAAGAACCAGCTCATTCAAAAATTTATGTTTTGTCACTCACAGCTAACTGCTCAAGTTCTCTTTCTTTCTTCTGTTTTATTTATTACTAGCAGGCAACGCCCGCTTCGCTGGTCCCTATTTTTAAACGAATCGCTATAATTACTGAATTCTCAAATTGCATTAATTTTTATCACGTGAAAAAAAAACAGAAAAAAAATCTTATTAGGAAAAATGTCGCACCGGGTTCTCACTGCCTTTGGAAAAAATTCCCAAAATGCTCTAACTCTTATTTCTATTATTTTCCCCCCCCTTCGCCCCCCCCCCCCTCCCGTCTATCCTAATAATTTTAAAAATTCGAAAATATCCGCAATCGAGTTGTAGGTATCGAAAACCTCTATATACCAATTTTGAATGCTTTAACTCTATTCCTATTTTTTTGCCCCTCCCCCCCCCCCTTCCCGGCCCTCCTAATAACTTTACACTTTCGAAAATATCCCCATTCGACTTGCTGGCCTCTAAAACTTATCTGTACCAATTTTGAACGGCCTAACTGTATTTCTATTTGTTTTTGCCCATAGCCCCCCCCTCACCGCCCCCCCTTCCCACCCCTCCTAATAATTTTGCAAATTCGAAAATATCCGCAATCGATTTGTAGGTATCGAAAACCTCTATATACCAATTTTGAACGATCTGACACTATTTTTATTTTTTGCCCCCCCCTCCCTCCCCCCCCCCCCAAAAAAAAAAAAAAATCGGAAAAATCAAAAATGAGTTCTTGGAAACATTTTCAAGAAAACGCTGGCGTTTTTTTTTTTTTTTTTTTTTTTTTTTTTTTTTACATCTTTGAGCTATTACTTTTACTCGAAAATCCGTATATTTCTAAATTTGCCTCCGAAAATCATTTATACCCCCTCTCCCGTTAAAAATCCAAAATTCCAAAATCGCAGGAAATAATTTTTTCGTATTCAAGTCTAGTCTCCCCATCTGCAATTTCTGCACTGTGAAGTAATTTGGAGCCGAGTTATACTTATAAATGTGTTTTTGCCCTATGCGCCTCCGAAAATCATTTATCCTTCCCCCCCTTAAAAATCCAAAATTCCAAATCGCAGAAAATGATTTTTTTGTTTTCAAGTCTAGTCTCACCCTCTGCAATTTTTTCACCGTGAAGCAATTTGGAGCCGAGTTGTGCTTATAAAGGTGGATTTTGCCTTCTGCACCTTCGAAAATCATTTTCAGCCCCTCTCCCCCTTAAAAATCCAAAATTCCAAAATCGCAGAAAATGATTTTTTTGTACTTAAGTCTAGTCTCCCCATCTGCAATTTTTTCATCGTGAAGTAATTTGGAGCCGAGTTATGCTTTTAAAGGTGTTTTTGCCTCCTGCGCCTCCGAAAATCATTTCACCCCTTTTCCCCCTTAAAAATCCAAAAATCCAAAATCGCAGAAAATGATTTTTTTGTATTCAAGTCTAGTCTTCCAATCTGCAATATCTACCTCGTGAAGCAATTTGAAGCCGAGTTATGCTTATAAAGGTGTTTTTGCCTTCTGCACCTCCGAAATCATTTTCACCCCCTTCCCCCCATAAAAATCAAAATTCCAAAATCGCAGAAAATGATTTTTTTGTATTCAATTCTAGTCTCCCCATCTGCAATTTCTTCACTGTGAAGTAATTTGGTGCCGAGTTATACTTATAAATGTGATTTTGCCTTATGCGCCCCCGAAAATCTCATTTTTACCCCCTACCCCCCTTAAAATCCAAAATTCCAAAATCGCAGAAAATGATTTTTTTGTATTCAAGTCTAGTCTCCCCATCTGCAAATTTCTTCACCGTGAAGCAATTTGGAGCCGAGTTATGCTTATAAAGGTGGTTTTTGCCTTCTGCCCCCCGGGGGGGAACGGGGGGGGTATTTCGCAAAATCCCGTCTTAGTGAGCGTCAGGGTCCTAAAATCAACCTGCTCACCAAAAATTGTGACTCTATCTCCCATAGGATCGCCACAACCGTGTTGAGTCAGTGAATCAGTCAGTGAATCAGTCAGTTTACTCTTTTATATATATAGATTATTATTTTGTGTCTGTGTGTGTGTACGCCGCGGGGTTTGGTTGCGAGTGGGGGGGGGGGGGGAGAGCAATTGATGAATGCACAATCGGAACTGAATCAGACTCAAAACTATGAAAAAAAAAAAAAAAATGTTCCCTCTCTTTTTTTTATCGGCTAAAGTAAACAAACACGTAATTTTTTCCATCCGCCGGTCATTAAAGTGTTTGTTTATTTATGTGAAGCATTTTAGTTAATTAAAAAAAAAAAAAGTTGGAGATTTGATATTTTCTCTAGCTTGAATGAATCACTAAATATATATCACCGAGCTTCAAATACTTAACTTTCAAGGAGGGGGTTTGAAAGGTGGGGGGGAAGGGGATGTAAGTAACAGGTATTTAAAAATATATATATACTTGTAACAGAAGAAAACAGCTGCCAATTTGTTATTTAATATTAGAAATTTTGTTTTTCAGTATATTTTTACTCCATTACCCGACTACCGTAGGTAATGGGAGTATTGTATTCGGTCCAAAAATTCGATATCAAGATTTCATCTGATTTACATGTTTTAAGGTCCCCTGAGTCCAAAATGTGTTTTTGGCAATTGTCAGTATACGAGTGTCTGTGGGAGGGGGGGGGGGGTATCCTCTGACTATGATATCTCCTAAACTAATAAAAATAGAATCACGAAACTTCAGAATTGAGACAAGTCTGGTGTACATATGAATTTTTTAGTTTTGGTGAAAATTGGAAAAATAGGAAGTGGAATATCCGAAACCGGAGGTGAGTTCGTAAGCCGTATCTCAAAAACGGCTCCAACGATTTTCTTCAAAGTTACTGTATAAATACTCCATTAGATGTCCTTTCGAATGATATAGTTGGTTAGTTCAGGACAATTGACAGGCGCCCTGTATGAATAGCTCAATTTCAGGTATTACAAGTGCGTTCCTTCCAAAACGACTGTATGTATTTTTTTCAAAGTTGCAATATTAACCCTCTTTTAAATATACTTTTGTGTGTAATTGTTGTTTTCCGGTCAAGAATTGAACATGCCAAGTTTTGGTAAAAGTCGGTATCTCAAAAATGGCTCTAACGATTTTCGTGAAAAATTGTTACATAAACCCATTTTAGGTATCCTTTCTCATGCTTTACGTGGTTATTACAGGACAATTAATAGTCATCCTGATCAGTTAGATCTGTTTTAGATCTTGGAAACTGGTGTTTCAAAAACTAAAAAAATAAATAAATAAATGAATAAAATAAAACTACCCCCCCCCCCCTTTTTTTTTTTTCTCTTTTTTTTTTTAACTCGCTATGTAAACTCTGTTTCATATGTCTTTACGCTTGTATTAACATTCTCTTACTGGGAAATTTTTAGTTGTCTATTTCATTAGGTCATTTTTTTTTTTCCCCGTTTTCATTTTTATTTTATTCTAAGAAAATAAGTATTCAAAATTTCCCCCGAACATCGTTCGCGCGTTCGGACATATTCTGCACCCCTGGAAATATGTTAAAAGGCACTTTAAAGAAATTCCTTCCATAGACTGTACTGTATTGGACCTTTTGTATTTGTTTGAACATACATAAATTATACAGATAGCATTTATAATATGGTTGTCAGCTTCCAAATATGTTTAACAATTGTGTACTAACAGCGATATATTCCTTAAAAAAAAAAAAAAAAAACAGTAAAACCAGATCGATTTAAAAAGAAATCTTGTGCGTGCGTAATCAAGTAGTAAGTAATCATATATATATATACGAGTATATAATAATTTATGCATAGATTAAGAAAGGTTTTGATATATGCAACTTCCTAAATGCAACCTATGCAATGAGGTGAAATTTACACCTCATATAACGTACTTCTTAGCGATATCCTAATGACTCTTTTTTTTTTTTTTTTTTTTTTCCTTTTAAGGTTTGCGAGCTTCATTTTAAACCTGATGAAATTATACAAACAGTAACATATTTTAATAAAAAGGAAGAAAAGTTATATCAAGTCCCAAGAATTAAACCAATTGTTAAAGATGGTGCTATTCCTACGATTTTCAGTGATTTGCCATCATATCTATCAAAGTCAAGTACATGAAGACAAAGTCCTGTGGAAATATTTCTTTTTTGCTTTAGAGCTATTTAGATTTGTAAATAATTAAGTTGAAAATAAGTTAACAAATAGTCACTAACAAAAACTTGAGAAGTATTGTAAAAGCCAAGGCAAAATATTTACGTTTTATTACCTAATGATATATGTGCTTTTATATTATTATTATGATTAATTTTTATGCAAATTATAGAACAATCTTCTTTATGTATATGAAACATATTTATAATTTTCAATAAAATTATTTTTTTTCTTGATTTTTGTCTTTTATGTATTATTTTAATTACTTAGTTTCTTATTTAAATAAGCAAATAAATCTATTTAAAATCTTGATCTAAAGAATGTTGAAAGTATGTTATCAGGTAAGTAAGAGTTATTTTGGATGATCAAAATACTTGTAAATTATTGTTATACATTAAAATTTCTCTGTGCATAAAATTAACAGAGATGATTAAAGGAAAAAAAATTCTTATTGTATACGGTAAAATGTGTTTTTAATGCAAATTTTATATCCACCCCCACCTTTAAAAAAAAAAAAAAAAAAAAAGGTGTATCATTAATATTTATGATTTTAAAACTTTAAATAACCGGAAATTTGGAGTTTGATGTCATTTATAATTTAGTACATTGTAACTTCTATACCTTCTATATCGTTTATATTGTCTATGTCAATACATTGTATCGTCGTACCTGTTTATAATTTTAATCTGGTGAAAAAAATCCATTATTTAAAAAATATATGCATATATTCAGGTGGCTTAACCCTTTGTATCCCACCGGGACTTTAAAGTCCCCCCAAAAAAATTCCTCAATATAGCCTAAATTTACTACAGGCTTTCATTGGAACTTCAAAGTTCCTATAGTTTAAGCTTTCTCTATTGTTAAGCTATAGTTTAAGCTAAATTTAATATGAAATGTTTCTCTTGCAACAAAGAAATATAATAAAAAAGTTTCAAACTATTTTTCCAAAAATAAGGTGATTTGGTATATGTAAGTGTGTAGGTATGTTTAAGGTGATTTGGTATGTTTAAGTAAATTAACTGTTTGAAATTAAGTAAATTAACTGTTTGAAATATTTTTTATTTTATTTTTTAATGTTTATAATTTGTATTTTAATTAATTACAACATGTATGTTTTCCAAAATTTTGATATTTTTATTTATTGAAAAGTTGTGATTATTAATGGCATCAGTGGTTATATTAAACATAAATAAACACCTCTCAGTTGCTTTGTTAGCTATATTAATTCGTACTCTGCTATTACTCCTATTAAAAAAAATATTTATATATATTATCTTTGAAATAAATTTATGGCTAAATATAAGATTTATTGTTTTAGGGAGGGAAAAAATTGGGAATGAAAGGGGTAATATTAAAAAAAGGAACTTAAAAAAAAAAAAAAAAAAAAAGGTTTATATTTATTTTTGTAACCACAGCGTATAAAACGAAAGCACCGAGGAGAAAAAAAAAAAATATATATATATATATATTTCTAAATCCATATGTGAAGATGTGCATAAAAAATGGACTAAATCATGTGGCGCCACAGTCCACTTAGAAAGTCTTGATAAGAAGGTGTTGGATAAATGCGTGCGTTAATCTATAATAATAATAATAAATAAATGTAGGGAAGAATGTTTAAAACAGCGAATTCTTTGTTTCGGTGGTTTGTTAAATTTCCAGTACACATAACTGCTAACTTTTTTAATTGATTCCGGAATGTTGTTAGTACCGCCCTTTTTTAAAACCATATTCTTTGAGGAGTAATTTTCTTCATATTTAATTGTAATTACATGCTAAAGAAAATTATTCTAGAAAGAATATGGTATGAAGAAAAGGGCGATTGTTAACAACTTTCCGTAATAATTTGAAGTTGGCAGCTATGAGTATTTTTTTCCGAATTGACAGACAAGTAATATTTTTTCAGAAAAGTTCTTTAAATGTATTTTCAAGGTTGAACACCTTAAAGGGGGGGGGGGGGGATTAAACAATTACAAAAGTAAAGAGGTTAAGACTAATAACAATGCTTTACAAAAACCCCTGCAAACAAGCATGAATCTCTTATTCCTCATAAAATATGAAGGATTTTAAACAATTAAAATTTTGATTAATCTGCATACTTGTCAACTCTACTGTTTTTACCAGTAGACTACCGTTTTTTTAGCTATTTCTACTGGTCAGCTATTTTTAGGAACTTACAAGAAAAATTGTAAAATTGAGCAATTTTACTGTAAAATATATAGAGGAAAATATACAGAAAATAAATATAATAATGAAATGAGGCTTATTAAATGTATGTGTAAAAATTACAATATTGATTTTAATTAACTCAAAACAAACTTAATTTTTGGGTTTTTTACTTCCATCACCTAACTACCGTAGGTAATGGAAGTATTGTATTCGGTCCAAAAATTCGATATCGAGATTTCAAATGATTTACACGTTTTAAGGTCCCCTGGGTCCAAAAAAAAATGGTTTTTAGCAATTGATAAGTGTGTGTGTATGTGTGGAATCTCCTGGCTATCATATCTCCGAAACTAATAAAGATAGAACTACAAAACTTCAGAATTAAGACAAGTCTAGTGCACAGATGCATTTTCCAAATGTTGGTAAAAATTGAAAAACCGGAAGTGGGACATCAGAAACCAGAAGTGGGACCGTAAGTCCGTATCTCAAAACCAGCTCTAACGATTTTCTTCAAATTTGCTATATAAACATTCTATTAGAAGTCCTTTCGAAAGATATAGTTGGTTAGTTCAGGAAAATTGATAGGCGTCCTGTATAAATAACTCAATTTCAGGTCTCGCAAGCGCGTTCCTTTAAAAACATCTGTACGGATTTTTTTCAAAATCGCCATATTAACTCACTTTTAAATATAGTTTTGTATGTAATTATAGTTTTCCGGTCAATAATTGCGTTTTGGTAAAAGTTGTTATCTCAAAAACAGCTCTAACGATTTTGTTGAAAATCGTTATATAAACCCATTCCTTTCTCATGTATTACGTGGTTATTAGAGGAAAATTAACAGTCATCCTGCTTAGGTTGGGCAGATTTAGATCTCGGAAATTGGTGTTTCAAAAAATAACTCTACCATTTTTTTTTCTTATTTTTTGTCTCGCTAATGTAAGCTTCGTTTTATATGTCTTTACATGTGTATAAAACTTCTCTTACTGGGAAAAATTTTAGGTTTCTACTTCTTTAAGTCACTTTTATATCTTCTGATCACATTTTCTCAAAAAAATCTGGTATGAAACAACCACACGGCTTCCATTACCTACTATTACACGTATTATATGCATTTTTTAGAAATAATGTGGTCAGCGAAGACGTAAAATTGACCTAACGAAGTAGACACCAAACAAATTTACTATAAGAGAAAGCTAATATATATATGTGTGTGTGTGTGTGTGTGTGTGTGTGTGTGTGTGTGTGTGTGTATAAACATGAAAACAGAATTTATATAGCGAGTTAGAAAATAAGGGGGGGGGGAGGGAATGAGTTATTTTTTCAAACACCAATTTCCGAGATCTAAAACTGACCTACCTAATCAGGATGACTGTTATTTTTCCTGTAATAACCACTTAATACATGAGAAAGGATATCTAAAATGGATTTATGTAACAATTTTCAAGAAAATCGTTAGAGCCGTTTTTGAGATACTAACTTTTACCAAAACTTGGCATACTCAATTGTTGAACGGAAAACTATAATTACATAGAAAAGCATATTTAAAAGTGAGTTAATATGGCAAGTTTGAAAATAATCCGTACAGCCGGTTTTAAAGGTACGAACTTGCGAGACCTGAAATAAGCTATTTATACAGGGTGCTTGTCAATTTTCCTGAACTAACCAACTTAATCATTTGAAAGGACATCTAATAGAGTGTTTATATGGCAACTTTGAAGACAATAGCTGGAGCCGTTTTTGAAATACGGACTTACGGTCCCACTTCCGGTTTTTCAATTTTCACCAAAATTGGGAACAGTTATCTGTACACCAGACTTGCCTCAGTGCTGAAGTTTCGTAGTTCTATCTCTATTAGTTTAGGAGATATCATAACCAGAAGATTTCGTTCGTACATACATACACACACATACACACTATTGCCAAAAACTACTGATTTGGAATCAGGAGACCTTAAAACGTGTAAATCAAGCGAAAACTCGACATTGAATTTTTGGACCGAATACAATACTTCCATTACCTACGGTATTCGGGTAATGAAAGTAAAAATGCATATAATTCGTGTAATAGTGGGTAATCGAAGTCGTGTGGTTGTTTCACACCAGATTTTTAAATAATGCTTTGTAATTAAATAGTATATTTACATAGTCATTGTGAGTATTTTCAGTCAGATGAGATAATTAAAAACTGAATTTTGATCCTCATTATCTGATAAAAATCTGGAGAACATTTTAATTTCTAAATGCAGTGAAAGTTTAGTTTAAAATTGCTATGAATAACAATTTAATTGTTCTTTTTTTAATGAAGCAAAATCTGCTATACGAATGTAAAAATTTGTGTTTAGGTAAATATCATTGACAATATTTTCTTTTTCCCAATTTTTAGGATTTGAAATTAATTCTTGAGAAACATAATCTCAATATTTTATCTGTTGTCGTTTGAAAGATGAGTGATTTTTATTTAAAGAAAATATTTTTATTTATGAAAAATATTTTGTAAATATTCATATATTTTTCTTTCGTCTACTATATATTTATATAAATTCAGTCTCTATTGTTAAAAATGTCAATTTACAAAATCTACTGTTTTTTTTTTTTTTTTTCCCGATAAAATCTACAGATTTTTAAAACTGATATGTTGGCAAGTATGTATCTGTCTCAAATTTTATGAGACAGGCTAGTCATGTTTTTTTCCTAACTAATCTTCCTCCACAAATATTATGAGGCAGCTTAGTCAAATAGAGACTAGTTTTCCTCTTCAGATATTACCAGACAGGTTAGTCACGCAAATAATCTTGACTATCCTGCCTCTTCAAATATTCTTTAAAAATTGACTAGCCTTCGTAGTCAGATACCTGGGATCTGTGGACTAACTTTCTTAATCAAGTGTAGATTCTGACTAACTTGCCTTGTCTGGCAACTGCGGTTGTTGACTAACCTTCCTGGTCAGATAATTATGATTATCGACTAGCCTTCTTTGTCTAATAATATTAACCTTCCTAGTCTGGAGTAGTGTTTTGGTGACTAGTTTAGCAAGTACACTTTTTAGTTTTGGAGACTAGCTCAGCAAGTACACTTTTCAGTTTTGGTGACTAGTTCAGCAAGTACACTTTTCAGTTTCGGTGACAAATTCAGCAAGTACACTTTTCAGTTTTGGAGACTAGTTCAGCAAGTACACTTTTTGGCTAGTCAGTTATTTTGGTTAGTCAGTTCTGTATTGTCAGCTGAGCATTTTGGCAGGTCACTGTGACCAATTTATTTTTCTGTGTGATCATTTATTTTACTTTACAGTTTATAAATCAGAACCTATTTTTCATTTGTAATTTCAGTATTTTACTTTATTTTTTTTTCAAAATTATTGATATTTTATATTATTCAGCAGTGTGTTAAGAAAACCCATTTTGTATATATTTATTGCTTTATTTTTATGACATCGGTTTGTGTAAACGTCTGTTCGCCTAACTTCCGTCTAACTTTCGCCTAACTTCAGTCATTTTCATGTTAGAGATGAGAGAGAGAGAGAAAGCATGTAAGGAGGTTTCTATTTTTACTTCTATTATCCGACTATCATAAGCAAAGAAAGTGTTATATTCGATTTAAAAAAATCCAAAAAAGTGTTTTTTAGAAATTGGTCAGGGAGTGTGTGGAGGGAAATCTTTTTCTGACTGTCATACTTTTAAAACGAATAAAGATAGAACGACGAAGTCCGGTATACAGATGATTTTCTCAATTTTTGGTGAAAACCAGAAGTGAGACCATAAGTGCATATTTCAAAAATTACTCTAACGATTTTCTTCTAAGTTGCAATATAAACTCTCAGGTGTCCTTTCGTATGTAGTCCTTTATTACTTTAGATAAAAAAAATCTGATGTGGGCACCACATGACATCCTTATACACTTTTAGAAATATACATAATGTTAAAAAACATTGACATTGGACCCGAAACAGTTGGCTAAAAATATTTTTAAAAAATGAATTATCACCGTGTTCTGAGTTTTCTGAAAGTTAGCTAAAAACCGATTGCAAGATTTGTACTGGTAATGCTGACGAAGGCAGCAGGGACCCGAAAAAATTGGCTAAAAGTATTAAAAAAAGGAATTTTACCATGTTCTGAACTATTCTGAAAGTTTCAAATGTCTACCTAGTCGGGAAGTTAGTTAAATAATTTTTTTGTTGGACCATATAAACGCTGCCGAAGGCAGCAGGGACCTGAAACAGTTGGCTAAAAGTATTAAAAAGATGCATATTCACCGTGTTCTGAACTATTCTGAATGTTTCAAATGTCTAGCTAGTCGGGAAGTTAGTTAAATAAATTTTCTGTTGAACCATGTAAACGCTGCCGAAGGCAGCAGTGACCCGAAACAATTGGCCAAAAATATTTTTAAAATGCATTGTCACCGTATTTTGAGCTTTTCCGGAAGTTTTAAATGTCTAGCTAGTCGGGAAGTTAGTTACAAATCGATTCCAAGATTTCAACAGGTAACACTGCCGAAGGCAGCAGGGACCCTATACAGTTGGCTAAAAGTATTTAAAAAATGCATTTTCACCGTGTTGTGATCTAATCTGAAAGTTTCAAATGTCTAGCTAGTCGGGTAGTTAAATAAATTTTCTGTTGAATCGCATAAACGCTGCTGAAGGCAGCAGTTATCGGAAACAGTTGGCTAAAAATATTTAAAAAATGCATTGTCAACGTGTTCTGAGCTTTTCTGAAAGTTTCAAATGTCTAGCTAATCGGAAAGTCAGTTAAATTGCAAGATTTGTCTAAACCGTTTTTGAGTTATTACCGTTTTTTGATACATTATGGCCAAATTTTTGTCATTATGAACCTAATTTTCCTAAATATCTCCAAAACGGAAAATCATAGAAAGTCCAAAAAGGGAGGTGCACAACTAGATGTTATAACAAACCTATGTACCAATTCGCAACTTTCTACGTCCAACCGTTTTTGAGTTATGCGACATACCCACACACAGACACACACACACACACACACACACATACAGACGTCACGAAAAATCGTGTAAAATCCCTTATATCTCTAAAACGAGAGCTCGTGTTAAGATGACACTTGCAGGTGTGCAACTAGACATCATGAAAGTCACACGTATAAATTAGCAACATTCAGCGATCATTCGTTTTCGAGCAATGTGAAATACAAAATCCATTTCGCAAATCGGGATTACTATACTTCCTTATACTTTGTATAAGGAAGTAAAAAGATCTACAAAAAAGACACTTAAAAAGTACAGAAAAGCCAAGCTCAAAGAAAGAGAATGGATTAAAGTTGTGTCTAAAAAGGGTGTGATATCAAATTCCCAAGCTTACATTCTAATACTTATTTAATATTCCCTTTTAACTAAATTTTCACATGTGAATCAAGTGCCTTATGATATGTTGATAGAAATCCTTCTTTCCTGTACTAAATACATCATAGCATGTTTCTGAAAATTATAAAATAATTATATTATATTATTAAAGTAATTATATTATATAAAAATGATAACAGAATTCGATCAAAATGTTAATAATACGCAGGATAATGATGTCGAGAGAAACTTTACATCTTATTTGAGAAAAATATTACATTTTTTAATGTATCTAATTCCCGATATGCAAACACTATGCCATTTTTTTCTCACATTCTATTAAATGTAAATAATACTTAAAAAAACATGAAAAGAAAACAATAGTAGAATTGTATGAAAATGTCAATGAATATTGACTCAAGATATTGTAAACATAAACAAAACATATCAAATGCAAGCGGGACGCTAGCGCGAGTACTAACATCAGCCGCCATTGGATCGAAATGCCAGAAGAAAAAAATTAACGGTTTTGATTGGAGATTAAGCAGAGAACCGAGAAGAGAATCTTGCTATCTCTAAAAGCAGGTAAAATGGCAGGACCGCAGAAACGTCAAATTTGTAGAATTTATTTAATCAATTTTAAAATAATGTGCACATCTTCAGACCAGAACATTGCGAATTTGTAGATAACTGAATATTCTTTTAATTTTAACATTAAATTGAAATTGCCCCTCGATGATTGAAACGGACTTGAACGATATCCAGCCATGGCCCACGGCCTATTTGTAGATATCATATTTTTTTTTTTAAATAGTTTTTATATTTACTTGAATTAACCTGATACTTTACATCACATATGTCCTGGATTTCAACTCGGCTTTCCTGCGATGTTGATGAAAGGCACATTTATTCTTTACATTTATTCTATTAAGCTTTTGATAATTCTGGTTGCTAGACATTATCCTTGAGTTTTCTATGCAGACTAGTATGTTGTGTCCATCACAAAACTTTCTTCTACATTTTCCTATACAAAATTAACGCAGTGCAAATTATTTATTATTTTTTTCATTATGAATGCGGAATATTATCAACTCAGAGAGGTGTCCTACGGAAGTAAATTTTCACCATGCAGATGACATCCTTTCTGTTCTAAAAATTTTTTTGTAGTATATGAGCGCCACTTATCACCCGATAGGCATCCAGATTGAATCAGTATAATGTCTCATAATGCCCTTTTCACATATCAAGTTTTGTTCCATTATATGCAACAGAACCTGAGTATAACCGTTCCTTAAATTGCAAAAATCGCTGTATAGCGCCAGCTGTTGAGATATTTGTACAAAAGTTGATAAGTACTAATTTATAACAAGGTAAATTTATTGTAAATTTATGCAATTCTATGCATTAGTTACTTAGAAACATTCAAATTCTATTTGTTTGCCAAATTTTGTAGCTCTGCGATTAGTAGTGTGAAAACCAGAGCGCAGACACACAGACACGTCTCTTTATTTATTATTAGATGATGTGGTATTTTAAAAATTCACTTCAATATAATGATCAGCGAAGCGGGCAAAGCCTAGTATACTATATAGAAGGAAGTAAACATCTTTATGCATCATAATTACCAATCCCAGATTGAAGGATATTAAAATTAGATATTATATCGTGTACTAACTTTCTTATTCTGAGGTAAAATTAAATGAAAATTATGTTATGGTTTGAAAAATATTCAAAAATCAGCAATTCAAGCTACAGATTTAAAACAAATGTTATTCAAAAATGTATTCATTTCTGTTTTCAGGGATGTAAAATTTAAATTGTACAAAATAATAAAAGCAAAGATTCTTTCGTTAAAAAAATAACTTATAAAAAAGAAAAAGTAGTTCAATTTGAAATTAATACTTTTCGGTTAAACTGAGATGAAGCAATTTCATATTTGGCGATTTATGTCTCTTTGGCGATATTTAACAGTTTTTCAGCAATTAAGATACAAAATTTTGATTTTTAAAAGCTAAATTTTATAAAAGTTCCTACATTAAGTAATTATCTATCTGAAAAACCAGTTTTCAAAGAATTCTGCACATTTATGAATTCTCTAGCCTGTTTTAAAAAAAATTTCTTGACGAAGAAATTTTTTCAAAAAGTTGTCAAAACATCTAATTTTACGCTAAATTGAAAATGCTCCCATTTCCTTACTTATTAACTTAGAAAGTTCGTTTTTTTCTCAAATTAAAGCTCTCGTTGCTACGAATATTTTACTTTTTGTTTCATTTTTCTGCGATATTTGGCTCTTCCAATATTTAAAACTTTACGGAAAATTTTTTTGCAGATTTATCATGGGAAAGTTGGTTCCTATATAATAAGCATGTAACGGTCTTGGGTTATTCCTGGCGATTTTATAATTGGCGCGTTCTGCTTTGTGTTAGTGGTAGTTTGTTTGTTTTGTTTTTCTTTGAGCTTGGCTTGGCAAAACGACCGTTTCTGCTTGATAGGCATCCTGAATGAGTTGTTCAATATCAGGTCTTACAAGTGAATTTTTTAAAAAGCATTTCTGCGTATTTTCTTCAAACTTGCCGCATTAACTCCGTTTGAGATGTTCTGTTATATGTAACTATCAAAGCCCCGGTTCAGGAACGAACCGAATTCCGAATGCGGGAAAAATTTCAAAATCAAACTCGAAATGTACAAAACTCGGCCTGATGCTGCCTGCATCCAGCAATCTGTAGTAATCACTAGATCTCTTACGAGGCTCGGATCGTTCAGCGTTTGAATGCTGTAGGCAAAAGGGAAATTGCGGGTGATGGCAAAATCCAGAATATTATTAAAATAGACGAAAGTGGGTTCAAGAGGCGCATGACTACCCAGTAAAGAAATTAGAGAATGCTCCTTATCACTGAGCTCCATTGTTCTTAAGAGTGGAGCTCAGTGTTATATATAGGGAAGGGATCGGATTCAGCTCAGGATGATCAACCAGTAGGATTACGCGGAATGTGTGTGACTGGTCAAGAGGAAATTGCGAAACACTAGTTGTGGAATGTGAAGTATGGAAGAAATTTAGGAAATGTGGACTGAATGTAAAATTTCCAACAATCAGACAAATTGGGTACAGCGAAATCATAATTAACAAGATTTTTAAGATTTTTATAAATATAAAAAGCTTAAAAATCAAGTTCATGAGTGGATTTAGGCCTGTAAATTATTTTAGCTGAATGAAATTTAAAATTATGGTTTTTCTCCCAGCAATGCTTAGAAATAGCCGATTTATTGGTTTCTTGCTTGCGGACATAATTAATATGTTCTTTAAGGCGGAATTTAAGACTGCGTTTAGTTTGCAGTCTTAAATTTAAGACTGCGTTTAGTTGTTGTCTGCTTTCCTATACGCAAGCGAAGTGATGACGTCACTGACCATCCGTGGATGCAAGAAAAAGATTTCCTATGTTAATCGCCCATTGGATTTTTTGTAAAAAATTATTAAAAATCGAGGAAAATTATTTCCCGATTTTAATCCCCATATTTGGGTATAGATATGTATTCGTTATCGTATGCATGTGTTAGATTGAGTTATATTGCTGTCAAATTGACAAAATTTTAATTTTAAATTTCAAGACTGTCGTCTTTGGCGTTTTTTGTATTTGGCGATCAAAAACGTAATAGGAAAATGTACGTGCCAGATGTATATTTTCGTAATATGTATTGTACGAAATATTGTTTCATATTATTCATTACTCTCTTAATATAAGTTGTTAAAATAACCATGATTTTTGAAAGGAATTAAATATGTTAGCCAAATAATTTGGCGATATTTTTTTTTCTGCGAAGAATGACAGATATGAAACCCATTCCGCTGCAAAATATTAGTATCTTGTATCAGATACTTTATTTAGACATTTGAAACAAAATTGACTTCAAATTATGATAGAATATTTATCATTTTCCTTTTAATTAGTATATTAGTTCGATATTTATTGTGTAAATATCATCCTTTGGAATGAAATGTTTATGTTTTCAATCGAATGTGGAAGTTTGTCATTTTTTTAGCGTTTTGAAATTTAAAATTCAAATTTTATCAATTTTACAGCAAAAACAACTTAATTGAACGCATGCACACGATAACTAATATATATCTATACCTAAATATGGGGATTGAAATCGGGAAATAATTTCCCTCGATTTTTAATAATTTTTTACAAAAAATCCACTAACATAGGAAATATTTTTCTTTCATCCACGGACGGTCAGTGACGTCACACTTCGCCTGTGTATTATTTTTATTTGACGTTTTAGACGTTGTTGTTTGCCTTGTTTTTATAAATATCAATGTGGTATTCCAGTTCCTATTCCTGACACACCCTTGGTAGAATATCTTTTATTAATGATTCAAGCACTTCAGTTATCGCCGCATTACTTGCTGTAATGCCTGGGAAAAGGAGGCACGTTATTGTCTTTAACATAACCCCATAGAAAAAAAAATCACAAAGGATTAGGTCGAGGGATCTCAGTGCCCAACAAAGCAATGGCATATCGTTTGATCCCATCCAGCAAAGTCGATCCATCCATTCCTATGCATGTGGTGCCATCATTTTGATTAACAATGCTTCTAGGGGAAGTTTTGTAACCGGAAGATCTTTCGCTGTTGCCAGATTTGTATATAATTTAATTTGTCATTATTTTTCATTTATTTGCTGTAAACTGAAATAAACAAACATACTAGAATTTAATAGGTTTGCAGCCAAATTTATAATTGTAAATCAATAAAGTGCTACAATTTCATTTTTGAACTCTCATATTAAATGAATAACGAAATTCGATATTAAAAACTACGAGTTCTTGATTTGAGTTATACCTGTATATTGTATATAACTATAACTCTTTGTTTCAGCTGTTCAAGAATGTAAAAAAAGAAGAGGCAGGCCTCCAAAATCAGCAGTGAAAAGAAACTTTGACATTGATCAATCTTGGGCAAGTACGTCAGGTATGATGCCATACATTTTTGATTTACTCAGATTTCTGTACGTGTTCTTAAATTTGCTAGAAAAGAAAATTTTACGAATCATTGAGATATTTTAGATCAGAAATGTCCATCCCGTAGCTCGCAAACCATATTTGGCCTGCGCGACTTTCTGATGTGGCTATTAATGCACGCAGTATCACCAACTTGTAAAGACATTTATATTAGATATCCGCCACTAATTTTTTATAGTAATGTTCGTTTAGTTATATGTTTGTCTAATCGATAATATTAAGCACCATTCTTTAAAATTAGTAGTATTTATCATTTAAAAAAGTCTCTACAAATTGGCAACACTGAATGCACACTTAAAATTTTAATGCTTGCCGAGGAAAAAAAGTTCTCTAACGATTTTTAGAGCCTCTTGAAATGTAAAAGAAATTTTAGAATATATAAATGAAATTTGTAAAGAACTGAGTTAGCATAATTGATTATTTTATTAAACCTTTTTTATAGACATACCAAAGTGAATGAATTAAACCTTGATAAGACTATTTTTTGAGTTAGTAGGAAGTATAAATTCATTTACATCAAAATTAAATTTGTTGACAGCCCAACGCTAATAAAGGAAAAGAAATTTTACCGCTTTAAAAATTTAGAGAACTATATCAAGAAATAAAAGAAAATTTAAACTATTAAATATTCTGTAAATCTAATCGAGCTGAAAAATAATTCTGAAACCAGATTTTCTGATTTTTCTGAAATCGTATTGTAGTGTGTGCATTAAAATTATTTTGTTGTAACCATTTGTATCATTAAAAAAAAAAAAAAAAAAATCTGGAGTGACTCCACTTGACTTTCCGAACATTGAGCAATTAACGGTTTTGTAGATAAAGTAAAGTAAGAGGAGTTGTTAAATAAAAACTAGTATGTTGTGGCCACCACAAGACTTTCTTTTATATTTTCCTATACATACTCAATCAGTAAAAATATTTAAAAAAAAAAGTACGATTTTTTTTCTAATTTTTTTTTTTTTTTTTGTTAAAAGCAATACATATTCAATCAGTAACAATATTAAAAAAAAAAAAATTACATTTTTTTTTTCTGTTTTTTTTTTTTTTTTTTTTTTTTTTTTGTTAAAAGTAAAAAAAATCGATAACTTTGTTTCAAATTATCACAGATTTATTGTTCAACCATTCATTTTAAAGGTATTGACGAGATCTTTCGAAAGATACCCATCTTCAAAATTTACCCCCCGCAGGGGGGAAGCGATGCCCCCTCATGCACAAAATTTTTTTCCTACTTAAATACTACTATTATCAGTAATTCATATTAATTTTACAATCACAAGTGTAAAATAACTCTTATTATGCACATTTATACGAATTTTTGTCCTATGCTGCCATGTTAAAAATGTGCATAAAATGCGATCACAGCGCCACCTGTTGAGCTATTAATCCCCAAATGTAATCAGCACCAGTTTATGTCGGGGACCAACTAAATACCAAGTTTGGTTAAATTTCGTTAAACGAAAAAAAATATTTTTATACCATTTTTTTTCTAAGTTTTTTTTTTGTTAAAAGTAAAAAAAATCGATAACTTTGTTTTAAATTATCACAGAGTTATGGTTCAACCATTCGTTTTAAAGGTATTGACGAGACCTTTCGAAAGACACCCATCTTGAAACTTTGCCCCCCCCCCAAGTGGGGGGGAACCGATGCTCCCACATGCACAAAATTTTTTTCCCAGTTAACTATTGCTATTATCAACGACATCTTTCGAAAAATACCCATCTTGAAAATTTACAAACCCCGGGGGGTACTTCCCCCCCAGGGCGGGAACCGATGCCCCCACATGCACAAAATTTTTTTCGTAGTTAACTACTACTATTATCAATAATTCATATTAATTTTACAATCACAAGTTTAAAATAACGCTGATTATGTACATTTATACGAAATTTTGTCCTATACTGCCATGTTAAAAAATTACATAAAAAGCAATCACAGCGCCATCTGATGGGCGATTGATCCCAAAATCTAATCAGCACCATTCCATGTCAGGGTCCAACTATATACCAAGTTTGGTTCAATTTCATTTATCGGTTCGTGAGATATGGTGAAAAATACGAAATTTTGCGATCACAGCGCCACCTGCTGGACGATTGATCCCCAAATCTAATCAGCACCATGCCCCGTCAGGTTCCAACTATATACCAAGTTTGGTTGAATTTCATTCATTGGTTCGTGAGATACGGTGAAAAATACGAAAATTTGTCCTATACTGCCATGTTAAAAATTTACATAAAATGCGATCTCAGCGCCACCTGCTGGGTTATTGATCCCCAAATCTAATCAGCACAATGCCCCGCCAGGGTCCAACTATATACCAAGTTTGGTTGAATTTCATTCATTGGTTCGTGAGATACGGTGAAAACACGAAACCACAGACACACAGACAGACATTTTCTAAAAACTATCAATTCGTGTTCAGGACATCCCAAAACCTGTAGATCCGTCAAAAAACGGCGGTCGAAAATTTTCGCGAATCCAATACTTTCTCTATATTACATATAGAAGAAAGTAAAAAGAGAAAATTATAATAGGGTGTTTGGGTATTTTTACTTTCTTCTATATGTAATATAGATAGTTGGACTCTGGCGGGGCATTGTGCTGATTAGATTTGGGGATCAATAGCCCAGCAGGTGGCGCTGTGATCGCTTTTATGTAAATTTTTAACATGGCAGTATAGGACACATTTTCGTATTTTTCACCGTATCTCACGAACCAATGAATGAAATTCAACCAAACTTGGTATATAGTTGGAACCTGACGGGGCATGGTGCTGATTAGATTTGGGGATCAATCGCCCAGCAGATGGCGCTGTGATCGTATTTTATGCAAATTTTTAACATGGCAGCATAGGACAAAATTCCGTATAAATGGGCATAATGAGAGTTATTTTAAACTTGTGATTGTAAAATTAATATGAATTATTGATAATAGTAGTAGTTAACTAGGAAAAAAATTTTGTGCATGTGGGGGCATCAGTTCCCCCCACTGGGGGGGAAGTACCCCCCCGGGGAAGTAAATTTTCAAGATGGGTATCTTTCGAAAGGTCTCGTTGATAATAGTAATAGTTAACTGGGAAAAATTTTTTGTGCATGTGGGGGCATCGGTTCCCCCCCCACCGGGGGGGGGAAGTACCAACCCGGGGGGGCAAAGTTTCAAGATGGGTATCTTTCGAAAGGTCTCGTCAATACCTTTAAAACGAATGGTTGAACCATAAATCTGTGATAATTTAAAACAAAGTTATCGATTTTTTTTACTTTTAACAAAAAAAAACTTTTTTTTTAACGAAATTTTACCAAACTTGGTATTTAGTTGGTCCCCGACATAAACTGGTGCTGATTATGTTTGGAGATCAATAGCTCAACAGGTGGCGCTGTGATAGCATTTTATCTAAATTTTTAACATGGCAGTATAGGACAAAAATTCGTATAAATGTGCATAATAAGAGTTGTTTTAAACTTGTAAATGTAAAATTAATCCCAGCAAAAACATAAATGTAAAAAAAGAGAGCCAAGTTCAATACAAAAATTATGCTTGGCTGGGGGCTTCGCTGCAAAAAGAATGGAGATCTAAATGAGCGCCAAGTTCTATGCAAAATCGAAATATGTATTTATAGGAACAAAATAACATTATGAACAAGTATTAAACTCTATTTCTTTGCTTTATTGGATACCTATAACAACTGCTTTATTTAAAAATGTGATATCTTAAAGTAGATTAGATTTGACTTGGCCAGTTTTTATCAGAATTAAAATGTTGAATAACTTTATAAAATGACTGATGTAATGAAAACTGGCCAAGTCAAATCTAATCTACTTTAAGATATCACATTTTTAAATAAAGCAGTTGTTATAGGTATCCAATAAAGCAAAGAAATAGAGTTTAATACTTGTTCATAATGTTATTTTGTTCCTATAAATACATATTTCGATTTTGCATAGAACTTGGCGCTCATTTAGATCTCCATTCTTTTTGCAGCGAAGCCCCCAGCCAAGCATAATTTTTGTATTGAACTTGGCTCTCTTTTTTTACATTTATGTTTTTGCTGGGATATCATTACTTTTTGTAAAGAAAACTAGGCAGGTATTGAAATCTAATGTTTTTTCTTGCGTTTCCGCTGCGTGGTTTTCTTTTCTATGCTATTGACTACATTCTCTTGAATGTTAGAGATAATAGTGCGCATTGCCCATTCTTTATCTGCTACCTTTTTAATACGCTACCTGTTTATTCATTGAATCTCATATATGTACTTCACTTTTATACTGTTACTGGTTTAGGCATGAAGAACGTTTGTAAAGTTTTTATATACATATGTATACATATACATTAAATACATAAGGTTTTTATCAGAATTAAAATGTTGAATAAGTTTATAAAATGACTGATGTAATGAAAACTGGACAAGTCAAATCTAACCTACTTTAAGATCTCACATTTTTAAATAACAGCAATTGTTATAGATATCCAATAAAGCAAAGAAATAGAGTTTAATACTTGTTCATAAAGTTATTTTGTTCCTATAAATACATATTTCAATTTTGCATAGAACTTGGCACTCATTTAGATCTCCATTCTTTTTGTGGCGAAGCCCTCAGCCAAGCATAATTTTTGAATTGAACTTGGCTCTCCTTTTTTACATTTATGTTTTTGGTGGGATATCATTACTTGAAAACTTGATGAAACTTGCGTTTCCGCTGCGTGGTTTTCTTTTGTATACTATTGTCTACATTCTCTTGAATGTTAGAGATAATAGTGCGCATTGCCCATTCATTATCTGCTACCTTCTTAATGCGCTTCCTGTTTATGCTTAAATTAGCCAAGTCCGGGCGATATAACGATCTCAGGCGGTTATATTCTACTATAGAACTATCTTGTGCCTTAATTTGACTAGGGTCTAGATTAATAAGGTGTACTCCGTCTAGTGTTTTAACTCTGGAGAGCGCAACGTAGGCCTGTCCTCTGCTAAATATCGAAGTGCCTATGTCGAGAAGAGCGCTGTCCAGACTAAGTCCTTGCGATTTGTGGATGGTAATAGCGTAAGCTAAGCAAATAGGGAACTGTTCCCGGTGAATATATACATTATTTAATATCTGAAACTTAGTCTTGACACGTTCTAGTTCATAAGTTAAATTATTAAATTTGATAATAATTTTACGTGCACTATTGTTTTTATCGACATCCCAGTTTATTTTCTGTATGACTCCAATAGAGCCATTCACTAGCCCTTTACTAACATCTATATTCCTACGCAACATAACCCGTGCACCTAATTTGATCGTGATAACGTTTTCTAATCCAGCGGTTAATGATGAATCATCCTCGTTCTTTTTGAGCACTTCCTTTGCTCGCTTGTTTAAATACCTTGGACAGTCTATTTCATCGATTGAATTCAATTTAATTTCCGGTTGTTCCATACTTTCCAACATTGCATTATTAAATTGGTTACACATATTTTTAGTAGGGAATAAACAAACAGTATTATCAGGTAGTAATTTAAAATAGTCAATAATTTCTTTAAGCCGGTCATTTTGATTTCGGGAAGTTAATTTTAGGAGTCTATGAGCTAACGTATGATGATCTGTTGTCGTTACGACACCCATTCTTATACGATTCAATATTTCGCCGAAGAGATGGTCGTGTTTTTGTCTGATGTTAATCATTAATTCGTCGTATGAAAATAGTTGTTTCCATAAATTCGGTGCACTAAGAGAACCTAATAATTTTTGCACATCAGACCACTTCATATCTTCGAATGGCGAAAGTTGTCGCACTGGTGGCAGCTGGAGCAGATCTCCAAATAACACAATATTAAGTCTTCCAAACCAGCCGTCTTCCACATCACTAGTGTCATAAATTTCAGTTAACCGTAGATGAATAAACATTAATGTAACGTTGGAAATCATTGAAACTTCATCAATAATCAAAAGAACTACATTGCTTAAATGACTTCTTAAAACTTTTAACACTTGGTCTGATAAAGGAGTGTACTTCGGACTGCTTCCGTGTTCTACTGGCAGCTGGAGTAGCCGGTGTATGGTGAGACCGTTTACATGAAAAGCGGCAATGCCAGTGGGAGCTGCAACGGCTACTAATTTTTCTAAACGTTTTTTAACCCAACTTTTAATAGTGTTAATTAAATAACTTTTCCCAGTGCCGCCTGTACCACTGACAAATAATCTCAAAATGGCGTTTTTGTCTAATAAAGCTCTACAAATTGTATCGAAAAGGCGTTTTTGGTCGACATTCAAACCTTTTGTCATTTTTTCGAGCTCATCTTCTGATACCGAATCTTTAGCATTTCTAAAATCTTCCATTGCATTTACAGCTTCAACTGGCAAGAAATCCAACGGATTCTCTATACCGTCATCTTCCTGATCCTCTTCCTGTCGATTTCTTTCGATTTCTCCCACTTTTTCTTCAATCATTTCGAATGCTCTCTCTATGTTATTTAAGAATTCTGTCTGCATTTCTCCATAATCAAGTCCGTCTTTAATTTGATTTTTCAGAAGATTGAAGGCTTCAGTGTAAGTACTTTGACCAGCCTTCAGTACAGTTAAATCTCGCCACGGTAAAAACATTAACAATAGCGAAAAATAATATTTTTCTGGGTGCTTATTAACATCGTAAGTATAATGATTTATTAAATAAGGTCTCTGTCGTTTCTTTAAATATTTATTAGATGATAATTTATATATTTGTACCCCTGGCCCTGAAGAGGGTGGAGTCGAAACTATGTCAAACCACCTAGCGAAATTATATAAATTCATACTATCTAAATCCTTAGGACGTTGAGGATAATAATTATCAACCCAAGATTGAAAGAAAATATCGGTAGAATCTGATTCAAGTTGGTTTATCTCTTTTTTGGTTTTTACTCTTCGATTGCGATACATATTTACGTCAAGCCATCGGATTGTAGTCTGCGGATCGGTGCCATAAAGAGATATTCCTAAGAGTGTATCACTGGCTTCAAGAGCACCACATTCTCTATTATTAAGAGCTCGAAGACCAACATTAAAGAGCCTACTAGCGAGAGATTTGGTAGAGTTTATACTATCGAAAGTGTCCACTGCATGACTTTTTTCGCCCTTAGTTGTATATTTAGTAATATAATAATTTAAAACTGCTGTTTTTTCTCCTACATACTGCAAGTCCATGTTGCCATTCCAAGCAAGAAGTATCGCTGGATTGTAATCGTTAATGTAACGAGATTCTTCTTTCCGAGGTATATTGTAGAGCCGATTAGATGTTAAAGTTTTTCTAGCCGCGATAGACTCAGTTACACTCTTAATCGTTAAAGATTCGCCCACTGGCCGAGGAAATCCAAATCTACAAACAGTAGAAAAACTCGATTTAGTTTTTTTCTTTCGCAAACAATAGGAGTTATGTTTATGCTTTTGATTATTGATAACGCGGTCGTATAATGTTGGCGACACTTTTTTGTCTGGAACAGCACAAGTTACGTATTTATTTATAAACTCTGCCACTTCATCAGTAGTCGACTCTTGTAACACTGGCGCATTTTTTACCCACAGCATTAGATGAAAGTGCTGTAAACCCCTAGACTGGTATTCACGTCGCCAGAAATAATGTTCAATTTCTCCTAAAGGTGCCTCAGGTGATGTTAAAAATTCTAACATTGCCTTAAATTTAATATCTATGAACCGTGACGCTGAAACTGGATCCATCGCCACTAACTCACTAGTGGATTTGTTTCGCACTTCGGGTCCATTGATTTGTTTAATATAATCTCCGAGCTCCGTCCACCTCCACTCAGAAGGACTGATAGTTAAAAACCAAGTGGCCGGTCCGTAGTGACGAGTCATACACACAACATCGCTTCTAGGTTTTTTCCAAAATTGTTCAGTGTTACGTAGTCGACTGAATATTGCCATCAGATCTCCTTCCAGTTCGCCTTTCTCTATCTTATCTAAATATTGTTGAGCTGTCAATTTTTGGTTGAGATTCGTTACGTTTAACTTATAAAATATACCTGCATTTAACTGTCTCCAATTAGCGTCATTCAATAAATAAAACAAATATTGCTGGTTCAGTCTGAATCGTGAATCTTTAGAAGTTAAGCGAGACTTTATGAATTCGGCACTTGTGATTTTAGTTTCGCGATCATAAAACTGACCATATTTGCCCTCATTAAATAAATCTGGAAAGCATAACGTGTCTAAATCCTTATTGCGATTATCGATTGGCGCTGCATTAACTTTAAGCATCTGATAGAGCGTGGAAGCTGTACCATTTTGTTTTTTTTCGTGTAGAGGATATATTGTATACTCTTCATAAATATCTTCTTTATCTTCGGTTACCTGAGTGAGAATTGAGTACTGCTTTTCTACTTCTAGATCATTTTCATGTACTGCAATATCGTGGGTTAGAGTTTGGTCAAGATTGTCCAATAAACTTGTTGAATTCTGTGGCAAGACTATGTTTGCGTAATGAATGTTATTCTCTTTTAAATAATTTAAAGCACTGTATACTTTGTTAATATCTACTATGTCTTGCCACATTATTTTGGTTTTAGTTGGACAGCTTCGCACGAGAATAAAAAGTTCTTGGTTTCGGTTTAAGGGGTCCTCGGGATTTGGTAATTTGTTTAAAGTAGTTTCCGTAGGTAATGGCAAATGGAAAGTTCTCCCTTTAACCTTTTTAATCAATTGTCTATTAGGTAAAATTTTGTTTACCAGTGGAACCAAGCTAGTTACTACTTGGAATGCCTTGGCTCTTTGGATTAATATTTTTTCATAATTATTAAGATCACTCAATTGCTCAGGAATATTACTAAAATGCAAACTATTAAGAATGGAATTAGCAGGCAAATCATTAGCTCTAATTTTTTTTCAAACATAAATCACAAATAAAATCACTGGGTTCAATATTAAATGTTTCATTAAACTGTTGTAATCTATTCCATATATCTGTTTCAATTGGAATTCTTAATTTAGCAATGGCGGACATGTCTCGTAAACAAAGAAGCCTATGGCAAGATATGCAATAGTGTGTCGGTACATCATTGCATCGTTTTTTTAAGTTATTAAAAGCTCGCTTATATTTTTCTATTATTAAATCTTCGTTTAATTCACTTTCGTTGGTACTTACATCGTAATGGGCATTATTTGCATTAAAAGGCACTCCTAACTCACATAGCTTATTCACATTGACAGAATTCAAATCACAGTCTATTGATTTTATATTTTTGCAATAAAATGTTAACTGATAAAACTCTCTAACTAAAGTTCGTATTTTAGGGAAATGAGTTTTGATGTTGTAAAGTGTTTTCAGTTTACCTAAATATTCTTGATTTTGTGTGGAGATTAAGTAAAAAATATCTATGGCCGATTTTGAAATTAAATATTGAAATACCTGTATCAAACTTTGAAGAACCATTTCATCTAATAAACATATTTTGGGATTGCAACACCAAGATGTATTCTTTTGTTCATTCTGCAATATAAATATGTTAGCTTGACCCTCATCATCTACGGGAACAATTTCTTCCGAACTAATTACTTTATAAGAACTGTCATAAAAGTATGGTTCTTGAGTACTCACGTGTTTAGATCCCCCGGCTAGTATGGTAAATTTATCAAGCAAATCCGTGTCAGATGAAAGACGTCCCATTTTTTCGATACTAATTGCAATTTTATTTTGCACGTGATCTAAGACTTTACAATAGTTATCTAACATATTTTTACGACGCTCAAGAACCCATTTTACAATTTTTTCAGCTTCCAGTCTTTTTCGTTTTCCTAGTTTTTCTGTTAAATTATTTATTACGTCATTTTCTCCCTTATACGACAGTCTTTTCCGTGTATAATACAATTTCTGAGCCTTTTTATTTATATCTGGATTTTTTTCTGCATAACGCAATGCGCTTTCCCGGTGCACCTCTGGATTCTCTTCTGTGTAACGTTTTACGGCCTTTTGGTGAATTTCAGGATTCTTGTGCACATAACGTTTTACAGCATTTTGAACCACTTCAGGGTGTGATTTTCTATAACGCTGATTAGCTTCATGACGTTGATCCTTACGGGATTTCTCAGTGGTTTTAGGTCGACCTTGTTTCCGCTTCGGGGGACGGCCCTTATGGCGCAATGAGTTCTCTTTTAGGTTTAAAGACTCATTCTGTTCGAGTGCATCAGGAGTGTACAACTCATTCAAAATGTCTTGCTCTACAGGAACACAAACGTCATAGTGACCTGAAGAAAGATTGCCTGAAAAGAGCAAGCGCTTTGTAGGACGACCCACTTCACCGAATGAACCACGTAGAACGCCATCCTGATAAACTTCAATTTTAATAGGATATAAAACTCCAGCTGCCATTAATTCAGAAACCGCTCCATAAGTGGTCGATTGAAGCATGCTTGCTTTATACTTTTCCTCCGATCTGAAAGGATCGCCGCTTTCCGAGCAAGTGTAGACGCCTAAATCTCCCCAGTGCAGACATACATATTCGACTATAGTCGCTCGCAACATATTGGCTTGTTGTGTATCAGTCGAATTGAATATAGAAAATCCAATCGAATGGAATAAGCAGCTCCCATCAGAAGGCATTGGAATAATATGGTGTAAGACAAGTGTATCATCCACCATTAACTCTATGGTACAACTCATTGTGCGACAGTTAAAGTACCTATTAAAATACAGAAATACTTATTTAAAAAGAAAAAAATAAATTTAACTGTCAAGAAAACTTAGTAAAATACAGAAATACTTATTTAAAAAGAAAAAAATAAATTTAATTGTCAAGAAAACTTACTATTTATTTTAAAGTTTTTTTTTTTTTTTTTTTTTTTAAGAAATAAACAGTGGCGATTTAAACTAGTAGCACATTAGGCACGTGCTACGGGTCCCACGCTTTTTAGTAGCCCCTCGCATCTGGAATTTTTCAAGTTAAGAAAAAAAAAACACTTAAATTTGAGGATTTTTTTCGATGTATAAATATGTATTCGTAAATCAATGTAAATAAACTTTAGTGAAAATTTTTAAACAGGTGATACTAAAATTTAAATAATTTTTGGGATGGCGGCAGCGGTAGTTACTTTTTTTCAATATAGAGAGATTTTATGCATACATTTTGTATGAACCGCATAAATTCTATATGTATTTTTCTACTCTCTAAAGAACAGTTCATAAACATAAAACTAATCAGTTACATGAAAATGTTACGTCATGCAATGGCCCTTAATAGAAATAAAAGTCAGTTTTGAAGTAGTCAGTCAGTCAGTGCTAAAATTTATTTTTTGACTTTTTTTGATTTTTTGATTTTTTCCTACGCTTACACACAATTACCGAGCTGGATTCCAAATTTCATCTTTCTAGGTCATCTGGAAGTAGGTTAGGTTTAGGTACTATATGTCAGTCAGTGAGAAAATTTACGACCTTTTGACCTTCATATTTTTAAAACCGTTTGAGCTAGCTTCATGAAATTTGGGCTTTTACATGTCCTTATGGATATAATTAAACACACGTAGTTTTATGTGTTTACGTTAAAGAGGTTTTGAGTTATAGAAGGGTCAAAAGTGGCACCAAGTGGTTCGTGTAATATTACACTCGGCGCTACTTAGCCTTTTCCTTTGCTTGAACTTGGCTTGACACGCTGCCGCGTGTCTAGATATGAATTATTGATAATAGTAGCATGTAACTAGGAAAAAAAATTTTGTGCATGGGGGGGGCATCGCTTCCGCCCCTAGGGGGAAATAACCCCCCCCCCCCAAGGGGGGTAAATTTTCACAATGGGTATCTTTCGAAAGATCAGGTTGATAATAGTAGTAGTTAACTAAGAAAAAATTTTTGTGCATGTGGGGGCATCGGTTCGTCCCCCCCGGGGGGGGGCAAAGTTTCAAGATGGGTATCTTTCGAAAGGTCTCGTCAATACCTTTAAAACGAATGGTTGAACTATAAATCTGTGACAATTTAAAAAAAAGTTATCGTTTTTTTTACTTTTAACGAAAAAAAACAGAAAAAAATCGTTTTTTTTTTTTAACGAAATTTAACCAAACTTGGTATTTAGTTGGTCCCCGACATAAAGTGGTGCTGATTACATTTGGGGATCAATAGCTCAACAGGTGGCGCTGTGATCGCATTTTTTCTAAATTTTTAACATGGCAGTATAGGACAAGATTTCGTATAAATGCACATAATGAGAGTTATTTTTAACTTGTTATTGTAAAATTAATCTGAGTTATTGATAATAGTAATAGTTAACTAGGAAAAAATTTCTGTGCATGTGGGGGCATCGCTTCCCCCCTGGGGGGAAGCCCCCCCCGGGGGGAGGGGGGGTAAATTTTCAAGATGGGTATCTTTCGAAAGATCTTGTCAATACCTTTAAAACGAATGGTTGAACTATAAATCTGTGATAATTTAAAACAAAGTTATCGATTTTTTTTTTACTTTTAACAAAAAAAAAAAAAAAAAAAAAACCTTAGAAAAAAAATCGATTTTTTTTTTTTAAATATTTCTTTATATAGTACACGATGTTTAATTTAACGCTATTTTACCAAACACGTAGATCATAGTGATAAAGAATAATTCATTGTGTCCCTGTAAAAACCTACAAATGCTAGATTCACCAAATCTGGAGTGACTCCACTTGACTTTCCGAACATTGAGCAATTAACGGTTTTGTAGATAAAGTAAAGTAAGAGGAATTGTTAAATAAACAAAAGAGAAAATTATAATAGGGTGTTTGGGT
This sequence comes from Salticus scenicus, assembly GCA_963930645.1. Classification (NCBI taxonomy): domain Eukaryota; kingdom Metazoa; phylum Arthropoda; class Arachnida; order Araneae; family Salticidae; genus Salticus; species Salticus scenicus. Next base: position 17,664,373 of record OZ005659.1, on the reverse strand, counting down.
ATTTTTCTTTATATAGTACACGATATTTAATTTATTGCTATTTTACCAAACACGTAGATCATAATGATAAAGAATAATTCATTGTGTCCCTGTAAAAACCTACAAATGCTAGATTCACCAAAACGCTTATAGTTAGTGCAACAGTGACTTATAATATTTATATAAAATTTCAGCTACATCTGATAAGACATTTAGACGTTATCGCACTTTAAAGTTTGAGCCCATATGCCCCAATTATAAAGAAATTTGCATTTTGTCCCAAAAAGAACCGTAAGTGCTAGATTCTCTAAAGTTCATAAGGTTCGTGTGACGGTGACGCATAACATGCATGTAAATTTTCAGTTAATTTGAATAAGGAGTTTAGTCGCTGTCTCACTTTAAATAATTTAAGCTTATAGGTCTTAATGATGAACAACTTTTGCGTCCCTGTAAATCTCGTTAAGTGCTAACAGTTTGTGTGATGGTGACCTATAACTCGTATATAAATTTTCCACTCAAACGGATAAGGCATTTAGATGCTATCGCACTTTAAATAATTTCACCCCATAGGCCATAATGATACAGAATTAGTTGTTGTGTCCCTGTAAAAAACTATAAGAACCTATATAGATCACCGAAACTTATATAGATCGGGAAACTGTGACCTATAATATGTGTATAATTTTTTTGTTCATTTTAATAAGGCATTTGGACGCTATCGCATTTTTAAAATTTGGTCCCATAGGCCATAATGATAAAGAATTTTTCTTTGTGTCCCTGTAAAAAAACGATAAGTGCCAGATTCTCCAAAATCTATACAGATTGAGTAATTGTGACCTATAATATGTGTATAAATGTTTTGCTCAATTGAATAAGGCGTTTAGACGCTATCGCACTTTTAAGATTTTGGTCCCATAGACCATAATGATAATGAATTTTTCTTTGTGTCCTTGTAGAAAAGCTATAAGTGCCAGATTCACCAAAATCAACAGGGTTCGTGCTATGGTGTATTGCAACATGCGTACCAACTTACAACTCATTCGAACAAAGCGTTTAGACGCTAGCCTGTTCACACACACACATACCTCCGCGTGCTTATATATTGTCCATGTATAAATATTATTTTTTTATCCTCGCGTATCGTATCGTTTCGACAAAAAAAAATCTGGAGTGACTCCACTCGACTTTCCGAACATTGAGTAATTAACAGTTTTGTACATAAAGTAAAGAAAGAGGAGTTGTTAAACAAACAAAAGAGAGAAAACCACAATAGAGTGTTTGAGTATTTTTCTCCATATATTACATGATGTTTTATTTAACGCTACTGTACTTTGAGCCCATAGATCATAATGATAAAGAATTTTTCGTTGTGTCCCTGTAAAAACCTATAAATGCTAGATTCACCAAATTGCTTATATAGTTAGTGCAACAGTGATTTATAATACTCATATAAATTTCAGCTCAATTGAATAAGGCGTTTAGATGCTATCGTACTTTTAAAAATTTGGTCCCATAGGCCATAATGGTAAAGAATTTTTCTTTGTGTCTCTGTAAAAAAACTGTAAGTGCTAGATTCACCAAAATCTATACAGTTGGTGCAACTGTGACCTATAACATGTGTACAAATTTTTTGCTCAGATTAACAAGGCGTTTAGATGCTATCACACTTTTAAAAATTTGGCCCCATACGCATAATGATAAAGAATTTTTCTTTGTGTCCCTGTAAAAAAACTATAAGTGCTAGATTCTCCAAAATCTATACAGCTTGAGTATTTGTGACCTATAATATGTGCATAAATTTTTTGCTCAATTGAAGAAGGCGTTTAGATGCTATCGCACTTTTAAGATTTTGCTCCCATAGGCCATAATGATAAAGAATTTTTCTTTGTGTCCCTGTAAAAAAACTATAAGTGCTAGATTCACCAAAATCTATAGGGTTCGTACTATGGTGACTTACAATATACGTACCAACTTTCAGGTTATTCGAACAAAGCGTTTAGACGCTAGTGTGTTCACTCACAGACATACACACATACATACACACATACACACACACATACATACATCACCGTAAAAATAGTGAAAACGGACTCAGGGGACCTCAAAACGTATAGAAACATCAAAATCTCGAATTCGGATTTTTGACATGATTACAGTACTTTCCTCACTATAGTGTTCGGAAAGTAATAATTGAATCTGGTCCACGTTAGAGAAATATTATATAGATTATACGCTTATTCAATTCCTACTATTAGTTCACACTCTCCCTATATATATATGTTGTACAAATCTTGCAATCGATTTTTAACTAACTTCTCGACTTGCTAGAAATTTGAAACTTTCAGGATTGCTCAGAACACGGTGACAACATAATACTTCGAAGTCCGATTTTCGAATTTTTTTATTAGCTTTCTTATAATTAATTAAAATATGAAAGTAATAACATCCTAATAGCGTTAAAAGAGCCATTAAAATATTAGCCATATTAACTATAATTTAATTGTTGCCAAAAAAATTTTACGAGTTAATTTTCTTTCGACATAAAATACATTTAATTAAACGTGAACATAAGAATATTATAAAAAGTTAAATTATGCATCTCACAAAAATTGACGTCATTATGAATTTAAAAATTTTATGCACATTGGTAAGAGCTCTATGATTTATCAGAAAATTTAAAACATGGTATATAAAAAGGTTTTTTTATCTTATTTTTATTTCATTTTGCATGCAATTTAAAATTATTTAAAAAAAAAAAACTTTTTCGATAGTGTTTGTAAATAGGAATTGACTTTAAAAAATTTTCTTTTATATTACTTGTTTTTACTTATATTCCCATATTTGAGATAGCAACGGCTCTCATTTTTTTTTCTGAAAATTCTTTTAAAAAAGTTATGAGGAGGCTCATCATCTCATTTTTAAATAGTTCATTTTTAAGAGTGTGGAAATGATATTGTGCGTTTTGAAAAAATACATTAAAATATTTACTCTTTACATTCTGCTTTTATTTTCAGGTTATGAAGAATTTAATTTCAACAGTGTATCCCCTCGGCCCCTAAAGAATCCCGTATGGACATTAGTTCCTAGATCTTTTTTCAAATCGGATTTTTTCAAGTCCCAAGTTATGAAATTACGACCACCGGAGCCACAGGAATTTAGCAAGTATTCGGCTCCTAATTATTTCCCGCAACCCACATTTACTCAGACGGCGCCCAGAGTATCCGGTTCTCGAATACGACTGAAATATCCAAAAAATTTTGTGAATACAATTCCTGCATCTCCTCCGAAGAAGACTGAGGACAAAAAACCCAAAAGACCTACTGTTATATATTTCAGGAAGAAAGCCTCTCTCACAAATAAAGCTGATGCAACAAGTCTACAGCTTGAACGCATTAATAAAACTGAATCAATGAAGATTCACAATGATTTGTTATACTTGAGCAACAAGTATCGGATGTTGAATGCTGCAGTTGTGAAAAACTGCTACGGTAAGAAATGATCTCGTGTGGCATACACACTACTTTCTTTTGCTCTTCCTTTTAATATTATAAAGCCAAATTATTACAAATTAAAGATTAAGGTGTTTGATAAGTGAAACTGTATTTCATTTATTCCGGGCATATTTTAAAAGCAAGTGATAATAACAGTCTTAGAAACATTTTTATTTAACATGCACCAAAGAGCCATTACATTCTGAACATTATTCATATAAGCTCGCCTAGAGCCAAAACTAAAGCCCAAGCGCGGCTGATGCTGGTATACATGAACAGACCATGCACTAATTTTATACGCGTTTTCATAAACCATAAACGCCTCGTTTTGTGAGCTGTTCACGTACATGTGCAGACATTGTGAGTAATTATCGAAGGTGACGTATGGATGGTAAAATGGTAAGTCGTCGGCCAGCGGTTTGCCAACCACGATATATTTTTTTCTTTTTAGTACGCATCGTTTCCCATGGCCAAAATAAATAGCATCTACAATGCGTTTCAACGCGCAGTACTGCGTGTGGTTCTACGCAGCCGGCGACCAGTTTGTGTCACAACTTTGATAGTACGCTATGACCAATAGCACCTGCAGGGGACCCAGGAATATCGACATTGGACCTTAGAAGAATGTAAGAAAGTTGCCTGGTCCGACGAATCATGTTTTCTAATCAATCATATTGATAGGCGAGTTTGAAATACGCCGATTTCCAACGAATACCTTGGTACCTGGGATGCGCATTTGGCCAGATACAAGGCGGTCGGTGGTCAAAGCCCGATCAAGCCAAAAGTGGTCCCAGGGCTCAATGTGCATTCAGGCACCTACCACCTACCTATAATTTTCCCCAAAACTTTTATCACTCTCTGGGAAAAAAAAAAAAAAAAAAAAAAAAAAAAAAACATAAAATTTTCCATTGTTTTATCCAAAAACTGAATATTTATATTTCCATTCTTAAACTTTTCATTTTCTTTCCAGAAGTAAAATTTTCACGAAGTACTATTTTCAAGGGAATTGTTGTTTACTTTTAATTATTATTATTATTATTTACTGTAAACAGAATTTGGGGGGTAGGGCATGTCAAGGGCCTGTGCCACGACCCAGTCAGCCCGTGTATTAATCAGGCCTGTCAGTGATGACAGTATCGTGATTTGGACGATGTTTTTCAGGGGCACATTTGGACGCGTCATCCCCATAAGAATTCTTGACGTCTCTGGCACTATATGAACATCATTGCAATTGCAAGTGCACCCAGGGACTGATTTATGGTGGTCGGGGCATTCGAAAGCATGTGCTCGGAGAGTGATTCTTAAAATATCTGAGACACTTTTTAAAGTTTTCCTTTAAAAAGCGCAAATAAAAATTTTCTGGCATTTAAAAACTTTTCTTACATGAATCCCTTCAAAACACCCATTTCAGGCTTCTTCACAAATGTTATATATTTGTTCAAAAAGTATATATATATATATATAAGATAAATTTTAAATATAAGATGGAATAAAACTTGAATTTTTAAATGCAGAATTAAAACTGAGTATTTATAAACCAATGCGCAAATGCAGCGAAAGGAAATATAAAACTTATAATAAATAAGCAAAATAACCAAGGTTAAATGAAAATTAATCCCAAAACACATGAGGGCCTTCATCAGGGGAGCTCCCCCATATAGAGAATGAAATATGAGAAGTTTCTTTAGAAACTTCTCATATTTCATGGGGGCACTTGGGATTTCCCAAAGAGTTAAAAATTTTAATTCTTTTATAAAACTCCCGGTGCTTCACTCTGAAAAATCTCTGCTCACGTGGGAGATTTTCTCAGAGAATAAATTCTAAATTAAAAACACTTTTTTTTTTTTTGTTTGTTTGTTTGTTTGTTTGTTTTTTCTGAAAAATCATCTGAATCAATCTGAATCTTCATGTTTTTTATTTTTTCGATGGAGGTAAGCATTGATCGCGACATATTGCAAGTACTCCGAAGAACTCACGTTGACGTTGACCACAATTAAATGTATGAGAGAAATACGTAGAACATAAGAGATACGAATTATTCAAAATGTTTTAATTTTCAAAATATTACTCATTAGTGCAACGACATACCTGCGTACGTCCTTAGCTCTTTTATTAGAATACTCTTTTTTACCAGGACGAACGTGTGTACGTCTCGTACAAATCCAGAATATCTTCTGCCGTCTTTTTTTCTTCTCTCTCGTCGTTATTTTGCCAGTGTGACTTGGTTTTTATCGGTTTCATAGCGCAAATTGTTTTCATTCCCAATAGAAGTGATACACATTTTTTTTTCTGTATTTATGTTATTTATTATAATTGCATAAACTGATTTTGACGACCTTTAACTTATCTGTTCAGCGTTAAAAATGGTGTTTAATTGGAAAATTAAAAATCTTCCGTGGGGAACATTTTCATGCCCTTTTTTATCTTAATATTCGTTAACGGAATTTGTCAGCCCTTTCCACGTCCTTTTTTATGAATACACCACCGCATACACTGTTTGTTTTCATTTAGCAGTCACTTCCGTTCTATTGCATATGAGTGTACAGTCGGCAGCAAAATTATTGAAGCGCTAGCGGTAATTCCTATTTAAAAGATGTGCAACTGATACTGTTTTGTGAAGTAAATATTTATCGAGTCATGATCTTAAGTCTTATTCTGTTTGTAGAAAAGTAAGTTGATGATAAAAATTAGCGATCAAACTAAAATAATAATAATAATAATAATAATGAAAAATGTGGATGTGTACGTCAATAATTTTGCTGCCGACTCATGAGTAATTACGCTGCAGTGTTACCATATTGGGGATTTTGTTACCATTTTGGAAATTTTTTGGGCTTCTGGGGACTTTTTGGAAGACCGAATATTTGTTTGGAATTGTGTGAGGATTTTTGAAATTTTTGGGAAGGAATCTGGGGAAATTTTCAACTTTTTTGTCTTAAATTGGTCTACCGATGATTAGTTTAATCTACGAATAACCTAGGGAGATCTGATGAAACTAGACATAGTACTTCACACAGATTTAAAATTTTTCGATAACTAGTATGAATAAAAAGTTTATTAACTAATATGCGATAAATTAATTAATTGTTTACTAACTTGTGTAAAATTAATTAATTTAAAGGTAATAAACTAGTTTTTATTCATAACTAGAAAAGTAAGTTATTAATAAAGTTAACAACTAGTGTGTATAAAAGTTCTTTTTTTTTTTTTTTTTTTTTTTTTTTTGAGAAAAAACCCCTGATTTGGGGAAATTGACTGCCGATCATCTCGCAACACTGGTACGCTATTACTCTATCAAAAAATTGACAGAGGGCAGACGTGTGAAAGAAATTTAGGCTTACTTCATATAGAGCAAGCGCACGGGACGTCAGTGTGACAGATTATACCGCACGTACTGTAGATTGTAGGCAAAAGGTGGGATAAAGCACCAATGGAAAGGCAGACACTTTGCCTACATGCGCAAAAGTTGCAGAATAGCGTCGCTTGTTTATAAACATGCGCCTGCTCTATTAGCTGCGTCCTTTAGAACCAACAACGTGTCCATAGTACATCATCATGTAGCCAAACGCGCTTTTACATCCGTAAGCATGAGTGTGGGAATGCGTTGAAGGAAAGGCAAGATAATGCTTTTTACTATCAAATTTTTTTCAATACAGTTATTTCGTTTTCATTTGCTATATGATATTTAAGCACACAGAATGCTTATTACTTCCACTATCCGACCACCGTAGGTAATGGAAGTATTGTATTCGGTCCAAAAATTTTATATCGAGATTTCATCTGGTTTACAAGTTTTAAGGGCTCCTGAGTCCAAAAAAATGGCTTTTGGCAATTGATCTCTGTGTGTGTGTGTGTGTGTATGTGGGGAATCTTTTGGTTATTATATCTCGGAAACTAATAAAGATAGAAGTACGAAACTTTAGAATTGAAGCAGGTCTGATTTACTCCTGAAGTTAATACTGTATATATATATATAATTTACATTTTACTATTTGACTTACTTTAAAACTTTTATGGGACTTTTTAAAATCAAGATTTACAAAAGGAAATTAATCTTTTGCCTATTTTCAAAGCTTTCTTTTCATTAATTATGAATTCTCTTTCCTGTCCTTTGGAAAGGCGGGGGAGGAGTCTAGTGTAACCCCTTGGCTATGCTCATACACCTGCTGCATTTTATCATTAAGCACCAGTTTAAATGCAGAAAACTCTAGTTGTTTTTTATCATTTTTACTATATATGTCAGTTAATTTCATAAATCATGCACTTTGTATGAATATTTTTTATATTTACTAAATAAAATTTACTAAAACAAAATTGAAAATATTAATGAAAGAGAAAAAAAAATCTAGTTTGATAAAGCTTAAAAGTAATGAAGATTTATAAATTTATTTGAAAATAAACTTCGTTTTGTGACATGATCAAAATATAGATATTTTAAAAGTTATATTAAAATGTTGTTTTTTGAAGAAATTATTATTAAAAAGAATAAGCATTCTGTGTGCTTAAACATCACGGAAAATGAAAACAGTGAAAAGCATTATCTTGCCTTTCCTTCAACGCATTCCTAAAATTACGCTTACCGAAGACACATTTCTAGCGAAAGCGCGTTTGGATACATAGGTTTTCGCTACGGTGCCTATATTACCTTTATCTAGGCACCCTATTCTATCCGTGTGGTACGATTCCTATCCGTAGACAAAGATTTAAAGTAGCACCGCTTCACATAAGGCTATCTATTCATGTTTTTGCCTGTAACATTGAGTATTCGTGTCAAACTTTTTTTTTTTTTTTTTTATGGTATGTTTTATAAATCACGATGCTTTATTTAAATTAATTATATTTGAAAATGCTTATTCACTAATTTCGATTTATTTTTATTATTATTTATTATTATTTTATTTTATTTTTAGAATTAAACAAGCGTAGCATTAATGAAACTGATTCAGTGTTGTCTTCTATGTTTTCAAGCAGTCTAAACAGTACTTCTAGTGAAATAATTGAAAATGTTTATATGAAACAAGATACTGCGACAAGTAATTATGTGAGTGATTTATTTTTATTTTATTTTTATTTTATTTTTAATTTTTGCTTGTTTCTTTTTACTTTCCGAACATATGTTACGCAAAGAAAGTATTGTAATCATGACAAAAATTCGACTTTGAGATTTCGGTGTATCTATACATTTTATGGTGCCCTGTGTTCATTTTTGCTATTTTTACGATGATGGTCTGTGTGTGAGTGAACTCAATAGCGTCTAAACGCTTTGTTCGAATAAGCTGAAAGTTTTTATATATGTTATAGGTCACTATAGAACGAGCCCTATTGATTTTGGTGAATCTTGTACTTATAGTTTTCTTACAGGCACATAAAGAAAAATTCTGTATTATTATGGCCTATCGACTCAAATTATTTAAAGTGTCTAAATACCTTATTCGATTGAGCTAAAAATTTATATACATGTTATAAGTAATCGTCCCACGAACCGTATAGATTTTAACGAATCTAGCACCTATGTTTTTCATACAAGAAAACACACACACACAAAAAAAAAAAAAAATTATGGCCAATGGCCTTAAATTAATTAAAGTGCGATAGCGTCGAAACGCCTTTTTGGAATGCACTGAAAATTTATTTACGTATTATAGGTTACCGTCGCATGAATTACGTAGATTTTGGTAAATCTATTACATATAGTACATATATATATATATATATATATATTACAGGGACACAAAGAAGAATTCTTTATCGTTATAGCACATGGGCTCAAATTATTTAAAGTGCGATAGCGTCTAAATGCCTTATCCAGATCCAGTTGAGCTTTAAATGTATATACATGTTGTAGGTCTTCATCGCACGAATTGTATAGATTTTGATGAATAATAGCACTTACAGATTTTTACAGGGACACAATGTATATATACATATATATATATATATATATATATATATATATATATATATATATATATATATTTATCATTATGGTCTATGGGCTCAAATTATTCAAAGTGCAATAGCGTTAAACGCCTTATTCGATTGAGCTGATTGATTTCAGACTTATCTTTAATTTATTTAAACAGCTGTTAATTATTTAATTTTCGGAAAGTCGAATGGAATCACTCCAGCTTTTTACGTTGTTACAGTCATTTACAAAAGTTTAAGACCACCCATAGAAAAATCAGATTTAATGGAATTCTGCAAAAATGACATAAATATTTTACTTATAAAAGAACAAAATAGACTGTACAGGGTTATTTACTGCAATTAAAGTCAGTATTTTGTGGGACCGCCTTTGTTTTTAATAATTTGTGCAATCCTCTTAGGCATGCTAAAAAAAAGAGACTTGCAGTAAGCTTTAGAAATGTCTGTGCGCCAGACATGCTCTATTGCTTCAACAAGTGCCGTAGCAGTGGATGGTTGCTTTACGGCGACTTTATTTTTCACAATACACCACAGATTCTCCATTGGATTCAAATCTGGGCTGTTACCTGACCAGTCAAGCACTTTGATTTTCTGAGCCCTCAGATATTTCTTGACAATCTTCTCCCTGTGACACGGAATCCCATCATGCGTAAAAATTGAACATTTATGAATACGCGGGTGAAGCTTCAAATTCTCATGTAACAAATTAAGGTACCGCTTTCCGTTCATAGTGGTTTTAGGTTACACAAAATACAGACTAGCAGTACCGGACACAGACATTGCACCCCATGTCATTTGGCTTGGAGGATGTTTCACACTTTGAATCATATATCTCTCATCATATTTTTTTCTCCTTGGGCGACGAACACTTGTAGCACGTGCAGAAAATTGCTGCACACTAGACTCATCTGAAAATAAGACACTACCCCGGTGCCGTGTCATTTGCGGTCAATCTAGATAAAGTGGGATCAGCTGTCATTCCCCCCACCCTGACCCCTCGGACAATAGAGGGATTAACTCGTACCCTTTATGTTATGGGCAGTAGGGAAAAAAGGGGGAAAGAGGGAAGTTGAGAAACGAGTGACGGTAGTTCCAGTAGCCAATCAGATTCGGCAGTCAGTCACGTGTTGCTTACCTTGGACGCTTGCTATCACTGAATAACCATCATTGCTCATCTGCTCCCCACGAGGTCGTCTGTTCGACGCAAGTGTATAGTACCGTTTTTCTTCATTCTTATTCTGCTTTTGGCTGTAGTACACTTTGTTCTGAAGTTATTTTCACCATGGAATTATCATGTGTTGAAATATTAAATACCAAAAAAGGAAATCCTTGCGTAGCTGTTGATAATTATCAACTTCGTCGATACCAAGAAAAAGAGGGAATTATAACTTGGGTATGCTGAAGGAAAAATGCAAGGAAAGAGGGAAAACAACGAAGCAGTTTGAAGTTGTTAGTAAAATTCCTCATATTTGTGTCCTTAATGCAGCAGAAATTGAAGTTAAAAAGAAAATGGAGAAGTGCAAAAAGAGAGTTAGGGAAGACGTATCTGTCCATGTGCATAAAATATTTCAAGAAGAGATGACAGAAATTCACACGTGAGGGTACGATATTGTATCTGAAACTCCTTCGTATGAAAATTCGAAAACCAGCTTGTGTCGACAAAGGAGAGCAGTCGTAGGAACTACGCAAAACCCAGCAGACAGCATGGACATCTTATTCAAAATTTAAACACTTCTGCTATCAAATTCAGAAAGTTTTCTATGTTTAGATTTCCTAAACGACATGGGAAAAAGAATTCTTGTGTTTACAGCTGTACACAACAAAGAATTCTTGTCAAGCGGTGAGATATTCTTCCTCGATGGAACTTTTAAAAGCTGCCCAAAACAATTTTCCCAATTAGATACCATTCATGTTGATTACGGTAGCATAGAATCAGAAACCCATGTCTATCCAGCGATTTTTGCCTTGCTACCAGATAAAAGAGAGCACACATGTTGTGTATTATTTCAAAACTTAAAAAAATGGTGCTCAACATGGCGTCCATCTACAATAAATATAGACTTTGAAACGTCAGCTCTCAATGCCTGTAGAGTAGAGTTCCCAGAAGCTTCCATATCAGGTTGAAATTTTCACTTTAAACAATGCTTATGGCGAATAATACAAGAATATGGATTAGTCATTGAGTACAAGGAAGGCGACGCGACACGTACATTTTGTAGGATGTGCGCTGCATTGTCTCATCTTCCCATAGAAAATATTGAGGATGCGTGGTTGCTGATCATGGAAAATGTACCTTCTAATGAAAAGTTACCTGCTTTTATTGACTATTTCGTTACTCAATGGATGGACAACTCAAAACTGCCTTTCGAAGTGTGGAATGTACACGGATAATGAATTCGTACAAACAATGCCGTAGAAGAATGGAATTCGAAACTAAATAGAGAAATTGGTAAGACGCAGCCAAATGTGTATCTCTTAGTTCAGATTCTGCAAAGAATGTCCGAAAGCGTTTCATTTGAACTGAAAGTCAGAGAACTCAGACAAGCAGGAGTTAAGAGAAGAAAAGTCTATATAAATTTAGATAATCGTATCAAAAATATAATGAGAGAATTCAACAAAACCAACAATTTGAGAAAATGTTTGGATTCTCTATGTTATGTAATAAAATTTCAATGAACTTAAGCAAACATACTGACAACGATCTCTGATTTGCAAATTCGCTAAAAAATGACAAAGACCAGTTCGGTCTGCCACTTTTAAACCGCCAATGTTATTCACAACATTTTCCAGTCCCAAGCCTGGAAAAAAAGTGTGAGGGAAAGTGATATTCATTTTTGTTTATACTATATATTTGCTTAAATAAAGAAAAAAAAGAAGAATAGGGAATTTTCCTTAGTTTCTAGATTGATTATATCCTTACCGCAGCATCAAAAAGGGGGAACGCCTCTACGTGTCAATCCTCAAGGGAGTGATCAGGGTGATGGATAGGAGACTGACCACTAATCCCCTGTGATCTCAATTAACCGCAAATTCCACGACCGCAAACGCCCCGTAATTCCTACCCCACTGCTGAACTGTCCAATTCTGATACTATCTGACGAAAGTCAGTCGTTTCTTTTTCATACTTGGAGAAAGTCAAAGTTTCCTTGCAGGTTTATGCGATGATAAATTAAAATCTTTGGCCAAACGTCTTGAAATAGTACTCAAACTGACGTTGGTGCCTTTTGCAGCCAAATAATGTCTAATCGTATTTACAGGAGGTTCTTGCATCTCGTACGACCATCCTTCTTATCATATAATCGTCACGTGCGCGCGTTTTTCTAGGGCGGCCGCTTCTCTTAAGGTCCACAAATTTTCCCGAAATTTTAAATTTACTTGTAGCTTGAACATTTACCCTCGAACTTATTTGACGTTCAGAAAATTTAGTTTTATGCAGGATCAATATTTCTGACCTTTTTGTAACAGTAAGTGAAGTTTTTTTACCCATTACAATAATTACATAACAGCATTGTCTACGACAAAATCCAATAAAAACTGACGATAAACCTGGACACCTTTATTTATAGCAGTAGAATGCGTCTGATGCAGTCAGCACATGAGATGGCACAATAATCTGCGCAGATGATGCAATGTGTTAAAATATTGAAAATCGGCTACTGGTCTTAAACTTTTGCAAATGACTGTAACTCATTTACGCTCTGTTAATTCAAGACTTAGGGGGAAAGTTTTTTTACAGGGTGGTTAGAATTAAATTCTGCTATAAACAGTATACTGCATGTAAAACGAATCAGCAGTTTGCTTGCCGTGGAATTTGGTGTCTAAGTCTTATGCCATATGCTTTAGGAATTTCAAATAAAGAAATTGTTTAAAAATGTCCTTTCAATTATGAACGGAAAAGGATATGAATCCATACAAAATGCATTTGCATCATCAATTTGAACATTTATTGATTATTACTTTCTTCTATATGTAATATAGAGAAAGTATTGGATTCATAAAAATTTTGGACCTCGGGTTTTTGATGAATTTACACGTTTTGAGAGCTGTAGAACACGATTTGACCATTTTTAGAAAATGTCTGTCTGTCTGTCTGTGTGTGTGTGTGTGACAAAATTTTGTGGCAACTGTATCTCAAGAACTACTGCACAGAATTTCATACAAATTGGTATGTAGTTGTACCTTGACATAAATTAGTGCCTATCAACTTTTGGTAAAAATTGCCTTACAGGTTGCGTTGCCATTCCGCTTTTTCTAAATTTTTAACATGGTGATATAGGACAAAAGTTTGTATAAATGTGCATAAAGAGAATTATTTTTTAGTAATCATTATGAAATTTACAAGAATTATTTAAAATAGAGATAGTCAACTGGGGAAATTTTTTTGTATGCGTAGGAGCCTCGCCAACCCCCGTGGGGGGGAAGTCCCCCCTCGAGGGGAGTAAATTTTCAAGATGGTTATCTTTCGAAAGATCTCGTCAATACCTTTAAAACGAATGGTTGAACTATAAATCTGTGATAATTTAAAACAAAGTTATCGATTTTTTTTTACCTTTAAAAAAAAAAAACTTAGAAAAAAATCGTTTTTTTTTTTTTTTTTTTTTTTTACGAAATTTAACCAGACTTGGTATTTAGTTGGCCCCTGACATAAACTGAGGCTGATTAGATTTGGGGATCAATCGCTCAACAGGTGGCGCTGTGATCGTATTTTTTGTAAATTTTTAACATGGCAGTATAGGAAAAAATTTCGTATAAATGTACATAATGAGAGTTATTCTTAACCTGTGATTGTGAAATTAATATGAATTATTGATAATAGTAGTAGTTAATTAGGGAAAAAATTTGGGGCATCGCTTCCCCCCCCCCCCCCTAGGGGGAGTAAATTTTCAAGATCGGTATCTTTCGAAAGGTCTCGTCAATACCTTTAAAACGAATGGTTGAACTATAAATATGCGGTAATTTAAAACAAAGTTATCGATTTTTTTTTACTTTTAACGAAAAAAAAAAAAAAGAAAAAAATCGTTTTTTTTTTTTTTTTTTTTTTTTAATATTGTTACTGCGTGAATTTGTATAGGAAAATATAGAAGAAAGTCTTGTGGTGGCCACAACATACTAGTTTTTTGCTTAATTTGCCCATTTTTAAAGACGCTAATTTCGTGTCACTGATATATATATATATATATATTATCTTTTATTATTTATTTATTTAGGTTTCCGCTACTGAACCAACTGATGCTGTCTTGAATCAGTCTGGTGCAGGTGATATTTCTTTAAGTAATTTTTCTTAGTTAATTAAATATATTGTTTTATAGTTTTATTTATTTTAGAGTTATACTATTTTAAATATGCTTAAGCATTAGAGATTTCCCGTGTATTTGTCGAAACGTCAGTGGAGGCCTAAATGTGGAGACTCAAAAAGAATTTGGGTTCCGTCTGTTTGTCTGTCTGTCGCGCAATAGCGGCCGTAAAAATCACGCTATTGACTTGCAATTTGGTACACATGTTCACGAGCCACACAGAGATTGTTGTATAGTTTTGGGTGTGTATTCCATTTGTAGTTCGTGTACAGGGACACTCCAAAGTTTTTCTTATTATTACGGCCTATGGACAGAATTTGTATGTACCGCAATAGCGGCCGCAAAAATCCGCCGATTGACTTGCAAATTGCTGCACACGTTCAGACCCTGTACAGAAATAGCTGTATAATTTTTTATGCCAGTATTGATTATGGATTGTGTACAGGGAGGGACACGCTAAAGTTTTGCTTATCATTACGACCTATGGGGTGAATTTCGCTTAAACGCATTTTAACATCCATACTCTACATCCAACGAAATGAAATTAGCGTACATTACTCAGATGCTTAAACTCATATTTTCTGCAGAAAATATGTGTGCTTAGGCTTCATAATTAATGTACAGGACCTTACAAAAGTGTTCCGACAATATCACGTAATCATCGAAATTAAGTCAAATTTTGAACAATTATTCATGAAAAACGTAGAATAGTTTTTACTGGTGAGTCATTCCATGTTAAATCAACACAAAAAAACAGCATATTTAACCTGATCCCCTCAGATTTTTATGAAATTGGGCTCATTTATTTGTTCTACTGCGAAATGAATGTAGACCAATTAATAAGTCCCTATCACTTTTTGTTTTTGATGTACAGGGCTGCAAAAATGAGTAAAAAATGCAAATTTCCGAAATTCTTCTACTACAAATGTACCTGTATTTTCTTTCCTAATTAGAGATAAAAGTGTTATATATTACTTCTTTATAATGGTTGAATAGTTGTTCCTGTTTATCTTAGAAGAGAAGCTGAAGTCCGATTGTTGCCATACAGTGGGGGTTACATCTTATTATCTTATAGTTAAGTTTTACAGCTAAGCATACTTGATACAGTTATAATTACAGTTACATATTTATATACAGTTATACTCATGGTTACATGTATAACATCTCCCCTTTTTACAAAAAATGACACACAAAAATGTTATTAAAATATTTACAATATGCATGAAAGAACGAAGATACAAATATAAACAAACTAACACACAAGAACAATTATTTTGTTACAAAAAACAATTATTTAATTACTACCCGTACCTGTTAGGGGGTTTAATAATACAACCATATTTGGTAATGTGTTGTTTAGAGTTCAACTTCTTTTTCGAATTAGGGCCGCGGTAGCCCAGTCGGTAGAGCGCCGGCCTCGTAATTGGAAGATTGCGGGTTCGGTACTCGAGCCGGCCAAAGACCGTCGTGTACACTAATGGTGGCTGGTGCACGTAAAATCTGTCGTGGCCGCAATGTCCTGCATGTTCCCATCAAAAATTATACCTCTGGGGGTCACCGAAGCGGGAGAGCCATCCCTTCCGTGGAGGATCAAAATTGCGATGGCATGTCTCCGGACCACCTCTAGGGGTGAGTCCCAGACCGTCGCCAATTGCCCATCTGCGTAGCATTAGTGCGACGTAAAACCCAACCAACCAACCAACTTTTTCGAATTATCATTGTTACAACCATTACCATTCAAATTACTATTTACAGAGTCTTTGTTAGTAGAAGCAGAACCAGTCATTTCAAAATCCTGTTCAAAAACTGTCTCATTAGAAGAAGGTTTTAAACCAATTCTATTTCTTCTTAAAATGTTATTTTTCTCATTTCTTTCCCAATAGCTTCTAGGGTTTTTATCTCTTTTAATAACTATGCCTCTTTCCCACTGATTTCCAGAACGAATTAAAACATTTTGATTATTTGGAATTTCCGATAAGGGTCTAGACGTTCTATCATAATAGAATTTACTTAAGTTTTGTTTATTTACAATTTCATTTCTTACGTTCGTTTGGAGTTCTGGCTTTAATAATTCTCTATTTAATGGTAATATTTAGTTCGGATGGAATTCCTAAAATTCTAGTCGCAGATAACATGCCCTTTAATTCATATCAATTTAGAAAATTTTCATCGGAATGGGATTTTGAAATTGTAAATAGTAGTCCGAGATACGCGAAATCAAACTGTCAAGCGGAAAGCGGTGTAAAAATTGCCAAAAATATGCTGAAAAAATGTTATGAGTCCAATCAGGATATTAACAATGCACTCCTAGAATATAGAAATATGCCCATAAAAGGGTTAAATTTTTCTCCCGCTCAAGCCTTAATGAGTAGACGAACACAAACAAATTCTTCTGCTACAAATGTACCTGTATTTTCCTTCCTAATTAACTTAGAGATAAAAGATTGGTGTCATCATTAGAAAGCTTATAATACAGGCTTTCAAATGATATATCACAAGTATATACTTGTAAATTTTTTCACTTTAAGGTAAAACATTTTGACCTTTGACCTCCAATATCTCAACAAGTACATCACATTTAATTTTCTTTTAAAAAATATACGTTATTTTTACAATCATTATCTATAACTGTTGCAAATTTCAACATGGAACGGCCATGGGATGCTAAATTATAAATTAATATGGAACTCAAAATCAGTATTTTCATGCTAATATAACGTAAGTTTTCCCCATATTTTGTTCCCTAATTAACTTGGTAAGATTGGTATCATTAGATAGCTTATAATACAGGCTTTTAAATGATATATCACATGTATATATTATTAAAATTTTTCATTTTAAGGTCAAACATTTTCACCTTTAAACTTAAATATCTCAAAAAGTATACATTTAATTTTCATTTAAAAATTATACGTTATTATTACGTTTATAATCTATAATTATTGTAAGTTTCAACATGGAATGGCCATTTTTTTGTAAAACATACGTTTTGTCAATATGGAAATACTAGTAGAGTTGCCTTTTAATTTATAACACAGTATCCCATGACCGTACTATGTTGAAACTTACAGTTATTATAGATAATAAACGTAAGAATAACATATATTTTTTAAAAGAAAATTAAATATGTACTTTTTGAGATATTGAAGGTCAAAGGTCAAAATTATTGACCTTAAAATGAAAAATTAAAAAAATGTATACATGTAATGTAACATATCATTTAAAAGCTTGTATTATAAGCTTTCTAACGATACCAGTCTAAGTTAATTAGGGAACAAAATATGGGGAAAACTTACGTTATGTTAGTACAAAAATACTGATTTAGGGTTGCATATTAATTTATAACTCAGCATCCCACAGCCGTCCCATGTTGAAATTTGCAATAGTAATAGGTAATAAATGTAAAAATAACATATAATTTTTAAAAGAAAATTAAATGTGTACTTTTTGAGATATTGGAGGTCAAAGGTCAAAATGTTTGTCCTTAAAGTGAAAATTTTAAATATATACACTTGTGATATAGCATTTGAAAGCCTGTATTATAAGCTTTCTAATGATATCATTTTTTTTTTTTTTATCTCTAAGTTAATTAGGAAAGAAATTATGGGTACATTTGTAGAAGAAGAATTTCGGAAATTTGCATTTTTTACCCATTTTTGCAGCCTTGTGTATCAAAAACTAAAAGTAATAGGGACTTATTAATTGGTATACATTCATTTCTTAATAGAACAAATAAATGAGCCCAATTTCATAAAAATCTGAGTGGGTCAGGTTTTTAGCGGTGTTGATTTGACATGGAATGACTCTGATGTATACAATGTTTATGGTTCGTTTGCAGAAACACACAAAAGAACTTAGAGTGACATATTGGAATTAGAGCCTATGGACAAATTTTTTATTGAAAAGCATTTTAAAATGTTTATGCTGGCATTCGGCAAAATGGAATTAACATACATCATAAAGATGCTTAAAAGAATGTTTTCTCTAAAAAAAAATGGTACTTGTAGACTAATTTATTTACAGAACCAACCAAAGGAATTTTAAGGTCTATAGATAGTATTTCTTAAAAGTTTATTTAAGCATTTTTACATCAAATTAAATATAATGAAATGTTATTAGAATGTTTAAAAGCATGTTTTTCTGTGAAAAATTGTGGTCATAGAATTAATAATTAGTTTACAAGGTTAAACAAAATAATTTCGATATACTATGCAATCATTTTGTATAAAATTTGGTACAAATATTTATGAGTTTGAAGGAATGAATGCAAGGCTATATCAGTTACTAGTAATATATATAGATAAATGTAAAAAGAGAGATGCAGCGGGTGGTTGAGGGGGCGGCA
This sequence comes from Salticus scenicus, assembly GCA_963930645.1. Classification (NCBI taxonomy): domain Eukaryota; kingdom Metazoa; phylum Arthropoda; class Arachnida; order Araneae; family Salticidae; genus Salticus; species Salticus scenicus. The sequence goes on along the minus strand of OZ005659.1, from coordinate 17,645,339 downwards.
CCTTCCCTCAGAAACGCATCTGTTTGTGTAGCGAGTCAATCGAGTTAATATACCATAAGAATAAATCCATACATAAAAAGGAATAAATAAAAAAGATCTGTTGAGTAATGTGCGATGCAAATAAGACGTTGAGGCTTCTGATCTGCAGATTCATTAGTTATAAAAGCATAAATATCCTCCCCCTCCCCTTTCACTCCTGTTAATTTTCCCTTAGCAGAGTGTCTTAGACCTTAGAAGGAGGCCTCATCAAATATTATTAGCTTAAATTTGAATATATTTTATTAGTCCCCAAAAACTGTCGCTTCCAATCAATTATAAAAGCATTTGCAGAGCAGCAACGCACCGGCAATAAAGTGCGTTGAAAACAATTTCCCATATTACAGGTCCCATATTATAGTTATTAGAAAGTAAAAATAAAGAATTTAATGCTATTAAAAAATTAAATCTTGTATAAAAGAAGTGTGTGTTATAGTAAAAAGAATTATGCACCACTCACAGATTATGAATCACTTTCCCATATTATAGGATATAGTTACAGCAAAAGTAAAGGTCAGTCAGATAATGATTGCGTGAATGTTATTTAATAAAACAGGGAAACAAAATTCTTTATCACGCGTAGATAGTGAAAGGTCTCCCATATTATGGAATATAAACAAAGTAATAATAATAAAAAGAATTTACGTACGAATATTTGAATTATTACCCCCCCCCCCCCCCCTTCTTTTTTTTAAAGGGAAAAAAAATGTAAAATTATGAGAATTGCTACTAATGAAATTTTTAATTCGGTGTGAATTTCACTCTGATGATGTCATTTTCACTAACTTTAATCATACGATTTTTTTTCCTAATGTGTCACTGTCTCTTTAACATTGTACATTTTATAAATTTTTTATATCTAATTTTATTTTCGTTCTTTATTTAGGTTCATTCACTTCCTTTGAAGAGGCTGATAGTTTATGTTGCAAAGTCATAGTCGAATCACTCAAAATTCTATTCGATGAAGAGGCTGTGCTTTAATAATTATAGAATTGATATGAATACATAGATTTCTTAAATGAAAAGTACTGACTAGTGTAAAATGAATCCTTCATAAGAGCTTAAGTCTACCGATGTCTTTCCTCTGCATATTTGTGAATGAAAATTTGTTTATAATTTCATGTTCTAAACATTTCAAAATGCATTTCATACTACTTAAGTAAACATTTTGTACTTATTTAAGTGTATTTTTTGGTTTGAAATCAAGAATAAATTTACACTAGAATGTTGTGGCCAACACATGACTTTCTTCTATATTTTCCTATGCAAATTCACTGAGTAAAAATAATTTATTAAAATCATTATTTAACAAAATTATCTTCCATGATAATGCAGTACAACTTCCATATTAGAGAAGAAGTGTAACACTAAATATATATATATAAAAATAAAAGGTAATTTCATTCTCGATATTACATTTTTTTTTTTTTTTTTTTTTTTTTTTTTGTTGTTGTTGTTAAAAATGAAAAAAAAAAATCGATAACTTTATTTTAAATTATCGCAGATCGATGGTTCACCCATTCATTTTAAAGGTATTGGCGAGCTCTTTTGAAAGATACCCATCATGAAAATTTATTCTCCTCGAGGGGTGAACCCCCTCCCCCCAGGGGGGAAGGCGATGCTCCTACATATAACAAAAAAATTTCCCAGTTGACTATCTCTATCTTCTATAATAATAAATGGAAAGGTTTGTCTGTCTGTCTGTCTGTCTGTCTGTCTGTTCTTTTATACGTTCAGCCCCTACTGAACGCAGAAACACAAGAATTGACATACGGATGCTCTGGAGCCTTTCCGATGTTTTCCTCGAAACAGAATTTAAAAATCTTAATTAGTTTCGGAGATATTAATTAAAATGTTGACCCATGTCGATCGAACAATGACCAAAAATCCTTATTGCTTAAAAAGAGGCATTCTATCAGCATTCAGCAGACGATTTTAACGCCTGTCTCGAACGGAAACAAAACAGGTGCAAGTCATTAATGTCACATGATCTTTAACTGGGGTTAAAAATTGCAAATTTCAAAGTGCTTCAAATTTTCTTTTTCGTACACAACATTTAATATACAACCTTTTCAGCACAAAACCAACCTGCAGTTAAAATTTCATAAATTTTCATTAATAAACAAAGCAGTTACATTTTAATTGCAAAATAAATTTTATTCTAACACGTAATCCATCTTTTAATAGACGATAGATGTTTCCATAGCAACAAAATACATTTGAAGGAACTAAAAAATACTTTTTCTTTTTCATTTTACTTCCATTACCCGACTACCGTGGTATATATAGGTTTTGGGGAAATAAAAAATATTTATTTTTCTTTTTACTTCCATTAATAAAACTACCGTAGATAGTGGAATTAGAGATTTCACGTGATTTACATGTTTTAGAATGTCCCGAGTAGGTTTTATTTTGTATCTCAGCTAAAATTTCGATATTTCAAATTCCAATTAAATTATTTTTAATACATCATTCGAAAGATATTTTAAAGTTGTTTTAAATTATCGAAAGTTTTCACCAGATTTACACGTTTTGAGGTCTCCTGAATTAGTTTTCTTTTGTATCTCAGCTACTAATTAAAATAATTTCATAAGTAATGCATCATTAGAAAGCTTTTTTGATTTGGAATCGAACAGTGGAATACAGAAATTTGTACCGCCAGATGGCGCTGTAATATTTTAAAATTTCAATATTTCATTATTTCAATTTCTAATTATGATTAAATTATTTTGAATACATCATTCGAAAATTATTTTAAAAATCTTTTAAATTATCGATAGTTTTCACCAGATTTACACGTTTTGAGGTGTCCTGAATCAGTTTTTTTTTTTGTATCTCAGAAATTAATTAAAAAAATTTCATAAGTAATACATCATTTGAAAGCTTTGTTGACTTGATACACATTTTAAAGTACTTTTACATTATCGAAAATGGAATTCGAGATTTCACCCGATTTACACATTTTGAGGTGTCCTGATTAGGTTTTCTTTTGTATCTCAGCTACTAATTAAAATAATTTTATATGTAATACATCATTAGAAAGCTTTTTTGATTTGGAATCGAACAGTGGATTACAGAAATTTCTACCGCCAGATGGCGCTGTAACACATTCAAATTTCAATATTTCAATTTCTAATTATGATTAAATTATTTTTAATGCATCATTCGAAAGATATTTTAAAGTTCTTTTATATTATCGACAGTTTTCAGCAGATTTACACGTTTTGAGGTCTCCTGAATTAGTTTTCTTTTGTATCTCAGCTACTAATTAAAATAATTTCGTAAGTAATACATCATTAGAAAGCTTTTCGAACAGTGGAATAAAGAAATTTGTACCGCCAGATGGCGCTGTAATATTTTAAAATTTCAATATTTCAATTTCTATTTATGATTAAATTATTTTTACTTTCCGAACACTATAGTGAGGAAAGTATTGTAATCATGTCAAAAATCCGAATGTGAGATTTTGATGTTTCTATACGTTTCGAGGTCCCCTGAGTCCGTTTCCACTATTTTTACGATGATGTATGTATGTGTGTGTGTATGTGTGTATGTATGTGTGTATGTCTGTGAGTGAACACGCTAGCGTCTAAACGCTTTGTTCGAATAAGCTGAAAGTTGGTACGTATATTGTAAGTCACCATAGTACGAACCCTATAGATTTTGGTGAATCTAGCACTTATAGTTTTTTTACAGGGACACAAAGAAAAATTCTTTATCATTATGTCCTATGGGACGAAAATTTTAAAAGTGCGATAGCATCTAAACGCCTTATTCAATTGAGCAAAAAATTTATACACATATTATAGGTTACAGATACGCAATCTGTATAAATTTTGGAGAATCTAGCACTTATAGTTTTTTTACAGGGTCACAAAGAAGAATTCTTTATCATTATGCCTATGGGGCCAAATTTTTAAAAGTGTGATAGCGTCTAAACGCCTTATTAATCTGAGCAAACAATTTGTACACATGTTATAGGTCAGAGCTGCACCAACTATATAGATTTTGGTAAATCTAGCAGTTACAGTTTTTTTACAGGGACACAAAGAAAAATTCGTTATCATTGTGGCCAATGGGACCAAACTTTTAAAAGTGCGATAGCATCTAAACGCCGTATTCAATTGAGCTGAAAATTTATACGAATATTATAAAGCACTGTTGCACTAACTATAAGCATTTTGTTGAATCTAGCATTTATAGGTTTTTACAGGGACACAACGAAAAATTCTTTATCATTATGATCTATGGGCTCAAAGTTCAGTAGCGTTAAATAAAACATCGTGTAATATATGGAGAAAAATACTCAAACACTCTATTATGGTTTTCTCTCTTTTGTTTGTTTAACAACTGCTCTTTATCTACAAAACTGTTAATTAATCAATGTTCGGAAAGTCGAGTGGAGTCACTCCAGATTTTTAATACAGCATTCGAAAGATATTTTAAAGTTCTTTTAAATTATCGAAAGTTTTCACCAGATTTACACGTTTTGAGGTATCCTGAATCAGTTTTCTTTTGTATCTCAGCTACTAATTAAAATAATTTCATGAGTAATACATCATTAGAAAGCTTTTTTGATTTGGAATCGAACAGTGGAATACAGAAATTTGTACCGCCAGGTGGCGCTGTAATATTTTAAAATTTCAATATTTCAATTTCTAATTATGATTAAATTATTTGTAATACATCATTCGAAAGATATTTTAAAGTTCTTTTAAATTATCGAAAGTTTTCACCAGATTTACACGTTTTGAGGTGTCCTGAATCAGTTTTGTTTTTTGTATCTCAGTTATTAATTAAAAATGTTCATAAGTAATACATCATTTGAAAGCTTATTTTAGTTGATACACATTTTAAAGTACTTTTACATTATCGAAAATGGAATTCGAGATTTCACCCGATTTACACGTTTTGAGGTGTCCTGAATAGGTTTTCTTTTGTATCTCATCTACTAATTAAAATAATTTCATGAGTAATACATCATTTGAAAGCTTTGTTGATTTGGAATGGAACAATAGATTACAGAAATTTCTACCGCCAGATGGCGCTGTAATATTTTTAAATTTCAATATTTCATATTCTAATTATGATTAAATTATTTCTAATACATCATTCGAAAGATATTTTAAAGTTCTTTTACATTATCGAAAGTGGAATTCGAGATTTCACCTGATTTACAATTTAAAGTGTCCTGATCAGATTTTCTTTTGCATCTCAGCTAATTGAGTAAGACCGTTCAAAATTGGTATATGCAAGTTAATTATGAGGGGCTGGAACGGTGGGGAAGGAATAGGCGCACAGCGCGCATGGGTTTGGGACCCGGTGCGAGTTTTTACCCGATGATAAAAGATTTTTTTTTTAATTTTATTTTCTTAATAAAAGTTTGAGTTGAGAAGGAATATGCGTGTACAGCGCACGTATATCCTCAAACGTGCGCGCGCAGCGCGCATGGGTCTGCGCTGCCGAAGGCAGTGGCGTCCCGGTGTGAGTTTTTACCCGATGCTAAATGATATATTTTTTAATTCCTTTTCTTGAGAATGAAAGTTTATGAGTAATAACATGGAATTTTGAGAAGTCATAAGGATGGTGAAGGAATACGTGCGCGCAGTGCACGGGTCTACGCTGCCGAAGGCAGTGGGGACCCGGTGCGACATTTTTCCTGATCAGATTTTTTTTTTTCTTTTTTTATCACATGATAAAAATTAATGCAATTTTGAGAATTCATTAATTATTGTGATTCATTTAAAAATAGTGACCAGCAAAGCGGGCGTAGCCTGCTAGTTATAAATAATCCTTCTAAATTTGATAACGATTATTTAAAAATAATTCTCTTTATGCACATTTATGCAAAATTTTGTCCTATATCACCATGTTAAAAATTTAGAAAAAGCGGGATAGCAACGCAACCTATTAGACAATTTTTACCAAAAGTCGATGAAATTCTGTGCAGTAGTTCCTCAGATACAGTTGCCACAAAATTTTGTCACACACCCAGAGACAGACAGACATTTTCTAAAAATGTTCAAATCATGTTCTACAGCTCTCAAAATGTCTAAATCCATCAAAAACCCGAGGTCGAAAATTTTTACGAATCCAGTACTTTCTTCTATTGAATATAGAAGAAAGTAATAAAACTAGTACGTTGTGGCCACCACATGACTTTCTTCTACATTTTCCTATACAAATTCACTCAGTAAAAATAATTTATTAAAATTATTATTTAAAAAAATTATTTTCCATAATAATGCAGACAATTTCCATGTTAGAGGAGTAGTATAACACTAAATATCCAAAAAAAAAAAGTCAATTTTATTCTCAATATTACTTTAAAAAAAAAAAAAAAAAAAAAAAAAATGTTAAAAATGAAAAAAATCGATAACTTTATTTTAAACTAGCCGCCTTCGGCAACCAGCTGCTTCACCATCCTTGAAAAATCTGACTTTATGAAACTCCCTCTCGGTGGTGCCTGTGGCGCCTTTTCCCGTTTCAGGTCTTACAGCAGCTTATTGACATATAGTGAAAATAGCTTTATTGAAAAATTTAATCGCAATAAATTCCCGCTCGGTAGCGCCTGCGGTGCCCTCTTCCAGTTTCAATTTCTGAAACAGTCTGTTCGCTCACCATGTTATGATCTTTCAAATTTCTGACCTTAGCAAAGTCCCGCTCGGTGGCGACTGCGGCGCCTTATCCCCGTTTTAGAACATACAACACCTGCCTCGCTCATTAGAATTTAAAACATTGAAATTTTAATATATTACAGCACCATTTGGCGGTAGAAATTTCTATAATCTACTGTTCAATTCTAAATCAACAAACCTTTCAAATGATGTATTACTTATGGAAATATTTTAATTAGTAGCTGACATACAAAAGAAACCCTAATCAGGAAACGTTAAAACGTGTAAATCGGGTAAAATCTCGAATTCCACTTTCGATAATATAAAAGAATTTTAAAATATCTTTCGAATGATGTATTAAAAATAATTTAATAATTAGAATTTGAAATACTGAAATTTAAAAATATTACAGCGCCATCTAGCGGTACAAATTTCTGTAATCTACTGTTCAATTCCAAATCAACAGAGTTTTCGAATGATGTATTACTTATAAAATTATTTTAATTAGTAGCTGAGATACAAAAGAAAACCGATTCAGGACACCTCAAAACGTGTAAATCAGATGAAATCTCGAATTCCACTTTCGATAATATAAATGTACTTTAAAATATCTTTCGAGTTATGCATTAAAAATAATATAATCATAATTAGAAGTCGCGGTATGCAATGGTTTTATGCATAAAATTAAAAAATTAATAACTCATTCAGTTTTTGAAAAATTCTTTCAATCTTTTGAGATGTGAATCGCCTAACCGAGATCTATATACAAAAAAAAAAAAAAAAAAAAGATTTATCTCTAAAAGATTTTGTGTTATAAAATGCTTTGTGAAAAAATCGATGCTTCGTAAAATCTAAAAATATGGATCGCTAATCCGTATTTTGTTAAAATGCTTATATGGTTCGAAAGAGGATTAAATGTGCTTTCCAAATATACCAATTGTTAAGAAATGGAACATTTACTCGGTCGTACAGGGCGATTCAAAAAAGACGATCGAGAAAAAGAGAAAATTTGAACCCTTTCTAAAACTTTTTTTTTAATTTAAAAAATCCGTATTTTTCAAAAAAAAATTGTACCGTAAGAATCAGTAATAAAAGCTCTTTCTCGTGGTACAGGTGTATTTTGAATATCTGCAACCGCTAAGCTGGGATGGCTTTACAAAAACGCGCGAAATTTTCTCTCTGTGTTTCTTCTTTTGAGGAACGCGCTGAATTCTACTTGGAGGGCGGAAAATACGATCAGCTCGCTTTTTAATTAGACATTGGTCGATGTTTTAATTAATATCTCCGGATCTAATTAAAAATTTTTAAATTCTGTTTTCCAGGAGCCCCTGGGAAGGCTTCTGAGCATCCTAATGTAAAATTTCGTACTTCTGCGTTCAGTAGGGGCTGAACGTATAGATGCACAGACAGACAGACATCTTCTTTTATTATTATAGATTATCGCAGAACGATGGTTCAACCATTCGTTTTAATGGCATCTGAGGAATAAAGAAAGCAGTGACTATAAAAACAAAGAAAGTAACGACTATAAAAAGCCAAATACCTATCAAAGTAATTACTACAATCACAATAAATGTAAACAAAAAACACACATGTTATGTGAAACAGAAAATAAAATGAAAAATCTAACTTTTGTGGTAGGAAACTCAATCACAAACTCTTTCATTGAAGATAGTGGGAGTTCAAGTGACGTATGCAACAATATTGATAAGTTTATATCATTTAAAAGCAATGATAAAACACCAGTCATGTTAATTAATGCAACAATATTGATAAGTTTATATCATTTAAAAGCAATGATAAAACACCAGTCATGTTAATTAATGGTCAATCAGTAATCTCTGAGGGTTGCGGAGAAGTAAAAATAGAAGTAAGAAATTCAAAAAACTATATCAGACACGTTACACTCAAAGACACCCTGTTCATCCTTGTGATGAACAGGTAATATAGCTACAAATTTAATTTTAATAAAAAAGGCAACCTAAAATGATTGTCAGGCTATATTCAAAGAAAAACTTGCGAAATTAAATTCAGAAATGAAACATATATTGTTGCAACAGTGTCAGATAATTTGTATGAAATTAAAACGAATGAAAACATAGAAGAAAAAATAAACATGACAGAAACTTGTGATAATAGAATTTGTGTTAAACTATGGCACAGTAGATTAGGACACAAAAATATAAAACAAATGAAAGATCTCGTGAGTAAAGATATGGCAATTGGAATAAAATTAAACAATTGTAAACACAATGATAATTGTGAAATTTGTATTGTGTCAAAATTAGAGAATGACTCATACTAAGTAACTACACACAAGACAAAACAAACTTTAGGTCCGATCTATGTGGCCATTTCCATACACCTACGGTAGGTGGGAAAAGTTATTTTCTCATTTTTATAGACTATAGCCGTTATACATACATATATTTGCTGAAAAATAAATATGAAGTTTTAGAAGCTTTCAAACATTACCATGCACTAACTTCCAATATATTCGGAAGGAAAATTAAAATTTTGCGTTCAGACAATGGTGGTGAATATGTAAACAAGGAATTTGAAAAATTTCTTGAAAATGAGGGTATACAACACCAACTGATTGTGCCCCATTGTTCTCAACAGAACGGCGCAGCGGAAAGGAAAAACCGTACTTTGGTCGAAATTACCAGACGCATGTTAAACGAACGCAAATTAGATAAAAACTTTTGGGGAGAAGCTTTAATAACAGCAAACTATTTTCAAAACAGACTACCAACAAATGTCCGTGAAGTAACACCATATGAGCTCTGTTACGATGTTTTCTCGTTACTATAGATGATGGCACATGATCGAAAATGTAGTGGATAACAGGTTCAAAATAAATGCATTCCAAAAAGTTTTGTAGACAGAATTAAAAATCACATTTGTAGAGATGATATCCTTTTAATAAATTTCGAAAAATATAGTCAATATACAGGATATAAATTTATTCATTGACTGTTTAAAAATATAAAGGTTTCAGTCTTAAAAGTAAAACAATTGAATAAAATTCAAAGTTCTTTCGACGAGCCAGGAAGAGAGAGAGAGAGAGAGGGAGAAAATAGCAAAAATTATTGCGTCTTTACTATACTGGAAAAAGAGCAAAACTGGGGATTCACGTTCTGATGACACGGAGATCTGAGCGAAGAAGGGAAGCCATCTGCCTCCGTTATCATTGTTTTATGCCAAAATGCATACCAATTTCAATTCTTTGTTTCTAAGTATAAAGTAATGTTAATTTTTTGAATTATCAAAGACGGTTTATAAATGTATTAACCCTATAGTTGGCCGGTTATTCCAAGCGCAAGACTGACTACATAATAGCCGTTGGAAACCTGAAATATCATTAATATTGCGCAATTTCAAATAAATTATTACATCCGTTATTGAATCACATTAATTCTGACAATGAGTTTTCTTGTTTAGAAATATTTGAGAATACTTTTTTTTATAATTATACTTAATGTCACCTCTCTAAGGTTTTCATTCGACAGTTTTTACAAACCCTGGAGAATCTCAAAAAGAGACCGAAAGGTCACATGAAACAAGATCAACAATGAATCCTCCATAAAATCAAGGGACCACCAATGACTTTATTTTGGTCAAATACCAATCCCGTTAGTGCAATAGTTCCTGAGATACAGCCTTCTCTAAAATGGTGGAAATTGCGGTATAGCAACGCCACCTGTTAAGCAATAAAAACCAAAAGTTGATAGGCACTAATTTTGTTCAAGTTACATCTGAATATAAATTTATACGCAATTTCGTGCAGTTGTTCCTGAGATATAGCTTTCCCTGAAATTATGGAAATCATGGTATAGCAGCGTTACCTGTTGAGCAATTGATACCAAAAGTTGATAGGCACTAATTTAAGCAAGGTGTATCTACATATAAATTTATATGCGCTTCTCTGTAGTTGTTTCAGAGATGCAGTCGCCACAAAATTTTTGTCACACATAACACACAGAGATAGACATTTTCTAAAAATGGTCAAATCATGTTCTGGACCTCTCAAAACGTGTAAATCCATCGAAAACCGAAGGTCTAAAATTTTTACGAATCCAATACTTTCTTCTATTGAATATAGAAGAAAGTATATAGAAGAAAATAACAAATCAAACTAGTTGGCATAGGTGGACTCTGCTCAGTTCCCCATCATATTTATGTTCTCATAAATTTCTAGTTTGAGAGATATAATCATGTTAAAAGAAATGAATTTGACCAAAGCTTGATACAGTGACAGAATGAAAACCCCGCCTAATAGGCTATCCACCGTTCACTTCGATATATTTATCTTATTTTAATCTATTAATTTATTTTATCAGGGTCAATTCCATTGTTTAGTTTTCATGCTACTATTTCCAATGCAATAATTCTCAAAATTCATATTTATATGAAAATTTACAATTTCGCTATGTTTGTAAAATCGTAAATTACGAATAATTTACGAAATTTTCCTATTAGAATATTTGTATTCAATCATGTTCAAACAAATATCATAAATGTAATTTTGAAGTTGTCTAATGTATTTATGAGCCTCAAAATGAAAGTTTATGCTCAATTTTACCTTATTCTGGCATGTTAAGTAAATCGTAAATTCCAAATAACTTACGAATTTTTTTAAATTGGAAAAATCATAGTCTATGATATTCATGGCAGTATCCTAAATAATATTTCGAAAGTGGTTTGACATCTTTATGATGAAAATATCCCTCAAGATCGACGTTTATGTGAAATTTTGCTCTATGCTGCCATGTCAAGAAATTCGTAAATTTCCAATAACTTACGAAATTTTTATATTGGAAAATTCATAGTCATTAATATTCATACCAGTGTCCTAAATAATATTTCAAAAGTAGTCTGACATCTTTACGATGAAAATATTTCTCAAAATTGACGTTTATGTGAAATTTTGCCCTATACTACCATGTTAAGAAATTCGTAAATTTCCAATAACTTGCGAAATTTTCAAAGTAGCATATTTATAGTTACTGATGTTCCTTCCGGCATCAAAACTGATATTTTAAAACTGGTCTGACATTTTTACAGTAAAAAGTTTCCATTTAATGCACGTTTAAGTGAATTTTTGTCCTATTCTCCCATGTTAAGAAAATCGTAAATTTCTAATAACTTACGAAGTTTTTAAATTCGAATGTGGCAAATAAATAGGGTTCTTGCCAGTGTCGAAAGTAATATTTTAAAACTGATCTGACCTCTCTGCGACAATTTGTTCTTGAGATATCGTGTACACAGTCTAACAAACTAACAGACTTACAGACTAACAGACACCCTACAGACAGACACCATAGAAATTTTGTCATTTTCGGATTCCTCACACCTGAAAACATGTAAAAAAGTAAAAAAACCGAGGTCGAAAATTTTCACGATTACCTAAGTTCCCCATACCTATAGTATGATGGGGAACTAAAAACTATAAGAATCGTTGCCTGAATATATATTTTGTTGAACAAAACTAAAATAGTTCAATTTATAAATATTAAATAGAAATATAGGCTTTCATATTTATGAAATTTTCAGTGATGCCAAGTCTCTTGAGATATAAAAAATAATCTGAGGTGTCACTCCCACAACTTTCTTTTATCCTGCATTTGAATACTATAAAGATAGATTGCTGATTAATTTGCAAAATCAGTAAGGTAAGATAATAAACTTCAATTTATTAAAAAAAAAAAAAATCTAAAATAGGTTTAAGAACAGTTTTATTCGACATATAATTCTGTGTGAAGAGGGTTACCGCCTCCCTCAGCCCTCCATTCAATTATAGTGCTTACGTTTATTTAAAAAAAAATCAAGACTGTTATTAATTTGCCTTCAAACTTGGCATACTTGATCTTTTTTTTTTTTTTTAAGTAATATAATGGCAACCTAATACGAAATAAAAAATAACAAATTTGAATATCCTGCAGTTATTTGTTTTTAAGTTATGCTGATAACAGATATCCGTGTTTGTAATGATCGATAGACGGCGCTTCCTGAACTGCAGTTGTTAGTAAATATAATAGCCACGTGTATTCATTATTGTTCTTTATGTTATTCTACTTAATATTCGTGCTATAATTTCTCCGTCATTACATCAAGGAAAATTGATTGCTTTTGGAAAAAAATATTTCAGTTTATTCAAAGTTCGATCGGAAGTAGATTTTTAACTGAAGCTGAACAAATATTAGTTTCAAATCATCTGATTAATTCTTTACTTCCATTAGACGAAGCAACTGAAATTTTAAATTTGCCATTTGGAAATAAATGGAAGCTTAATTCTGGATTTCTTGATCCTTTGGAGTTACACTGTAGCACACAACAGTATGTGTTATCTTTTTTACCGGATTTATTCATTTTTAATCAATAAATATATGTGAAACTAAACATCGGCTAGCAATGGCGGCTTGATGGAATTCGAATTAAAGCAAGTTTATTGTAATTTCACCTTAGCCCACCAGAGGGCGAGCATTTCATTACAATCGCGGATACATACAGATCAACCGCTTATAATTGGAAATGTGATATCATACAAGAAACAGAGTTGAAAATGGAACTTCCAAAAAATATTTTGTTTACAGTATGGGCATGAAAAATTAATTTCTTTCCTGAGCTATGTTCGTCGACTTAGTAAAATATAGCAAAGCTCTTCCATCAATTACATACAGGCCCACCAACGTCCGAGCGGTTTTGCGCTCAAAGCTGGTAGATGGAAAGTACTGGGTTCGATCCCAGGTCGCGCTCATCGACCTGGCCGTACGAAGTTTTCCATGGGTTTCTCCGAAGCTCGCCTAATTACGGACTAGGAAGAACCGGGAACCCCTTAGAAAAAACCCCACGGAGGTCATTCCACTTATAGGCCTAAGACTAGCGTAGGCAATTGCCATAAACCCTATAGCTAATTAAGCATCAATTACATTCAATAGAGAAAACGTTTAGTTTAATTTTGGGTAATTGTATGTGTATATTGTCTATAAACAATATGCACATTGTGTACTTAAATTTAGTTTTATATGAAATATGAAAAATATCTAACACAAAATGAAATACTCTCCCAGCATTTTCCAAGTATAGCCGAAATTTATCTAAATATTTTGGGTAGCTTTCCAAACGAACGAAGAATACTAAGTTCCATACCACAATATACACAAAACATGCTTTTATGCAAATAAAAAATATATTCATTCCATTTTGTTTAGGTGAATCTATCGATGTTACACTATACTTACCATAAATTTCCCCCTACAGACGTAATGTATTTGAATTCGTTTGTGTTTGTATATCTCCAGGGCCCGATTAAGCTTTGAAGCTAGGGGAAGCTCAGCATCATTTCGGGGCCCCCCTTCATTTCGGAAAATCTTGTTTTCCTGTTACATATTGTAACATAAAAATGCTATAGACCAAAAAATAGTGTGTGTGTATTATTTTTATTTTTTCATACTTCTGGGTGGTTTCTACACAGAACATTAAAATCATACAACTTTTTAATTAAGAACATTCAGATTTTTGAGGTTAAATAATAGATTTTTCCCGAAGTAGTGAGTGTTTTATCTTGTTTTAGGTAACTTTTCTCAGCAAAAATTCAATCTCAGTGTGAAAATATGAAACAAAAAATTCAAGACCATGTTTTTAATCCTTATGGGGCCCTCTCTTAAATTTTAGAGGGGAAGCTTGTGCTTCCTGAGCCTTTTGGATAATCACGCCCTGTATATCCCTGCAAACGAACCATTTGCTTGATTTCAACGAAAAGTTTAGTGTAGCATCACTAGGATGCAGATTTAGATATATGATACAGATTTATAATACCGAGCTTGGACTTCCTGCTATTACACAGACTTCATCTAAAATTTTGAATCGATTATTTTAATTTAACTTTATGTTTTTTAGTGTGCTAAAACAGAAACTGAAGCCAACATCTCTCTATTGCGTATAGATTTTTGTCAATACAGGTGTCTACTGAGTACTGACACAATTTCTAACATGACTCTTCCACCAATATAATTATATTCTAACTTCCATAGTATTTTTATCATGGAAAAATACTGGAAAATACCGAAAATGAAGAAATTATGTCATTAGGCAACCTGTATTAACAAAAATCTATACGTGATAAAGAAAAACTGGCTTTATTTTCGGTCTTAGCACGCCAAAAAACATAAATATAAGCTAAAATTATTAAATAAAATTTTGCCAAAATTATTTTTGTAGATCTGTGTTATTTGTTCTTGAGATATGCTGATAACACACACATAGACCAACCGTTAAAAACACGTTTTTCGGATTCAGGGGACCCTAAAAGGTGTAAATATAACAAAATCCCAATTTCGAAAAAATTCCTCCAAAACAATACTTTCCCTACCATATTAATCTCTTCCGTGGAGGATCCAAATTGTGATGGCATGTCTCCGGACCACCTCTAGGGGTGTGTCCCAGACCGTCGCCAATTTCCCATCTGCGCAGCACTAGTGCGACGTTAAACCCAATCATCCATCCCTACCATATTATATGGTTAAGATGAATTAAAAACACATTTAAAAAAATGTTTATTTTTGCATACACCAGGTAAAAACGAGAGGAGAACGGAAGAGAAAAATTACTTTTATAGACCAAACGTCCCCATTTTCTGAGGACAAATGGGGACTTCCTTTTTTTTGAAGGCATTTTTCTAAGTTTTAAAAAGTTGTAGAAAGTAAATTGTTAATCAATAATACTTTATTTTTAGTCCTTATGTTCTACAGAAGAGTCGAGATATTGGGAGGCAAGATCGCTCCTTAGGCAATGACTTCGGTTTTCTATGTTATATTGTCTATAACTTGATTCGTATCTTTATAATCCTCTGTAACTTTTGCCTAGCCATTGGAAAAAAAAAAGTCCTTATTTATTAGGAATGAAAAAATACATCCATAATTGGATAATTGTAGCAATTTTTATCGCTTCTCTATTTTAAAGGTACTTTGATCTGGTCAGCCTATTTAAAATCCGTACGCGTACGACGAGGATGCACATAGGAACTGGCCTAAAACTTCTGACATCACAATTCTCTTTGTAGGTCTTGGTTTGGAGAAAGTAAGTAGTTTCTCCCACGATTCCTTGCTTAACGGCCCTCTTCACTTAAAAAAAATTCCGATGCCGGCTAAAACCAGATAAAAAGTGTCCCACGTGGTTTTGACAGCTGGTGTTAACTAATTGAGAAGATTGACAGATTCACTGACGAATCGTTGACTTTTTGGAAGAATAAATCAAAAATCAGCTACTTACGTATTTGCGGTTTTGCTGAAGCTTTGTTTTGTTTTAATTCTGTCTTTCTTTTTTTATTTTTGTCGCTCCTGTTTTATTTATTTATGTTTTCTTTTCCATTTTCAAATGACAACAAATAAGTTTCTTCATTTATTCTTATCTATTTATTGTGTAATTTAATAGCGTAGCCTGATACGACCAAGTGTTTTATGTTATTTTTAGTCCGCTTCAGGCTTTCAGTACTTTATATCGGCGAATTATGAACAGTGAAATTTAATAAAAGAAAATATTCTTTATAATTAAACTTGTAGTTTGGTATAACTAATTTAACCAAAAAAATAACTAAGATGTATAATGTTACTGAAATATAGAGAAGGATCTGTGTGTTTCTCTGCGGTTTGTAGCTCAGAATACTGACCGCAGAGTTACAAATCCTGGCAGAGGAGTAATTTGGACTCAGGACTTTGGATGCAGAAGTGCACTTCAGCGACATATGTATATATATATATATATATATATATTTCGATTTTATCCATTATTAAATTTATTCTTTTATTTCAATCGCTTGCGTCCCATAGCAACGGCTGTTACACTATTGAATCTTGGTTTATTAAATTAACTCAAATTGGTAATATAGCAGAAAAAATTACTTGAGTTTAACTAAAATATATTTATTTAATTCCATTAAAAATCTTTTACTTTTTTATATTATTAATCATATGGTAATATAGTAAACAGTGCAAGGGCTATAAATTACATGGTGCCAAAACTAAAATGTTCAATGGATGCTGAGATAAAGCCATTTTTAAAATTGTAATAGCAACTCAACTTGTAAACCGATAAATATCCAAATTGAAGTGTCCGGGAAAGACGTTTCTTCATGCAGTGCGAATTTGGATCGGATACAACGTGGGTGGGAGTAACGATGTCATCGTTAGCGGTTACCCGAAACGAAGTTCGGGGTGATTTCAATAAAAAAAAAAAAAAAAAAAAAAAAAATCGCTATTTCTTTTTTATAAAGTGATATATGTATATATATATTATTTTTTAAGTGATTCATAAAAAAAGAAATTCATTTACATATAGCTAATAGGACCGAAGCCCTGCTATTATAGTTATATCGAAAAAATTCATATATATTTATTTTTTGTATTGCTATATCATCTAATATATCTCAAAAAATCATAAATATATATCTACAATCGAATCTCATTAAAAAACGTGCTCTACAGAATTTTAAAAATCCTATCTGCTAATGAATTTTTACTTCCATCACTCGACTATTGTATGTAATAAAAATATTGTATTCAGCGAAAAACTTAGTTTTGACAGCCAGTTTTGACCTGATGACCTGTACCTCGAGTCCAGAAAAGTGAGGCAATTGGTTAGTGTATATTCAAAAGTGAATCAGCAGTGTTTTATTTAATATATTTTACTAAGTTTGGTATGCTGACATGCTGTAGCGGTAAATGCTGAACTTTTTTATGAAATGAGAGGTAATCGCAATGTGGAAGCGTCCCGTGTTCGGTGAAATAACCCAAAAGCTGATCGACACTAATTCAAACCAAGGTCCAACCAAATATCAAGTTCGGTTTAAATTAAGTTCAATGGTTCATAAAGTACAGTGTTCGAGCGCAAAAAGACAGATATTTTCTAAACAAGATCGAATTATGTTTAGGAAATCTCAAAACGTGTAACTTCATCGAAAACCGAAAATCTAAAACTTTTCTGCATCTTATACTTTCTCCTTATATATATGCAGAAGACAGAATAATAAATCCACTTTTTAAAAAATAAGTAGTCAATTTCAGTTAATAAAAATGCAAGGAAATCTCAAAACGTGTAAATTCATCGAAAACCGAAAATTCAAAATTTTTTTTAATTTTACGCTTTTTGCTTATATATGCAGAGGATAGAATAATAAATCCACTTTTTTAAAAATAAGTAGTCAGTTTCAGTTAATAAAATTGCAAGGAAATCTCAAAACGTGTAAATTCATCGGAAATCGAAATTTTTCCGTATGTTCTACTTTCTTCTTATACTAGTAAGAAGCTAGTAATAAATCCCCTTTTTTTCAAAATAAGTAGATTAATTGAAACGCAGGGAAATCTCAAAACACGTAAATTCAGCGAAAACAGAAAATCGAAACTTTTTCTTTGATAGATGCAGAAGCTAGTAATAAATCCACTTTTTAAAAATAAGTAGTGAATTTCAGTTAATTGAAATGCAAGGAAATCTCAAAGTCTGTAAATTCATCGAAACCGAAAACCAAAAAATTTTTTTTCAAATCTTATGTTTTCTTCTTATATATGCAGAAGATATACGCAAGCGAAGTGTGACGTCATTGACCGTCGTTGCGGCCAATTAAAAAAATTTTCTAATCGTCCATCGGATTTTTTGTAAAAAATTATTAAAAATCAAGGAAAATTATTTCCCGATTTTAATCCCCATATTTGGGTATAATTACAAATTAGTTTTCGTGCACATGTGTTAGATTAAGTTATTTTGCTGTCAAATTGACAAAATTTTAATTTTAAATTTTAAAAATGTAGAAACAAAATGGGCATAGATTTGATATCTGTTCGTCCTCCGCATTTTGTGTATTTGGCGATCAAAACGTAATACGAAAACATACATGCCAGATGAATATTTTCGTAATGCATATATATTGTACAAAATATTGTTTCATATATTACTGATTGCTCTCTTAATATACTTTATTAAAATAACCATGATTTTTTAAAGGAATTAAATATGTTCGTCAGATAATTTGGCCATCTTTTATTACTATTATTTTGCCATGGACGACAGATATCAAATCTGTTCCTTTGAAATGACATGTTTATGTTTATAGTCGAAAATGGAAGTCTGTCATTTTATTTCTCTAGAGTTTTGAAATTAAAAATTAAAATTTTATGAATTTTACAGAAAAAATGACTCAATCTAGCACAAAAAAATCAATACGCAGGACTCAGGTTTACATCAGTTATAGCTATGATTATGTCAAACAATTTTTCTTATTATTATAGTTAATTTTTTTTTAAGTTGACCCTTCTCGTTGCAAGCAAAACCCAATAAATCAGTTAACCCTATCCGTTGCAGGACTTCACTGTAATTTTCCCATGAACGGGAAGGCTATGCCTTAGATTATATTGTATATAATGGCACAAAACTTGGTATATGAGAGGCCTATTATGAAACTCTATGTTGATTTAATTTATTTGCATATTGGTCAACAGGTGGCGCTGCTATGCTGCAAGTTATTTCGTGAATAGGAAGACTAAATCTCAACTTCTGTAGCTGCTAAATGCATTGAACTCGATATTTGACATTACCAACTATTATGAAAACGAAAGCTAGCTTAATTTGAGTGTATATCGTTCGATAGGTAGCGCTGCTATTTCTCACCTTCTGTTATTTTCCATATGATTAAAATCGCACCAAATTACATATATAGTTGAAATTTTCCTTCTGAGAAACTATTATAAAACATTTGAGCGCTCGTTAGACAGTAAATGACGCTGTCATATAGATGGTACAGAAAAAAGTTTTGTTATGGTTTTTTACTTCCATTACCCGACTACCGTAATTAATAAAAGTATTGTATTCGGTTCGAAAATTCGATATCGAGTTTTCACCTGATTTACATGTTTTAAGGTCTCTTGAGTCCAAAAAAGTAATTTTTGGCAATTGGCCAGTGTGTACGTGTGTATGTATATATGTTTGTGGGGAATCTTCTGACTATCATATCTCCGAAACTAATAAAGATAGAACTACGAAACTTCAGAATTGAGACTGGTCTGGTGTACAGATGAATTTTCTAAATTTTGGTGAAAATTGGAAAACCGGAAGTGGAACATCGGAAACCGGAAGTGATACCGTAAGTCTGTATTTCAAAAACAGCACTAAACATTTTCTTCAAAGTTGCTGTACAAAAACTCTATTCGATGTCCTTTCGAATGATATAGTTGGTTAGTGCAGGAAAATTGATAAGCGTCCTGTATAAATAGCTCAATTTCAGGTCTCTCAACTAGGAACGGTCAGGAACACAAGTGTGTTCCTCTAAAAACGGCTGTAGGGATGTTTTTCAAACTCGCCATATTAACTCCCTTTTAAATATCCTTTTGTACGTAATTATTGTTTTCCGGTCAATAATTGAGTATGCCAAGTTTTGGCAAAAGTCGGTATCTCAAAAACGGTTCTAATGATTTTCTTGAAAATTGTTACATAAATCCATTTTAGATATCCTTTCTTATGTATAACGCGGTTATTAAAGGCAAATTAGCAGTCATGTTGATTAGGTAGATTAGTTTTAGATGTCGGAAATTAATGTTTCGAAAAACGGCTAAACCAATGTTTTTCTTCTTACTATTTTTAAATTTGCTATGTAAATCTATTTTATATATCTTTACATGAGTATAAGCTTTATCTAACCAGAAAATTTTTAGGTTTTAGGTGTCTAATTTATTGGGTCAATTTTATACCTTCTGATTATATTATCTCCAAAAAATGCATGTAATACATGTAATAGTAAGTAATGGAAGTCGTGTAGTTGTTTCTCACCAGATTTTTTTTTTTTTTTTTTTTTTAATCTAGAACTTATTTCTGAAAATTGCATATGCATATCTTATAATAAGCGAAAACCTCTAATATTTTAAAATATTACATATAACTTCAAAATAAGTTTGTATTATATACAAATACATCGGTGTGATTTCTCTTTATCGTAATTCTAAAAGAATGCTTATAAACTATAATCAGTGTCCATGTATCATTCTGAAAAGGTCAGCTGCGCATTTACATCATCAGGCGCGAAAATCAACCCGCGAAATCTTCGGGTGTAAAGTGTAACTAATAATGTGGTTTCTTCGCTTGGAAATAATTTTATAAACATTTGCTCCCATTTCCTGCAAGCTTTATATTAGAAACTAGCCGCCTTCGGCGACCAGCTGGTTCGCGATCCTTGAAAAATCCTACTTTACGAAACTTCCGCTCGGTGGTGCCTGCGGCGCCTTTTTCCCGTTTCAGGTCTTACAACACCTTACTGACATATAGTTAAAATAGCTTTATTGAAAAATTTAATCGCAGTAAATTCCCGCTCGGTAGCGCCTGCGGTGCCCTCTTCCAGTTTCAATATCTGAAACAGCCTGTTCGCTCACCGCGTTACGATCTTTCAAAATTCTGAATTTAGCAAAGACCATCTCAGTGGCGACTGTCGCGCCCCGTTTTAGAACTTACAACAGCTTCCACGCTCATACTGCAAATAGATTTGAAAAATTTAACTGAAACAAATTTTCGCTCTGTGGCGACTAAGGCGCCGCTTTACGTTTCATGAATTGAAATAACCTGTTCGCTCACAAAAAATCCTTAATACGAAACGTGAACTGAGTATCGGAATTCGAAAGCCTGCATCATAATTAGAATTGGAGAATTATGATAAAGGTGTTCTGGCTTTTCTGTGGTTTTCTCTGAATCTCCCATACGGAATTTAACGGCTTATATCAGTTTAAAAGTCCGTAATATTTCAAATGATGTGTTATAAGTAGAATTCTAGATATTGAATTATTAAAATATCAAAGCGCCCTCTGGCGACAGAGATTTAAACATATACTGATCAATTCTAATTCAAATAACTTTTTAAATGATATATTATTATGAAATTATGTTAATTAGAAGCTGAGATACAGAGCTAATATAGACATTTTTATAAAAAGATCCCTCGGGAAGGCTTCTAGGCATCCGTATGTCAAATTTTATACTTCTGCGTTCAGTAGGGGCTGAACGTATAGATGTTCAGACAGACAGACATCTTCTTTTATTATTATAGATTACTCACATTTCATCTCCTTTTTCTTTCTTTCTCCCCCCCCCCTACATTTCGAGAAAAAATGCGAAAAGTATAACCAAAAACTGAAGTCATTGATATAGTGCACCTTGTTCTGTATTTATAAGAAAAAAAAAATACTGGATTCGTAAAAATTTTCGAAGCCTTTATGATTGGTAGAAATATCCTCCTATTTACTTTTTTCTTTGTACAAGATGAAATAAAATATTGGATTCAAAACATTTCACCTTCTAGCTTTCAGTATATTTACACAATTTCAGGTATCCTGAACATATTTTGACCATTTAAAAAAATTATCTATCCATAAATCTGCGACAAAAAATAAATAAATAAAAAAATAAATAAAAAATAGTATGAAGCAACCACACTACTTCCATTACCCACTATTTCACATATTAGAATATATAATTTTTTTTAAAATGTGTTCAGAAAACATAAAATTGACCTAACGAAGTAGATGCCTGACAAACTGATCTATAGACGTGTAAAACAGTTTGCATAGCGAGTTAAGAAATAATAAGGGGGAAAAAATGGTAGAGTTATTTTTTGAAACACCAATTTCCGAGATCTAAAAGTGACCTACCTGAGCATGATGACTGTGAATTTTCTTGTAATAGCCACGTATTATACGAGAAAGGATATCTGTAATGGATTTATGCAACAATTTTCCAGAAAATCGTTAGAGCAGTTTTTGAGATACCATCTTTTACCAAAACTTGGCATACTCAATTATTGATCGGAAAACAAAAATTACATACAAAAAGATATTTAAAAGGGAGTTAATATGGCGAGTTTGAAAAAAAAATCCGTACAGCCTTTAAAAAAAAAAAAAAAAAAAAAAAAAAAAACGCACTTGCGAGACTTCAAATTCAGCTATTTATACCGCGAGCCTACCAATTTTCCTGAACTAACCAACTATATAATTCGAAAGGACATCTAATAGAGTGTTTATGTAGTAAATTTTAAGAAAATCTTTAGAGCTGTTTTTGGATACGGACTTACGGTCCCACTTCCACTTTTCCAATTTTCACCAAACTTTGTAAAATTCATCTGTACACCAGTTCTGTCTTAAATCTGAAGTTTCATAGCTCTATCTTTATTAGATTCGGAGGGGTTGGCAGCCCCCCCTCAGGAACGTATCTGTTTATGTAGCAAGTCAATCGAATCAATATATACACATATATGAAAAAATGAGAAATAAATAAAAATGACCTGTTCAATAATGTGTGATGCAAATAGGATATTGGGGCTCCTGATCTGCAGATCCACTAGTTCATTGTCGAAACGTGAGTGGAAGCTTCCCTGTGGCGAATCAAAAAGATTTTGGGTTCCGTCTGTGTGTATATTTTGTTTGTCTGTGTGTCTGTTTCAGCGACCGCAAAAATCATGCTATTGATTTGCAATTTTGTACACATGTTTTCGAGCCGCATGGGATTAGCTGTATTGTGTTTGGCGTCTGTTCTATCTGGAATTCGTGTACGGGGACACACCAAATTTTTCTTTATCACTATGGCCTATGGACAGAATGTACATGTACCGCAATAACGGCTGCAAAAATTCTCCAAATAACTTGCAAATTGGTAGACACTTTCAAGCTCTGTATAGAAATAGCTGTATAATTTTTTATGTGTATATTTTTCATGCTCTATGTACAGGGACACTCCAAAGTTTTTCTTATCATTAAGGCCTACGGGGTGAATTTTGTTTAAACAAATTTTAATGTCGTTACTCTGCATTCAACAAAGTGAAATTACAGTAAAAAAAAAAAAACGCATTTTAAAACGTTTATGCTGCATTCAACACAGTGGAATTAACATATACATTATAAAGATATATAAAAACATGTTTACTCTAATAAAAGGGATATGTATGGACTATATGATTTATTTACGGGATCACACAAATGAATTCGGATGACATCCTGTAATCATCCAAATGATTCAAATTACATTGAAATATTCATGAGTTACAATTAATTAAATAGGTGTATTCTAATTTTTTTAGTGTATATAATTACTGTGGCTGCTTTTCCGAGTTACATAAAAGAATTTCGTTCTATTACGCACTATAGTTCATATTTCAACACTGGTATTGAATTTTAACATGGTTACACCCCACGAAATATGACGAAATCTTATTAGAATTTTAAAAGTATATATATATATATATATATTTTTTTTTTTGTGGGAAAATGTGGCCATAGAATTGGTATTTAATTTACAGGGTTGCACAAAATAATTCTAGTATGTTATGTAATCAATTTGCAGGAATTTTGGTAGAAGTACTTATGAATTACAGATAATTAGTGCAAGTACAAGATAGTCAGTTATTAGGAATACATACATACAGAGATAGTTATAGAAAGAGAAAAGCAGAGGGGGTTGTGGGGGGCTGCAACCCCCCTCAGAAACGTTTCTGTTTATATAAAAAGCCAATAGAATCAATATATATATAATATATATAATAAGGAATAAGTAAAAATAATCTGTTGAATAATGCGTGATGCAAATATGACGGTGAGGTTCCTGATCTGCATATTCACTAGTTATATATAGAACTTGTTATCTTACTTGTCAATCTGCAATCTATCTTAATAGAATTTTAATTTTATGTAAGAGAAAGTCGTATGGGTGCCATACCAGATTATTTACTTTGAATTCTATTATTGAAATTCTGTTTAATTCAACAAAATATTTTTTACGAATCGCTAAAATAGATGTTTGTATATTGCCACTCATTGCTTTATGAGTAAAATATCAGATTTATTGTGCAAACAGTATTATGTGCAAAGAAAAATATTTAAAATGAAATGCGATCATATATTTCGCAAATTCTTTGAACGATTGTCTTCTAAATCTATATGTTACTCAGACTCACATCCGTAATACAAAAAGAAAAAAAAAAAAAAACTATAATAATAAAAGTAGTAAAGCAATAAAAACCACGACGATGTTTCTTCACCACAAAAATATAAACATTTGGCTCGTCGAAAAGCAAAAACATCTGTCTGAGAGGTGGAGCCGGATAAAGGGTGTGTCAAAGAGGAAAATCGGCACAAATTTGTAAAATTTTTGGACTTTCATTACAAATTTAATTAATTTAAAATTTTATTAAAATACAGGATTTTTTTCCGCACTGAATTAAACTCTTTGAGATTGACGCAGCTTTTTAAATTCTGTTTTAAAAAAATTGAAAGAGTTTTTATAAGCCATTTAATGCATCAACCCAAATATTGCAATAAAACAGCTTTTTTAAAAAACAACTGTTATTCTTTCATAAAATCTACAAAAGCTGCGTCAGTTTACGAAATGAGAGTAATCCAATAAAAAAAAACCGCGTCTCAATCAATTAATATATCACCGTTTTAAGTGAAAAGAAAGTTTTCCATAGGATAACATTGGCTTTTAGAAAAGCAAATGGTGAGTGAAGAGGGCCCTTAAGATACGGTTTTGCGAATTGCGAATTATAATTTTACAAATAGTAACTGAATTTCATTTTAAGATTTTTATAGTTTTATTCTTGTTTAAGTGGCATCATTACCTTATAATAAATAACAAACAGACAGATAGATTTTCTTCGACATTGGTAACCTTCGTTGCTTTTGCGTGTCGCATTCGCATAAAAAAATTTATAAGAATGTTGTCTGCTTTGAAAAAATTACCATCTGTTGTTCGTAATACTGCAGTTCAGAATCGAAATGTATATGTTTACGTGGGAAGACCTAGAGAACAACTCTCAATCGTCGAATCATGGGTTCATGGTTTAGCCATAGTTGGAGGTATTTTGGCTGTACCTACTTATATAATAACCCATATATGTGAATACAGAGGTATTGATAAAGCTGGAGATGTTGGACCTATTAAGAAAAGAGAAGAGTAAATTAAGGAGTAAGTTTTGAAAGTTGATTTGTTAAAATTTTTATCTACTCCTCCTTATCATGTAAAGTAATAAATATGTAATTAAATTAAATTTAGAGCATTGTATCCTGTTGTTAGTTTTAATGCAATACATTTTTACATATTATTATTTTCATTTTTATTGATAGTAAAATGTGGTTTGCCAATTCTGTTGTTTAATTTCTCTCGCATTTTAATTAACCGGCATTCTAGATAAAATTTTCATTATAATTGATAAGAACTTTTATTTTTCCATGTGTGCTTTGCTCACATGTATAGATGACAGTGATTACAGTATTTAAGTCGGATACACTACTAAATATTATGCTTTTTAATTTCATATTTTAATTTTCTAATATTGCTGGACTATTTTTCTGTTTTATATATGCAAAACAGCCGCAGATCCGGATAAACATTGGAGTTCTTTTGCTGCCCTTCACAAAATTTCTTTTTCTCAAATAGGCCTCTTCGCATAATTTAAATTCATAAAGTGAGCCCTTCACAAAATTTAAATTTATAAAAGGCCTACTCCTTATACAAATTTTCCACATTTTTTTTTTGCATTATTTTAAACATTTTTGTTCAATCTAACATTAATACCTTTGATAGTAAACATATTTTAGTACTTACATATTAACGCCAATGCAGTAGAAGTTGCGCTAATGCGCCAATAAAGAGCAATCTTGTTGTTTGCACACAAGAGACATAGGGGGACAGCGAGACATCATTTGGAATCTTATTTATCAGAGTTCATTTGGCAAAAGCATCAGGTGAAAGAAAATAGAGACTGTTTTGAATCTATGTTAAACTCTATATCGGCCCATTTTCCACCGAAATTCAACTGACTACTTTGTTTTTAAATAAAGTGTTTTGAATTTTGAAAGTGTTTTGATTTTAAATAAAGTCTTTTATTTTATGATTTGTTGCAAAAATTTTAGGTGTAGATTGGCGGCACTTAAAAACCATCAAATCTGTAGCTGCTGTGGCGTTAATACATAAGTATGCATATTTTTCATCCTAATATACGGTACCATTCCAAAAATGGCGATGACGCGTTGCACAGGGGCAAACTCATCAGCCAGTCATGTGAATTCGCTCGCCTTGCTTCTCCTAGTTCAACCAATCAGCACTTTTATCGCATTGGCTTAGACTAAAATAGCAGGAGCGTTAGAATTAGTATGGCTTTAGCTGATTGATTTAGCTTTCATAAAAGAGCTGATTTTAATTTAAATTATTTGAAAATATTCCTTTTGCGTGAGGTTGATAAATTGTTATAGATGGTTTTTATCTTCTTCTACTTTTACTAAAACCGTCACAGTATCTGAAAGTAAGGTTAATTCTAGATTTTACTGTTTTTAAATGTTTTTTGAAAGTTTAAAACAAAATTTTTTCAGTGTGTTTTATATATTTTTTAATAAATTTACAAAGAAAAATAAAGTGTAGGGCATGATAGTTATTGCTTCGGTATAGATTTTTCATGCATTTTTTGCACCTTATTATTATATGCAAGTTTTTTTTTAAATTCATGTACCGTGATTTAGGTGCATTCAGTGATTATTTAGGTAAAAATGTGCTTTACGGTCCTTCTTGGCGATTTTTTGGCGAGTTTTTTCCGAACTCGCCGAGTCTGCGCGGTGTTTTTTTTTCTCTCCCGTCCTTTCCAAAATGGCGGACAGGAAGCACGGTTTCCCAGTTTTTATAACCGTTCCAAGGCCGATTTACGCAATTTAAAGCGATTATGTAAACATAAAGCGTCAGAAATATCTTACAAATACTTGAGTAAAGAAAAATACAAATTTAGCGTCAGAAATATCTTACAAATACTTGAGTAAAGAAAAATACAAATTTTTCCGGTCTGGAAGCACGGTTTTCATACCCATCCTTTCGAAAAGGGCCGATTTACGTACTTTAAAGCAATTATGTGAACATAAAGCGTCAGAAATATCTTACAAATACTTGAGTAAAGAAAAATACAAATTTTTAACAATTGTTATCAATTAAATCTAAGAAATATTACAAAACAAAAACAGCACAAGTAACTTAATATACATAAATAAGCATTTAAATAAAAAAGAAAGTTTATTTACTTACCCGTTTTATAATTTCCGAAAAAACTAGCATTTTCCTTGAAAAAAAAGAAATATCCCCTCTGCATATAACGATATAACCATGTACACCAACCACTCTAGCATCACTCTTAAACACTAATCCAAAGCTTTTTTTTAGCATAAACATTCAATAGTACAAAACCAATAAACGCTACTCAAAAGCTTTTTTTTTAAGATACTCAATCTAAATATTCAATTTTACAAAACCAACAAATGACAATTTTACCTAAATAAGAAAAGCGGCACACTGAAAAACGAAACTCTTGGAAAAACGAAGAAAATAATCTCTGGAGATTTCGATTTTATCATGTACACCAACCACATCAACACAATTGCAAACCGTACTCAACGTATTTCTTATGATATTCAACACAAATAATCAATTTAAAATAAATCGCAATTTCACAGAAGAAAAACAACAAACGTGTGCATCCATGCCTCACATATGATGCAATGAAACGGCCTACTGTTGCCAAAATTCAAAAAACAAAAGAAACAAATCGAAATACCAGACTCTTTCTGAAAGGACCTAAGACTACTGTATAAGTAGTCTTAAAAGGACCAAAAAAAAAAAAAAAAACAGAGAATACAACAATAACCTTAAATATAACCCAGATAAGCACAGTGCATTTAACGTCACACTACTACTGCGTTATGGGCGATAATCTCGGAGATTCGCAAGTAATGTTGCATTTAACATCGCACTAGCACTACCCTTCGGCGACAATCTCGGAGATACGCCAGTAAGGTAAGGTGACCATATTTTCAAACACTGATTTGAGGACAAATTACCGTTTGTCCCCAAATCGAAGTAAATGTCGAGGACCTTGAAAACTGTATTTGGGGACTTTTTCGAGGACACGATAGACCAATATCTATATGCATTATTAATAAAAAGAACTCTGATTTATACATTACAAAATGCTTTGAATCACTTTTTTCTACGAAAAATTGCTGAGCCTAAGGTAAGTTTATGCAAATTAAACTATCCCAGCATTATTAAAATAATCAAGTCTATAGAACCCATTTACACTTTATTATGATCAGGCCCTGACTAACGGCAGGGCATACGGGGCAAATGGCCTGGGCCCCCCTTCTGGAAGGGGCCCCCCTACAGACGTATGCAGAAATTCTGCAACCTAAAAAGCTCTTTTGCCACTGCAAGGGGGGCCCCCAGAATAGGCTTGCCCCGGGGCTCCAGGTACCCTAAGTCGGGCCCTGATTATGATGATAGGAGAAAACACAAAATAGCACCATTTCATTTTAATCTTTAGAATCCCCACTCCCTGAAATGCAGAAGTTATTCCCGATTATATAACTAAAGAAATAATTTCATTCAGCAAATTTTATTTTTCACTTAACATAAATCGGGCAAGATAGAATTTATATACTGATTAGTAGTGCATGATTCTTTCTCTGCTCATGAAGTATGAGGGTCTTTATTTCAAAGTTCCGTTGATTTTCAAGATAATCCAATTATTAGAATGTGATTTTGATTGGATTGGAATAGATGGGTTTAACGTCTCATTAGTGCTGTACAATGGGCAATTGGCGACAGTCTAGCACTTACCCCCACAGGTAGTCCGGAGACATGCCATCACAATTTTGATCCTCCACGGAATGGACTGTGATTTTGAAAAAATACACGCAAATATTTAAATTTCGGGACATTTAGCGTCCCCGAGTAGTCAAAGAATTTTTGGGGACAAAAAATAGAAAAGGCCAAAATTCGAGGACAGTCCTCGAATTTCGCGGACGTATGGTCACCTTACAGTAAGGTAGCATTTAACTTCGCACTTGCACTGCGCTTCGGCGACAATCTCGGAGATACGCCAGTAAGGTAGCATTTAACTTCGCACTAGCACTGCGCTTCGGCGACAATCTCGGAGATACGCCAGTAAGGTAGCATTTAACTTCGCACTAGCACTGCGCTTCGGCGACAATCTCGGAGATACGCCAGTAAGGTAGCATTTAACTTCGCACTAGCACTGCGCTTCGGCGACAATCTCTGAGATACGCCAGTAAGGTAGCATTTAACTTCGCACTAGCACTGTGCTTCCGTGACTTTTCGCAGGAATGAGTAATATGCACGTTTGTACGGTCCGCGTATATGAAACCAAAAAAGAAAAAAAACACTGGATACCACACCCGCATTGTGCATGAATGTATAAAACCTACGAAATTTTGTTTTGCAGCAATCAGTAAAATTAAAAAAATCCCTTTATTTCAAAATAAAGGGATTTTTTTAATTTTACTGATTGCTGCAAAACAAAATTTACTGCTTCATAAAGCTTTTTCGCCGGAGGGCCCTCCGCGTCCTCGGTGCCTCCCGCTTGTCGTGGACTGCGTCCACGACAAGCGGGAGGCACCGAGGACGCGGAGGGCCCTCCGGCGAAAAAGCTTTATGACATGAGTAACGAAGCAAAATAAAGGGATTTTTTTAATTTTACTGATTGCTGCAAAACAAAATTTACTGCTTCATAAAGCTTTTTCGCCGGAGGGCCCTCCGCGTCCTCGGTGCCTCCCGCTTGCAGTGGACGGTCCACTGCAAGCGGGAGGCACCGAGGACGCGGAGGGCCCTCCGGCGAAAAAGCTTTATGACATGAGTAACGAAGCATTCGTTTTGCAGGGAACAGTAATATGCACGTCTGTACGCTCCGCGTACATGAACCCCCTCCCCCCCAAAAAAAGCACTGCCCCCCCACAAAAAAAAAACGCTGCCCCCTTCGAAAAAAACACTGCGCCCCCCCCAAAAAACACTGCTCCCTCCAAAAAAAAAAACACTGCCCCCCCAAAAAAAACACTGCCCCCCCCACAAAAAACACTGCCCCCCCACTAAAAAAAAATCACTGCCCCCTCCCTCCCCCCCCAAAAAACACTGCCCCCCCCAAAAAAACACTGCTCCCTCCCAAAAAAACACTGCCCCCCCACAAAAAAAAACCACTGCCCCCCCTACAAAAAAAAAAAAAAAAAAAAAAATTCACTGCCCCCCCCCACAAAAAAAAACCACTGCCCCCCCTACAAAAAAAAAATCACTGCCCCCCCCCCCAAAAAAAAAAACACTGCCCCCCCACAAAAAAAAATTTCACTGCCCCCCCCCCACAAAAAAAAAACACTGCTCCCTCCCAAAAAAACACTGCCCCCCCCAAAAAAACACTGCTCCCTCCCAAAAAAACACTGCCCCCCCGCAAAAAAAAAACCACTGCCCCCCCCCCCACAAAAAAAAAAAAAAAATCACAGCCCCCCCACAAAAAAAACCCACTGCCCCCCCACAAAAAAAAAAAAAAAAAAAAAAAAAAAAAATTCACTGCCCCCCCACAAAAAAAAAAAAAACCACTGCCCCCCCCTACAAAAAAAAAAAAAAAAAAAAAAAAAAATCACAGCCCCCCCCCCCCCCCCAAAAAAAAAAACACTGCCCCCCACAAAAAAAAAAAAAAAAAAAAAAAAAAAAAAAAAAAAAAATCCCCCCCCCCCCCCCCCCCCCCCCGCAAAAAAAAAAAAAAAAAAAAAAAAAAAACACTGCCCCCCCCCCACACACACACACAAAAAAAAAATTCACTCCCCCCTCTAGAAAAGAAAAAATAAATCACTGCCTCCCCCCCACACACACAAAAAAAAATCACTGCCTTAAAAGCACATTTTATCCACATTTGATGTCCTCCGGACGAAATGTCGTTTTGCAGCGACCAGTAATATGCACGTATGTACGCGGAGCGTACATGAAAACCACAAACAAAACATCACTCTATACCTCACCCGCATTCTGCATGAATCTCTTAAACATACGAAATTTCGTTTCGCATCGATCAGTAAAGCGTACATAAAAACCAAAGAAATATCACTAAATACGTCTCACACAAACTCCATGAATCTTTAAAACGTAGGAAATTTCGTTTCGCATCGATCAGTAACCCGTATATAAAAACCAAAAAAAAAAAATATTACTAAATACGTCTCACACAAACTCCATGAGTCTTTAAAATGCACGAAATTCGTTTGGCAACAATAACGTACGCGAAAATCAGTTTCAAAACATCATGGGGAGGTTACCACATTTCAAACATCGATCGTTCAGCGGCGCATAAACACCGTGGTTACTAAGGTTGGCATCTTTATCCGCCAGTCGCCAAGAAGGACCGTAAAGCACATTCCAACCATTATTTATTTATTTTTAATGCTTCTGTAGCAATCTTGTATCGGAATACTGACCATTGCAGTCAGGGCCCACTTTATAATTTTGGCGGCCCTAGGCAATAGACGTTTCGCGGGTAAATTTTCTATGGTTCTGATAACCCACCCCCTTTCCTTTCAGAAAAAAAATTACACTAGGAAAAAAAAAAAAGACTTTTGATTATAAATTACTGTATTAAGACTCAGTTTATTCTTATATTGTTAGTGAACATGAATTTAAATGACATTCACATTTATATATATATATATATATATATATATATATAAATTGAGTATGACCAGGCGTATTTAGGAATAAGAAAAAATAAACAGGTTGAAGCAAACTTTTACCTTTTCTACCTGACTATACTAAACGTTTGATTGGGAAAATGCCTTAAAATATCTGCCTATACGAATCTCCTTTCTGTACATGACATCGTACGTATTGACGCCCCACAAGCTGTTTGACGAAAATTTTGAGTAAAAACTATTGCAGTGATGAAGGAGAAAAGTTTTGCTAAGCCAGAAGAAAAGGAAATGTGAAGGAAGTTATTTCTATTACCCTCCTCACCACCACATTGCCAAATTTTATACAATCAGAGTCAGAGTGCGGCATCTCACAACGAAATGGAGAGTATATCTATCAAGCTTCTACATTTTTATCACCGAAAAAGAAGTTCGGCTGTGAATAATAATAATAATAAAATATTACTGCTACTTTTTTTTAATCAGTTCTTGTTTTTATAATTTTAACCCCTTCATAACAAACGATAATTTTCAATTATACATTAAATCGGATAGTAATAAGATTTCATTTCAATCTTTATAAAAGAACGAAAAATCATGCAGTTCGTATAGATTATTAACATCTTCCAACTGTACATAGTTATTGCAACGTTTAACCTTCAATGTACTTTGGATACGTGATCGCACAACGGACGAAAATACAGACAGAGCAGTGGCAGATCCAGAACTTAACTTTTTTTTTTGGGGGGGGGAGGGAGGGCTAAGATTTTTTCAAAATGTTATTCCAGATCAATGAAAAGTGTTTACAATTGTAATATTCAGTTGTGAATGTCAGTACTTTTTTACCTACCCCCCCCCCCCCCCTTAGATAGCCCCACCACCACCACCACTGAGACAGAGCTGAATTCATAATCACTCTTAAATATTGTTGGAAAGTGCTAAAAACCCTTTAATACAAACAGAAATATACTTTCCAAACGGAAATACAGTTCCAGAAACAGCAATTTCAATTGTAGGTCTTAATGTATCTGGATATTTCAGTCGCATAGTAACTCTCTTTAATGATATTTACTTTGCTAATTTCAAAATCTTCCTTTTTTTTAAAATGGTGCTATATAATATTTGTACTTTGAGTGTATTGACTGCAACAAACAATATTTTCCTTGATTGTTTTGAAATGATGCATTTTCTGGATATTAGGGATGGCCAAAGCTTCACAAAAATGTAAATCAAATTCATTCTTCGAAACTATTATACTTTCTTCTTTGATTAGTAGAACATTTATTCTCACATCTTTGTTTTTTACTGCATGAAAGAAGTCTTGAGTATTTTCAATAGATTTTCGATTTTCCTCCTAGTACTTCCATCCATGCTAAACGCTTTACTTGTGCCCCTACTCCATCCACAGCTCCCTTGCCATGAGAAGTGCCACTTTATTTCATCAATTTGGAATTGGTTGCAGAAATTGGTAACATTGCATAAATTGAAACGTTGTTTAAATTGACTTGCTGCACCATCAGAAAAAATATTCAATAATGAAAAGTTTGCTACAGATTTCATTATTTTTATTATCTCTGTAAGGTAGATGCCCACTTCATATTTATCATGTTCCAGATAATCTGAAATAATTGCAAATGATTTGGATATTTTACTGAATTTTCAAGGTACCAACATACAGCAGTGAATACAGTCACATTGCCATGGCTCTGATAAGCTGCCTGAACTTCATTCTCCAATTTGCAGGAAAAGTTTTCTGCAAAGTCAATTTGCATTACTACCTCTTCAGGTTTTAAAGTGAAACTTAAACTCTTCTGCTTGCTTGCGTTTTATGAATGTATGTTGAAGAAATGCTGATAACTTGGAATTCAAAACATTAATACAATCCTTAGTAGTGCCTTCATTAGTAGTTAAATTACAGTGAGGTGTATCAACCCATTCTTTCCAAATGCAGTGTTCATGAAGTCTATCATAATCTTCATCAGTGAGTATTTCATTTAGCATTGGACATCTACTGCATTTACCAGTCATACAAAGTTCATTTCCATCATCACAAACTACAGATTTTACAAAATCTTTAAATGTTAGTTCTACGTTCACTCCTTTATCTTTTAATACCTGCAAAAGTAAATGAATATTTTCATGTTTTTGGCAAAGACATACATTATGTGGTATATTATTCTATCATCAGCATAAAAAATTTTGGACTTTTTGTGATAATGCATCTAATGTCTTTGTTGGCAAACTTTTTGAAATTGATATCTTGTTAGGTAAGATGCCTTCTTCTTTTGCAATTTGGCCTACCACAGTTTTTCGTTTGTTTGGAGATTTTGGCAAGGCAGAAATTGCACGCTTTCTTGCTTTACCATAAGATTGGTGTGAGGAAAATTTTTTGGGAGGTGAAAGAATATTTGAACTTGAAGATTCAGATTTCTTACTTCTTTCAGTTCTTTTATAAGCTTTGTTCTTTTCTTTTAATTTTGCTTTCTCAGATTTGGTCAAGTTTCCTCTTTTTCTTGCCTGGAATTTCCTATTCTTTTCTTTATATTTTTCATACTCTCCCTTATCTTTTAATCTTTCTCTATACCTTTTCTGCTTTTCAGTTGCTGTTAAAGGCATTTTCTTCTAAAAATTGCAAAACTAATTGTGGAATAGCAATATTTTTTGTATTAATGATAAAAGCAAAAGTATGACATAAAACAAAAAATGACATAAAACAGAACAAAAAGATCCCTTGTTTATATTCTTTTGTTCTTGTGGATGAAAGAAAACTGAGTTGAGATGTTTTATGTCTGATTTAAAAATTAAACTAAAATAAATATAAATAAATAAATTTGAAATTGAATGCCTGTCAGTTTTATGCACATAATAATTTATAAAGTTACAAAAAATTCATATTGTTTTCTTATGAACTTTGACTAAAACTCTTGTTTTTTTTTCTTTTTAGGAGAAAATGAAAAGTAGAAGATTGATCTTCATTTTGTGCATAGTGTCTTTTAAGTCTGAAAAGTTGTAATTTTCAGTTCTATAAAATAAATTTGAAATGCCTATTTGAGTTTTGTAATTTTATTTCAAACTGTTAAAATTCTTATTCATACCAAGTATTAAATATATTTTTATTTAACTTTTTAGTTATTTCAGGTATTATTAATGCATCGTAACAACTAAAAAAACCTTAATTAAATTTATTTTTTGGAGATTATAGGAAATTATGATTGCAGTACAATGGAAAAATGATTACATGACACGATTTGAACCAGACAAAAATTCGTGCCTTTTACATATAATTAAACAAAATCTCAAATTTCAAATTTATACAGATGTCTCTTTTACAAGATTTAGTTTTATAAAAAATTACTTTTATAAAATATTTTAATTTTTCAATGTTATTATTCAATGAATGCCTACATTTAAATTAGTTGAAACACTTAACTTGATATTAAACTTTATAGAAAGTGATGTTTAAAATAGAACGATTTACAAGATAATTTATTATTATTATTATTATTTTCTCAAACGTATCACAAAATTTTATTTTTCACAAAAAGGGTACCTCAAAAATTAAAACCTGGACTGACCCCTGCATGTTAAAGATAGACTGATTTAAAAAAAGGTAATCTGTGAGATTTGGGAATATGAATATCATATTACATTTTTAAAAAATTTATTTGGTTAGCTTGAGTACAATTCAAAAGAGTAATAATACTATAAATTTTTAATATGCAGAAATAGTGCAGCATGGCAACAAATACTTCAGATTGATTATATTAAACTCTGCAAATTAATTAACAGCTCATAAAGAAATTCTAGACTTAAAAACACTACGGAAATTTTAATTGTCTCTAGATTACTTGTTGTATCTTCTGAATTTATTTTCTTTGTAGATGCAGATTTTATATTTACTTCTTAAATTGTTAACAGTCCACTTCACTTACCGACACCAGAAGCCTAAGCCAATGTTATTCTATGGGAAATTTTTACTTATAATTCATTAACCAATACATCTTATATATATATTAAAGCACAAAGCTATTTTTTAAGACCAAAAGCGTAATATCTGTGCATGCGCCAGAAATCGTTGAACTAATTTGGAATGGGAATAATCCTTTCTCATTGTGCAGGGCAGTTTGAACATTGAGCAGATAAACTAGGTATACCTAATTAAAGCTCAATGAAAAAAATAATTCACATGATTAATTCATTGATCCATACTTAAAAATCTAACTAAAACTTCCTAAATTATACTATAAATTAGGGATGGACCAGATATCTGGAAAATATCCGGTATCCGGCAGATTTTTCAATATCCAAAATGCCGTCATATATCCAGATCAAAACCACCGGATATCTAGTTTTTTAACATGTCTTTTTTTTCTTTCTTTCTTGTTTTCTTTCATTGAGATGTGGTGGAAAATGCGAGAAAAACTTTTGCCCCACCTTAAAAAAAAAAAAAAAGATTCTTAAATCACGTCACTAAAGAAATAATCTTGTAAAATTCGACGTCTGTATCTCCATTAGTTTGACTGGGCATTACTGAGTGAGCAAGCAAGTCAGTCAGGAGATCTGCCTTCATAGATGTAGATTCCTGCAATTCATTTCTTTTAACTAAAATATATATATATGTATAATGACTTTTCAGCAGTTTTCTTTTGCATAGCTTTTCTTTTTTACTTTCTTTTGTATTTGATAGAAGAAAGTATTGGATACGTAAATATTTTCGACTTCCAGTTTTCGGTGGATTTACATGTTTTGAGAGCACCAGACCACGATTTGACCATTTTTAGAAAATGTCTGTCTGTGTTTGTGACGAAAATTTTGTGGCGACTGTATCTCAGAAACTACTGCACAGAATTACATATAATTTTATATGTAGATACCCCTTGACCTAAATTAGCACCTACCAACAGTTGGTGTCAACCGATCAACAGGTAGCGATTTCCACAATTTAAGGGAAGGTTATATCTCAGGAACTACTGCATAAAATTGCATATAAAATCATATATAGATGCAACTTATATAAATTAGAGTGTCTATCAACTTTTGATGTTAACAGCTCACTGCTATGCAGTGATTTCTAGAATTTAAGGTAAGGCTATATCTCTATAACTACTGCATATAAGTTAGTGCCTATGAACTTCTGGTGTCTACCACTCAACAGGTGGCGCTGCTATTCAGTGATTTCCACAATATCAGGAAAGGCTATATCTCAAGAACTACTGCAAAAAATGCATATAAATTTATACATAGATGTATCTTGACATTTGTTAGTACATATTAATTTTTAGGATCAACTACTCAACAGGTGGTGCTGCTATTCAGCGATTTTTAGGGACTCTAGCAATTTTCAGAGTTTAAGGAAGGGTTATATCTCAGGAACTACTGTGCAAAATTGCATAAAAATTTATAAGTGGATGCACCTTGGTGTAAGTTAAGTAACTTACACCAAGGTGCATCCCCTTACTGCGGATCAACTTTTGGTACTAATTACTCAACAGGTGGCACTTCTATGCAGCAATTTACTCAGCTTAAGGGAAGATTATATTTCAGGTTCTAATACGTATAATCAAATAAAACTTGATATGTGAGAAAACCTTTATGAGGTATTATGCTGATTCAATTTGGATGTATATCTACCAATAGGTTGCGCTGCTATAGTAGAGTTTTTCCCGAGAACGGGAATGCTATATTTCAACTTCTATGGCATTTAACTGTACGAAACTTGATACATGAGGTAACCATTATGAAAACATATTTTTTAAGATGTTAGTTAAACTGTGTTTCTTTGGATATTTAGTGTTAATTTTCTCCAAGATGAAAATTTATTTGACCTGAGTGAATTTATATAGGAAAATATAGAAGAAAGTCTTGTGGTAGCTACAACAGGCAAGTTTTACATTCTCTTACCCATGTTAATGGTAGAGAAGTATTGGTTTTGGGTCAATTTTTCAAAATAGAGTTTTTCTTATATTTACATGATTTGAGGTCCCTTGAATCCAAAAACCATATTGTTAGCAGTTGGTCTGTGTGTCAATACCTTTTAAATGAATGGTTGAACCATCGATCTGCGATAATTTAAAATAAAGTTATCAATTTTTTTCATTTTTAACAAAAAAAAAATGTAATATTGAGAATAAATTCAACTTTTTTTGGATATTTAGTGTTATACTACTTCTCTAATATGGAAATCGTCTGCATTATCATGGAAGATAATTTTTTTAAGTAATAATTTTAATAAATTATTTTTACTGAGTGAATTTGTATAGGAAAATATAGAAGAAACAGGAAGTCATGTGGTGCCCACAGCACACTAGTTATTTTTTGTTAGTGGATGTGCTTTACTAATAATATTTTACCATTTTCAGGAAAGCTGTTCGGGAATTGAAATAAATTTCTCATAGAGATATGGTAAATAATGTATGTTTTAAGCTAAATATGTATATTTACACGTTTTGAGGCTTCCTGATTACCGTAGTAAAGTGTTTCAACATTTGATCTTTGTCTGTGTCTCTTAGAGTGACTTAAAAACGAATAATTTTAGGAGATCCAAATGTTGTATTTTGAAATTAATATAAATTTGTTGCTGGAAAAGTTTGATCAAGATTGATAAGTTTCAAGGAATGTTGCGTGTGAAAATTGTCTGTATAATTTTAAGTAAACTTTTAATTTTAATAACAGATTTAAATTCTATATAAATGTAGGTGCATTAATGAAACTGGGGGATTGAGGGGTGGTAGCCCCCCCTCACACAAAACTAATTATCATATAAAACACTTCCGAAGCCTAATTTGAATTGTTTAAGACAGGTTTACATGACAGTACTAGTTATCTTACCTCTCAATCTCCAACCTGTATTTATAGTATTAAATTTCAGGGTAAGAGAAAGTCGTGTGAGTGACGCACCAGATTATTTTTAATTATTGTGTGCTCTTAAGAAACTGAAAATTCCATGTGTATTGGGAAAGGGGACTGCCGGATCCGGCAAAGTAAAAATGATATCCGGAATGCCAGATATCCAGTAAAATCCATATCCGGTCCATTCCTACTATAAATGTAAGTTAAAAGGCTTACTTGGAAATTCTTGCAAACTTTTTTGGTGTGGATCCGCACCATCCTCAGGCATAAATGCCTGGTGTTCCAGGTGTCTTCTGTTAGAACTTCTGTCAGTCCCTCCCTTTTCTCTCAATCAGATGTTTCCACTTTTTGATATCTGTTGATGGTTCATTCTGGTTGCAGTTGCACACATTCTGTATCATTTCAATTGCTTTACGATTCACAGTGTAACGGTAATTCTCGTAATTTGCTAATTTTTTTATATCATCAAAATCTATTTTTATGCTACAATTTTGAAAAATTCTGGTTAGAGCCGTGGTGGTTTTATTAAATTTTATATCATTTTTATATTCTTTGATTCGGGTTTTTATTTTAATCATTCCTATATAAAATCCTTTTTTATTATCGTCTGCATTGTATTTTATTTCGTAAATTCCCGTTGTTTCTAGTTGGTCTATTTTGTCTTTATCGCTGTGAACTCTTTCAAAGATGTTTGGGTTGAGTTTAATGGGTATGTTTATATTCATTTTAGAGGTTTCAATTTTAATTTTTATAGTGGTTTCACAATTGTAAATTTTGGTTATATTTTTTTAGTGTTATCTATGTGATTTAATATTTTAATGTTTTTTGTATAAGCAATAAATTAAACTTTTATGAAATCCTGCTTTTTTTTTTGCGATTTCTACTATTTTTTCTAATTCTTTTTCGAGTAAAAGTTCATTTGAGCAAACCAAAATAGCACAGTTAATATAGGTTTGAATTGTTTTTATTTTATATTAATACGGTGTTTTACATTTATCATTAATTATTTCATCGCTATTGTTTGGTTTTCAGTAAACGGTAGCTTCAAATGATTCATTGTGTTTATTTCTATAGTAACATCCAGATAATTCAATTGGTGGTTATTTCCAATTTCATGCATGAACTGTATATTTCTGTCGATTTAATTTCTCAACAATTTCATTTACTTTGAATTTTTTTTTTATTTATTACAGAAAAAACATTGACATATCGGAACTAAAAAACTATTTCATTTTTAAAATTTTCCCCAATTATTCTTTGATGAATTTTCTTTCATCAGTTTGTAAATCTGGTTATTAAACTTAAAGTAGTTTTCCGTTAAGATTAAATTACTTGCAGCTATTAGAGTTGTACTAATTTTATTTTGTCCGAAGTGTTTTATAATACTTTCATTGATAATTAATTTCCTTTATGTCTATTGAAGGGACTAGATTTATTACATCAAAAATTGCAATGATTTGGTCCTGGTTGGTTTTAATGTTTAAAACATTTGTTTTTCATATTAGGAAAGGTTCTGATAGTGAACATAAATAACTGCAAAAAATATTTGATATGTTTTCATTTTACTTCCATTACTCGACTACCATAGGTAATGGAAGTATTGTATTCAATCCAAAAATTCGATATTGTATTTTCACCTGATTTACATGTTTTAAGGTCTCCTGAGTCCAAAGAATTGGTTTTTGCAATTGGTCAATGTGTGTGGGGAATCTTCTGAGTATCATATCTCCAAAACTAATGAAGATAGAACTACGAAACTTCAAAATTCTGACTAGGTCTAGTGTACAGATGATTTTTCCAATTTTTGGTGAAAATTGAAACATTGGAAGAGGGACATCGGAAACCAAAAGTGGTACTGTAAGTACGTATCTCAAAAACAGCTCAAACAATTTTCTTGAAAGTTGCTATATAAATACTCCATTAGATGTCTTTTTGTATGAATTAGTTGGTTAGTTCAGGAAAATTGATTGGTGTTCTGTATAAGTAGCTCAATTTCAGGTCTTGCAAGTGTGTTCCTTTAAGATTTTTTTAAAACTCGCCATGTTAACCCTTTGAGAAACTGATATGTATTTTTCCGTATGCTGAGTAGAAGTTTTTCCTTTAATTATATTTATAATTAAAAAATACATAATTATAGATTCTTAGCTTGTTTATGAAGTATGAAAATCATATATAATAGTCATGATGTTTATTTTGACATACATAGTCACTTTTTTAATTTCAAACTTAAGTAATTATTGTTTTAGGACATTTAAAAAACCATGCAGTGAAAACATTAAAATTTTGCCCTTTTATAAGATGCTCAGTGGGTTAAATATCCTTTTGTATGCAATTATTCTTCTGTCAACATTTGAGTATGCCAAGTTTCGGAAAATGTTGGTATCTCAAAGATGGCGCTAACTATTTTCTTGAAAATTGTTACATAAACCCACTTTAGATATCCTTTCTCATGTATTATGTGGTTATTACAGGAAAATTAAGCCATCCTTATAGGTAAGTTTTAGATCTTGCAAATTGGTTTTTCAAAAAATGACACGTGATTTCTTTATTTTTTAACTTGCTATGTAAACTCTGTTTTACATGTCTTTACACATGTATCAGATTGCTCTTACAGGAAAATTTTTAGGTGTCTACTTTGTTAGGTCAGTTTTATATCTTCTAATCACATTATCCCCAAAATGTGCATGTAATACAAGTATTAGTGGGTAATGGAAGTCGTGTGGTTGTCTCATACCAGATTTTATTTATGTTTATACCTTTGTGATATAATAACATATAATATATTGCCTATATATTATACACTTATGTATATTTTATGTGATAATAGCTTTGCAAATATAAGTTTTTAAAATCCAGTCATTCATTTGTGCTAATTTTGCATTTAACTTTGAAATTTTTTTGTGAATGGAAAATTTTATTTTGAAAAGAATTTCAAGATCAAAATAGTTGTTTTGAGAGAATTATTTTTTTAGCATATTCTGAATGCTGATGCTTTTTAACTCCCAAACAAAAAAGAAAGGTGTTATAAGTTTGAAACCTTTGTGTGTGTATTTGTGGCACTGTAGTGTCCAAATAAACCACACTTCAATGTTTTTTTTTTTTTTTTTTTTTTTAATATTAGAATGTTAGTTTAATTAGGATAGTTTTTAGTTCTGTCTGTTAAATAGATTTTTAAATTAATTAAAATGTCATTTTTCATGCAAAATTAATATTTTACAATGTTATAGTTGCAAGCTTCTAACTGAACTTAGACAATTATAATTGGCAAACTTCCAAATTTTCCTGCCAGATTTCAAATGAGTCATGTGATTTATTGGATTAAACTATTAAATATATATATATTTTTTAAATCACAAATTTTAAATTAATTTTTATACAAAACGAAAAATTGACTAAATAATATGTTTGTAAGTTCACAGTCCAAAAATCTCTAAATCCAGTTGCAAATTAGATATTTTATACAGATTTAAAAAAAAATATTACTATCATTTTTTTTTCTTTTTCTAAACCACTTTGCTTTGACATTTTAAAATTTGCGAGCTGTCAGTCTTGCAATTTATGTTAAGTAATAAGTCATACACTTCTCCCCCTTTTTTTTTTTTTTTTTAAGAATATAAAAAATACAAATTTTTAACCTAATTTGAAAAAAATTTAAAGCTAAAAAGAGTGATTATGACTATGAGTTCACAGTTCTTTAAATGTGGTTGAGAATTACAGATATAAAGAAAAAAAAAAAAAAAATTGTGATAAACCCTGCCATAACATTTAATAATTTGTGAGCTAATGCTCTTCCAGTTGAAAATTACAGATTTTATAAAATAATTAAATTCAGTGTTTTTTTTTTGTTTTTTTTTTTATATAAGCTAGCTTTACATTTGTTTATCTGATAATTGAGTTCAGCATCTTTGTTTTTTAAATTTAATAAATAATTTTGGTTAGTGTAATTTTTCATCTTCAGAATTTTTTTTTTTTAAATTCTCTAATCAATTTCAAATTAAAATGCTGCCATTTTCAAATATCTCTAAAAATTAAACAACTTTTCCAATTGTACAATTTCTCCCTATACATTGTCCAAAACTACACTACCTACCTTCAGTTACTGTAAATAGCCTTTTGCATTTCTTTTCAATATAATATTTAATACTAAATTTTGAATATTTTTGTAAAATTTGTTTTTGTTTGTTGGCCATAATGAGATAAATTTCTAATGCATCAGTAAATCTGTCA
This sequence comes from Salticus scenicus, assembly GCA_963930645.1. NCBI lineage: Eukaryota > Metazoa > Arthropoda > Arachnida > Araneae > Salticidae > Salticus > Salticus scenicus. The sequence goes on along the minus strand of OZ005659.1, from coordinate 17,602,093 downwards.
CACTTTACTTCACTTTTTGTGAACTTACATACGAATCTTGTTTGACATCATTTGGATATTTGTTCTGAATTACCTATCACATATAAAAAAAATCTTCTTTAATCCTTTATCTATCGCTTTATCAAAAAGACAAAAAATGTATCTGAATCATATACACATATTTAGTTACTTAAGAGTATTTTTAAAAATATAAGCAATAAAAATTATGTATATCGAGTGGTCTGATATGCTGGAGATGTCTGTTAAAAATGTATACTGCCTATTCATGTTAAAGTGACACAAATTATAAGTCATTATGAATATTCAACCAATTCATTTAAAGCTAAAGTAACAGTTTCAGAATATTTACATTTTTTTACTTATACAAAATGAGTTTTGTATCTTGTGTAGCTCAAAATGGAATGATCATAAATGTTGCAAATTTATATTTGTGACTGTCTTGATATCTCCTTCAAGTTTTCTTTTAATTTAGAGATAACCATGATTTTATAAGATTTTTCATGATGTATGTATCTTACACAACTCTAAAACAGTCTAATGAAAAACATTGTAAATTTTTATGTAAGTTTGTTATAGCATCTAGTTTTTCACCTCCCTTTTTAGTCTTTATAACTTTCTGTTTTGGAAATATCAATGAAAATTACATTCATAATGATCAAAAACACAAACGTTTTAGTCATTCTATGACCTTCCATCTTAGAGATATAGATTTAAATACAACCTAATAATAGAGCTTGTTACAAGACAATAACAGATACTGTCACAAAAATTAGTGACTTTCATGTAAAGTTCATAAAGGAATAGGTATACAGTACACTCCCAAAAATCCACAAGCTTGAGACCTGAGACTGTGTGGATTTTTAGGTATTTTTTGTCTGCATTTTTAAATTAGGATTTTAATTCTATATAATGCATTAAAAATGATAGTGATTACATATAAGTAAGCATAAATTTACAATTTTTATTAGTTTAGAAATATAGGTAAAGACAAATGGTGTATTTTTCATCCTATGAAATCATTTTTTTGTTCAAGAACAAATACTGTTGAGTTAAAAATATTTAGGTCCATCCCCAAGACCTGGGTTTTCCTTAAAATTAACTTTCCTCTTCAGTTTCTAAAATATCACCATTAAAATAAGTTTTATCTTTATTTTTTTTGTCCTTAAAAACTCTACTACAAATTACATTGGTTGTGATGTGTGGATTTCTGGGAGTCTACTGTATTCTAGTAAATGAATGTATTTTATTTAACGAATATTCTTGAAACAGTCCAATAAAGTTGTTACTCATATCACAGAAGTTAATAATCAACAAATCTTAAAACAGTCATTTGTAACAACATTAAATACACCTCAGAGCAGGAATATTGCTAATTTAGGCACAATATTTAGACACAATTATTAGCAATTTAGGAACAATAATTAATGGCTTAAAATACCCTCAGATATGACTGTTCAGCTAGAAGTCTGAACACAAACTGAACTCTTCAAGAGTCATTCTTCTCTTTTTATAATCTTGTTAGTGATTAATAAAACTTTGGAGGTAGTTTTGTGCTAACACTGGAACCTGGTTGTTTATTTTCAAACCATTTACCACACACAAAAATGTCAATGTTTTTGTAACGATATATATATTTGGAAATTTTATTCATTAATTCATCGACCATGAAAATTAATTTTAGAAACAGAGTTTAAGGTTGATTTTTATACCAACTATGTGAAAAATGCCAGAGCTAGAAATTAAACCCAGGCTCACCCCTTAACGTGTGGATGTTCTACTACTGAGCCACCCTGATGGTGACCTTGCCAATGGATATTATGTGAGAAATACTGAACTGGTTATCAGACAGTAACTTAGTGGTAGAGTATTTGCACGTTAAGAGGTACTTATCGTCTCCAAAAGCCAAATCCTATGGGAAATCGCACCTCGTTATAACTCATTAATTTAACTAATAAATATTTTTAAATTCTGTTTTCAAATTCTGAAATTTCACAACTGCTAAACAGGTTATCGCTTTTTAAAAATTGATTTTTTTTATTTTTAAGATTTCATTTTTAAGCTCAAAATTGAAATATTTCACACTGTGAAAATTTGCATTTTACAACCCCAGAATTAAAAAAAAAATCAATTTTTAGAAAGCGATAACCTATTTAATTGTTGTGAATTTTCTGAATGTGAAAACGGATTTAAAAAATATATATTAGCTAATGAGTTATAACGGGGCAAAATCTCCATAAAATAACAGACTCTGGCTTCTGGGGACAATAAGTAGGGAGTCCTCTTAAGCAAAAAGCCAAGGTTCGATTCCTGGCTCTGGAATTTTTCACATAGTTGGTATAAAAATCAACCTTATACTTCAATCTTTCTAAAATGAATGTTCATGGTTGATTAATCAATAAAATTTCTAATTCTCACCTGTTATATCTGTATTTGCAGACATGGTGACCTCGCCAGTGGATATCGTGTGAGAAATGCCAAAGCTGGTTATCACCCAGGGTGGCTCAGTAGTACAGCATCCACATGTTAAGTGGAAGGCCTGGTTTCGATTCCTGGCTCTGGCATAAAAATCAACCTTACACTCCATTCTTTCTAAAACAATATATATATTCTAATGGATATATGAGGAAGTCGTGTTGATGTCAGATTTTTTTCTTTTTACTTTAAGTGCAATTAAACATGTTTAAAATTACTATATTCTTTTAAGTAACAATAAAACGATTCATGGTAGAAGATATGATAGCATTTCTAGTTTCTTCAGTGTGAGCTCCTTTTGTCACCCAACACAGATTAAGGGTTGGGTTTAACTTGATATATGAATTTAAATCAACTGACCCAAACCTAGAAAAAAAAAAAAATATATATATATATATTGACCAGAACCCACCCTGAAAACTAAATGAAAATAATTCATCTAAAATTCATGCAAAACTGTTTTAAGTTATAAAGTTAATTTTCGTGGTCACACAGTTGGTAAATCATTTTAAAAAGAATAAAAAATGTAATTACTAATACACTAAGTTAAAAATCTTAAAATGGATTACTAATAATAATAAATTATTTATGCATGTTGTGTACTTCAAGTGTACAAAAATGTGCTTCAAGTTTAGTGTTTGTAGTTTATTGCTTAATGCTCATATTCTTAAAAAATATAAATTATAATTTGATATTTCTTTGTATATTGCTTTTGTCCTTTATGGATGTTCATATATATGTTATACAGTTATATCAAATAAATTTATGTTTATTATGGTAAATTTTTTTTTTGAAAGACAACTCAACTCTTTGAAAACTAAACACGAGCCCAACCTGCAAGGAAAAATTTAGTCAATCTAACCTGCATTAAAAAAAAATCAGTCAACTTGACCCGAATTGGGATTTTAACACAGATCGAGATCCAACCTGTGGGCTATTTTCTCGCATTTTTTAACCAGCATTTTTTTCAGCAACAACTAATTTTTTGTTTAGACTCAAGCAGGTATATTGGTTCATCACTTAACACAACACAATCAAGAAATCATCTTTGAAGTTGAAACCCTCAGCATAATCAGTAGGCTTCAAAGCCTGTAACAGTTGTAAGTTGCAGGATCACATCTCTAAATTTTATCCTAAGATTTTCCATATTTATTTATTCCATTATTATTTGTAAAAAGAAATTATTTTCAATTGCTTTACTTTTTTAAAAAAAAGAAAATTTCCATATAATGTGATATTGTAACGTCAGGACCAGGACAAGATGAGAAACTCTTTGTAGGCACAACACGTTTATTAACACGTTTAGAACACACAAAACATGAAATTCACACAAATATAAAATGTATGGTTATCAATAATCATTACGACTTCACGGAGCATAAAAAAAAAACAGATGTTTTCATTTCTTTCTGGCTGATGAGCTGGTAGAAAACAACTGCTCACCTCTGCATATTGAGCCCTACTCCTCTCTTTCATTTCACCCCACTCAGGTCTTTTCAACTTCTTTATCGTGCTGGCCTGGAGATAGTAAAAAGAACTATAGAGAACACCCACCTCTTTTTCCTGCTTCGAATCTCGGTGGAACCTCCAAATAAATTATAGATCTTGTCTGTAACGTCAGGACAAGATGAGAAACTCTTTGTAGGCACAACACGTTTATTAACACATTTATAACACACGAAACATGAAATTCACACAATTATAAAATTTATGGTTATCAATAATCATGACGACTTCACGAAGCATTTCGAAAAAAATAGAAGATGTTCTCATTTCTTTCCGGCTGACGAGCCGGTAGAAAACAACTGCTCATCTCTGCATCTTGCAGCAGACTCCCCTCTTTCATTTCACCCCACTCGGGTCTTCCATTCTCTGCTCATGTGCAGATCGGTATGTCTGTCACAATATTTTCTTAGAATATCGTAGGAGAAAATGCAGCGTGGGTAGGGAGTTGTGTTTCCATTGACGTTCTAATGTTTTGTCACGTAAATACATGTATGGCACATAAACATTATAAAATGAAAACTGTTATTTTAAGGATAATTAAGCAATATTTGTAGCTTTCGAAAATAGTATGAAAATGTTTGTATTTTTGTGTTCTATTAAATATAGGAGTAAAAATTGCACAATTTTAAAATTGGAATAAAACAAATTAAAATTTTATCAGGAAGGTAAAAAAGCACAACAAAAATAAATATCAAATTTTTAAATAATAAAAGCAAATTTATTGTGACAGAAATTTATAAGTATGCACATAAATTTAAGATCTAAATAAATACAGTTTTTCTTTTCTTTCTTTAATAATCATCTCTTTTATTTCTCATTTTACAACATGAAGCATTTATAAACTTCTTTAAACATTTAGATATTGTGTAGTCTTAATTCTACAAGTATACAGGAAATTAAATTATAATGAATACAGTTTAAATATATATTGAAGGCATATTTGAATAAATGCAAACCATCATGCTATCATTTATAAACAGTCTAAGGTTCAGTTACGTATTGCAGTTTATCAATTCTATAAAAGATTATTTTAATATTGTCTGTTTGAAATGAAATAAATGTATTCTCAAAAGTACTTAAAGATGAAATATCCTTAAAAAAAAAAAGTGGGGAGAGAGATACAGTCAGACATATATTCCTTTCTGGCACACTATCCTTTAACCCGTTAGTAGTCGCTATCGACAGCGCCACCTATTACAGATTGCGAACTTTTTATTTAACTGTCACCAATAATTTTAAGAAGTGATGTGATCAACGTTAAATTGATTTTATTCGCGTTTTATGTATGTCAAATGCCACTTCTAAAAATTTTTGGTGGCTATTGAATCAAAAAATCTGGAAAAACTGAAGTATGGGCGGCAAATCGACCAACTAGCGACTACTAACGGGTTAAAGTTAAAATTTCAGCAAAAAAGTTTGTAGGCAGTCTAATCACGTCTAGAATAATTCACATGTATCATTTTGTGAAGATTGCAGCTGCCATTTAAATTTTGTGGGTGTGGCCAAAGAGGACCCACTTCTAAGTGTCCGTTTTTTGAAGTTCATCTGATATTTGAAATTTCATTAAAATGTAAATGTAAGCAATCTAATAAAGTCTTGAATAATAACAGGAGACTTGGTGTTGGAATATTAAACCCGAATAAACTACTACGTCAGAAATGCCAAAGAAAAATATTGCAAATGCATACAGCTGTTTCGGTAGCCTAAAGCGTACTGTCTTCAGTGTAAAAAGGTCCTTTTTACACTGAATAGTTTACATGTATCATTCTTGAATAGTTTACATGTATCATTCACAATGTTGTTTACACTTTAATGGGTGCACCCACTGCATCAAATGAACTTTGAAAAATAGTGGGATTTGAGTATTGCAATGATATGCATGTTAAAGGTTTTAAAAGAATTACTGCAACTGAAAAGTATGGATCAAAGTTTGTAGTGTTATGTATATTACTGGCAAAGAAGGTTAAAAAGTAATTTCTAAACTAATTTTCATTTTGTTTGTTGCATTAATTTCAATGTATAAAAAGAGTGTTTAGGTGATTCCAGACCAGGCTCACTTAGATGGAAAGGACTATTCAACAAAGTTGCCAAATCAAACAAAAAAAGTTTTGTTATATGTAAAATTCGTTAAATAGAAATTCACTTTCAAAAATACCCAGACAGTTACAAGAGGATACTACATCCTGCCTGTCCTTTGGTTAAAAAAAATATAGTGCTTTTTTCCTCCTCCTCCTAGCCTCCTTCTAAAAAAAAAAAAGCACCTTCATTAACTTATGTATAATAGAATTTCCCACTGATCATATTATTAGTCGTTGCTTTTTTATTCACACACTAGTAAGTCAAAAAAAAAAAAAAAAAAAAAAACTTTTAACATTTAAAACATATTTTAACTTTCTGATGTATTCTTCTATTTTAAACTGTTCACAAAACAAGCAACTTTTTCTCCCCCCCCCCCCCATGCTTTATATTATAATCAGAAAATTATCTACTGATATATTAATTATCAAATTAATGATCTCTTAAGAATAAATTCAGTAATATTTAACACTAAAAACTACTTAAAATGGTGTTAGTATTCCTTGATATAAACAATAATTATTCATGTGAGGTTAATTTTTTTCCCTTCTTGTGAAATCTTTCTAGGATCCTAATTCATATTTACACAAATTCAATAAAAAACCTTCAAACTGGAGAAGAATTATAAACTATTGACATCAATTTGTACATTAACAAGCAAAAGTAAAGAAGGTTAAAACAAAAAAAATATTGCATGAATATTTCTAACTGAATTTTGAAATGAGTGTCTGGATTTTAAATGTGCTCTGAAAAATCCAAAACCACCTTTAAGAATCTAAAATTGTCTTAAAATAATAATAATAATAATAGCACTATGCTCTTTTTTTTTTTTTTTTTTTTTTTGTATAACAGAGGGAAAATCTGAAAATACTTTGAACTTTATGAAGAGAAGATTTAAATCCACAGGAGTTAAATGTTATAAAAAAGTGTTGAATTATACCTTTCTTTTATAAATTGTATTTATTTGTTACAATTAATTTGTTTAAAAAAAAAAAAAAATTACAGGATTATTAAAAAAATATTTTTAATTTTGCTCCTACGTTTTGTTTGAAAAGTGATTTTCTTTTTTAAATATGTCTTTATTTTTACAATGCCTTAAAAACTTCTTTAGAGGAGTTTTCTTAAATTGTAATTCCCATTGAACTGTTCTCAAAGGTTTATTAATTTCAGCATCATGATGGTTTGTTTTCATTTCAATCTTTTGCTGTACTTTTTCTATTTTTTAACCTATAAAAAATATCTGATTCAGTTAGTGTTTTCAAGGTTACGTCTAGAATAGTTCTTGGGAAAATCCAGTTTTAGTGTAATGAGTATCACAGAATGTGTAGAAATTGAGAGAGAAAGTTACAAGAAAAAAAAAAATTCATTAAATAGAGTATGTGCTTCAGTATTTGAAGGTTATTTTACAAGGAAGTTTTTAAAATAATTTTACTTCAAACAAAAAATTTATAAAATGGAGAAATTCACAAACAAAATAGAGGTGTGATTATGTTTGCAAATATTTAATTTCCACATATTATTACAGAAAATTTATTCAAATATTTAATATGTATATATACAAAATTGAATAAAAAGAAAAAATTCTAAATAAATTTAGATTTTTTTTTAAAATCAATAGCTAAAAAGTATATTATTTTTATCAAGGGAAAAATAACATACAAGATTGACAGCAGGGCTAATTATATTTGGAAATTTCTATCTGTTCTTTAAAAAAAAAAAAAGAAAACTTTGATATTTTATTCAAAACAGTTTTGCTTCTTATGTTTAACAGAACAATTTAAAGCAAACTCGTGTTCAACATTAAGAAGAAATATACACACAGCATATATGTAAGTATGTAGCTACACACATGTATAATGTTAAGGAAAAATGCATATAGTAAATGCGAAATAGTTCTTCAGAAAATTTGATGTGTAATTCAGATTCCCCCCCCCCCCCCACTTGGAATCTGCTTAAAAACTTTATTCTTAAAAGAAAAAAAATATATATATGTATATATCTTATTCCATTCTTATTATTTATTGCAGACCTGCCAACCTTCCAAAGCAAAAGATCCTACTCTCAAAAGAAAAAAAAAACACACTAACAAAACAGCTTAAAAAAGAAAAGCATGATAAAAACGAAATAATCAACAGCATAAAATATAAAATTGTACTTACTTTTTCATGGTTATAAAATTAAAAAGAACGTTTTTTTTTTTTTTTTAAATACCCTACTGCCAAATTTGGAAACTATTCAGTATAAATTCTAAAAAAGAAAACTTTATTATATCAAGTTACATAACACTGAAGTTATAAGCAATGCATTAAAAATCACATAAACAAAGACAAATCTTTTATTTAACCCAATTTAAGTAGCATATTTTGCTTTTTTAAGAAACTCAATTGAAAATTTCTTATTGTAACATTCCATAGCTGCCAACTTTTGAGAATCAAAATTAGGAAGATTTTGTATACAACATAATTTATGCTATAAATGGAATATAAATAGCATAGTAATTGTTGGAAAGAGAAGGAGCAAATTAAAGGAAATTTTTGCAGTATCTAGACCAAGAAGCTTTCTTCTTATTGCAAATTATATCAGAAAATAATAATAAAGAAATAAAACACAATGAATTAAAAATACTGCTAGATCGCATTTAATTCTAACTATACTGAATTATATATATACATACACACAATTTTTTTCAAAGCTAGAAAAAATCAAAATTTTACTTATCCAATAATGCATTTAAAATCACGACATTGCAAAAATCTGCCTAAAAGATTAAAAGTTTTCAATATAAAATTCTTATTTTTTAATGGACTTCAGAATTTTTTTTAATAAAATAAGGCTGTTTTCAGTAAAATGCTTAAAAGTTCACTGAGTGAAAATATATACAATTGGAGTTCACAAAACAGAATGAAAATTGCTATTTAATTATTTATTGTATGCATGAAGAGTGGAATAACGTAAGCATAGGGAAGACAGAAAAAAATTAAGCACTGGGCGTGACAAAAATTTTGAAATTTTTTTAAAAATTCAGGAGTCTGGGAGATTGCCTCAAAATTCGGGAGTCTCCCGAATTTTTAGGGAGAGTTGGCAGCTATGACATTCTCTGGTAAGATCAGATTCTGTAAAAACTGGTAAGACACCCCCCCTCCCCCTTCAGACCACTGAAAAGTACTGATAAAGGGGAGAGAAGAAAAGAGGTTTTATAAAACCCAACTGGTTTCCCGGGTTATCGGCTGCTTTTTCTGAAGATCGCTGAATTGTAGTGTAGAGAGAATTCTGAAATATTTAACACACTTATAAATAAAAATGATATATTTATTCAAGATAAATATATTCATCAGAGAATTTTCATATGTGTAAAATGAAATGGACAAACTAATAAATTTTAAAATTATTTTTTTTTTTTTTTATGGTCAAATCTTATTTTTGTATTAAAGCTTAATTATCATACTAAAATATGATAAAATCGTAACTGTTGGCAGGTCTGTATATTGTATTATTAAAGGCGTTTCAATTTTGTTATTTTCCAATATTTTGTGAAATGTAGCATGAAAATTAAAGTTAACTGACACCTGAGCAACAATATAGAACATTTAATATTATATATAGAGTCATTATTAACCCTTCATAAATACTTGAAAGGACCATTAAAGATACATATTGTTAGATGTATAATTGTGTTTTCATTTTGAAAGGCTATCTTTCCAAATTTTTCTGTTAAATGTACGAAAAAGTGAGAGTATGAAAAAGTTTTGAAAGATACGATAAATTCAAGCTTTAGTAAAAATTGCACAATGCATAAAAATTTTAGAATTCAGGTTTAAATTCTGAGTAGTGTTAATTTTGAGCAGTTACATAAGCCTAATGATATAAATTGAACCTAGTGAATAAATTATTATTTTTTCAATGCACTTAGTAATATACAAGCTAAAATAAAGTAAATGGTAAGATAATAATAACCCATGGATCAACAGAATTTTTTGAGAAGCCTGATATATCATATATATTTATTACTTAAATATATAAAACAATAAAAATCGAATATTCTGATCCATTGTTTTGTAATGAATGTATTTGCACATATTTCATTGCTAACTACATTTTAAATTACAGAGCTAAAATTTTTTTGAATTATTAGCTGCAAGGCTGCAACTAACGAATATGCATTTATCAATTATAAAATTGAAAAACTGCTTTCATATTATTGTACTAACTATAGCACCACACACAACATTTATAATAGACACTAATATTAATTTACAGACAACTATTTATCACACTTACATAGCAAATTTGAAGTAAACAATTCATACAAATTTTCTTTGAAAAAATGTGAATTACAAACATTCTCCACAAAACATCTTGCATACAAACAGTTCCAAATTCTTCAAAATACAGGGAATATTCTGATCAGCTAAAGGGTAAATCTGTGCAGACAGAAAATGTAAACAAATAGTGAGCCCAAATTTATAATATGGATAAAGAATGTTTATAATACTGAGTTCCGTTAGAGGAAAAATAGCAAATCTCATCTAACACTTTGATTTTTTTTTCTATAGATTTGCATGTTTTAATGATAAAATAGCTTTAAAAAATTATGCAATAAACACGATATCAGGTTGATGGAAAAGTTCATTTTATAGATGCAAATATTAAATTAGTTTTGAATACTAATCATTCATTAGATCAAGGGGCTAATGGTGACTCTATTTTAAAAATTCTGAAATTACATAAAGAGAAAATGTCAAGAAGATATTTTTTATGACTGTAAATTGTAACCAATAAAGAACATGTAAAATTTTGATAATAATTAAAAATAATAGTTAATTACAAGAGATATTCCTAAACTTTCACGATACAGTTATCTTAACACAATTACCAAAAAAAAGAAAAAGGAAGAAAATGTCCTTAAATCAAAAAATATACATCTGCTGATCTTTGGACTGACTGATGTAAATCATCATGGACTACACGAGATTTACATATAAACTCATGGATGTTTCTGAACATAACAGGTTCATAAAAAAAGGCCACCTGAAAACATTACAGTTAGGCCCATTATGGATACTTCAGAGGGTGCTGAGGAAACTTGAACACTGAGTCGTATGACATTGTATGCACTTCTAATTGTGATTTAATGAATGATTTGTCAATGTATATTTACAAATGTTCATGTATTTAACTTTTTGAGGGACAGATTAATTTTGCTCATTTAAAATCAAAAGTCACCAGAATTTACAAACAATATTGGAAAAGAAGAAATAAATGAAAAATTTTCTCTAGGTTATAAAAGGAAAATTCTAAAAAAAAAAAAAAAATTCTAGGGTGAGTTTTTGCAGTTGGAAGTTAGAATTAGGTGATGCCTATAATGGCCTCACCACCATTCAAAGGGTTAACAGGTTTTATATTCAAATGTAAAAAAAAAAAAAAAAAAAAAAAAGACCTTTTTATTTCCAGATCATTTTCAAGAAAAAATTAGCAATACTTTACAAGGACTGTATCTGCTGCCCTCACAGCTTAGTAGTTTAGCCTAATATTAACTTTCTATCCTTTGTTCTCAAATACGATTTGATGAATTAATTATTTATACATTTTTTGTTATACTTTTTGCAAAATGATGCTATTCTTTATAATAACTATTCTTTGTAATAACGCAGATTTCAGCATGTTTTCACAATACTATCATTTGAATTAAGCTAAGCATGAAAAATCTAGTAGTGAAAAGAAATTTCATTTTTCTAGATTTTACAATCAATTTTTCTAGAATTTAATATTATATCATCATTTTTTATATGGAAATGTTGAACTGCAATTGTATATTAATTTAATTATGTCTAATATAATGTCATTACAATTAAAATAAATAAATAAAAACCTTACCTATTTACTGTAATATATCAGATTTAGTTTGGTTTGGTATTTTGAGGTTACGGCTGACTGACTATTCTAGGGTGATAAGCTTCAGATTTAATTTTGTTTTTTGCATAAGTGAATCTTTATTGTTTTATATGCCATTTTTAATATGAAACATATTGTAGTGAACCTCCACACCATATATCAGTTTCATAGCAATTTAAACATAGTTCAGAATAAACCAATAACTGGCAGATTCAAGTCTGGTATAAAGAAAGTAGAAAATTATTAAATATTTCTGGACTATGTTAGAAGTGTTTATTTTTCTCATATTACATATTTTTTTCATTAATTCCACAAGAAACAGAGCAATTTTTGTATAAACATGCAAATATTTATGATATTTAAGAGCAGAACTCCCTAAACAGCATATTACCTATAGTAGTCTAATGATAAATTTCTAAAAATCAAACAGAAAGAACTTATGCATCAACCCAATACCTTGTTGAAGAAAGCTTGGAGCAATAAGAGAGTAAGAATATAAAAATAAGTTTAAAATATTTTGTTCTAATATGGAATTTAAAAGTGTGTGCTAAAAAAAGAAGTGGCAATAATTACAGAAGAATATTTTGATAGTTATTGAAATCTTGAAACTTCATTTAAAAATATAGGAAGACAGACTGCTTTAGAAATTTCACTTTGAACATCTTTTTCTTAGAGCAGAGATGAGAGTGTGAAATGAACAAAATGTCTGAAAATATGTGCAAAACTCAAAGATAATTTAATTCTTGCAATAAAAGAAGAAACAGATATAAGAAATCATACTTTCCATAAGTAAATATAAAAATATACGAAAATAAACTGTTCAAGAACATATCCAAATAAATAAAAAAATATATAAGAATCTCATCTTTGTTAGAGAGAGAATTAAAGTTTAATATAAATGATCTAATACACAAACATTTTTCAGGAAAAAAGCAATATAAACCTATCTAAGAAAAAAAAAAAAAGTACACATATACATATTTGCAGGTACTGAAGTATTTTTCTATATCAAAAAATTAGGAATTAATGGCCAAAAACTTGGAAGGTAACTTTAAACACCAAATGCTGTGAAAATTTGTAAAAATTATGTATTAATTAAAATAAATAAATGTTCTGTAAAAGCATAAACATTGATTTTTTTTCTTTTATAGATATGTTTCTTTGTAGGAGGGAGGAGAAGGGGCATCCAGAAAGGAATAATCTAAATTAACAAGCTACAAGTTGTAGTTTTGTTAATATTTAAAATACACAATGAAAAAAACAAATACCTGTTGCAATTTTTAAGGAGACAAAATTTGGCAGCAACATTATAAAAGTATTTCTTAAGTTATTTTATTTTATTAATTTAATTTAGCTTTGCAAGTTTATATAAAAACAGTATATTATTAAATAAGCATCTAATTCAAGATTTAAATAATTAAATAAATAATAATAAAATGGTAATCAAGAAAAAAAAAAAAAAAAAATGACAGAAACAATAACAATTGTGGTGTTCAGTAAGTTTATTTGCTTCTCTTTGAGAGAGAGAAAAAAAAAAAAAAAAATCATGAGGAAGGGAAGTAATAAAACAAATCTTTTAAATTACTATAGGAATCTTGTAAAAGCATGCTTTTAATGGTGTATTTTTATAGATTAAATTATCCTTTTTATACAATTTTGCCTAGAATTCTATTAAAAAAGAACAAAATTAAAACTTTATTCCAATACAAAATTTAGTTTTGAATGAGAAGATTTTTATTTTTTTTTTATTTTTAACTGGATGTTATCTGCTTTATTTAAGAGGTTCTACAGCAAAAAGATATGGCTTAAAAAAAAAAAAAAAAAAAAAAAAAAAAAAACCCTGTCTGAAAAAAAAAAAATTAGTCCTCTCTTTCTTCTGGGGGGGGGGGGGGGAATCTTGTACAATTAAAAAAAATATTTAGTAATAACTAAGTTTTTTATTTTATATTTAAAAAGATTCTTAATTTAATTCTAAAAATGTTATTAATTTGTGATACTAAAACACATATGTCTTCACTGCCCCTCACTTTATATTCTGAATTATTGGAAGATTATTTTCAACAAACAATTTTATGCAATTGCTTCTTAAAGCATAAAAAAAAAAAAAGACACAGAGAGAGAGAATATACAGTAAAGTTGTATTCTTTTAGATGCTTTAATAAAGTACAAGAATTAAAATAAATATTTAAAAAATATCTATAAGGAGATTTTTTTTTTTTTTTTAATAAGGGAGATTACATTTGCAAAATAATGGAATTACATTAAAAACTGTTATTACATTAAAAAAGAAAAATCTGTAATCCTTAAAAAGGCAATTTATAAGTCAATCAGCCCTTAAATTTGTACTTTTATCTTTATTCGAATATTTTTTAAATAAGAAAAGTGTAATATAAAATATATACAAGTTACATCATCCATGCATATTAACATAAACACAATTAATGGATGAAAACTTTAAAAAACTGAGCAAAATCATAGAAATATATTTAAATTTGATCATAATAAATATAAATACACAACAAAAAGGATTTCATCAAGAACGCAATGTAAAAAAAAAATGAAGCCGGGATTTACAGAAATACAGTTCTCACTAGTATATCACAGTATTAATGAAAAAAATTGCACAATATAAAAATAAATCAAAATGAAAGTTAAAAGAGTATTTCACAGAATAAAATAGGTAAGTTTAAAATCTTCAACAAAATAGGATGGTTTATATGTTGTAGAAGGAAAGCTATGTAACTGCGCATTGTAATTTACATTACTTGAGCATATAAATGTACATTATCATATACATGAATCAATAAATCACCTGGATAAAAATATAAATTAAACACAAAAGATTATTATTTAATTTAAGAAAATTTCATTGATGAGTAAATGATAAATTGAGGCTTGTAATGAAGGTAACTTAATTTTAATAGATTGCTTTAAAAAATGTCAAATATTGCAAAACTTTGAAAGAGTAATTACCATTACATTTCAGAAAAATTCTACACTGATTTCTTGTAAAATAATATAATAGTTTTTTTAAAAAAATGGACATTTGGAGTGACATAAATACACAAACTGTGACAGACATATAAAAAATAGGACATATAAAATGCTTTTATATTATAAAATAAAGAAACTCAAACTTATCAAAACATTTAATATACAAGGTCATCAAAAAAGATTTGGACACATTTTGAAAGTTCATAATTCTAAAAGAAACTGAACAAACACTATAATATTCTTTTCAAACAACTTGGCAAATGTCCAAGACTTTTAAATATAATTGGTACCCAATCTTGACTATGAACTCTGCACAGCAGTGATGCAAGGTGGAAGAGACTTTCATTCAGCTTTCCACCAATGCAATAGCAACCATTCAGGAGAAAGCCTAATGTGTACTGTGGTTACCTTTTTCTGGGGGTTATATCAAAACATTGTTTATATTTAAGGGAGCGAATTACTCATGTAGCTGCTACAGTGACACAGAACATGCTTCAGAACACATATTGTTAAAGACTGATTCTGATATGCAAAAAGTAACTGACGGTGCTCAAAATAAAACTTATTAAAATAAAATTTTATTAAATTTTGTACGTTATAGTGTAACCATGTTTCCTATGCCTAGCAGTGAGGACGAGTCGAAAATCTTGGAGGGTTTCCAAGTTGACCAACAGGTTTGAATTTAGTAAGCATCCAGTCATTCGGTATTCTCTTTCTTATCCCTTATTTTCTTTCAACGAAAACCTTGTCTCCCCTATTTTACTAGTGGACTCGTTGAATCCGCACTTGCCCAGAGGCTTCCATGGTCGCAAGAAATGTAGTTAAAGAGTACAATAAATGAATTGTTTATGTTAAGTATTTTATTAATAAGATTATAATGAAATTTGACCAACTTTTTTCGATGACCCTGTATTTGAAACTAAATTTGTACATTAAACTTTATATACAGAAACAAATGTACTTTAATAGAATTTAAACATTTAATAAAGTCATAAAGCTTCAAGAAACTATCATTTACTACCACAATGACCACAACAGAAACAACATTTACAATTAAAAAATTATTGCTTTAATTAAAATTACAAATAAAAATATTGTTGGCCTTTCATGTAAGACATAGGGACATCAATTACCCTGTGTTATAATTTCAACTTTTTCAAAGTAAAATTTTTAATAACAGATCTTACACACTAATTAAAAAGTCATACACCTTTATAATAGATGTTACTCAGAAGTGGTAAGAGAGCATTTTTTAAGCATGAAAACTAATTATTTTCTACATAAGAGATAAAATATTAGACATTTTTAAAAATGCTAAAACATTTACTTTTCATTTGTTCCTGCTTACAATTATTTATTTTGATGATTAAGTTGTAGATCTTTAGAAATAATAAATGTCATAAATGGTTAAAAAAAAAAAAAATACTTTGATTAATCCATTTACAAAACTAAATAAACATCGCTTTTTACAACATGAATTCACATTTGAATTCAGTTGTGAATCCAAATGTTCATTTTGTATATATATATATATATTTATTGTGCTATTTTATAAATAAATATATTTAAAATATGGAAGTTTAGTTTGATCAATAAAATTTTCTTATAACTAAATTTAAAAACATCAAAATTATTTCAACATTGGGATTTAAAATATCCAAGAATAGTCGATAGTCTTAGTTGATAGATATTTTTAGGAAGAGTTAAGAAAGCACGCTTAGTAAAAATAAATAAATAAAAAAATAATGACAAAATTATTAGTTAAAACAGACATGAATTAGGTATTAAAAACTTTGTTACAACAACATATAAATAGTGAGGGTTGTAGTGAACTGAAAAGTAAACCCAGTCATTATCAGACTGGAAAAATGCACATTTATAATTAACGTGCAATATAACACTATGTATCTTACTAACTGCTATTTTGAGATTATTGTTCTATACAAAGGTAGATTTCTTAATTATTAACTATAAATTATGATAAAAATAAATAAAACAGGCCAGTCATTATGTGCTTGTTAAATTAACGAAAGTAAAAGCTTACAATAAAAAAAATATATATATATTAGACTGTTAGAACTTTGAGTATCACTAGAACAAATTTGTCATACAGATTAGTGCTTCAATATTTGCAAAGGGAAGCAGTTTTTAGGAATAGATCGCCACTAGATTTAGATAGAAATCTATGTCTCGCCTAGTAGAAATGTTACAATTTTGAAGGAATAGCCAACAGGAAATTTAGAAGAGATTTAGAAATAACTATAGGTAATCCATATTTTTAAAAAAATTTTCTGCAGTTTTTCACAGTATGTTTTTAAAATTTTCTACTGACTGACTAATCTCTCTAACTTCGGCAGATCTTGAAGCTCAGCTAGTATTTTGAAATAGGGAAAAGGATTGAGTTGTGATATCAGACGCTTTATATTCCCAGCGTGTGATGTGAAATGTGTTTAACCATCCTTTTCCCAAAGAGAAGCAAGCTCCTGGCAAAAATGGCTTCAATTGAATTCCAACAATTCTATTGGTTGATAATCTGTATTTATAATCCACTTCCTTTCACATATATAGAAATGTTAACCCATCTGGCAAATTTATATGCCTTATATGAATGAAACTGCAGTCTATTATCTTAATCATTTATTGGTGCCTACTTATAATCTCTTTACTTTTGTTAAACTAGAAGTTTTTCATTCTTAATGTTTAGAAATAAATTAAAAGTTTCATTTACAGTATAATGTGGAAAAGAATGTTTATATCTTATATAAAATAGAGAGAATAAATGACTACTACTGAATATAAGTAATATAAAGAATGACTAAATACAATTAATATCAGTAATTAATGACTACTGTACAACACAGTTATGAAGGAAAATGAGACATTAACAATACAATGTGCAAGATGAGGTTATTACAGACAAATTCGTAAATGTTTTTTCAAATCTCTAAAAAATTTTTTGCTGTCTACATTACAAAGATATAATACATCACACATATTAACAATTGCATTTTATTTTAATAATGTGTAATTAGAAAAATAAAAAAATATCAAATGCGAAAATGACTCAAACTACTATCACATTAACAGCCCCTCTTTTTTGGCTGCAATGACATCCAATTGGCAAGTCCTTAAGGCCTAATGCACACTAACAACAAAAGTTAATACAACACCAAATCCTTTTCAATCGGACACGAAGAAGAGTGGAAAGACTAGTTCGGGCATTCGCATGATATTGATATTTATTGATTAATCTCATCCCTTTTGGATAGGTATTGAGGTTCATGCTATCGTCAGCTCTTATTTGCATTTTGTATCTTCACATTTAAAACTTCTATGGAGTAGTCACTAAGAGAGTGTGTTCTTCGCTAGCACTTTTCTTTAGGAATTCAAGTAAAAAGTAATCAATGCAAATTTCTAATTATTTATTTAAGTTATGTTTATTGAAGAGGTCAAAAAACGGCAGGAAATTTGGAACTTTAGAAGTAAATTAGAAAGAAAAATAAAATGTAATTTAATCCTTTTTAGGCTCCAGCTACACAAGATTGCGGCATTCCTTCCCATCGCTATTCTGTGCATTGGCATGCTGACTGTAATAAAACCAGTAGCATTGAAAAGGATATACTGTCTCAATAACATTTGCAGCTGGTGTGCATAGAGCCTAAAGGAATATCAGGGTTCCCACTCTTAAAAAGGAAAAAAATTCAAGGACTTTTCAAGTACTTTTTAAGGCCCATTTGAAATTTTTCAAGGACTATGAGGGAAAATCGCAGAATGCTAGGCATATACACAAAACTTTAGTAAATCACAGAACACTTTTATTAGTATTATTTTTTTTAGAAGTAGAATAATAACTTTGCCTGTTTTTACAATACATTTTCGATGGATTGACCAAATTAACTTTTACAAAAGTCAAAAAATGATTAGTTTAGGATTTGTAATTGGGATCATTACGATTATTCTAAAGTTCTTAGGTTTGAGTTCTGGTCTGGTCACTTTCTGCTCAATATTAATGACTAGTCTACCAAACAGGTGTGAGATTGGCAAAAAAAACAAACAAATAAGCTGAAACTATATGCAAAAGCAAGATAATGAAATGAGAATTTTAAGACAAAATGCATTATATTAGACAGCGGCATGTGCATGTGGAGATAGTTTAGCCTTGATTGAGCATTTCCTAGAGCAGAAAATTCAAGGATTTTCAAGGACTTTACTTGAAATTCAAGTACTTTCAAGGGCCCTTGAAAAAGAAAATGAAATTCAAGTACTTCTTAAGGACTTTCAAGGACCGTGGGAACCCTGAATATGTAAAACAAAATTGCAAAGTAATTTACAAATAAAATCAAAACAACAATGATTATTTTGTACACTATGAAAAACTTAACAAAATTTGCTTTTTACATATAATACAAAAGTAAATTTTTTACAATATATCACATCATTTGGAAATGAAGAAAAAAGCCTACTTATTATATTTGTTAATTTGCGATTATGCCACTTTTGTATGATATCCAATGAGTACAGTGGTTTTTGGATGTTTATAAATGTTTTTAATATAATCAGGGAAAAGAAAAAGGCACATAAATGAATACAAATAATGACTACATGAAATTAGAAATTAGATTTTCATAAAAAATTAGAAAAAAATGCTAGATATTTGTTTTTCTTCATTTAAAAAAAAAAAAAATACAATGTAACAAAATTACAATTTCAGGAGCAACTAATTACAGCTTCCATGATAAGGTGAAGCACAAAACAGATACATTAGCAAATAACAAAGATTAAAAAAAAAAAAAAAGTCAAATAGACTCTAATAACCTTTACTAAATTCATGCTTTTGAAAATGACAGGAGAAAAAGTTATGAGTACTTTTTTTTAAATTGCCATTTTACATTGTTTAGCTGCTAGGCGATGAGGACCATTATCAGGTCTAATGTCAATCATGTCAATATAGAATTAATATAAATTTTTAAACAATTCAAAAATTTTATCTTGTGTATTTTTTAGAAGATAGGTTATAGACAAAGATATTACAGCTATCTGTAAAAGCTTATTTGAAAGCAAAAATTCCTATAAGATAATTATTTTACACAAACAATATGAAAGAAAGACTTAAAATATTACACAACTGTATTGAGCAATATAAACATATAATAATAAAATAAGTTCTACTTTTTTCCTAACAATAAACAGTCCACTGCAACATTGCACCAGATATAAGTGGCATAATATTTGACACACTTCATGCATGAAATGCCTTGGGTGGTTTTGAGCCGACAGGCCTTGTTCTTTTACGACTTTCGGGATGTACAGAATTTGAACAGGGTAAAACTATATGATTAGGGACAGAGAAATGGTTATACTTTCTTTTTAATCCAAATGGAATGCCTGGTATTCTGAAAGATTCCTCGGGTTCATCTACACAAAAAACAGCAGTAGCTGAAACTCCTCCTTTAGGTGAATGTTCTCTCCAAGTTTTAGAAATGTTACTACAATTCTTTAACATCCACATGTCCCGATCTTCAGAGAGGCGACGCTGTAGCTTGGTCATTCGTTGAACAGACTTCAGTTCATCTTCTGAACAACATCTAGTAAGTGGATCATTTGTTGTACTTTTAACACGGTCATTGTCCTGCATGCTGCAACTTCTCCTGAAAGACACAATAGCATCTTTAATCTGTACACCATTGCGAGGAGCGTAAGCCCACACTTCTCCATTAATCAAGGGATCACTCCTACCACAAATATCATTTTCATGGGAATCTGATTCATTGTGGTTGCTTTCGCAATCATCTAATGAACCTTGTGGAATGATACAAACTTCATGCACTCGGTTATCATCATCAATAGGAATATTATTGTTATCTTCTTCCACTTCTTCTAACTGATCTTTAGACAAAAATAAGTTGCTTAAACTGCCACTATCTTCCCGACTACCTAAGCCACTGCCACAGGCAGTTTCAATTTGCACTGTACATGTGTCTGGAGGATTAGACTGATCTTCCTCACTCTCATCCAAAGTATGAAGAGACTGTTCTGATACAGATCGATGCTTCCAGCTAACAATAGCAGATCCAGATGATATTTCTGATTCCAGAATGGGTGAAAGCAAGGGAGCTGGAGATGGACTTCGATGATGACGACGTGGCATACCTGCAAATGTACACATACATTTTAAATTGCAGATAAATAAATAAATAAACTGCTACAATATTCGCATTAATTTACAAATGATTTGCTTTTGATAGGTATGTATAAATGTACTATACTGGTTGATCCCAATTTGAAAACATTAATTTAACAAACTTATTTAATTACTTTATAAACATTTGTTAAAATAACTTTTTATCTTATCTGATATTTTACATTGTCTCAACGTATTTTTATGAAATTTTAACTTTTTTTTATTATTAATACACGAATCAATACAATCATATAAAGTATAAAATTTTTACAATATTTTGTATTTAAAACAAGCACAGACTTACTTCCACCATCCCTTATTCTGGGGATCTGAGATCAATCAGTTTATATTGGGCTGTTTTATTGTAATTTGTTTTAATTTAAAATTGAATAATTATTTTAAAATTTCATTTAAGGGTGTGTTCAAAATATTGTTTCAATTTCAATAAAAACTGCATTTAAGTTTAGGGAAATTCTAGGTGATACAGAAATTTTTCAAAGCTAATAAGCACAATTACAAAAACAGTCATGGCATAATACAGCATCAATTAAAAGAACAAACATTTCACAATACAATCTTTAATTGTCTCAAACAAATGACTTCACAGGAATAGTCTGAAGGAATTCGGAAAAATATGAGTTTTGAACTCAAACTGACTGCTTGTTTGGACCTTCACAGCAATTCTTTAGAAACATCTCTTAAAAGATTTTAATGAATAGCCTTTCCTGGATAACACTATAATTTACACATTTGATTAGTGTGTTTTATGTAATAATGTATGTAAAATAACAAATAAAAAAGTGTATTTACAATGAAACGAAGGTACAATTCTCAAGCTACATTATGCACTAAATTAAACAGTACCGTACTATACTGTACAAAAAATAAAATAAAACAATATAGTTCTTTATATTTTAATTTTTTTTTTTAATTAATCCTCTGTCCCCTCCCCCCCTTCTTAAAAAAAAAAAAAAAAAAATTCTTTATTGCATTTTTTCCCCCCCTGCACCTGCAGATAATTCGCTCATAGGTAATTGGAAATATGCTGTGTAGTTTTTACATACAAGGTTATTGATTTGATTTCATTTAGTATTCCCTGAAAATTTTTCAACCACATAGACCTTTAATTTACACACTCTAGTCAATGTTTAACATGTAAGTGTTAGACTGATTCTTCAAAATACTTTAATAGTTTTAGTTAGAATATTAAATATACTACAGTCATTTGCAAAAGTTTAAGATCAGTAGCCAATTTTCAGTATTTTAACACATTGCATCAGATAAGTTCGAGGGTAAATGTGAGCCAGACAGCTGTGCATCAAGCTATTAGTAAATTTTAAATTTTCGGAATTTTTTTTATATTTGAAGTAGGTCAAGGTTTCTTTGCAGGTTCATGGGATGATAAACTAAAATCTTTGGCCAAACATATTGAAATAGTACTCAAACTGACGTTGGTGCCTTTTGCAGCCAGAGAATCTAATCGTATTGCAGGAGGTTCTTGGCTCTTATATGACCATCCTTATCACATGCACTCATTTTCTTGGGGCGACCGCTTCGCTTAAGGTACACAAATTTTCTCGAAATTTTAAATTTACTAACAGCTTGATGCACAGCTGTCTTGCTCACATTTACCCTCTAACTTATTTGACATTCAGAAAATCCAATTTTATGCAGGGTCAATATTTCTGACCTTTTTGTAACAGTAAGTGGCGATAAACGTGTCAGGCACCTTTATTTATAGCAGCAGGATGCGTCTGATGCTATCAGCACATGAGATGAAGCAATAATCTGTGCAAATGATGCAGCGTGTTAAAATACTGAAAATCGGCTACTGGTCTTAAACTTTTGCAAATGACTGTATTCACAATCATAATTATACATGGTGTGCACACATTTATGATAAATAAATGTAAGGAGCTTCTAAGGACTTTTTAAGAACTTCCAGAATACTTTTTAAGAACTATGCAATATCTTAATAAATACAGTATTTTTTTTATTTTTTATTTATTTTTTTTTTTTTTGGGGGGGGGGGGAGAGGAGGGGGGCACTGTTAATTAATACAGGGACAAAGTGAACTTTTATCAAAAAGTAATAGGAAAATATAAAAGAAAATTTTTAAAAATATGGAAAATTTAATAATAAGGCAAAAGAAATAAAAAAGGATCTTGAGAGCAATAGCTTTGCTGTTAATTAATAAAA
This sequence comes from Salticus scenicus, assembly GCA_963930645.1. NCBI lineage: Eukaryota > Metazoa > Arthropoda > Arachnida > Araneae > Salticidae > Salticus > Salticus scenicus. The sequence continues at coordinate 17,578,773 of OZ005659.1, read as the reverse complement.
TTTATGTTTCATTGCAATTAATTACAGTAAAGGGCTAATATTTAGCCATTAATTGATACAACTTTCTAATTTTTTAGAAGCTGATTACTAAAGCACACTGCACAAAAAGAGTTAATTTCTTTTTGGACATACGTACGGGAAGTATTATAATCATGAAAAAATTTGACTATGAGATTTTAGTGTATCTATACGTTTTAAGGTCTTCTAAGTTCATTTTTGCTATTTTCACGGTGATGTATGTATATGTGTGAGTGAACTTGATAACGCCTGAACACTTTGATCGTTTGAGCTGAAAGTTGGTAGATATGTTGTTTTATAGATCCCAATAGCATGAAATATATAGTATACATTTTGTTGAGTCTAGCACTTAAAGCTTTTTTTTTTCTTCTTTTTTACAGGGACAATGAGAAATTCTTTGACATTACAGTCTATGGAATCAAATTATTTTATGTGCGACAGCATCTCAATGTTTTATTTTATTGAGCTAAAATTTGGTAAGGATATTATAGGTCACCATCGCACAAACTGTATAAACTTTTGTGAGTCTAGCACTTACAGTGTTTTTACAGGGACACAAAGAAAAATATTTTATCATTTTGGCCTATAGACAAAAATGCTAAATGTTCAGAAAGTCAAGTAAAGCCACATATTTTTTTTACATATCTTAATTACAATCAATTTTCTGTCTGAAACTAACTGTGGTTAATTGTAAGCAAGCTATTTTCTAGTGATTTTGACAACAAAAAACAAAATATCCTGCTTGAGAGGAATGTTTATCTTGAAAAAAAACAAGTAATGGATAACTTCAGCTTGTAAAGGCAACTAGTTCCCAAACAGCAAAATGTTTCAGCTATTATGTTGCAAAAAGCTTACAATCTTTCAAAAATGTAACACATTTAAGTATGCTCTCTGATACATTTATGAAACATTCGCCCTTTTCGATGTTCGATCTGTTAAGTGACTGAAATGTTTCTGTCATGTATATGATATTTTGTTACGATCGCAGACATTTCTACGTTTTTGAAACTAATCGGAAAGCAAACTGAATGTTTCAAAACATTACTGAAACATTTCTAATGTTTCGATGTTACATGATTGTTATGTTTCTGGAACATTTTGTGCTGTTAGGGTTTTTAATACTATCCCCGACTCTCACATTGAGATTTACTTTACAATTCCCAGAAGAATTTATAGGAAAGACAGCATATTTTTTTAGGGATGTACTTTAAAATCACTCTTTTTAAAAATTTTATTTCAATTTTAATAAATTTGTTAACAGAGATCCCTCGTCGGAAGATCAATCTTTTAGATTAAATTTTTAACAGGAGACCATCTTAAAAGAAAAAATACATATATCTTTATGCTGTCAAATTAAGATAGTAATCAGATCCTGATTATGACTGTATGAAGCCCCAGGCAAATACAGATTTTTGGTGTCTATTTTACATCCATTATTTCCTCAAATTATCAATTTCGATTTGCCAAATGCAGTAAAGCGAGTCTGAGAAGGAAAAAAAAAAAAAAAAAAAAAAATACAAAATCTCAAATTATTATTACTATAATAATACAAAGCAGGCAAAAAAAATTATACATGAAACAAAAATAACTGATTGAGTGAACAATATGTGCAATATGATACCCTTTTATTTATACTCCTTCCAGTCAACATGTGCCTCTTCTTTTCTCCTGCACAGATTTTACCATATAGTAATTTTTAGTCACATTAACTTTATTTAATAAAAATGTTTGAAGCATAGATTAAGTATGGAATTATTGTTTATATCTTTATTCTATGGTTTGGTTTGGTTAGATAATCCTTTATTATTACAGTTCTTAACTCTTTCTACCAACAGCTGTTCAGCAATGCAAGATAGTGAATTGTTTTAAGAAGTTATATGTTCTGCATTTATTATTATTATTAGTGTAAATTTTTTCAGCTTTAAAAATCAATAATAAGGTAAAAAAATATTTAAAAGCTTTAAACATCATAAACATAAAAGTAAGTACTTTTTAAGGACATTTAAAACAGATAAAAATATAAGGAGTTTTTAAGGACTTTAACAGTTTTTAAGGACTTTTTAAGCACCTGTATGCACTATGTTATATACACATACAAAAACTTAAATGGCAATAAACATGCCAAATTTGGCAATCTAGATATTTTGTAGCTGTGGATCGACTGATTTACAAATATGGCAACCTCAATATTTTGAAACCAACGATCTTGCATTTTCTTGCATTTGAACACTATGAAATGAAATTTCATGCATTTTTAAGATTCATCCAGATTAAGGTAAGGGTACCCAATGATGCTTTGTTTTCAAATATAAGAAGCATATATACATACACATTGAAGTAGGGGTATCTATCTAGTAATGTTCTTTTCATGTACGTTAAGCATACATACATGCATATTAGTAATTGCTGCAATTCATTAATCGAGCATTAACAGATTCCATTGGAAACAACAGATAAAATGCAGTTTTTTTTTTTTTGCTTCTCTTTAAAAATAAGGTCTTTTGGTGTATGTTTTTTTTTGTATGTTCTTTGCTTAATTTACAGTTATCAATGTTAAGTGAATGTTTTAGTTCCTACCTTGGAGGTTTGATTTTTAGTTTATCAAATGGCAACACTAACTTATTTTTTAATTTCATTGTTTCATGTGCCGTGACTCCTTGGAATAGGAAGATGGTCGTATTTTTAGGGGAAAAGTTTATTTATTCTCTTTTTAGTAGACGGTATTTAGAGAAAAGATAATTTTAAGACTTTTAAAATTTTATTTTAAATATTGTTGATTCCGTCTTGGTTTGTTTGTTATATGAAATTATAAATATTACATACCAACAAATGTTTTTTCTAGTTTTGCTAAAATGCATAACTGAATAAACTGAATTTTTCTATTATGTTTCTTTCACTTTTAAGTTATTTTAATATATTGTTATCTTTTGCTTATAAATTTGTGCTACTTTTTTTTATATTTGTTTCTTAACTGTTTAAATTTATTTATTTAAATATTTTGCTTTTTTTTCCTTTTCTTTTAAATGATTGTTTTCCTTGATCACCATTCTGTTTACATTCCTGTAAAGTGTCTTGGGTAGGTTTCAAAGACACTTCTCAGAAATGCACCAAATTGGTGATTTTCAGAAAATCATCAAGCAATGGGATAAAAGCCTGTTTAGACCATATATTATGTACTAGTTAAGCTATTTCTTAAACTCATTATGTTATATGTAACAAAAGCAATATTAAAAAAAAAAAAACCTTTACCCTAAATCAAGGAGAAAGGAAAATAATGACTTTTACAAAATAGAAAAGATAGACTACCATGGCTATAAGAATGACCCTGGTTTGATAAATCTTGTGAGTCACTGTAAGATATACTTTCTACATCTTTATCATGTTCCTCAATAGACTTCTCTTTTTTTGATTCATTCTCCTGAAAAAAAGTAATAAAATTAAACTTAAGTATTAGAAATGAACAGTTTTATATAGCTAATAGCTCTCTTCATGGTTCACATAAATCCTTATCCATAGATTGTTTCTGTAATTTACTTTAAGTGTATTTTTTCATCGTCTAAATTTAAATTTCTTTAAATATTTTAGTATATATTTAATGTTAACTCCATGAAATGTAAGCCTTATGCATGCAATTTATAATTATGCTTAAAACAAAACAAATACGTACCATCTTCTTTCCATCTTTCTCTTTAGGACTAGGCGTTTTCTTACGGACATTGAGGGGTTCTAAATAATGCCTTCTACGTTGAGGACTACCTATATATACATTTCCAACATAATTTTCAAGAGGATATTCAGATTCTTCATTATTAGAACTTTGTATGTTTTCAGTTACTGCTGGCAAAGATGGTCGATTCTCATCAGATCGTCTTCTAAAATTAACAGTTAACATATCATTAAACAGTGAATATAAATAAAGCACAAATTTTGTGATAGAAAATAGTTTGTTTACAAGCAAAATATTCTCTTAATATTTTTTCATTAATTTTTAAATTGTAGCATAGGAAAAAGATGAATAAAACTCTGATGTAGAAATATATGAAGAATTAAGACAAGTAATTGAACTTACAATGAAAACTGTTAAATGATTTGATATCCTGGTAATGTAATTACAATAACACTGCAGCTAATTTCTATGAGTACAAAATGTGTTATTCACACATAACTAAATATGTATTTCAAGCCATTGTGTAGTGACTAATCCTTCTTTAATTTTAAACAGAAAATTTTCAAATCATACGTTGAGTACAGTTTGACCACATTTTATGTTACAACAGGAGCTTCTGCGCATGTGCTAACTCATTGAGCCCAGTCTTAAAATAGGGATGGTAATTTTTGTGTATGAGGGAAAATAAGTGATAGGTGAGTACAGAATGAACATATATTTTCCAAATCTCAACTTGCCAGCCGACTTGAAACCTTTTCAAGCATTTAAGATCATGCAGTATACTATTACAATGCATGTCAAACATAGTCATACTATAGTTTCATTTTTAATATTTCAACACAGTTTACAAAAAATTACATTATAATCACAATTTAATAATTTACCTCTTTTCACAGTGAGACTAACAGCAACTCTGGTTTGCAGATTCTAAAGCAAGCATTTTCAAATACTGAGATGCATGCTACATGTATCATGCTGCATAAATGCAATCTTCAAGCACTTGAAATAGATTATACCGCTTGTCATTTGCAAATATTTTTCAAACAAGATAAGCTCGGACATTTTCTACATTTTTCAGATTTAGAGAATTAGGTGACTATGTCAAAATATTAATGTTTCTTTCATCAAACTTTAATTTATTTTTGTTGCTTTAGAAGGGCACAAGAAGCTACATATTGTTTGGGGGTGGGGGGAAAGGAGCAGTTTTTATCCCTAAAAGTGAAAACTATGCAAAAAGTTGCATGTTTAAGTGTTCATATTAGTAAGCATAATTACTTAACCCATTATTTGTAAAAACTCTTCAAATCTATTTTTCTCTTAACTGAAATTTTTAAATAAAAAATAATAAAAAACATATCTTTAAAAAAAAAAAAGCACAATGGCAGGTAATGGTTTAAACCTACAAAAACAACACTTCTATAAAAAATCATATTTTACCAGACTTAGATTTTCCAAATCCTTTAGCTATACAGCAGATTGACACTCCCCTTCCATGTAAACACCACACTATTTTAATAAAAATGAGCTAGAAGACGCATTGAAAAGTAATAACTAAAAAACTTAAAATAAACACTGTGAAATACAAAAACTCACAACAATATTTTTGGGTAGAAGAAAAAAAAAAAAAAAATCACGACCATTTGTCAGGCAAACAGAGTAGGCATGAGTGCTGTAATGATATTATCATTATGCTGCAATATCAATGATATTGGTAATATGATTGATGTTGATGATATTAAGTTGCCATTAATATCAATGATTAACTATGTCAGCATAAATTATAAAACTGTTTGATATTTTTCAAGAGAAAATTCAAACTTAATATTAAGAGAAAGAAGATAAACTTACGCATGTTGAGAATTTACTTGTAATTCCCACTCTTCTACTTCATCTCCTTTAGAACCATTTTCTTGTGCTTTAGGTGATATTTGATTAGCCTATAATTTTTAAAAATATAAAACCTATTATTGAAAAACAGTTTATCTAAAAGTGCCACAAACTTTAAAATTATAAGAAATAATAATATAATGAGTAAAATTACTTTGGTATGTAAAAAATCTGGAATGACTGACTTTCTGAATATTTGTTAAAATTACCAGGTACATAAACTTGAATTAGTGTATTCAGTAAATACAAAACTGAAAATATAATAGAATATTCAAGATTTCTCCCCAAAGTTATATTTCTGTACAATGACTTTAACATATCCAAAATTCTTTTGTGTAACCCTATGAAACAATTATAAATTGTGAGCATGCAATTTCTATTAATGACCACACTGTATCAAAATTCTAAAATATATATCTGTTTCACTTTCTTATAAATAATTTAACCTCTTCAATTATTAGGTCTTACAGGATGTAATAGGTGTAAATTCTTTCATGTTTCTCTGTAAAAGAGCTTGATTGCTAACACACAATTTCCCATATTGAGCAAACCTCTTTAAAGAAATATAACATACATAGTCTGTCCAGAAAGTAATGAGACTGATTCTGTAAAGTTTGTTTATCTGAAGATAATTTTACAGACACTTAATATTCTTCAAAATAGCCTCCTCCTGTATTAATTAGACATGTGCCGGAGCTCCGTATCTGTATCCACGGATATCCACGAAAAATAAAAGATCCATATTCGTATCCAGATCAACGAGAAAAAAATATACGTATCCATTTCTGGATCCATTTTTTTTCTTCAATGGATCTAATATGGATTTTTTTTAGAAATTTCCAGAAAATCAGGAAGAAACTGTTATAACTCATTCTATCTTTAATGTGTAACTAAAGAAAATACAGTATAGCCTCGCTTTTACATTTTTGGAATTTATGTTTTCTTGTAATTTACAATTTTTCTTTTAAATCCCTTCATTTTTCTATGTATGCAATGAACTCCTGTCTTCCCTTTTACATGAAGAAATTTTGAATTCCCCGCCGTTTGCAAATTTTAAGGTGTATCACTACTCGATATTCTGCTGTATTCTAAAAACCTATCACTTTCAAACATGTGTCTGCTTCATGAGCGATCTGAGAACTACAAAAGTCAACTGACTTCCACCCAGGGCCGTCGCTAGGTGTTCTGCCGCCCTCAGGCAAGCTTCAGTTTGCCGCCCCTTTATAGACTGAAACTTTGCTTAGACTAATATTTATAACTCGAAATTTTCCGTCAGTCAAAGTTTTTTAAATGGTAACTTCATTTTCCCTTCTGAATCATTAAGACTTTGGTTTAACAAAATTTAAATGTACGTAAGACAGTAACAAAATAAAATGTTAAAAAAAACCACGGTCTTGTCTTAGTTTAAAAAAAAAAAAAAACTTTAGCATTTCCTCTCACTTTCACGTGATGTCACTTTTTTAAAATCTGCAATTTTAAATTGACTAATCAAACATTGCATAAAAAATGGTGTTAATTTAAATTGATTTAGTCACAAGAAACTTTACACAGGTTAGTAAAATAAATAGAAAATACACTGCCGAATTTAATGGCCCACCAGCGGCCAAGCGATTCTGCGCTCAAAGCTGGTAGGTGGGAAATGCCGGGTTCGATTCCAGGTCGAACTCTTCCACCTAGCGGTTCGCAGTTTTTGAGAGTTTTCTCTGAAATTCGCGTAAATACGGGCTATGACCTCTTCTTAGAAAGACCTCCATGGAGGGCATTCCACCCATATGCCTAAGACTCTACCGTTGTCAACCGGTCTCAAAAATCCTACAGCCTATATTATTGTTGAATCTATTGAAAAGAATTTTTATTATTTTTAAGCACCAAAAATAGCATTAAAATTCGAATAATATGTTTTAAGGAAAGATATCAACAGGTAAGTAGTTATCCATTTCTAGAGTGAAAATGAAAGATTTCATCTATATTTATTGAAAACATCATTTTACAAAAGAAATTTATATTAAATTTATTTGTTAAAAAACTTTTTGAATTGATATTATGTAAAATATTAGTGGTATTGTATTAAATTTCTTGTTTTAATCCTTCATATATTGGAAGATCGTAACATTGCAGAATTTATGACGTTCCAATGACATCATTTAATAAACTGCTCGTCTTAAGGGGGCCCTCTTCACTCACCGCCGCCGGAAGCCGAAGCTAATGTTATTCTATGGGAAATTTTTCTTACAAATAACTTATTAACTAATACACATTTTTAAATTCTGTTTCCACATTCAGAAAATTCCCAGCTGTTAAATGGACGGACCTTTTTAAAAAAATTATTTTTTTAGATTTTATTTTGAAGCTGCAAAATACGAATTTTCAATATGTGAATTTTTTTCATTTTGCAATTTCAAAATAAAACATTAAAAATTAAAAAAATACGTTTTTAAAAAAGGTCCGTCAATTTAACAGTTTGGAATTTTCTGAATGTGAAAACAGAATTTAAAAATATAGATTTGTTAATAAGTTATTTGTAAAGAAAATTTCCTTATAGAATAATATTGGATCCGGCTTCCAGCGGCGGTAAGTGAAGAGGGGCCGTTAAGCTAAAAATTTAATTATACTTTTCCCTTGACATTTTTAGAGACGAATTAAATAACAGGAATGTGTATAAGTTGACTTTAATAATTTCTTTAAAAGGGCTTGGTAGTCAAATTTTCTCTTACTCTTTTTCCTTGTTATCCTATGCTATGAGACTTTTGTTGCTTCGTATTATACTGATATCGCACTCAGAAAAAGAAGTTTCCGAATTCTGTTTTTTCTTTTTTTTTTTTAAACATATCACCTTTTATTTTAGAAAGCAATTAAAATGATAATAAATAAATAAATAAAAATAAGTTTAAATATTTCTTTTCGAAATTTCAAAATTAAAGCCTTTGGCGTTATGAAATTTAGGGAGCAATTCAGGGCCCGACTAACAAAATTTTGTGCCCAGGGCACTTTTAATTTTTCGTGCCCTCCCCCCCCCCCCCAAAAAAAAATAAATAAATAAATAAATAAATAAATAAAACTCCTATTATTACACTACAATTTATAGTGGACGAGGCAGACTGACTGGAAAAAGTATTTGAGCAAAAAAAAAAAAAAAAAAAAATCTGTTTCTGTTTCTGGTTTTGGTTTTAATAAAATTATTTCACTCAGCCAAATATAGATGCTACCGTATTATCCATGCTTCACTGTACGTTAATTGTACAATTTCATGTATTTCAAATGATCTGATGTGCAGTATCAATCAAGATTTTATTTTAAAATTTTATTCATAAAAATAAAACACAGTTGAGTTAGAAAACGAAAAAAAAAAGAAAAAAAAAACTGGGGGATTTAGATCAGGTATTTTTAACCATTAGTAAAATTTTGTGCCCCTCAGAAATTTTGTGCCCAGGGCACGAGCCCCGGGTGCCCGAGCGATAATCAGGCCCTGGAGCAATTAATAAAGATTTTTTTTTAATCTTTTCTTTCTGTCCTTTTTTTTTTTATATCTTATGAGTTTTAGTATTATTGTTGTTGTTTTACTTGAAAAACTCTTTATTATATTAAATTAAAGCAGTTGCCCCACCCCTCTCTTATTATTTCATAAGCCGCAGAGTAGAGGTAAATTTTCAGAGTGAATTTCTAAAGTTGATTTTTTATTATAACTGTAAATTAAACTGTAAAATTAAAATATTGTATCTCAAATTCAGTGTTTTATTTTTCTTTCACACTCATGCATTCGATTGTTTCATACTTGTAGAATAATTTTGTCTTTTTTCTTAAAACCACCCATATAGAACTGCATACACTATATATATCACTTATTTCTATTCAAATTAACAATATCCGGTCAGTAATAGCTTTTTTGTCGCATACTGACAGGACTGGGTTCTAACGTACTCATCTGTAGTCTCTCAATAAAAGCTTTCTCAGAATTATCTGTCTTGGATAGCCAGATGTTATCTGCTGTCTTGAAATCTTCCAAGGATTCGGAATTCGGACCCATGCAAAGATAGTTTCCTATTCCAAGGGGAAGGCTTTGTGCCTTCACATTTTTCATACCGCCCTTTTCACACATCTTGTTTAATTTATTGACAAATTTTACTAACAGCAGTTTTCTCAGCCAATTTAGATTCTTTTGTGAGGATAGGGGGGATCCTTTTTAGCGTGGATATTTATATATATATATATATATTCAATCTTATTTAATTTTTTATTTTTCGTACTTCGTTTTAATGATTCGGGTGCCGCCCTTAGACAACTGCCGCCCTCAGGCATTGCCTGAGTTGCTTAATGCCTAGCGGCGGCCCTGCTTCCACCAGACTCTATAGCTGACAGTCCTCACCACCTGTACCACCTGCAAACTTTGCCCTTTTGGCCTTCTGCTTGGTACAAAAAAGTTAGTCTCAGAACTTTCTGGGCAGACCTTGTGTATCAGTTTTGTTTTGTTTTGAATGATTAACCAATATTAAAAGGCAGTATAAATAATTTTAGTACCGTATATTTCCGTGTATAAGCCGAGAATTTTTGGAAAATTTTCGGAAGCTGAATTAGGGGGGTCGGCTAATACACGGATCCACATTTCTAGCAAAAAACATATGTTAGAAACAATGATTGAATACATATATTTTAAGCTTAAAAACTAAATATAAAGTAAAATAGTGATATTAAACCTTATTTTTAAATAATTATCACACATAAACTCTTAAATTAGCAATTTTAAATTTATTTTTGAGCAGCTCGATGTAGTCGCGTGGTTTTTTTTTTTTTTTTTCCATGATAAAGCACATTTCGCCAGAGGTCACATTTACGACCATTTTTGTTTTTCTGTTTTGATAATAGATGGCAGCACCAAACAATTTTCTCTTCTACCATGAAGGATTTCAATTCTAATTTTTTTTTTTTTTGTTTAAGCTTATTTTAATACAGGATTTTTGTGAAATTTTCTAGTTCTTTATTTTATTTTATGTTTCAGCATATAAGATTTCTAGCAATAGTAAAAAGAAACATTTCCAAATCGAAATGCTCATAAGCTAATTCCTATATTTTATTTATAATTTCTGTTTTGCTTTTCTGCCGGTAGATGGCTGTACCAATCAATTTTTACTTGAGCGATTCAGAAAAATGTATATAACGAGAGTGATTTTGAAAATTATCGGAAATTATGAAAAACAACAAAATTTCTACTAAAAATTTAATTGCTGTATTAGATAATAAAATAAAAAGTTTGAAACAAAGCAACTTTATCACTGAACATGAGTTAATGTCATTGCAATTGCACAGAAACCTAAATTAAAACAAAAAACATTAAGAAATGTTTAAATATTTTTATTACAGAAATATGAATTTATGTTGTTTTTTAATAACTTAATATATTTTAAAAGTAAATTATTTGTGTAAATAGACTGTGTGATATTATTAAACTAAATATAACAATATTTTACTCAAACTTAACTTAAAATATACTCTCTAAGGTAAGTAATAAGACATTTTATTTGTTTAAGCATGGTGATTTTTTTGCTGATTTGAGTTCAAAATATGCCCGCGCTCCGTGTAACAAAACAAAAATGCTTTTTATTTACATTTAGATTAACCTGAAAGTTTTATAGATTGGCAATATTTTCGCCGTTTTTGCGATAAACTCGAACTTTAAAAGAGTATTTTTTCAATTCGGCTTATAAACGGGTTTGCAATTTTGGGCAAATTTCTGAAGGAAAAAACGTACTCTCGGCTTATATTCGGAAATATACGGTACTTATATTTTAGTGTATAAAAGAATTTTTGGATACTAAAGTACATGTCAGTTTATACATGGATTTGCTAATTTCATAAAAAGATGCAGTAGAAGTGGGGAATCTCCAAATTTTGCAGATTTTGAGTTTATAAAGTTTATGGAAAACAAACAAACAATAATAATATGTGTAATACATATTATGAAAATGAGTTGTTTTATTTTCAAAATTCTATATATTGGTGACTTTTGCATCATCAACAAAATGAAAAATCTACATTGGTGAAGATTATGCATAGCTAACGGAAAATACAAAAACATACACTAAAAATAATACTAGAATACAGAAAATAATTAGCATATAAAAATAATGTTATTTTTACATGCTAATTATTTTCTGTTCAATAGGAAAGGAAAAGAAGTACTTTAATCTTTAATCTCTTTTTTTTTTTTTTTTTTTTTTTTTTTAAATCAGCTTTGAATGATATCTTTATCGGAAAAAAATCATATAAGAACTTGAACAATCAGCACCAGAATCAGAATTTTAAAATAGATTTTAGAATTTACATTCAGTTATAGGAATGTCTGATGCATATCATCTCCATTACATTCAATACTAGAATTAATCTTCTCCTCATGTATCTCCTCATTGTCCTTAACTGTCACCCATTCAATTATTGATACATCATTTCTTAAAACAAACTCAGTCTTAAAAAAATAATAAATCACAATCAAAATATTTTCTAATTTTACAATAATATAAATTTTCTATTTTCACTTTTTTTTAAATATATTATTATTACTATTATTGAGTTTCTGGTAAATGCCAGTTTTATCAAACATTTCAGTTTTTGGATGCCAGATAAGAGATTCAAACTTTATAAAATAAGAATTTTTAAACTTTTTCTGAAGTAAAATGCTTAAAAATAAAAAATAAAAAAAAAATAGGAAAGTTGATATGCATTTTTGATTTTGTTAATAAAAAAAAAAAAAAAAAAAAAATCACGTTTAGTTTATACACGAATTGTCTTATATTTGGAAATATAGTAGCATATAAGTTGTAATGTATAGGAACTCTTCTTCATATACCTCTAAAAGAAGTCTTATATGCATGGTAATATATGCAGTTTGTGTGATGACAGCCTATAACATGCCTACTCAATTTGAGTTTAACCAAATTCACCATTTAAACACCACCAAGTTCATTTACATACATACACATTAACATAAAAACAGCAAATATGAATTCAAAATATTTCAAATGTACAGACAGATATACACTCCTTCTCATATTTATAAGGACACTTTATATTTTGAAATAACTAATGTAAAAATAATTGTGAACAAGATTATACTAAGTGCACTTAATATATCTAGTATTCTAAACACCAAAACTGCTATAATTTTTTTAATATGAAACAAAATTAATAAAAACTAGTGGATCTGCAGATCAGGAGCCTCAACGTCCTATTTACATCAGGCATTATTCAATAGGTCATTTTTATTTATTCCTTACTATATAATCATATATATTGATTCGATCGACTTGTTACCATAATCAAATACATTCCTGAGGGGGGGCTGCCCACCCCTCAACCCCCCGCTGTGTCTCTACTTGCATATCTTATAAAGTGTTACGGAATTGTAAATAATTGCATTTATTTTTGTACCAATTCTTTCAAAGAGGTTTAGTAAAGTTAATAAAATGCTAACTTTGTGCATTTCTAGCCGTTTTAGCGTTAAAATAGCCTAATTTTCCTTTAAAAACACTTAAAAAAGCTCCAATAAGGGATTAAATGGATTTGGCGCCAAATTTGGCGACTGTTTTCCTCCTTGGCGATTTTTTTGGCGAGAAAATCCTTATTAGGGATATACCAAATATGGAAGCTCTAATCTCATTATGAGATACGAGAATTTTCCAGAACAGTCTGTGTTCGACAGAAAAGTATAAAAGGAGCATTTTCTCGCCAAGACGGTCAGTCTCAGATCTGTGTCAGTTTCGTCAAATGCTTGCTTTTCTTTGAGCCTCTTTAGATGAGACTTTCTTTATGTGTTATTGCTAAACAGTTTGTACTGTTGATTTGCTGTTAACGGCTGTTGTTTAAGCTCTGTTTACTGGTTGAATTGAAGCTGATACTTGGTTTATAGACCTGTATTTTTCTGGAACTTCCCATGAATACATCACTGAATTTTTGCAAGTTTTGCCTTTCATTCTCGGACAACTTACGGACCCCGAAGTACGCAACAATATGTATTCTGAATAAACGACGGTCTTGTACTATTTCCCTGAAATTCATAAATACCAAATTTCATACAAAAAAATTAGATAGCATATCGGAAATATTTTGCGTAACCTTTAAACTAATTTCCAATTCTATGCCCACAATTATCAACAAGAAAACATATGCTTTTAGAATTCTAACAAAATTTCATTATAATAGCAGGAGACTTGGCGTTGGAATATTGAAACAGGAATAAACTACTACGTCAGAAACGCCAGAGAAAAATTATTTAGGTGCATACAGCTGTTTCGGTAGCTATTTGATGGGGTGTAACCATGTTAAAATAAACTTTTAAGAAATATCGACTATAGACCGTAATAGTACGAAATTATTTTATGTATCCCGGAAAAGTAGCCACAGTCATTATAAACGCCAATAATAAGAATAAACCTAATTAATTATAACTCATTAATTTTTCAAACTAATTTGACATCATTTGGATGACTACAGTACATATTCGAAATTATTTTGTGTGGTCCTATAAATTATTTAGTCTATACATAACCTTTTTTAAGAGTAAACATAATTTTAAGCATCTTTATAATGTATGTTAATTTTATTAAGTTCAATTCAGCATAAACGCATTAAATTGCGCGCTTAAATAAAAGTTTGTCCATAGGCTCTAATGCTACGAAATTCTTTTGCGTGTCTCTGTAAACAAACCATAAACATTGTATACACCAGTAAAAACTATTCAGCTTACTTTGCGTTTAAAATTAATAATTGTTCCAAATTTAACATCGTTTGGATGACTACGTGACATTGTCAGAACACTTTTGTAAGGTCCTGTACATTAATTAGAAAGCTTAAGAGCACATATTTTCTTCAAACAACATAAGTTTAAACATCTTACTCACGTACGCTAGTTTAATTTTCTTGATTGCAAAGTAAAGATGTAAATATGCGTTTATACGCAATTCACGTCATACGCCGTAATGTGAAGTATTTTGGCGTGTCCCTGTATACAAGCCATAAAAAGTATAGACCTAAAAAAATAAATAGCTATTTCTATACCGAGCCTGCATATATGTGTCAATTTGCAAGTCAATCGGAGAATTTTTGCGGCCGCTATTGCGGTACATACAAATTCTTCCCATAGGCCGTAATGATAAAAAAAACTTTGGCGTGTCCCTGTACACGAACTACAAATGGAATGCACACCCAAAACTATACAGCTAATTTCGTGGGGATCATGAACATGTGTACTAAATTTCAAGTCAATAGCGTGATATTTGCGGCCGCTATCGCACGACAGACAGACAGACAGACGGAACACGAAATCCTTTTGAGTCTCAACAGAGGGCCTCCACTGACGTTTCGGCAAAAATTGGAAGTCAATAGCTTGATTTTTGCGGTGGCTATCGCGGTACATACAGATTTTTCCCATAGGCCGTAATGATAGAAAAACTTTGGCGTGTCCCTGTACACGAACTACAAATGAAATACACACCTAAAACTATACAGCTAATTCCGTTGGGCTCATGAAAATGTGTACCAAATTGCAAGTCAATAGCGTGATTTTTGTGGCCGCTATCGCGATACATACAAATTCCTCCCTTAGGCCGTAATGATAAGAAAAATTTTGGCGTGTCCCTGTGTACGAACTACAAATGGAATACATACCAAAAACTATACAGCTAATTTTGTGGGGATCATGAACATGTGTACCAAATTTCAAGTCAATAGTGTGATATTTGTGGCCGCTATCGCACGACAGACAGACAGACGGACAGACGGAACACAAAATCCTTTTGAGTCTCAACAGAGGCCCTCCACTGACGTTTCGGCAAAAATTGGAAGTCAATAGCTTGATTTTTGAGGTGGCTATCGCGGTACATACAGATTCTTCCCATAGGCCGTAATGATAGAATGACTTTGGCGTGTCCCTGTACACGAACTACAAATGGAATACACACCTAAAACTATACAGCTAATTCCGTTGGGCTCATGAATATGTGTACCAAATTCCAAGTTAATAGCGTGAATTTTGTGGCCGCTATCGCAATACATACAAATTCCTCCCTTAGGCCGTCATGATAAGAAAAACTTTGGCGTGTCCCTGTATACGAACTACAAATGGAATATATACCAAAAACTATACAGCTGATTTCGTGGGACTCATAAACATGTGTACCAAATTTCAAGTCAATAGCGCTATTTTTGCGTCCGCTACCGCGATACATATAAATTCCTCCTACAGGCCGTAATGATAAGAAAAACTTTGGCGTGTCCCTGTATACGAACTACAAATGGAATGCATACCAAAAACTATACAGCTGATTTCGTGGGGCTCATGAACATGTGTACCAAATTTCAAGTCAATAGCGCTTTTTTTGCGGCCGCTATCGCGATACATACAAATTCCTCCCATAGGCCGTAATGATAAGAAAAACTTTGGCGTGTCCCTGTATACAAACTAGAAATGGAATACATACCAAAAACTATACAACTGATTTCGTAAGGCTCATGAACATGTGTACCAAATTTCAAGTCAATAGCGCTATTTTTGCGGCCGCTATCGCGCGACAGACAGACAGACAGACAGACAGACAGACAGACAGACAGACAGACAGACAGACAGACAGACAGACAGACAGACAGACAGACAGACAGACACAGCCCAAAACCGTTTTGAGTCTCAACAGAGGGCCTCCACTGACGTTTCGGCAATAATGCAAAATATTTTTTTCTCTACATTTTTAGATGTTCATATTTATAGGGACAATCAAGATTTTTTCGTTTTATTTAACTTACTAGCGGATAAATTACAATTGGCATGCGAATTCATTAACTACTGGGCTAGATTAATTCATATATAAGCCTTCAATTTTTCTTGGACGGACATTACTGATAATTCCTCAAAAAAAAAAGAATGTTCATATAGTGAAATATGATAAATGTGTTTTTTAAGGGGAAGGATAATTTCAATCCGCCGAATTTTTAATGAAATTCGAAGATCTAAAATTGCTGAAGGAAATGTGATCAAACGTTGAACTGCTGGTTCGATAGGAGAGAGATCTGATGCAAAATCATAGTTGTTTTACAGAGATCGAATACTCATAATTCCTCTTACTGTTCTACTCATAATGACTGCTGCTGAATTTGCTCGTAATTTTTAATGAAAGATTGGGGTCTACATTTATGCATGTTTAAAATAATTAATAATATGTTAAAATTAAAAAAAGCCCTGTAATAATCAATAAGCATTTAATGGGGGAAAGAACGTCTGTGTTAAAGTTGAATAAAGACAATATTAAATGGTAAAATGTTGCATTTTCGGATGAAAAACATTTTATTCTTGATTTTGGGGGGTAATAATATTTTTTTCAACAAGACATACATTTTTCCTCTACTTCTAGAGCAATAGGAAATACAGTGGAACCTGTCTAAAGTGACCACCCTAGGGATTGGCTAAAATGGTCACTATACGCAGGTGGTCACTTTATAAAGGGTCTTTAAAATTGGAAAATGGTCGCTTTAGTCAAGAAAATGGTCACTTTAGTCAGGTGGTCACTTTACCAAGGTGGTCACTTTTACAGGTTCCATTGTAGTTTGAAGAAAGAAACTTCTGTATTATTGCCTTTCCCGTGGCCTAAAAGTTGATAAAACCTTAACTTATGATATTAGAAAAGTGCATGCAAGTGGAAAGCAATTTTAAATAGTTTAAATGTATTCAGAATAATGTCCTTATAATTATGATGTAAAATAATTCTCGGTTCAGTGGTATTTTAAATCTAAGAAAAAGGAACATAAATCGAACGCTTGCCGGATTCTTTTAAGCAAGAGAATGAAAAAGGGGACAACGATGCATTATTCCTTTTGAAATTTAATTATTATAATAAAATAAAAGATCTATTTACACTTTAAATACAATTATATACAAAAAAGAAATACTTAAAGGAACATAGTTCCGAATCTAAAAAACTCTCATAGTGAGAGATCGAAAAATTCCATCTTCGAATGCAGTCGAAGCATCCAAATCTAAAACTAAACTTACTGGCTGTTGCCAAAATCTAAAACAAAAACATTTAAGTTCTTCTGTTTTCTTTCAGTGGCGATGCAGCGCCGTCTAAAGGGGATTGATTTTACTACACAACTCCCCGCCGTGAACTCTTACAGAGTTCACAAATCAAAAATCTCGTTAAATCAAAAATAAATCTCAAATTTGAACAACTTCTGATAATCATAAATTGTACAAATTTCTAAATATTCTATTAATACTAAATCACATAATCATTTTTTTTTTTTTCAAATATCAACAGTTATCTAATATTAAATACAAATGTAAATAATATTTACTAAAGTACTATAACTAAATCAATAAAAGATCAAATCAAAATATTAATTTGAAATATCAATATTAAACATATGCAAACACATTATTATTTAAGCAATTAACTCTTAGTTATCAATCAAATATAAATAAAGTTATCAAATATAAGCAAACTTAAATATAAAGATAATAACACATGCAAAATTTTAATATTTTCAATTATCAAATGAAATTCACTAAATTATTCAAAAAAGGATATCAAATATTCTGAAAATCAAAGAAAAAGTGTTCATTAAATGAAGGTTTTGAAAGTTCAAATTTTTCTCAAAAGTTTGTTATTTTATCAGTTCGTAGCATTAAAGTTTTTAGTCAAGTCAATTCCAGAGGGTATATATGCTGAGCAGTTCGTTTTAAAACACCATTGGCAGTTTTAACCTCATAAGATCGGATGTTGTGATCTCTGCCGACGATTGTTTTCTGGATTATACCAAGTTTCCACAGAAGTTTGTTTTTTGAATCATCACCAATTAACACTACATCTCCTACTTTCAGTTCAGGTTGTGCAGTAGGATTCTTTAAAGTATGTGCTGTTTTTAAATCCAATAGGTATTGGCTTTTCCATCTATTCCACAACTGCTTTAACAAGAGTGATTGGTATCTTTTACGTCTTAAGGCAGATATTTTGTTTGAAGCACCTTCAATAATGTCAGCAAAATTCACTAGGTAGGTGATTTCTTTACCAAAATTTAAAAAGTGCATAGGAGTTAAGGGGTTCGGTTCTCCAGATTCACTATACACGTAAGTTAAGGGGCGTAAGTTGAGCACTGTTTCAACTTCTATAAGGAGAGTAGACATTTCATCATAATTCAAGAGGGCTTTGCCAATGACTTTACGCAGACAGTCTTTGACGGATCTAACTAATCGTTCGTAGAACCCGCCCCACCAGGGGGCCCTTTCTATTATATTTTTCCATATGATTCTTTCATTTGCAAAAAACTTTAAAAGTGAATCGTCAGAAAGAATTTTATACAAATTTTCTAGCTCTTGTTTCGAACGTTTGAACGTTTTGGCGTTATCCGAATATATAACTTTACAGTTTCCTCTTCTCGCTAAGAAACATCTGAAGGCCAACAAAAAAGAATCTGTTGACATGTCGTGTACAAGTTCTAAGTGTAACGCTCTGGTTACTGCACAAGTGAACAACACTATATAAGATTTTTCAATTTCTTTAGCATTTTTAATGTAGAGAGGCCCAGCAAAGTCAATGCCACATATGGAGAAAGGGGGCGACTCTGTTATTCTGTCACGAGGTAGTGGAGCAGTGATCTGATCTGTTGGTCTGGAAAGGTATTTCTTACATATAATACACTTATTCAGGACACTTTTAACTAACTGGCAACCTTTGGGAATCCAATATTTAGACCATATTTTTGACAGTGTTCCAGAGACTCCTCCGTGCAATATTTTTTCATGATTATTTTTTATAATCAAGGTAGTCAACCACGACTGTTTGGGGAGAATGATGGGATGTTTTTCTTCTAGCTGTAAATCACTAAACTCTAATCTCCCGCCGAGCCGCATCATTTTTTCATCATCTAGATAAGGAGTTAAGTTGTTAAGGGGAGAATTTTTATCAATAATTTCTTCATTTATTAGCGAGTGAAATTCATTTTTAAAATAGAACTTTTGTTCATTCGATATCAAATGTTTCTCAGCTTCTATTAGTTCTTCGGTTGTCAATGTATTGTTAAGTTCTGGAATTTTTTTTATCCTCTTAATAAATCTTTTTACCCAAGCTGTAACTCTGATTAATTTTTCTAAACAGCTGTATTTTCTGATATCAATGGGGTTTTCTAGTTGTTCTGTCATGCAATTGAAAAGGAGTGTTTCTTTTATCTTTTTTCTATATTCTAAACTTTCTACATCTAGCTTTTGTTTATCATCAGGCTTAGGCCAAAGTTCGGGGGGTGAACTGAGCCATTCAGGCCCATTTAACCACAATCTATCATTAATTAATTTTATGATATTTGCACCTCTGGATACAAGGTCGGCAGGATTAGACGAACCGGGACAGTGCCTCCAATTTGAAGGAGATGTCAATTCACGAATATCTTGTACTCTATTCTGCACAAACGGCTTAAACTTTTCTGGAGAGCCTCTAATCCAAAAAAAGGCGATCATTGAGTCTGTCCAGTAAAACGTGGGTATATCTAATTTCAGAGCTCTCAAAATATTATGACCTAGTTTAGCTGCCAACAATGCAGCTGTGAGTTCAAGTTTAGGTAGCGTGAGATTTTTCATAGGCGCTATTCTATTTTCGGAAGCAACAAATATCGTTTTGCATTTTTCATTCGAGATTTCTTTAATTCTAAAATAGGCAACAGTGCCAAATGCTTTGATACTAGCATCCGAGAAAACATGTAGTTGCAAATCACCGATGTTAAATTCTGGAAAATCGGAAAAATAATATCTCGGCACAGAAAATTTAGAAAGATGAGTTACTTCATTACACCAGTCTTTCCATATTTTTTTTCAAATCTTCAGGTAAAGTGTCATCCCAATCAAGACCAGTCTTCCAGATCATCTGCATAAGGCATTTAACTCTTAAAGTGTAGGGCCCTAGGAAACCGATAGGGTCATAAATTTTGCCTAGTACTTGTAAAACAAACCTTTTAGTATTTATCTGTTTAGAAATGAGGTTTATTAAATCCCTACAATCAAAATAGAGAGTGTCTTTCAAGTTATTCCACCCTAAACCCAAAACTTTATTAGGGGGATCATTTTCTTTAAATATTTTAGAATCCTTGCTAATAACATTTTTTTTGTACCCAAAGTTCATGTAATGGTGTCGAATTTGTATGAAATTTGTGAAGTTGCATACTCGCGTCTTTAAAGATACTAAGTGAGTCTAGACTTGTAGTTAAAGCTTTCTCTACTGACGTGTGGCTTCCTATTATGTCATCTACATAAATGTTTTCATTTAAAAAACTAACAGTCTCCCTATGTGTGTCGCTAAAATTTTTCAAATGATGTTTTATCGTCGCAGCTAATAAGAAAGGACTACAATTAAGTCCAAACAAAACTCTAGTGAATCTAAAAATCTGAAGGGGAGAGGTGCCTTCATGAGGACTTTCTGTAAACAAAAATCGTGTCACGTCTCTATCTTCCTCGTCTATCAAAATTTGTAAAAAAGCTTGTTTCATGTCCGCAGTAAAGGCTACGGGATGAAATCTAAATCTAGACAAAATGTCAAAAATATCTTCATAAAGATTAGGTCCAATATGTAGACAATTATTAAGAGAAAGATTATTGTAATCATGTGAAGACGCATCAAACACGATTCTTAATTTACTTGTTGTACGATCTGTTTTTATTACCGCTCTATGTGGTAAATAAAAGGTTGTAGAATTTTCCTCCAAATCCGTAACGGGTTCTATAATCCCCTCTCTCAAATAATCCTGTAAAACATTGTTGTATTCAAAAAATAAATTTGGGTTTCTACAAAATTTGTACTTAAGTCTCGAAAATCTGTTTTCAGCGATTTCAAAATTATTTCGTAATTGTGATTTACTAATTTTCCAAGGGAATTTAACTTTATATCGTTTATTTTCATACTTAATTTCCGATTCAAAATTTTTCATAATTTTATTTTTGGAAAGGTCAAAATTTTCTTTGGATTAATAAGACCCGAATTTTCCAAATTCCAAAAATTTTCTATTTGTTTTGACAACAAATTTTCTTCTACTATGATACTCATGGTTAATGATTCAAGAGAATCGCTTTTAATTCCCTGTAAAACCCAACCGAACACAGTTTTTACTGCTACTAAATTTTTATTAATGCGTCTAATATTACCTAACACAATATCATAATAATAATCGACTCCTATCAAAAGTGTAATGCTTTCTTTACTATTAGGTATATCAGCTAATTCTAAATTCTGAAAATTATCATTTTTCATGATTTTCTCTAATTCAGGGGGAGGGTGAATGAACGATCCAGAAATTTCATCCGTAACTAACGCTTCAATTTGAATATTATGATCAGGTTTATTTTTATTCACGAGCTTTAATTTAACTATACCATAGGTTTTTTCTATCGGTGTCTTACTTCCAAATGTGTATACTTTTAATTTTTCATTTCTAATCACTTTTAAATTTAGTTCATTAGCAATAGAACAACATAAAAATGTTCTACTAGAAGCTGAATCAAGAAGCAAACGGATCGTTTTCTCTTTCGTTTTATTTTTAATATTTACGGAACAAGTTTGCAACAAAATTTTATTTTCCTGATTAAAAGAAGAAACAGTAGAAACTATTTCCTTTTTGGATTCTGAACCAGAAGGAACATTTATTTTGTCCTGAGGTTTATGTTTAGATTTGTAACACAGAATTGTATTATGTTTATATCCACATATTCTGCATTTAATGTCGCTATTGCATTCTGCGATACGGTGTTTTTGTTCCAAACACAAAAAACAACGGCCTTGAGATTTCAAAATATTCTTTTTCTTTTCAACATCTAATACAAAACAATTTTCTGACGCGTGATTCTTTTTACAAAAAATGCATCTCATCTGTTTATTTTCTACCGTAGTTATTAATTCATGTGCAGACGATAATCTGCCGCCGTCTCGATTACCCAATTTGTTACTTTTTATTTGTTCGTTTGTTTTATTTTTTGTAGATAATGTTCTTTCCCGCGAAATTATTTCCGTTTGTATGAAATCTAATAGCTCTTGAATTTTAATTCCATGTAAATTAGATGCATGTTTTCTATTGAATTCTAAATTTAAATCGGACGGTAGTGACTTTAAAATTACTGCGATTAACATAGCACTATAATTATTTTCATCAACTTCTAACGAGGATAATGATCTAATATTTATCTCGATTTCTTCATGTAATTTTTTTAATCTAAAAGTATCTGTGGATTTATAAACAGGTGCTAAATTTAACAAATTGTTCATATGATGGTTAATTATCATATCGCGTTGTCCGAATCTTTGTTTAAGAATTTCTACGGCTTTATCATAATTTTGTTCTGAAATCTCTAACCCGTGTATGGAATTCAAAGCTGTCGAAGTTAAATAACTTTTTAAATAATTAAATTTTTCTACCTTTGACAAAGCTTCATTGTCATGAATAGTAACTTGAAAAGTATTCCAAAAACTCATAAATTGGGACAATTCACCGCCAAATCTTTGAATGATTAATTTAGGGAGTTTAACGAATTTGTTATTCTCACTTAACGGTGTACTTCTATTCTGTAATGTACTTGAAACATTTGAATTTACAACACTATTTTCGACTGAATTTACTTTAATTTTCTTTTTTGCTCTAAAAATAGCGTTCGCGATTTTATCCTGATATTCATAACACACGTTTTTTTCATTTTCATATTCCGTTAAAGGAATTATTTTTTCTATTTCTCTATCGGCTTCCTGTAGAAGCCCATTTTTTATAGTTAGTTGATTAAGGGTTTCCTCTAAATCTTCAATATTTAAATGATCTTCTTTTATATTTAATTCTATACTATTGACCAACTTTGTAACGCTGGATCTAATAATTTTTCTATTAATTTTGTGTTTGTCATCCATTGTAAATTTCCATAAATATTTCTTACCTTGAGCAGTCTTCGCTCTTTAAGAGCTAATCCTTTATGAAACACAAATATTAATTTTAATAATAGAATTTAAAACAAGCATCGTTGCTTTCTAAAACACAACATTCATCTCGCCTGCCACGCGGGCGGCCCGGGTTCGATTCCCGGCCGATGCACCAAAATGTAAAATAATTCTCGGTTCAGTGGTATTTTAAATCTAAGAAAAGGAACATAAATCGAACGCTTGCCGGATTCTTTTAAGCAAGAGAATGAAAAAGGGGACAACGATGCATTATTCCTTTTGAAATTTAATGATTATAATAAAATAAAAGATCTATTTACACTTTAAATACAATTATATACAAAAAAGAAATACTTAAAGGAACATAGTTCCGAATCTAAAAAACTCTCATAGTGAGAGATCGAAAAATTCCATCTTCGAACGCAGTCGAAGCATCCAAATCTAAAACTAAACTTACTGGCTGTTGCCAAAATCTAAAACAAAAACATTTAAGTTCTTCTGTTTTCTTTCAGTGGCGACGCAGCGCCGTCTAAAGGGGATTGATTTTACTACAATGAGAAGGAGTGCATGTAGACTTTCTCATAGTTTTCTTACATAGTATATGTTCGGTAAATAAAAATAACCAATATATTTAAATATATACAATAACATAAAGTAAATTATAAAAATAAAAATAATAGAGTAAAATAATAATAATAATAAACAGAAAGGTTTTCAAATATAATATAAATTACAATTACAATAAAGAAAAAGCTGTAGAATTTTTAACATTCATGCTTACCTTTTTGGATTTGATCTGCTGTAAAATATCAAAATTGCAATCAATATTTGGCTTTAGTTTCCTGTTATCATTTCTTTTAACTGTAGGAGGTGCTGGTTCACGTTTATGAACTATGTACTCATAAGTAGAAAAATTTTGGCACACTAAAAAGTAAAATCAGAATTTTATAATTATAATGTCAAAATATAAGAAAAGGGAACTGAGAGAAGGAAATATGTTTGCATCAAACTTTTACTTATAATTTTTCCTGTGCACTTACTGATTTCCTAATTATTAATTACACAGATCGACATGTAAAATTTTGATTTTATAATTTTTGCTGATCTTTATGTTTTTTGGTGTGCTGAAACCGAAAACGAAGCCAGTTTTTCTCTATCACGTATAGATTTTTGTCAATACAGGGTGCCTACCTATATAATTTCTTCCATTACTCTTCCACCAATATAATTATATCGTAAGTCTTATAGTATATTTCCATGATTAATTAATCATGGATACGTGCTGTTGTAATAGCACAGCACTAGGACGATGTAAATCCATACCAACCAATCAACCAACCAACTGTTATGATGGTATATGCAAGAAATTGTGTCGGTAAACACCCTGTAGTGACAAAAATCTATATGTGATAGAGAAAAATGGGCTGCACTTTTAGTTTCAGCACATCAAAAAACATAAAGATCAGCTAAAATCATCAAATCAAATTTTGTTAACTTCATTTTTGTTGACCTGTGTTATAGAACAGTGGGATGATGTAGTTTTCTAAAACACAAATACACAGCAAAAAATTTTAAATAATAATAATTATAGAATTCAGTTTAGCCTAAAACATATTAAGAAAGTCCTGTAAAACTGCAGAAATCTTCTATGGCTAAAAATACAGAATTTATCATAAAACATTGATGAATAGAACATTTACAAATAAGAAACATTATGTAGTAGCTTTAATTACACCACAGATTTTTGTATTACTACTTTTTATAATCCCCCCTCCACCCCCCAAAGAAAAAAAAAATTAAATATATTGTCCTTTCTCCAGTTCAAGTTCAAAACAAGTTCTACTCGAAAAGAGGTGAACTCTATCACTCAGATGAACTTAATTCATTTTCTTCAAATCAACATGATATAATGAAAGTGGAAAGTCTATTAAAATAAATGTTTGAAAGCAAAAAGTACGCAAGAACCAATATACATTTTATTTTTTATTTTTTTAACAGTGGTGAAAATCACCTTAAAGAGTACATCTGTTTAAATATATATATATATATTAATGATGGTTTTAAAAACACACAAGATGCTTACTTAAGAAAATATGAAATCCTAAAAGATGTCCAAGAAGAGATATAGCTAATGCAGATAATGCGGCTGTTAGAATGACAAGAGACAACCAAACAGAACCTCTAACTTCTACAAAGAATATACACATTGGTCCTTAAAAGAAAAAAAATCATATTTTAGATTAATACAACACTGATGAATTATCATTTAATAATAATACAAAAAAAAAAAAAAAAAAAAAAAAAAGGAAAAATTAAAATACAGAGTTTTTTGCAGACAGCTTCAGTAGAGTATTGCGACCTATTATCCTTTGCTTATAGCATTCCTCTTGCCCCTCATTCACAAAACTTGCACTTCTATCTCTTTTATGTTTAATGCATATCGTAGTTGCATTCTTATTAATAAAATCATAAACAAATGCAATTACTTTTTAAAGCAATTTTTTAACTTTATATTGTATTCTTAAAGTCTTATTTATTCAAAAGATATAGGTAATATATATATATATTATTCTTTATGTAAAAATAGAACAATTCAGATACCTTGAATTAGTAAATGAACGTTTTCTGCTGGGCATACAACTTTCATCAAGCTGTTCGGATGATCTGATTGTTTTTTCTTTCTTGCTGTTGTAATTTTAGAATGCCACCTTGAGTCTAGATTTCTCATTGTTTCCAAACTGTTACATGCATACACACTGGCTAAAATTTCAATTGTTTCGCAGTTGACTACACAGTTTTGATTTTGATAATTTACCAATTTTTTACTTTTTAAAAATACATTAATATTTGTTTTAAAGAACTTTACAAATAATAGAACATTACAGATACTTTAATTTTTTTTTATGAACGTTTTCTGATGGGCATAAAGCTTTCATCAGGTGTTTGGATGATCTTACTACTACTTTTTTACTGTTGTAACGGCAGAACCTTGCATCTAGATTTCTCATTGGTTCCATACCGTTACATGCACACACATCAGCTAAAATTGTTGTAATTGCAGAACAAGATGACGTTCAGTAATTACAACAGCAAGAATGAAGAAACTGTCAGCTCATCTGAATACCTGATGAAAGTTGAGCACCCAGCAGAAAACATCTACAAAAAGAGCCCAAGATATCTGAAATGTTCTATTATATGAAAGTTCTTTAAAATAAATATTAATATAATTTTAGCCAATGTGTGTACATGTAAAAATGTGCAATCAATGACAAATCTGGACGCAAGATGAAATTTTGCATTAACAGCAGCAAAAAAAGAAGAAATATATTATACGAACAACGATGAAAGCTGAATGCCCAGCAGAACACATTCATGAAAAGAACTTAAGCTATCTGAAATGTTCTATTATTTGTAAAGTTCTTTAATCTGATATTCACTCAGGATATTATCAAATATTTTTCTTATTTCGAATTTTAGCAAAAATCTTAATAATCCAGTAGCATGAATTTTTCAAAAACACATACATATATATGTATATTGTACCTTTGAATATTAAATGCAAACATTTGCAATTTTATTTGGGAAATGTAATTTAAAATGGTAATCATGAATCAAATTATCATTGTATTTCACAAAAGAAAAATTATATTAAAGGACATGAAGCACTTTCCTGTGAAGTAATTTATGTCTCCGTTATATTCACTTCAAATTGTCACCACCCATCCATTACTACCTTAATTCACAAGGAGAGACTAAGCTGCTTCTTTGCTGATGCAAAGAGAGAAAAAGCTAATTTTGAAGTATTTTTTGTCTAGTTTTTTTTCTTCCAACTACCTACACTCTTCGCAATTGCATCTATGTTGAAATAAGAAAAGCTAGACATGAATCCTCACCTCCTTTTTCCTCTCGAAGTTCGAAGTGACTATCATCTTTGTTTCATCAGAGTGTCTCTTTAAATAAAATTGCTATCCATACTGTGCGCCCATAAAATAAATACCTCATTTTAGTCAAGCTACAGTCAACTACAGACACCAACACTGATATTAAAGGGACAATAAAATGGTACAATAAAAACGTAGTTAAATAATTGCTGATAGAGAAAAATGTTCCAGTGAATATGGTTTCACCGTTGTATGGTATTCATAGTCAAAATCAGGTTCCATAATGTATTTCTGTGTACACTTACACTGCATGTTCAACAGCAGAATATAAGACATCAGGAATGATGTTCCACACATGCTATCTTTTACAGTATTAAGATACACCTCCATGGTAAAAAAAATATGATTTTGTGATTTAAAAAAAAAAAAAAAATGACAACCCCTATATTGGCAATTTTTTTAAATTATTTATTTTCCTAATTATTCATTTTTCTACCTCTTCTTACAGGTAAAATGCATCAATTTTAGTATTATTTTAACTATTTAATCAATCTACAGTCAATTTTAAATAGAGATACTTATTTTATGGCCACCTGATATTAGTAACAAATATGAAATTTTAATATTCAGAATCCAAATGTTTACTAGAAAAAGAATTACATTAAATGGGAAAGTTTAACATGGGACAGATAGACATTTATTAGTGTCCTTATCTAAAAAGATAAGACCTTTCAAATTCATGCTTCTAAAAATACAATATTTAATTGCAATCTACACATTAAGCTTTAAAAAAGCACAATTCTTTTTAAATAATACATGAATAATATTAGGAAATTATTAAGCTTGATTATATAGGAAGGTAATAGCTAAAGCATGCAATACCTGTTAATGTGATATTGGAATATGAAGTGTTAGAGGAGAATGAAGAACTATCTGGAATGGGTTCTACAGTTGGCGATACTATAGGAAGGTGATTAGTGTTATTACTTTCCATATTAGAGGATGTTGTCCACAAATAATTAGTTTCATCTAGCAATAACAAAAAAAAAAAAAAAAAAAGAGCAGCAAATGAGTTATTCAATGCCATGCAAATTATGAAGTGAAAGCTGAAATTTTCATAAAAACTTGCATTTATATATGCATGTAATCATACAAGAATACAGTAGATGTGAATTTAATCAGTAATCAATTCTCTAAGAAATGGTGAAAATGAAGCTTATTAAATAACTAATTCTGGGTCATTATAACAAATTTATGAGTATGAACACTTTACAAATAATTCAATTTCTTTGTAATAGGCCCCCCCCCTCTAATTAAGAAGAAGGATTTTCTAAAAACAAAACAAACCTTCACATGATTTAAAATAAAATGTTGTCAAAGCCATATTATGCAATTTAATACAGAATTTTTGATCAAGTGAGATGCTCCAACAAGTTGCTCAACTTATACAAAAGATTTCAATATCAAAGTCTACTTTTAAAAATTATACAAATAAATAAATACTTAAATCAATTCACAAAAATTTGCTTTGTAAACATAATTCCAGTGTTATTTTCTTTTACAAATGTCAACAGTTAATATACGAGCATTTATGTGTATCCAATGGTTTATAAACAAATTTAAGAATGCAAATAATAAAAAAAAAAAGGCTTTTAAAACTTACTGCAATTGTTAAAGTTTAAAATTTCTTAAAAATTTTCCCTATTTTGCTACTTTCCTATGATGCTATCACTTTGTAATTAACGTTATTAATAACATAATATTAGTTGATAACATAATAGCATCATAGTTAACGTAGTATGATTACTTAATCATCATAGTAGTTCCATTATAATATATTATTAATTAAATAATATGCCTATGATAATTCAGCAGATGATAGTGACACGTGTTTATGAAAGTTTTCTTACAACTCGAATGATTTCCACTTATTAAAGAACAGCTGGTGATTCATGAATTTGGGACCATTTGTAATATATTTTTATGATTTTATGGAATTATATTTTGTTAAGATATCAGTTATTATTATTTTTTTTTTAGATTTTTTTTTTAAAATAATTTATTATTGAATAACAGAAATCAATTATTTTTTAATAAAATTTAGTTAAACAAAACATTTTATATACTTGAAACTCTAAAATACAATATATTCACATTAAATTTAGTGAAAATTAAGTTCTTATATGTTGCAAAATTGGCCAACTCCATAATAAGTTACAAAAGTAGCCGAAGTAAAAACCTGTCCCTTCACGTGGTCTTGGTAACTTATTTAAAACTCTAATGACTATAAAACTAAATGGTTTTGGTTCCAATCTTATTTTGGCTAAATATAGCAGAAAATAGGCTTTCCCCAAAAGTCTTATTTTTTTAGAGATGGCTGATTTCGCAACTAGACAACACAAATGTATAGTACGTATACATTGTGCATGAGTTCATTTTCATAATGCAATCATGAATACTTTTTACTTTCTTCTATATTCAATAGAAGAAAGTATTGAATTCATAAAATTTTTTTACTTCCGGTTTTTGATGGATTTACACGTTCTGAGAGGTCTAGAACATGATTTGAACATTTTTAGAAAATATCTGTCTGTCTGTGTGTGTGACAAAAATTTTGTGGCGATTGTATCTCCAGAACTACTGCTCAGAATTGCATATAAATTTACATGTAGATGCACCTTGACCTAAATTAGTGCCTATCAATTTTTGATGTGAACTGCTCAACAGGTGGCGCTGCTATGCACCGATTTCCATAATTTAAGCAGGGTTGCCAACTTTTCAAAAACAGTTTGAGGAGTATTCAGAGAAATTTTGAGGAGCATTTTGGCTACTTTGAGGAGCAATTTTAAAAATAAATTAAAAAAAAAAAAAAAAAAGAAAGAAAGAAACCACTAACAAACATAAATTAACAACAATAATATGAAATTAAGAAATATTTATTGATAATCAAATATATTTAGCAAAACAGTGAAGAGAGATAAGAATGGGAAATGTGATTAAGTCTGAATATAAGCTTAAAACCCCAAAAGTAATTTGTTTTTTGCATAATGGCATATTTTTCATACATAAATAAAGACAATATATGAAAGTAGATTATTCAGTTACATAAAAAAAAAAAAAGAAAAAAAGAAAAAGAAAGCACGAAGGGGAAAAAAAAATTAAATTTCCAACAATTTTCATGAATGTCAAAATAATTATTATACTATCACATAAAAATCTAAAAACGAAATCTCCGATATTCATATAAATGTGTAAATGATCTCATCTCTGAGTCAACTCCCTCTAATCTGCATAGCTTGGGACCATATGTTTAGTAAACTTTAGAATTTTGCAGATTATTGGTCATAATTTGTTTATTTATTTCCCCCCCCCCCCCCAGATGCAAATGAAGATATAATAATAAATCATTAATGCTTTAAGTGAATGATAAAATAAATGCATGATTATTTCAAATAAATCTTAAATAAAGCGTTGTCAATCGGCCTTAAAGTTCAGTAGCTTTGAATCCATTATTTTTATCGATAAATAATTAAAATAAACAATTTTTTTAAAGACCTATTAAGCATTAAGATAACTGAAACATTGATATAGTTTAAATGAAAATCAAAACACCGCATAATCATTGCATTCGGTTTCTTTCTTCCCCCCTTTCAGCTTGTGGTTTTAATTAAACACTCTCTTAGCTAATGTAAACAAATACTTGTTCCCGTTCTGAGTCAGCAATATTTCGATTACGCAATGCCTAGCACTAGAATGTTTTCTTTCTTTCTTTTCTATTTATTTATGAGTATTGTACGGTGAAGCGTGTGGTTCTTCAAAAAAAAGAAAAATAGTTTTTTTTTTTTTCGGTGTCTGCCACTATTCAGTTTTATGTATTTAATAAAAAATATTTAGTTAGGTGGTCAAGACTGAATTTGCGGAGCATAAACATTACTTTGCGGAATTGCGGAGTTTTTAAATTTTTTCGGAGAAACTCTGCAGAAATCGGAGCAGTTGGCATCCCTGTTTAAGGGAAAGCTATATTTTAGGAACCACTGCACAAAAATGCATATAAACGTCATATATAGATGTACCTTGATATAAATTAGTGCCTATCAACTTTTGGTGTCAACAGCTCAATAGGTAGCACTACTATGCAGTGATTTCTACAATTTAAGGTAAGCCTATATCTCAAGAACTACTGCACAAAAATGCATATAAATTTATATATAGATGCATCTTGACATATTTAGTGCCTATCAATTTTTGGGGTCAACTGCTCAACAGATGGTGCTGCTATGCATCGATTTTCATAATTTAAGGAAAGGTTATATCTCGGGAACTACTGGGGGAAATTGCATAAAAATTTATATGTGGATGCACGTTGGTATAAGTTACTGCGGATCAACTTTTGGTACTAACTGATCAACAGGTGGTGCTTCTATACAGCGAATTCCTCAGTTTAAGGGAAGACTACATTTCAGGTTCTAATGCCTATAATCAAACAACACTTGATATGGGAGAAAAACATTATGAGACATTATGCTGATTCAATTTGGATGTATATCTACCAATAGGTTGTGATGCTATAGTGCAGCTTTTCCCAAGAATGGGAATGCTATATTTCAACCTCTACAACATTTAACTGTACGAAACTTGATATATGAGATAACATAACCATTATGAAAACACATTTTTTAAGATGCTAGTTTAACTGTGTTTCTTTGGATTTGGATATTTAGTGTTAGTTTTCTCTAAGATAAAAATCGCCTGCATTCATCGTGGTAGGTAATTTTAATAAATAATAGTTTTTGTAAATTATTTGAACTGGGTGGATTTATATAGGAAAATATACAAGAAAGTCTTGTGGTGGCCAGAAAATACTAGGTTTTTTTTTTTTTTTTTGTCTGATAAAGAATCATTATTAATTATTTGAACCTGATACAAATGTTAAGTTTTTGTAATTTATACCTACACTGCCACTTGACATCTGAAATTTTGGTATCAATTAGTAGCTTATATAGGATATATTTTAAAAATAAAGAAATTAAAATTTATAACAATGGTTGCTTAGGTCATCTGACAGTATTACTCTTGCTCTTATTTTTTAAAAATAGTCTTTAATACAAAAGCAATAATAATAATATGACAAAATATATGGTAATATATCAATTATTTGAACCCTGAATACTAAAAAATGTTTATTTCAAATCATGAAGAAAACTTAAGATTGGTCATTAATTGCATTTGAATCACTTTTAAATTTAATTGTAGCCATTATTATTATTATTTATTTAGTTTTGAAGGGGTAGGTGATATTGGTGTTAAAATTAAGGCCAATCCAATTGACTGCACTAGGGTGCTAGACCTGAGAGGGAGTGCCCTTCATGAGGGATTTTCTAAGGGGTCCTAACCCATATTTATGCAAGTTTTGGAGAAAAACGTGAAAATTTCCAAACTGCTAGGTTGACAGCATAACCTGGGATCAAACCCGGCATCTTACACCTACCAGCTTTGAGGACAGAACCTCTCAGCTGCTTGTGGCTAGGGGTGATGGGATCTAATGAAATAGTGTCATTTATACAATGATAGTCTACAGATTCGAAAATCTACATTATAAATACAATTTTAGATATAAAAGTACGAAATACTTGAAAACAAATGAACTATCATTTTGAAGCATTAAATACGATTAAATCATCACAAATATCTCGAAGACTGAACAAAATTTTGCAATTAATAAAAGTTACCAATTTTTATTATAAATCTTTTACTATTGCTTGTACAAGCACTAGTAAATGCCCTTTTGAATAGGGTCAGGGTTCGCGCTAGAGCGCGGGAATCGCGCAATATTAAAAAAAATCCCACTTAAAAATATTTCATATGCGTGTTTTTCCCGCACTTATTTTTCCGCGATTTTTTTTTTTTTTTTTTTTTTAATCTAATTCATTGAACTCCGCGAATTTTTTTTTTTCCGTTTTTACAAAAATCGCTGACATCGTTCGTTAAAAAATAAATAAATAAATAAAAATGGAACAATCGGCGATCAAATGTTCTACAAAAGCTTCCGATTCCTAATCTTTCTCCATCCACAACATAAATGTCAATATCCATTTCAAACTTGCTTTATGAGATTCTAGAACCTGTAAAGAAATACAATTGTTAAATATTTCTTACTCATGTAATTATTTTGTGCCCCCCCCCCTTTATTTATCTCCATCTAGCGATCAGCAATCAAATGTTCTGCAGAAGCCTTTTTTCCCAATCTTTAAATTATATTTATAATATTCATTTTAAACTTGCTTTATTAGATTCTAGAAGTAGAATTGAAAGAGTTTAATATTTCTTACTCTGTAACTATTTTTTTTATCCCCCCCCTCTCTTTCCCATCTCCGGAATACGGATTGTGATCGATGATCAATTCTGGAAACAATAAAGCAATAAAAGTGCTCAATATATGTAGATAAAAACTAAAAATGTAAATGTTTCTGTCATCAGTTTATTGAAAGTGACGTTATCAATACTCAACTAATCATCCAATCAATCATATTAGCGAAAATTTTTTAGCTAATTTCTAATTTCAGCAATGACATGTCTGTAATTTGCATATTTCTTGAAAATACTTTTTTTCTGTAAAATGTAATTTCTGACTTAAATTTCAAAAATATCACTTAAATTTTCAAAATCCCACTTAATTTTTTTGTTAGAGTGGGAGAATCCCACTCATTTTTTTCCCTTAGTGCGAACCCTGAGGGTACTGTTTATAAATTTCACTGAAGAATTCTAAACAAGAATATGCTCATGGTCTGCATATTTGTGAGTACAGATAGTATTATTTTTAAAATACTTCACTATATACTTACAAATAATTTGGTGTAACCAAGAACTTGCATCAAAATATGCTCCTATTAACACAGCTGCTGATACAAAGATTATGAGACATCCCAAAAGAGCTGAGCTCACACACGATATGAAAAGTCTAGAAATAAAGCATTTTTTACAGAATTTGTACAGAAGCAATAAATAATGTAATTAAAAAATTCAGCAAATAAAATGCATAAATTTACTGCAATCATCATTTAATAAATATATACTTTCAATTTATGACCATTTATAATGCCTAAAAACTTTAGTTTTGAAATACAAATATATAATAGTTTTCTTAGAATTGAAATTCTTAAAATAAGTTGCATCCCTACATCAATTATTATTAAGTTTAGCAAACTCTTATTTTTAATTAGTTTCAATTAATTTTTTATAAGAATACTTTAATGTAGGAAGCTGTGAAAAGTAACACAATCACTTAAAAAAAGATCTGTGGACCCACAGTATTTGGTCCATCTAACATTATAGAAATATTGAATTTTTAAAATTTCAGATCACTAACTACAATGTTAAACTACTCTTTAATATTTTTGAAAGATACATTGTACTTTTAATTGAGTTTAATATTCAGATTCAGCATATAAGCAATACAAATTGAAATTAAACATTCAATGTTTCTTAAAAAAAAAAAAAAAAAAAAAAAAAAAAAGGGGGGGGGGGGGGGATGAAGAAGGTGAAGGAAGCAGAAGAAAAAATTTTAGTTACTACAAGTTAAATAATTTTGTTAAATTTTAACATTAAAATTTAAACAAGTCTTGTCGGAAGAGTAGGTTGATTTTTTTTGTTCTTTTTAAGTGGTCACCATTTTGAAAGAAGATAGCAAATCAAATTGATTAACAAATTTGGTTGAGACCCTTGATAGGGCTACATATATACAAAGTTTTATAAATGCATTTTTATCTGAGTTTGAAATTTTCAAGAGACCACCATTTAGAAACAAGATAGTAAATTGAGTGTGGATTAATAAACTTGGTGTTGAGACCATGGAGGAATGATATAAGAGGTGATGAGGTGTTTGGGAAAATGTGAAGCAAAGTAGTAACCTGCAGAAGCCATTAAGTAACACAGCACTAGCTAATGTTTTAGTAGACTTAATATGGGCCCCACGGTAACGTTGCTACTGCAGCAGCCATCTTGAGTAGAGACAACAACTAACTTTTTTTATTCTGCCTGCCATATGCTAACTTCTCTCACATTATTCCACCAAGGTTGAGACTTTAATATAAGTTATGTATAAATCAAATTTTAAAGAGATACATGCATAAATGCAACTTTCTTAAATATATGCTTAAAATTTTCAAACATCTGTCATTTTTAAACAAAATGACCAGTCAAGTTTGCCAATGAAATCATTCAAGATAAATACACAGTCCAATTTTGATCTGAATTGATTCTGTATTTCAGAAGTTATCGTGATGGTATATTTTCCATTATAAAGAGAAAGATAGGTAAACTAAGTGATTGCAAGATGTCAGTTTCTAAAGAAATCAATCTAAAATTGCAAATATAATACATAACTATTCAGAAACTTAGCACTTACTTATAATTTCTTCCACCAACACAATTATTTAGCCATTTACAATGATGATCGAATTCTGATACACATTTATTGCAATAGCTACAGTGCTTTGATTTCCGACCCCTAAATAAATAAATATATTACAAAATATACTATAAATTTATACATATATACATAACTAAAATGGTTCAATTAGAATAAGGATTTACTTACACTTTCACTTCACATATGTGGCAGAAATCATTTTCGATAACATGACTATGTTTTGAACGATCAAATTTAGGTAACGGTCCTTTGTTTGCTTTGGCACGAACATTGATATCAGCAGGATTGAGAGAAACACTAATTAGATGAATTACTATATGGAAGATAAAAACTAAAGCATTTATCTATATATTATTAAGGAAAATATTAAGTCAATAACATTTATGGTACTTGTTTGAAAATGACTGACTACAAATATTCTATTTGAGAAATTTCGTAAGTTATTCGAAATTTAAGATTTTATCAACATAGCAAAATGGGGCGATATTCCATATAAATATGCATTTTGGGGATTGTTGCACTGGAAATAGTAGCATGAAAACTACGAAATTGACCCCAATAAAATAATTTAATAGATTAGAATAAGATAAACATATTGAACTGTACGGTGGGTAGCCTATTAGGTGGGATTTCGTTCTGTTACTGTGTCAAGCATTT
Organism: Salticus scenicus; assembly: GCA_963930645.1. Classification (NCBI taxonomy): domain Eukaryota; kingdom Metazoa; phylum Arthropoda; class Arachnida; order Araneae; family Salticidae; genus Salticus; species Salticus scenicus. The sequence goes on along the minus strand of OZ005659.1, from coordinate 17,542,305 downwards.
AGTCTAATTTCTCTTAACATGAATATAATATGTTCTGTACTAGAAATTTATGAGAACATACATATGATGGGGAACTGAGCAGAGTCTACCTATGCCAACTAGTTATAAAACTAAACTCACATATGCACAGGGCCAGATTATGGCACGGGCACACGGGGCACTGGCCCAGGGCCTCCAAATTTAGGGGGCCTCATTTCCAAAAATTGAGAAGTTATAGCGCAATTTTTTTCATTTTATGTCTATTAAAAACAAAAATTGATTAAATTTTTCTTTCTATATTTTATTAGAGAGCTTAAACAATTATTAAGTTTTGTGAATAATTTCCTAAACATTGGCTGATCAATACGCTTCAGTTTTTCATTTGTCATTTGTTAAACATTAAACTAATATAGGTTGCTAAAAAAATGAGGAAATAGAAGGTATAATTGAAGGTAAAATTTGAAAAATGCACTATTTTTTTTTATTTATTTTTGTTTTTGAGAATGGGTCCTTTTGGTGAGCTCTTTGGAGCAGGGTAAGGGGGCCTCCAAATAGCATCAGTGCCCTGGCTCTTCAAAAAGCATAGTCGGGCCCTGCATATGCACAGAAATATTTTTTAAATTAGAAATTGAATATCCACTTTTCACGCAAACACCGCAAAGTGCATCTGATTATGTAGGCAGTTTGTTTGCTCCATGGAAGATTAGTTTCCGAAATGAAAGAGATTCATCAAAAGTCTGTTTTAAAGAGAAAAAGTTTTGTTGAGGGTCCTTTTTGAGAATTAAAAAAAAAGTGAAGGGTCCATTTTTCAGATAAAAAAATTTTGCGAAAGTTTTTTTTTTTTTCCCCCTTTAAATATAAATTCTGTAAAGAGTTCTGGACAGACCTTTGTATAATATTATAACATATTTACAAATAAAATAGTATTATTGCATATATTTTAAATGAACCATTATATATTTTGAACTTTGTACACTGGAGGCAAGGGTTCAAATACTGCATTTACTATTTGTATGAATGATACAGGTTATTGTACATTGTACTATTTTGTATATAATACATGTTATTACAGAAATAATGGCTTTATTTCTGATTTAAGTATATAATCAAAAGCAATAAGCAATACTTTTTTTCTCAATATATAAACTTTTATCAGTAGGATATTTTTTATACAGTGTTTTATCTTAACACTATAAAAATAACTTATTTAAATTTAATATAAATATAAAAAATCAATTTAGTACAAATAGATTTTTTACGATGACAAAGGATACAACACAAGCTGAGATTCTCCATGCTCCACTAGGTAAATTAGGAACTAAGACACCAAAATATAAAACTGCAAACATAAGAAGGAAAAACCACGCTAATATTTGGAGGGGATGAAGAGGCAGAGACCAGCCATTTCGACGACTCCACTGAGTTCGTTCTTTTGTAGCTTTAAAGCAAATTGCCATCTGAAAAAATAAATAAAAGTGTTGTAGGCATAATACTGTAAAATTGGGAATTATTTTTCATTCTATGATAATTTGATAGAATACAGCAGCTCTTTTTCAGAATATTTTAGACCTTTGCAGCTTTTTTAAACATTTTAAGTTGGAACTTACATACTTTTCTATCTGCCTTTTGAAGATAATTTCAAAGTACTTAAATGAGCTATTACTTGTCAATATCTAATATTTAGTTTCCTTTTATAAACTGACAAGAGTTGCATACATTTTTAACAACTGCAAGTAAAAATGTTAGCTTATTTTTGTCTCATAAACGGCCTGTGGTGCAGTGGACAATATTGCATCTGAGCCAATGGGGATAAAGTATATGTAGAAATTTGAAATATTAATGGCCATGATAGACATATACGTAAGTTTTCTGTTGAAGACAGTAACAGCTGTTAGTAGAAATATTTGCGAATGTAGGGCGTTTAGAGAGAGGGCTTTTTTTGATAGTCCGATAGCCTGGTGCGTATGAGAAAGTATTCATCATATACATTTTTGGTGAAAGAATCTAAAGAGCCACTAATTCCAGAAGCACAGATTCACACTAACGATGGAAAAGGATTCCTCGTGTTTTTAGACAGTTAATAGAAAAGTGTTTTCGAATAAGTTAACGAAGCGGCTGATTAAACACCAAAAACAAATAAATTTAGGTTTTAGTTTTAAGCACTGTACCTAAGCAACTTAATTCAGCATATGTTATCATATCAAGATCAGTACTTGAAAAAATATCTTATCAAACCTTATTTTCATAAAAGATCACTCAGACCAGTATGAAAAAGATAATCAAGTATTTCTTTACTTTATTACATAAACACAAGTTTTAGACATCTGTTAGAGCTAATAAACGTCATTGAGTGATTTTAACATAATTTGAAACGGATCAATTTTAGCATAATTATATAAATATATGGTATAGCTATCAATAATCACAATTAATTTTAACAATATGAAATTGAATGTTAATCAATTTTATATACCTCTTTATTTTATAACTTTCTGTGAACAATCTTATGGCTGGACAGTTCGTAGACCTCTCAAGAAATATCATTAATTTTTAAAGCTACATTATTGATATACAGTGAGAGAAGTACCTCAATAAAATGAGGTACACAGTTTAAAGATGGGCAAATTTCATGGCATAAAGGAAATTAAAGATGAAAATCGTCCGAAAACTGAAAGCCCATATTACTATCCGCCATCCTGTATTTATTATAATGTCACATTAAGATACTTAAGCAGATGAGAAATTCTGCTTAAGGATTCTATGTTACAAATTGTACATAAAGATAAAAAGGGGTGAAAGTATATTTTATTAAAATAATGTTAGGTCAGTCACACCCATGGCTTCTGTCAACAAACATAAACCCGAAACCACGGAGTAATATTAATAGGAGTTGAAGGTCCAATGGGAGAAAGCTACGAAACTGTGATCTAAAATTTTGGTATATATTGAGGGCGCCACTTGTCATTCCTCCCGACCTCAGCACGGATATATTGTTGTTTTCAATAGAATTTTGCTGAAGTACATTTAAATTTTTTTATTTTAAGCAATTTAATTTCTTTGTAAGTTCTTAAAACTGCATAATTCAGATGTTTCAAATAAATGCTTCGTTCCTAGTTGTAAAACAGGCTATGATAGTGATAAGAAAAGAAAAAAAAAAGCCCTAGGAGAAAAATAAAGTCTGATTTCGTGTTTTCTGCACCTGAAGTAAGTTTATTTTTTTTCTTTACAAAATTTCATCCATTCTCCTTCCTCCCAATTGTCTGTTTTAGCTAGCTTCGGTTCATAAGAATCGTCATTTTTTAAAAGCTTTCTTTCAAAGTAAAATTAGTATAAAATGGCTCTTAAAAAAAACATGTTTGTTAGAATACTCTATTTAATGAAAATTGTTTTCAATCGAAATTTTTTCAGCTTGATATTATTTTTAAAAAAATAATTAAAACGAGACATTTCCCCATTGAATAACATTGCGGAAGCTGGAGAGAAGGAAGGATTGCACGCTGGCGCCATCTGTAAACATTAGAAAACAACATCACAAAATTTCAGCGTTACCTTCTTCTCCTGTCTTATTACTCCGTGCCCGAAACTAAATTAGGGTTAGAGAGTATAAACCAATGAGGTAATAATCTGTTCATAATGTTTTATTGTAGTCGAGAGTGCAGTTAGAGTAGGCTGCCCAGATCAGAGTACCGTTATCATAGTTGGATTTTTTTTTTTAATTCCTAATAGAAAATAAAATATTATTCATTAACGCGGAGTAAGAAATAACTGGAGGGGAAACTCCTCCAATGGCCGAAACCTTGAAAAACTGCAATATACTTTTAGGTAATATAGATGGCGCCACTCGTCGGTAGATGTCCGATTATCTTCGTTCTGTAATGCTTTTCAATCCGCGATTGTAATGAAATGCTCGCTCTCTGGTGGGCTAAGGTGAAATTATCACACCACTGCATTTCATCATATTATGCAATCGATTTTCCATGATGTAATGGCGGAGAAAGAACAATTATTAATCCACGTGGTTATTATATTTACTAACAACTGCAGTTCAGAGAGCGCCATCTATCGATCATTACAAACGCGGATTGCAAAAATGTTCATTTAATAACTTTCTTTAACGAAAATAATGATTTTTGAAAAAGTCAACGAAAAATGAATTCGATTATACAGAGTACACATGTTCTTAACAACATATATTTTTTACAAGAAGTATGTGATACTTGTTATTTTAAAAAAGCCAGTTTTGTATAATCTGTCATCAAAAGGAAAATTAATTTAAAAGGGACATTTAATTTCAAATAATTTATAAATATTTTTTAAAAAGTATTTTTTATATTTTTTATTATTTTATATAATTAATTTTTTTTCTTTATCCCAATGAAATATGAAATTAATTCCATTAAAAAAAAAAAAAAAAAAAATCTACGTAAAAGTAATAAATATTTTTTATTGTCAAATGCAATTTTACTATATATAAACTGTTTGAAAAAATAAATTTTAGACCTCATTCGTGGTGTGATGTTGGGATTATAAGGCCAATTGACAGCACTTGGGTTTTAGGCCTGAGTAGAATGCCCTCAGTGTGTCTCCTTAAGGGATCCTAGCCAGTAGATGCAAGTTTCGGAGAAAATCACGGCAAACTCCGATCGGCTAGGTCCGCGAGCGCGACTTGGAATTAAACTCGACATTTCCCGTCTATCAACTTTAAAAGAACACCATATTAAAGAAAAACACTCTGTTTATGGTAGGTGCCCTATTGTCTTCGTTCTGTAATGCTTTTCACTTGCAAAAATGTCCATATAAAAAAGTTTTTTAACAAAAAGAATGATTTTTGAGAAATTCACGAAAAATGAATTTGATTATACTGGGTTTACTTAACAATATATATATATATATTTTACAAGAAGTATGCGAGGCTTGTTATTTTAAAAAAGCCAGTTTTGTGTAAGCTGTCGTCAAAATGAAAATTAATCAAAGGGATATTCAATTTCAAATAATTTATATAAGCAATATATATATATATATCAGTGGCGTATTCTCTGGGTATGCTAGGCATGCGCCGCATACCCGCTAAAAACTGTCTAAACTTCAAACTTTTTTTGATTAAAAAAAGAAAGAAAGAATAATAATTTAACAGCTAATTTTATTAATCACTCGCTACCATCCATCCATTAGCCGTCATTTAATTTTCGAAAACTATTCTGAAAGAAAATGCCTTCTGTTACATAAGATAATTCTTGTAAAACATCGTTTCCTGACCGGTTACTCCGTAAGGCATGCTACTTTTCTAAAGCATACCTTTCGATAGGGAATTTTTGTTGTGTGAGGAAATATTCATTGCACTAATTTTCCCACACAAGGGGATTTCCGCTCTTTAAAGGACCCAAGTCATGCTATTCATCCAGAGCATATCCTGTAGTTTTCCCGTACTGCTAAAGTATTAGGGATTTTCATTTTCTTATCTTCCGTAAAAGTCAGTGAGAACTAGTTTTTCCATTTTCTCCATCTACTCAAAGAGAAGAATGACTGAATAGATTGACTGACGATGTTGTCAGTTCAAAAATACTATTATTGATAAAGTAAAATTTAATGCTTTATTTTACAATGATGTAAAAAAAAAAAAAAAAAAAAAAAAAAAAAAAAAAAAAACCTTTTAACAAAGAGAAAAATCTGAATTTATTTATAAATGATCATTCAACAATAAAATGAAATTTGCATAAATTTCTGAAAAAATATCTCTGTTATGAGACAAGAAAGTTACTGCTTTTTTTTTTTTTTTTACCTAAACAACTCATACTAAACGAAAACTTCCGAAAGAAATAAAATGATGATAAAAATTTTACTTATGTTGTCTTTCTACATGAGTAAAAAGAATTGTCTGTCTCTCCCTGTGTGTCTGTGTGCACTCTGGACAGTTTCACAAATAAAAATTTAGATACCATTATTTTAATGTAGTATTTTTTTAAACAGGTAAAATGAATATCAACGATTCATGAAGTGAAAATTTTCAATATAAAAATAGTGGTATCAAAATTTTCTTTTGTAAGAACTTGGCTCTGAAGCTAAGGCCTTTGATTACAGAGCTACAAAATGTGACAAAGGTATAGCTTGGATACTGCAAATGAGCACTTCATCGAGATTTTTTTCTTTCTTTCTTTTTTTATTTTGAATCAGAATATCTCCTCCCCCGCCCCCATCTCCTTCCTTTTCCTAAATTTTATTCAAATTGCCTGGTTTTTATTTTTAATCTTCTCCATTCCTTAGCAATGGTTACTAGCTCATTACAGTTACCACACAGTAACGCTTTCTCTGTCTGGTGATGCCTTTTAAAAAGCGAAACTATCGACAAATTTTTAGTTTAATTGAACAAAATAAGATATTTTATTTCAATAGTTGCCCTTTCAAAACCATTTTTTATTTGGAAAATTAAAAATTTCTTTGAAAGGGAAAAACATTTATCATTTTTTAATTTTTTTTTTTCTTCTTTTCTTTTGGTATTAAATGTCAATATAATACAAATAATTAAACTTATTACATTTTTAACTTTATTAAAATGTTCAACAATTAAGTTCATGTATAAGAACTATTTGTGGTCCGAGTTAAAGCGCTATCGCAAGCAATGGGGACCCGGATCCGACATTGGAAGAAAGTCACTGCCATATTTTGCGTGACTTTAATGAATTTATATATATATGTATATATATGTATAAAGTGATGCATAAAAAAATTAGTGATTCAATTTCTTTGAAAATTCATTTTTATGTAGTAACCAGTGAAGCATGCAAAGCCTACTGGTTCTTCAATAAATTATAATAAGTGGCATTTAAATAAATGCTGTCAAGATAAATTCGATAAAATACGTGTGTAAAATTATATTTATGGTTTGAAGAAATTGGAAATTTACGTACTTAAATTATAAGAAATGATAACGAATTTAGAATTAATGCTCTTTCCACAATTGGCTTCAGAGCATACCCAGTTTCAAATATCACGCTACGCCACTGATATATATATATATTTAAATATATTTTATAAGTTCTATTACACTACATTATTATTATTATATAATTCCAATGAAATACGAAATGCATTCTATTAAAAAAAGTCTTCGTAAAAGCAATGAATATTTTTAATTTAAGATGAAATGAAATTTTAGAGTCTTAGACCTGAGTAAATACCCTGCCCTCCATAGTATTTTTTTTAAGTACATTTACATTGTATTCCTGCGAGCTTCGGAGAAAACCACGGAAAGCACCGTGCGATAGGTTGGTGAACGCGACTTGGTATCAAACCCAGCACTTCCCGTCAAACAACTTTGAGAACATAGCCATTCGGTCAATAGTGGAGCAGGTGAAAAACAAAATTCTTTAAAAATATATGTTTAGACGAAATAATATGTTGGTATTAAGGCAATTAACTACACGAAGCTTTTGTGACTCAGTTATGTGTCCTCAACACATAACCCAAGGAGTGAAAAGCGGGGGACTTTCTAAGGGATCCCAGCACATATTTACCTGAGTTTCAGAGAAAACCACGGAAAACTTCGAACGGCTATTCGACGAGCACAACTTAAGATCGAACCCAACACTTCCAATCTACCAACTTCAAAGACAGTATCACGCCACTCAGAAATGTGTGAAGGTTGATATATTATAAGGTGAAAAATAAATTATTATTTTATAAATATTAATATTTATAAACTAAATTAATCATATATATTATTTTAAAATAATTAGTTATATTTATAAATTAATTTTATAGAAACTGAATCATATATTATATATATATATATATATATATATATAAACTAACTTTGTACAGCTAAATGTAATAATGACAAATCATAATCATAAAATACATTTATACTATTAAGATATTTCAATAATGTATAGAATCATCCGCAACTGAGAAGTATAATAACAATAAGAAAATAATAATAATATTAAATAAAATAATATTTTTCTTCTACTTTTTTATAAATTGCTTATAAATTAAAATTGAAATTTATGATTATATATATATATATATATATATATATATATATATATATGCGACGAAAATTTATTATATTCATTTTCTTTTCAATCTACATTTTTCTTTATTTTAGATAACATTTTCCTCCCTAGTCCTTTTAAATGTCCCTGTGTCCCTTTAAATGTCCTTTATGATCTTGACGAAAGCCTATAAAAATTGGCTCTTTTAAAATAACAAGTGTCCTCTGCCGCTTGTAAAAATTTTATGCTGTTAAGAAAACCCTATATATTCAAATTCATTTTTCGCCGATTTTCTCAAAAATCATTCTTTTCATTAAAAAAATAAAATAAATGAGCGTTTTTCCCATTGAAAAGCATTACGGAATGGGAATGATCGGACATCAGCCGAGAGTGGCGCCATCTTTTACTCAAATAATTGGATAACACACATTTTACGCTAGTTTCCCCTCCAGTTATTTCTTACTCCGTGTTGATTAATAATTTACTTTCTACATCTTAGAAAAAAGCTTTCAAAGTGAAGGTTGTCCCCAGAAAATGGGGACATTTGGTCAGCTTAAGTTAGAGAAACTTCTGGTAGGCACTGAGATTTTGGCATAAGATTCTAAGATATGACAAGTGACAAGCCGTTCTCTTTCTAAGGGGACAGCCCTCTTTTTTAACGCTCTGTACTTTTGAAAACAGAAATACAGGACTAAAAATGTCCTCTTTTTTTTACATTGTTTATCCTCTTTTTTGAATAAAAATACTTTTTAATTTTCAATTTCCAAGAATTCGCAAAACCGGGAAGCAGTGGCGGATCCAGAACTTGACTTTTTTTTTTTTTTTTTTTGGGGGGGGGGGGCTAAGATTTTTCAAAGTGTTATTCTATAGCAATAAAAAATTTACAATTGCAATATTCAATTATGAATGTCAGTGTTTTTTTTTTGGGGGGGGGCTTCAGCCCCCCTAGACCCCCCCCTTAAATCCGCCACTGCCGGAAAGTTATATTGGCTATTTGCTGTATCGAACAGTGTACACGAAATTTTTTCTGCGTTAGGGGGCATCCATAAATTACGTGAGGTGTTCAGGTGGGGGAGGGGGCCGAGCGAAATCTCACCCAATCTCACGTGGGGGAGAAGGTGGGTCTCAGCAAATATCACATAATTTTTTTCCTGCAAAAAACAGTATAAAATTACAAGAAAATTGAGTTAAATTCAAGTAAAACATAATTCTTGACTTATATATGGCAAAATCTGACGCGATAATATTTATCGTGGCTATCCGAATGCCGCGAAGCAGCACAGTAGCTTTTCAATTGTTTAGGTTACTGAGCGTCTGTGTGCAAGCGACAACGGTTTAGAATGGCTAAATCAGAGCGAAGTTGAATTAGCAGATGATTTTACTGAAAATCACATGGATATGTTGATTCCAGTAGTCACTCTTGAGGGCCCACCAGCAGCCGAGCGGTTCTGCGCTCAAAGCTGGTAGATGGGAGGTGCCGGGTTCGATCCCAGGTCGCGCTCATCGACCTAGCCGTTCGGAGTTTTCCGTGGTTTCCTCCGAAACTCGCGTAAATACGGGCTAGGACCCCTTAGAAAGACCCCCACGGCGGGCATTCCCCCTATAGGCCTAAGACACTTAAGGAGTCAATCGGCCTTAATCCTCCAACCAACCAACCAACCAACCACTCTTGAGACTGTGCACGAGTCCCCATGGACTGAAATAGAATAAACATTCTTTTGTTAATTTTAGTATAGTTTCTATTTAAGTATTTTATTGTTCAGTTTTATTACTGTGATTCTAAACTACAATCTATGCAATCTTAAAATCTAGTCTTCAATAAAAATAATAAAGCAAATTGTGTTTTTTGAAATAAATCCAACGCATTTACAGTAAAAGTATGAATTTTGAAAAATCTCACGTGAAATTAGGGGAGGGGTCGAGTCAAATCTCACGAAATCTCACCAAGGGGGAGGGGGGGGGGCAAAACCACCTCACGTAATTAATGGACGCCCCCTTAGGTTGTTAAAAGTGTAACTTTCTAATAAACTTGCTAAAGTACATTATGTTTATATCAATTCAGATTCTTCAAATCATATTTCCTATCTAGACCCACATGTGATTGTGATACTAAAGACGTGTTCATTCACCGAATTTACCAGTGGGAATTTCGAGAGGACGCTTTTTATCCCACGTGCTCGTAAGTAGAACAAACAAACCGGTATTATATTAGAACGCGCTGTATAGGAACGAGATAGCATGTCGTTAACATATCGTCGATTTTAATTATTACTTATAAAGATATGAGGTGTTGCGTGCCTTTTTGCAACGCCGACAGTCAGATACATTATTTTGATGATGGGTCAAATTCTTAAAAATTTATTTTTAGAACTGAAAGTAATAAATATATTAATTAAAAAAACACATCTGCAATGCATTTTTGGGGGATGGGTTCTGGGGTTTAAGCATGATTGACTTGACTGCACTAGGATCCTAGCCCTATAGGTGGAATGCCTTCTGTGGGGGTCTTTTTAAGGGATCTTAGCACATACTTACATGAGTTTCGGAGAAAACGATGGAAAAATCCAAGCAGCTAGGTTGATCAGCACGACCACCTGGGATCAAACCTGGCAATGAATTTTAGTATTTGCGTCACTATTTTCAAAATCCATAATATAGAGAATATGTATATACATACGTAACTCCGTAAAATAATTCAAATTTTGAAATTTTATTCTTGAACATATCTAGTACTTAATGATAACTTACAGTTCAATTACAAAAAAATTATAAAAACCAGATCTTTAAATATTTAAATCGTAGATTAAAAAAAAAAAAAAAAAATCTGTTTGAATCATCTCAGGAAAAAAATTAAATATAGCAAAAATTTATAGTATAGTACTCTTTAAAAAATTACACATTATAAGGGTCCCAAGTCTGTGTTCACACACGTTTTGGAGAAAAACATGGAAAACTCAAAAGAGACTGGGGGAGTGTTCTGCAAGGGAGTGGTGGTCTTTCTTAGGGGCCTCAGACCGTATTTACGTGCTTTTGAAGAAAACTACAGAAAATTCACAACTGCTGGACCGATAAACGTGACCTGGGGTCAAACCCGACATTTTCCTCGTACCATCTTAAAGAGTAGAAACTATAAGCCTTTGATGGAGCGTTCTCTATCTCTAAAGTGTTCTTTATAAGGGATCCCAGCCCTTATTCATGTGCGTTTCAGAGAAAGCCACAGAAAACTTTGAACACTTAGGTCAACGAGCATAACCTGGGATAGAAGCCGGCAATGCATTTTAGCATTTGCATCACTATTTTCAAAATCCATAATACAGAGAATATGTAACTCCATAAAATAATTTAAAATTTGAAATTTTATCCTTAAACATATTTAGTAGTTAATGATAACTTACAATTCAATAAAAAAAAAAAAAAAGAAAAGAAAAGATAAAAACCGGGTCTTTAAATAGTAGATTTAAAAAAAGAAAAGATTTTTTTTTTTTTTTTTTTCTTTTAAACAATCTCATGAAAAACATCAAATATATTAAAAATTTATAGTGTAGTACTCTTTAAAAATTATAAATTATAAGGGTTCCGGCCTGTATTCACACACGCTTCGGAGAAAAACACGGAAAGCTCAAAAGAGCTGTTCAACTGGTGGAGCGTTCTGGAGTGTTCTTCAAGGGAGGGGTGGTCTTTCTTAGAGGCCTCAGACCGTATTTACGTGCTTTTGAAGAAAACTACAGAAAATTTCCAACTCCTGGACCGATAAACGTGACCTGGGTTTGAACCCGACACTTCCTTCCTACCATCTTAAAGAGTAGAAACTATAATCCTTTGATGAGTGTCCTTTATAAGGGATCCCAGTTCTTATTCATGTGCTTTTCGGAGAAAACCACAGAAAACTCCGAACAGTTAGGTCAACGAGCGAGTCCTGGGATCGATCCCGGCAATGCATTTTAGTATTTGCATTACTGTTTTCAAAGTCCTTAATATAGATAATATGTACAGTCGGGGAAAAAAAAATCGCAGCACTCGCTGTAATTTCACTATTAATTGACGCAGAAAAAATTAATAGACACCATCCAACAGGAAATGAAATGCACTTTTTGAAAATGCCGTCGAATTCTGAATTAGGGGTTATCTACATATTGAAATGAGCACCAACTTTGATTTTTCCAAAAGCAACACCCAATTTTGACTTCATATTCGAATTTCTGAGAGTTTGGCAGTGCGGAAAAGTATACTATTTGTATACTTTATCTTTAGTATTTATAGAGTTATAATCAAAAATGTGTTAGGGGGTTATCTGAAAATGCAGAAAAATAAAATTAAGATCCTATAACAAATAGACAAAATTTTAATTTTTTACACCGGAAATCTTTCAGGAAAAAAACTATTATAAAAATCAATAAAAACTTTAAACCTTTCCTAGTTCCTTAATTATCCTGAATTCAGTTTATTAGATTTGTATATACTTCAGTACTTTTTTCGATAATTTTAGGTCTACTTAAACACATTACACTTGCAATTTCTCCAGACTGTACTCTTTGAAAAAGTACAGTGTTTTTCAAGTAAAAGTGTCTATTATGGCTGTACTGATGACCAATAAAGCTTAAATTTTCTTTCGTAGGTGTGACATAATATACGAAATTAAATATTATATATATATATATATATATATATATATATATATATAACAACGCATAAACTAAAACTTTTCGGATAAAATCTTGTAAGGGTTCTTGAAATAAACATTAAATAATTTTAATCGCACTTACCAATTTTGGGTCAGTTGTACTCTTTGGAACTGTACGATTCGTTTTATAACTTCTATGAAAATATAATTTCTTAATTAACCCTTTCGCGACTAGCTGACGTAGGTTCAAGTCATTTGAAAATCCCAGTGGGCGTTTCTTTCGTAATTTGTGTGTTACTTATTTCTTAAGTGTGTACCCAGTGTTCATATTTTTGCAATAAAATATACTATGGATAGAAATATACTCATAAGAAAGAATTTAATTATAATGTATATCCACTTGTAATATAATTGCGAATACAGAAAATTTGTTCCGTAGGCGGATCTTACTGTCAAAAAGAGAAAATCCGGCGGTCGCAAAAAGTGTTAAAATATATTTATAAAAGTAAAAGTATATTTATAAAAATATATAAAGACGGTACTTAAGAAACGATTTTACAAGCCTGTCTTGCATTCGTTTTTTTTTTTTTTTTTTTTTTTTTAATTGACAATTTTTACATTTAATCTATTTTTCTTATTAAAACAGTAAACCCCGCCTAATTAGTTAATTTTTTTTCTTCTAGTGTTCGTTTAAAAAATTCAGAACTTATCACCAGTAATCGATGAAGTAAATTCCACTTGTGGTTATATTTGTCAACATAAAATAAGGGATTTAACATGAATATTCAATGTCACATTTACTTTTCTTTTCTGTATTGATTTCTTTTGAAGAACGATGAAGGCGGGGCTTGTCTTCTTTAGAAAACAGGAATTCTTGATGATAACACTAATGTCTAAAAATCATCAATTTTGTTTTATTTCTTTGCATTTGACGCTGCTGTTATATAATTTGATCCGTAAATAAAAAATAAACGCATTTTGTTTAATTTTCTTTGTTATTTTTAAAGATTTGATTCGCTATCTCCAGCAAAACTTTATAAGAGACGGCCCCCTAAACCACTCCAAAAGAAATATTTATTTATATCTCGAAAACTAATAACCGAAATGTGCTGCAAATTTGCACACCCATATTTTTCAGCATTAGAATTCATTTTATGCAAAAATTAATATAGGTCATAATTCATAATTTTTATGAATATGAATTTATTAACATTTTTCAAAAATAAAAATATTTTTCAGAAACAAAAGTAATGATGGAATATGTTTGGGTTTCTTCACTGTATCTCGTGAAAAATTAATTATATCGATCAAGTTATTTTTTGTGAAGATATTAATAAAAGTTTGAAATATGAATTTAACATTAGCACCTTCAAACTTTCAATGCTTATAACTCTGTGAAAAAATAAGTAAAATATACAACCAATATACTTTTTCGCGTTGTCGCGATCCCAGGAATTCAAATATAAAATAAAAATGGGGCATTACTATTGAAAAAATCAAAGTTGTGCGCGTTTTAATATGTAGACGACCCCCAATTCAAAATTTCAGTTCATTTTCTGAAACTACTCAAAATTCCCCGTCGAATGATACCTGTTACATTTTTCTACATCTATTAGCAACGAAGTTACGTCGAGTGCTGCGTTTTTTCCCCCCCGACTGTACATAAATACATAATTCCACAAAATAATTCAGATTTTGAAGTTATATTGTTAAATATTATTTATTTGTCAATGATAACTTACAGTTCAGTTTTTAAAAACTGATAAAAACCAGACCTTTAAATAGTAGATTTATTAAAAAAAAAAAAAAAAAAAAAAAAAAATTATGGAAAAAATTATTAATTATAGTAGAAATGTAATATTATAGTACTCTTAAAAAAATATTAATTATATATTATCAAGAGTCCTAGACCGTATTCACGCACGTTTCGAAGAAAATCACGGAAAACACCGAATGACTAGGACGACGTGCGTGACCTGGGATTGAACCTAGCACTACTTGTCTATCAAAAAATTTTGTGTATTTAGCTTTTTAATTCTTTAGGAGATATAACTGTAAATAATTACTTATGTTGTATCAAATTCTTTGAATACCTTATAATAAATATTTATTTTAATATTTCAATGGATAAATATTTGATAAATATTTATTACATGAGAAGAAAATTAAATAATACAAAAGAAATTAAAGTTTTTCTATTGCTAATCGAAAAATATAGTATTAAAAATAAAATATATATTAAAAATAAAATTTTTCAAATATGTTTAAATTAGTGGATAGTTTTTCAATAAAATAATCAACTCCTATTTGTTAATTTAAATGCCTCAATAGCACAGAATGTTATTTTATATTTACGCAGAAGTCACACATATCTATTATAATTATATATATATTTATGTAGAATTATTTTACAGGTAATTATAATTAAGAAAATCTTCTTACCTGTATTCATCAAATTTAGCATCCGTTCATTCTATTCTTATTTTGTTAGGTTAGACAGCTGAATTATAAACTCTTCTATAAAGAAATTATCCATTAGATTTAATTGATTCAGCATACTCAATTACGAGATGACTTTGTGTCTTAAATATTTAATAAAAGAATTAAGAAAAGAAAAAGAACATAAAAATAAATTTGTTTTACGGAGCTACTAAAACACTCCGAATATTTAAGAGTCTACATAACGACTACAGAGAAAATATTACTTATACATTGATGCAGGTGCGAGCGGTTTTTTTATAGGCATGCGCAGATGCCTTTATTTGTTTTTTTTACAGTTCGAACCGAAAGTAAAATGTTTTGATAGTCTGTGAAATATATTGGGCAGATAATTGTCATAATTTTCAACACTCCACCTTGCACAATATATATTAAGTTTTTATAAGCTGCAGTTTGTCTCTGTGTTTGATGAATGCTGCTTTAGGTAGTGCCTTAGTGAGCACATCAGCAGTCATATCCTTGCTTGAGATATATTTCGATTTAATAATTCCTTGTTCGCACAACTGTTTAATTAAATGATATTTCACATCTATATGTTTTGTACGACTTTGGTACTTATCAGATTCAGTGAGTTTAATACAGGCCTGGTTGTCTTCATAAATAACGATTGGTTGTTTTTGTTCCATATCAAGATCTTTTAGTAGTTTTAATATTGATATTGTTTCTTTTGCTGCATTTCCAGCCGAGATATACTCAGCTTCAGCTGTCGATAGTGCTATGCAGTTCTGTTTCTTGGATGTCCAGTTAATCGGGTTTTTCCCAACAAAGTATATATTACCACTTGTAGATTTTCTATCAAGTGTGTCATTTGCCCAGTCAGCGTCAGCAAAAACTTTTAAAATAGGTTCTTGATCAACATTATATTTTAATTTATAGTCATTAGTAGTGTTTAAGTATTTAATTACCCCTTTTGCGGCTTCCCAATCCTTTTCTCTAGGTTGTTCATTTCTACGACTAAGTATATTAACTGCTGCCGAGATGTCCGGTCTGCTTAACGTTGCTATATACAACAAAGCTCCTACGGCTTGCCGATATTTGGTGTTATTTGGTAGAATATTTTCAATTTTATCATCTTTCTGGTATCCTGGATCAAGTGGTGTGTTAATTGGTTTGGAATCTTGCAAATTAAATTTCCTAACAAGTTCATTTATTTTATTTTTCTGATGTATAGCTAATGTCCCATTATCACCTCTTTCTATTTGTATTCCTAAGTATTTGTTTACTTGACCTAGATTTGTGATTTCAAATTCGTTTTCAAGTTCCTTTATTACTTCGTGTATTTCATTTTTGTTTCCTGCCAACAATATGTCATCGACATAAATAAGTAAGTAAACTGTATTATTGTCCTTTGACCTTTTGTATAAACACTTGTCTGATTCACAGGCAGTAAAATTTAATTTTATTAGTGTATCATTGATTTTGGTATTCCAAGACCTGGCTGCTTGTTTGAGGCCATATATGGCTTTTCGTAATTTGCAGACATTTTTCTCTTGTCCTGGTATTATGAAGCCTTCTGGCTGGCTCATAAAAATGTCTTCTTCTAGTTCTCCATGTAGGAAAGCGGTTTTTACGTCAACGTGAGTTAACTGCAAATTTTTGTACAGTGCATTTATCAAGAAGGTTCTGATTGTTGTATGAGAAGCCACTGGGGCACAAGTCTCATCATAATCAGTTCCATACTTTTGACTAAAACCTCTTGCCACTAGACGTGCTTTGTATTTTTCAATTTTGCCTGAGTCATTGTATTTTGCTTTAAAAGCCCACTTGGAACCAACAATGTGTGTATTAGGTGGAGGATCAACAAGATCCCATGTTTCGTTTTTATTTAATGATTTCATCTCTTCCTCTGCTGCTTCTAACCATTTTTCCTTTTCAATAGGATTTTTCATGTTTACTATATCGTCAAATGTTTTCGTTTCAATATAATTTGTATCAGTTGACAGAAGAACAAAACGATCAGGTGGTACCCCTTTGTTTATTCTATCTGACCTCCTTAGGGTTTGTGTATTCTGAATTTCATTGTGTTCTTCTGTTACATCATTTTCCTTGTTTAGAATAACAGGAATTTTAGATTCCTCATTAATTGTATTTTGGTCAATGTTTCGAGAATGTTCGTGAGTTTCATGCTCTTCGAGAAATTTCACAGTTCTGCAGATTTTTATGTTTTTATTTACATAAATTCTATATCCTTTACTTTTTAGATCATAACCCATAAAAATTCCACGCTTCGCTTTATTGTCTAACTTTTTTCTATCAGTTTTGTTCACATAAACATAAGCTTTGCAGCCAAATGTTCTTAATTTTGAGAGGTCTGGTTTCCTACCAGTCCAAAGCTCATATGGTGTCTTTTCACGGGCACTTGTTGGTAGTCTGTTTTGTAAATAATTTGCTGTCATTAAAGCTTCTCCCCAAAAGTTTTTGTTTAATTGACTTTCATTTAACATGCATCTGGTCATTTCGACTAAAGTACGGTTTTTCCTTTCCGCCACGCCGTTCTGTTGAGAACAATGGGGCACAATTAGTTGGTGTTGTATACCCTCATTTTGAAGAAATTTTTCAAACTCTTTATTCATATATTCACCACCATTGTCAGAATGCAAAATTTTAATTTTTCTTCCAAATATATTGGAAGTGAGTGCATGGTAATTTCTGAAAGCTTCTAAAGCTTCATATTTATTTTTCAACAGATATATATAAGTGTAGCGACTATAGTCGTCAATAAAAGTGAGAAAATAACTTTTTCCACCCACCGTAGGTGTCTGGAATGGCCCACAGAGGTCAAAATGTATTATGTCTAATGTTTGTTTTGTCTTGTGTGTAGCTACTTTGGGGTATGAGCGTTTTCCAATTTTGACATAATGCAAATTTCACAATTATCATCGTGTTTACAATTGTTCAGTTTAATTCCCGTTGCCATTTCCTTACTGACGAGTTCTTTTATTTGTGCAATATTTTTGTGTCCTAATCTACTGTGCCATAGTTTAACACAATTTTTATTATCGCAAGTTTGTGTCATGTTTATCTTTTCTTGTATGTTATCATTTGTTTTAACTTCATACAAATTGTCAGCTACAGTTTCAAAAATATATTCTTCATTTTTAAATTTAATTTCACAAGTGTTTTCTTTAAATATTGCCTGACAACCATTCTCGGTTGCCTTTTTTATTGAAATTAAATTTGTGGCAATTTCAGGAATGAATAGAATGTCTTTGAGTATAATGTGTTTGGTTTCGTTTTTAGAATTTCTCACTTCTATTTTTACATCTCCACAACCTTGTGAGATTACAGATTGACCATTGGCTAACATAACTTGTGTTTTATCATTGCTTTTAAATGATATGAACCTTTTTATACTGTTGCATACATGGCTTGAACTCCCGCTATCTACGATGAATGAGTTTCTGTTTGAATTTCCTACCACAAAAGTTAGATTTTTCATTTTATTTTCCGTTTCTTGCATCATATTTGATCTTTGTTTGTTTTTATATTTATTTCGGCTGTAGAAATTGCTTTGATAGTTATTTGAATTCTCTTTGTGTTTATATTCATTGCTTTCATTATTTTTTAAATGCCAACAATCGCTTTTATTATGCGAACTCCTTTTGCAATAATTGCAAAACTTTCGTGGTGGTGTTTTATTTTTAATGTGCATTTTATATGCGCTTTCATTATTTGTTTGATTGTTTTCTGATCTTTTTAGATCTTCGTCAAGTAACTTTCCCCTGATGAATTCTGGGGTCAAGTCTTCCTGATCTCTAGATTCAATTGCCGTTATCAAGGTATCGAAACTTGGAGGAAGTGAGCATAGCATAAGAGCTGACATGTGCTCATCATTTATCACTTCACCTATAGCGGTCAATCTATCACGGATCTGATATATGTGCGTTAGATGTTGAGATAGGTTTTCACCCTCTGCTAGTTTAGCAGAATATAATTTTCTCAATAGAAATAATTTACTGGACAAGTTCGAACGCTCGTGAATTCTTTTTAAAGTGTCCCACGTTTGCCTAGCTGTCGCGAGATTTTTTATGTGTACGATTTGGTCATCTTCTATCGATAAATTAATAATCGCTTTGGCTTTGCGATCTTTTATTGTCCACTCATTAGTGACAGGATTTGGAGGTTCGTCTGTTATTAATTCAAACAAATTTTCTTTACATAGCATCATTTCAATTTTGAATTTCCATAAATCGTAATTCGTGGAGTTCAATTTGTCGATTATTGAAACATCTTTTGCAAAAGCCATTTTAAATTTATTATTTAATCACTGCAAATATTTTGATTATATAATATTTCTTTTCTTATTATACTTAATTACGATTCAATTGAGTTTTTTCTTTTCTTTCCTTTTGTTTCCAGAACATATATATTTTTCAAACCAAAACTTTTGGTTTCAGTTCTGTTTTGAACGGATGCGTTTTTTATTTATTTATTTATTTTTTTTTTTTTTAATCGAAATTTATTTCAATTCATTTATTATTTTTGTATGTTTAATACATTCCATTTCATATTATCTTAAAATAGAATACTAGTATTTATATAAATGAATTTATTTTTATAGAAAGTGTGACATCATTTTTTGTTCTGTGTCATAATCTGTTAATTTAAATGCCTCAATAGCACAGAATGTTATTTTATATTTACGCAGAAGTCACACATATCTATTATAATTATATATATATTTATGTAGAATTATTTTACAGGTAATTATAATTAAGAAAATCTTCTTACCTGTATTCATCAAATTTAGCATCCGTTCATTCTATTCTTGTTTTGTTAGGTTAGACAGCTGAATTATAAACTCTTCTATAAAGAAATTATCCATTAGATTTAATTGATTCAGCATACTCAATTACGAGATGACTTTGTGTCTTAAATATTTAATAAAAGAATTAAGAAAAGAAAAAGAACATAAAAATAAATTTGTTTTACGGAGCTACTAAAACACTCCGAATATTTAAGAGTCTACATAACGACTACAGAGAAAATATTACTTATACATTGATACAGGTGCGAGCGGTTTTTTTATAGGCATGCGCAGATGCCTCATTTGTTTTTTTTTTACAGTTCGAACCGAAAGTAAAATGTTTTGATAGTCTGTGAAATATAGTGGGCAGATAATTGTCATAATTTTCAACACTATTTGTCGAAATAATGACATTTAAATGCTTTTGAAATGTTATAAAACATTCTGAAACTTATCCTTAAATTGCACTTATAGCAATTTATTTATATACTAGTATATAACCCCGTCAAAAATGACGGAATGTGAAATCAATTAAGGTAGTGAATCAACGAAGGCTTTGCCTGCTTCGCTGGTCACTAATTTAAAAGAAACTCTTTTCTATATTGCTTTATTAAAAAATAAATAAATAAATAAATAAATAAATAAATAAAATAAATAAATCATGCAATTGCTCCAAAGCTCGCTTTTTGTCCCTGCTGCCTTCGGCATCGACCCTTCATTCGCAGACTCTTGGGTGCCTGTCCCTATTGCCTGTGACAATAGCTTACCAGTGGGCTTCCTTTTTGGGTACTTATCAGATGATAGTTTCAAAACGGACAGTATCGAAAAAAATTGAAGTAGCAATTTTATATTTGAATTCTAGTTACATATGAACAACACTAACGTGGTGTACATAATACTTTCTTTCACGTTATTTTCCATATTTATTCGATCAACTATAAAATTACAACAATTTCACGCCAAATATAATATTACAATATGCTATGATCGGCTACATCTATCGCATGAGGCATTTTTTTGTGGTTATAATAATAGTTGACTTAGTTAGTAGTAGTTGGTACCTAGAAAAATAAATAAATAATTAATTAAATATGTAAATCTGATCATAGTACAGCCTTAATATAGCTCCCCTTGTCGACTTTTGAATTTTTATCGCCGTTTTAGAGAAAAATACATAATTTATTCGATTATTTTTTCTGTTTCTTTCTTTTCTTTACTTTTTCTATTCCTTTACATTCTTTTCTGTTTTTCAATATTTTATAATTTATTTTTATTTTTGATGCGCTACTTGGTTTAAAGTGGCTTGCACAAAAGTAGAGTCCTTAGCGAAAAATGTCCGATCTATTCAAGTATCAAAATTTTAAAATATATTACCCAGGATTATCAATGAATTAACTTTCATGCCAAGCGCGATTCATCCGTGCCAAAAACATACTATTAAAAAAAAAAAAAAAAAAAAAAAAAAATCTAAAATTGAAGTATTTTTAAAAAAGTTATGGTTGTATTTTTACTCCATTTTCGTATTTTCATTTATTTCATGTGCATGAGCAAATTTAATTATTATTATTATTATTATTTTTCGCGTGAAAGCATATTTAATTTTATGCTTAAAAAATAAATAAATAAATAAATAAATAAATAGTAAAATTTTTTGGCAACAATTATAAATTTAAATTTCCAATTTTGAAGTTATTATTTTCATATTTTAATTAATTTAAAAAAATCTAATCAAAACTTCGTTACAAAAAAGGTAGCAAATGAAAGGGGCATTTTTTCTGAATCCGTCGGACTAAACAGCTTATCGATCGGACAATAAGAGTTTTTAAAAATTAATTAAAGTATGAAAATTAGGTCGCAACTTGCTATATAGATGAGTGCGAACCGGAATCGTTACCTCTCTCGCAAATTATATAAATAGATTCTATTGGTTAAAATATGAAATTTTATTTATAGGTAAACATTTGTTTAGAACGTTATTTTCCTTGAAAATTGAAATAATTAAAAATATTTAGTAAAACATAGGTAAAAACATAACACATTATTAATAACACGTTCACGCCGGCGCACTTTGTTTTATAGTCTACTCAAAAGCATTCGAGCACCAGCCAATAATTCCGATAGTACACTTAAAACTATTTTGTTCAATAAATCCTTATCGAATCATGTTCTTAGACTGACTATGAACATGACTCGACAAGTATTTATTTAACAAAGCAGTATTAAGTGTACTTTTTTTGGACAGGGATTATTGCTTAGTGCTCGGATACTTTTGCTGCTGACTGTAGCTGTGACCCACCGGCAGTGTTGCCAGATGGTCGAAAGTGAATTTCCCCAAACAGTTCTTAAATTTCCTCAAATCAAGTGTTTTTTTCAAAAAAAAAAAAAAAAAATCCGCAACTAAATTTATACCAAAAATGTAAATTTTTTGAAAAAAGTAAAAAAATATTTAATAAATTTGGACTCACATTTTTCCCCAAACAAAGCTCTTTATCGAAAAAAATCCCCATTTACCAAAATAACTTTCAATAAACTAGTTTTTGGAAAATTTTAAATTTGCGTAACTTTTTGAGTCTATTGTCTATTTGTCTGACTTTCTGAGTTTCCTCATCTCTAATCATTTGTACTTGTGGGTTACGTACATAAAAATAGTTTTTGTTGATTTTAAAATGCATGAAAAACAAGGTATACTCAGAGAGCTTAAAGAGCTTGCCTAAAATTTATATTTCACCCCTGCAAGTTTAATTCAAGCTAGCTAAGTAAGACAAAGCATCCAAGTTTATGCTGGTCCAGCTTACTTTAAGTTTGATTATTCAAGCGAAGCAGCAATCAATAGTACGAAAATCAATAGCAATCAATCAAGCATTCATTGTGCTTGCTATAGCACCTATAAACCAAATAATTTCTGAATTCAGAGATTGCAAGTGGGGGAAAAAAAAAAAAAAAAAAAAAAAACAGGACAAATTTTATAATCAGAAAGTTGAAAAAGTTGCTTTTCTATTTCTGAAATAGCATGCAGAATTGACCTTTTTTTTTTTTCTCGTTTTTATTGGATTTTATGATAAAGTCATCTTTTACTGATTTTAAATAAAATCCCCATACATTTCCCCCAAATTTTTCTTTACCCCAAACTGCTCCCCATAAAATCTCTGTCTTGTCCCCAAATATTTCCCCTGAAGCTTCAAAACTCCCCAAAATGGGGAGAAATCCCCAAGTCTGGCAACGCTGCCACCGGTGGGTCACGCCGGAGTGAACGTATTAATGTAATTAAAGGGAAAAATCAGAATATTTGTTCTGAACTGTGGCGCCATCTGCAGCCGTTTTCAGGCATAACAGCAAAAGGTTATTTCAAAGGAAAACCGCTGAATGAACAGGTCTATCACATGTGGGTCTAGTTCCCTATATTAGTACGGTAAGGTGACCAGATGTTCTCATTTTCTGAGGACAGTCCTCATTTTGTGAGTGTTGTCCTCAACTGTCTTGAAAAAGGTCACATGTCCTCATTTTGGACTTTTTGTTCTCATTTGTCCTCATTTTTCAGTATTCTCCAATTGTATCTAAAATTTTAAAATAAGAAATGCTACTAACCTTATCAGTTACTAGCAGGCTGTGCCCGCTTCGCTGGTCACTAAATTTTAAGGAAACTCTTTTCTATATAGTTTTATAAAAATAAAA
The DNA here is from genome assembly GCA_963930645.1 of Salticus scenicus. NCBI lineage: Eukaryota > Metazoa > Arthropoda > Arachnida > Araneae > Salticidae > Salticus > Salticus scenicus. Next base: position 17,518,796 of record OZ005659.1, on the reverse strand, counting down.
TAAAACAAAATACTGAAATTGCTCAAAAGCTCGCTTCAGGTCCCTGCTGCCGTCGGCAACGGTTTGGTCATCCGCTAAAACTGGGGCGCCTTTTCCTGTTACCTTTGTTGGGATATAAAGGAAGTGGGATATAAAGGAAGGTTTTGCTGGGATATAAAGGAACTTTGAAAATTCTGACCGTGGCAAATCTGTAACCCGGTGGGGCCTACGGTCTCTCAAGCTTCTCCCTATAAGTAATTTACTCGTAATCAGAATTGGAATTGAATCATTAAAATATCATAACGCCCTCTAGCGACAGAGATTTGCAATATGTACTCTTCAATTTCAATTTAAATGACTTTTAAAATGATATTTTACGTATGAAATTATGTTAAGTAGAAGCTGAGATACAAAGATAATATAATCATTATTATTAAAAAAAAAAAAAAAAAAAATGTGTCGGATTTTTTTCGTGGTTTTTCTCTGAAACTTGCGTAAATACGGGATAAATTGTGTTAAAAATCCTTAATACGAAATGTGAGCGAAGTATCAGAATTCGAAAGCCTGCATCATAATTAGAATTGGAGATATTGTAATCAAGGTGTTCTGGCTTTTCTGCGGTTTTCTCTGAAACTCCCGTACAGAATTTAACGGCTTATATCAGTTTAAAAGTCTGCAGTATTTCAAATGATGTGTTATAAGTAATTTAGTCATAATTAAAATGCTAGATATTGAATTATTAAAATATCAAAGTGCCCTCTGACGACAGAGATTTGCAACATATATTCTTCAATTCCAATTCAAATAACTTTTAAAATGATGTGTTACTTATGAAATTATGTTAATTAGAAGCTGAGATACAAAGGTTAATATAAACATTTTTATAAAAAGATTTGTGCCTGACTTATCCATGATTTTCTCCAAAACTTGCGTAATTCCGAGCTATATAACGTTAAAAATCCTTAGTACGAAATGTGAGCGGAAATTGAAATTCGAAACTCTGAAAAATATAAAATAATAAAGGCGTTCTGGGTTTTCCGTTGTTTTCACCAAAACTCACGTTCCTTTTCTACATTTTTGCCCCTTCGCCATCCCCCTCTTTTCGTCTCTCCTAATAATTTTACATTCGAAAATATCCGCAGTTGATTTATCTTGCCTTAAAACCTAATAACACCATTTTCAATCGCTGTAACTCTTTTTTTTTTTAATTTTTGCCTCTTCCCTCCCTCCCTCAAGCCCTTTCTAATAATTATACATTTTCAAAAATATTCACGATCGAATTATCGGGCATTAAAACCAAAGACTAAGAAATTTCAACAACATATCTCAATTTAAAATACTGCACAATATAAAGAAAACTTAATCTTACATTGTCTGTTAGCCACGCGAGTTGAAAAAATTAAGAATTTTAATATATGCAATGGCAACGAATCAATGTCTGGCCTAGACCCACTTTGAAGTCTCCTGCTGGAAGTAGGAAGACAGAGTGAACAAGATCAACACTTTGCTAAGTCGCCGTCGTCGAGCACCACGGAGGACCGGTGCTGATGATGGAATGGGTCCCCTCAAGAAAAGTACTCCACCAAATGTTAAAAAAATTATGAAGTAAGGCGTTTATATTTAATTTAATTTAGTTAATTATGCTTCATTTTAAACTTTACTTTTTAAAAATAATCTCTCTTTGTGCGCTTTTTGTATATTTAGGCCAAGTGAAAAAAATTTTAGAATCAGAATCCTGTTTCTTTTAGACAGGCAAAATGTGTCATCACCATCTGCAGCGTACCACTTTGCTTAATTGACAACTTTTCTGATTTCCTAACACCACTTTTTCATGTTTCAATGATAGGAGCCCGACAAATTAGCCCATGAATAAAATAACCCCAGGACAATCTAGCCCTAAGACAAATACTCCCGATAATTTAGCCCGAGAACGAAATAACTCTTATCAAATAGCCCGAGAACAAAATTGCCCTGACAAAATAGCTCGACACAATAGTTACAGGACAAACCAGTCCTACGGCAAAAAATCACCCGATAAATCAGTCCTAGGACGAAATACCCCCGACAAAAACTCGAGAAAAAAATAGCCCCAGAACAAATTAACCCTAAGACAAAATACTCCCGTCAAAGTAGCTAGAAAAAAATTAGCTCCAGAACATAATAGCCTCAAGATGAAATACCCAAGAATAAAATAGCCCTCACAATACAGCCCCGATAAAATAGTTCGAGGACAAATTAGTCCCGACAAAGATGCTCCGATGAAATAGTCCAAGGACAAAAGAAACCCCACAAAGAAATCCGAGGACGTCATAGTCCCAGAAATAAATAGTCCCGATAAATAATTAGCCCCAGAACAAAATAGCCTGACAGAAAAAAAAAAAAAAAAAAAACACCTCAGAATAAAATAGCCCGAGGACAAAATAATCTCGACAAAACAGCCCCAATAAATTACCCCATAGAAAAACGCGTAGTTAGGGATTTTGTAGTTGGTGATTTTAACGGTTTCATTAAAATTTATCTTTATATTTCCTTTTTTGATGGGTTTTAAATGCCGTGGTGCTTTTGTCGTATTTTACGTCACTTTATGTGTTCTTTTATTCCAATGCTTATTTTCCCTTTAGACATACCGATGTAGATCTTTTCGTGTTGTCATGATAATTTAACGGGATTTTGTAAACATTTGCAGTTTCGAGAGGGGAACGGGATCATTATTATGAATGTTGAAAAATTAAGAAAGTTGAAAAGTAAGGTGTTTAATTTAATTTAATTGAGAGATTTTTTACCTTGAAATATGAAGCTGCGTTCCTTAGCAACTGTTACTATATTAACTTGTTTTGCTCGTTTTCATTTAATTTTATTTTTTACTTTCTTTTATATATGTATATCTTTTTTTCAAAAAGAAAAACAGTCTTATTATCGAAAAATGACATATGTAATCAATTAGCGGAAAAAAAAAAAATTATATATAAGGAACACACAACGAAGTTGTTAAACAATTTCACATTTTTAGTTCCCCATCATACTATAGGTATGGGGTATCCGCCTGTAGAGGGTGTCTGTTTGTTTGTTAGTCCGTTAGTTAGTTTGTTAGTCTGTGTACACGATATCTAAAGAACAAATGGTCGCAGAGAAGTAAAATCAGTTTTAAAATGTTACTTTCGACACTGACAAGAACCCTATTCATTTGCAAAATGCAAATTAAAAAAGTTCGTAAGTTATTAGAAATTTACGATTTTCTTAACATGGGAGAATAGGGCAAAATTTCACTTAAACGTGCATTAAGTGAAAAATTTTTGCTGTAAAAATGTCCGACCAGTTTTAAAATATCATTTTTGATGCCGGAATGAACTCATTAACTATAAACATGCTACTTTGAAAATTTCGCAAGTCCTTGGAAATTTACGGATTTCTTAACAAAATTTCACATAAACGTCAATTTTGAGAGATATTAGTTCCCTATCATACTATTTTCAACCTCGTTTTTTTTACTTTTTCACACGTTTTCAGGTGTGAGGATTCCGAATGACAAAATTTGTATGGTGTCCGTCTGTAGGGGTGCCTGTTAGTTTGTTAGTCCGTATGTCCGTTAGTTAGTTTGTTAGTCTGTGTACACGATATCTCAAGAACAAATTGTCGCAGAGAAGTCAGATCAGTTTTAAAATGTTACTTTAGACACTGGCAAGAACCCTATTCATCTGCAAAATCCGAATTAAAAAAACTTCGTAAGTTATTAGAAATTTACGAATTTCTTAACATGGGAGAATAGGACAAAATCTCACTTAAATGTGCATTAAATGGAATATTTTTACTATAAAAATATCAGACCAGTGTTAAAATATCAGTTTTGATGCCGGAATAAACATCAGTAACTATAAACATGCTACTTTGAAAATTTCGCAAGTTATTGGAAATTTATAATTTTTTTTACCATGGCAAAATAAGGTAAAATTTCCCATAAACGTCAATTTTGAGGGATATTTTCATCGTAAAGATGTTAGACTACTTTTGAAATATTATTTAGGATACTGGCGTGAACATCATTGACTATGAATTTTCCTATATAAAAATTTCATACGTAATTAGAAATTTACGAATTTCTTAACATGGCAGAATAGGGCAAAATTTCACATAAACGTCAATCTTGAGGATATTTTCGTCGTAAAGATGTCAGATCACTTTTGAAATATTATTCAGGATACTGACATGAAAGCCATACAGTATGGATTTTCCAATTAAAAAAATTCGTAAGTTATTTAAAATTTACGATTTACTTAAAATTGCAGAATAGGGCAAAATTGAGCATAAACGTCCATTTTGAGGATCATAAATATATCAGACAACTTCAAAATAACATTTATGCTACTTGTATGAACGTGATTGACTACAAATATTCTAATAGGAAAATTTCGTAAGTTATTCCTAATTTAAGATTTTATCAAAGCAACAAAACTGAAAAATTTCCGTATAAATATGCATTTTGAGAATTGTTGCATTGGAAATAGTTGCATGGAAACTAAACTATGAAATTGACCCTAATAAAATAAATTAATAGATTAGAATAAGATAAATATATCGAAGTGAACGGTGGATAGCCTATTAGGCAGGGATTTTATTCTGTCACTGTGTCAAGTCCTATGCCAACTAGTTTTCATCGTAAAGATGTCAGACCACTTTTGAAATATTATTTAGGATACTGACATGAATATCACTGACTATGAATTTTCCACTATATATATTTCGTAAGTTATTAGAAATTTACGATTTTCTTAACATGGGAGAATAGCGCAAAATTTCACTTAAACGTGCATTAAGTGAAAAAGTTTTGCTGTAAAAATATCAGACCAGTTTTAAAATATCAGTTTTGATGCCGGAATGAACATCATTAACTATAAACATGCTATTTTAAAAATTTCGCAAGTTATTGGAAATTTACGGATTTCTTAACAAAATTTCACATAAACGTCAATTTTGAGGGATATTTTCATCGTAAATATGTCAGACCACTTTTGAAATATTATTTAGGATACTGACATGAATATCATTGACTATAAATTTTTAAATATAAAAATTTCGTAAGTTATCGGAAATTTATGAATTTTTTAACGAGACACAATAGGGCAAAATTTTACATAAACGTCAATCTTGAGGGATATTTTCATCGTAAAGATGTTAAACCACTTTTGAAATATCATTTAGGATACTGGCATGAATATTATAGACTATGAGTTTTCCCAATTTAAAGAAATGGTAAGTTATTGAAAATTTACGAATATTTTAATATGGCAGAATAGGGCAAAATTTCACATAATCGTCAATTTTGAGGGATATTTTCATCGTAAAGATGTCAGACCACTTTTAAAATATTATTTAGGATATGAGTACATGAGGAGTTTATGAGTACATGAGTACATGAGTACATTTAGGACATGAATATTATTGACTATGAATTTTCCAATATAAAAATTTCGTAAGTTATTGGAAATTTACGAATTTCTTAACATGGCAGAATAGGGCAAAATTCGACATAAACGTCAATCTTGAGGGATATTTTCATCGTAAAGATGTCAAACCATTTTTGAAATATTATTTAGGATACTGGCATGAATATCACAGACTATGATCTTTCCAAATTAAAAAATTCGTAAGTTATTTGGAATTTACGATTTACTTAACGTGGCAAATAAAACGAAATTGAGCATAAACGTCCATTTTGAGGATCATAAATTTATCAGACAACTTCAAAATAACATTTATGATACTTGTTTGAACATGATTGACTACAAATATTCTAATAGGAAAATTTCGTAAGTTATTCGTAATTTAAGTTTTTATCAACATAGCGAAATTGAAAATTTTTCATATAAATAGTAATTTTGAGGATTTCGTATAATTGGAAATAGTAACATGAAAACTAAACAACGGAATCGATCCTGATAAAATAAATTAATAGATTAGAATAAGATAAATATATCGAACTGAAGGGTGGATAGCCTATTAGGCGGGGATTTCATTCTATCACTGTGTCAAGCTTTGGTCAAATTCATTTCTCTTAACATGATTATAATATGTCTCGCACTAAAAATTTATGAGAACATAAATATGATGGGGAACTGAGCAGAGTCCACCTATGCCAACTAGTTTTATAAGCATTTTGGTGATTGCTGCATTGAAAATAGTCTGGAATTGTTTAAAAACTAAACTACAAAACTGACCCCAATAAAATAAATTAATAGATTAAATTAAATGTATAGAGATCAACGGTGGGTAGCCTACTAAGTGAGCCATTTCAGTCTGTCACTCTGTCAAGCGATTGGTCGAATTCATTTTTATTTTAACATGAATATAGTATGTTTTGTAGTAGAATTTTATGAGAACGCATATATGATGGGAAACTGAGCTGAGTCTACCTATGCCAACTAGTTTTTTTTTTTTTTTTGACTTATTTTTAAATAAAAATATGACCTATAATAATAATAATAATATTTAAACAAGTTTCTCCGGTTCAGTCCGAAGAATAGGTTAATTTCTTTTTCTCAACAAGTGACCGCCATTTTGAAAAAGGATAGCGGATAAAATTTAATAAAATTGGTGGTGATGTTAATGTGGGCTTTGTACATATAGAGTTCTAAGCAATAAATATCTTTTTATTTGAATTTGAAATTTTCAAGTACCTGACACTTGGGAATAAGATGGTGGATCAAATTGGCCAACGAACATACCGAATGTATTTCTAAGATATAAATCTACAGCACATATTTAGTTGAAATTAATTCAGCATTTTGAAAGTTACAGTATTGACAGATTTTTAAGAGGCCGCTGCTTGGATATAAAATGGCGGATAACGTTCAACGAATTCATCGAAGATATTTGTAAGATAAGTCCACCATCCAAATTTGTTTCGAATTAATTCAGTACTTCAAAAGTTATCATAATGAAAATTTTTCAAGTGGTCCATACTTGGAAACAATTATTTTAATACGACCAGATTTTGACAATATTAAAATAATTGTATCTAACTGTTCAAATTATCATTCTAGAATTTTCCTTGGTGGCTGGTATTTAAAACTACATTCTTCATCCCTTAACGGCCCTCTTCACTTACCGTCGCCGGAAGCCCGAGCCAATGTTATTCTATGGGGAAATTTTCTTTACAAATAACTTATTAACTAATACATATTTTTAAATTCTGTTTTCACATTCAGAAAGTTTCCAACTGTTAAATTGACGGACTTTTTTTAAAAATGTATTTTTTTAATTTTTAATATTTTATTTTGAAACTGCAAAATGAAAAAATTTCACATATTGAAAATTCGTATTTTGTAGCTTTAAAATAAAATATAAAAAAAATAATTTTTTAAAAAAGGTCCATTAATTTAACAGCTGGGAATCTTCAGAAAGTGAAAACAGAATTTGAAAATATGTATTAATTAATAAGTTATTTGTAAAGAAAAATTTCCCATAGAATAACATTAGCTTCGGCTTCCGGCGGCGGTGAGTGAAAAGGGCCCTTAATGAAGCATGCACAGGCCCTCCCGAATACGCTGTGCTTTTGTAAAAGAAATCTATCCATTTATCTCCCGTTATATCAACGTTTACTTTTATGATGTTTTTACTGATGAAGAGCCTAAAATAAGGCTCGAAACGTATAAATTTATGTTGTGTTTATTTTAATGTTATAATATAATTGTCTTGATTTTTAGTGTAATTAAAATGCAATAGAATTTTACGAGACGTGATGATTTTTGATGGTTGTTAGTTGTTATACATATTGGTATGACAATTTTTGGTGAATAAAGCTACATTTTGATATTTGTTTTTAATAAAAATATTTATTGAGTATTTCTGCGATCCATTTGATAAACATTTTCAGATATTTATTGTTTTATCTAAAAATATTAACAATTAAAAATTAATTTACAAAAATCAAAATAGGTGTGATTTACAAAAATTCCTCTGCATCAATTACTGGATCAACCTACCTATAAGTTTAATTTATGTAGTATATTTTTAATTGATTTCTTTAAAAATCGACCTATTTTTTTGTATTTTATTTTTTTCTGAGTAAGTTTTATTTATTTATAACATTTTGTTTATAAATTATTTAATATAATAGTACTCCAAAAACAACTAGGTTGTGGTGGAGAGGGGAAGGGGAAGAAATAAACGAAAATCAGCTCTTGACAGACACAATTCACAGTAAATATTTTTATTCGATTAATATAAATACATAAAAAAGAGTTCGAAAAGTTTTAAATACATATAAAAGGATATTAGCCGAATAAAAACATTTTATTGGACACACTTGGCACTTCACACACTTATACATGAACACAAAATGTTCTGAGAATCACTTGTTTGAGAGTAGAAAGCCTTCATCAGCAACCCTCGATATGCGCATTCCTGCATACCATGACTTGCTGAGTGCTTTCATATAGAGTTCGGCACATTTTTTCTTTCTGACATCTATCCTTATTATCCACTTCACTTCTATGAGTCTTTTCAGTTCTAATCGGTGGTAATATTTTATTTGAAGTTCTGATATTAGGTTGTATTCGATTGGCTGGAATAAACTGTCGGCTGACTTTCGAATGGGAGCAACAGTTTGATGGCTGAACAAATCTATGGGATCTAGAACAGCAAGGACCACCATTTTTGCAGCAAGATTGGAGAGCATCTGAGTTCCCACGCAGTCTACAACACGAGTGCAATAGTCTGTCTTTCTTTCTGTGATGTCTTTGACGGTGGTATGTTAAAGGTTCGAGACTGTCGTTAAGTACAGGCATTGTTGGTGGTCTATTCGAATGCACCATATCTGCAAAAGGCGCTTGAGGATGCCGCGGATGAACAGACACACCTGGTGGAAGATTATTTAGGTGACTTACATGGTGGAGCTGATTGATCTCGGGAGGCATACGTACATCTGAGGATAAAACTGGATGGCTAGGATAATAAAATTGAGGTCGGTTTGCTTGATGAGGGTAATTAAATTGCCGCATTCCTGTTAGCTGATTTAAATGAGATGACGAAAACTTATTATGGTTCTGAATTAGTGAATTTCTGTGCACTATAGGAAATGAACTGCTTTGTGCGGATATTCGTGATTTATCGTTTATCCGTTTTCTTGGGAACTTTGTAGTCGGAATAAGACTTTTCCACGATGTCACAGAGGTTTGTTCCGCTCGTCTGGCTGTATCACTTCTTTTATCTCCTGTTGAAAATATTCTGACTGTTGGCTGGACAGTAGTTAATATTTTTTGATGAAAACTTGCTGTAACAGAAGGCGGGGTATGCGTTGGTATATTTTCAATATCAATCACTATTTCATCTGGTTTGAAGTCCCGTAAAGCATTTTGGTATCGTATTTTGTGAGGAAAAATATTTTCTCCTGTTTTATTATAACTGACTATTGGAAAAGAAATTTGTTGTGATTTCGATTGGTCAAAAATATTTGGCAATGTTTTACCATTATTATTTTCACTTGGAGTGTCAGATCTTTGGTTCAAGTTTGGGTTTTCCGTTTCCTCGATCAAAGGTTGAACAGTAGTTATTATTAAATCTTGAAATATTTTATCTGCATTTAAATTCTTATTCTTATAGAGAAAGGCATTTCGATTTGTTTCAGTAGATGTAACAATACCGTCATTCTCAATGTAATTTGGAAATATTTGAAAAGAATTAAAATCTTCTGAATTTCGGAATGCTGTATGAACAGAGGGAACGTATGAAGTATCAGGCGTCGTTCTCTCAGGTGGGAAATAATCCCGATTTGCTAACAACGGTAGTTTTGTCGTAGTAAAAATTTCTGATTCTGAGATGCGATTGCGATTTCTATTGTAGGATACTTTATTTCTTTCATTATTAGGTATATGTCGTAAATTAGTGTTGGTTACAGTTTTTGATCTGTTATTATGAGTGTTGGGTATTAATCTGTCAGAATGTAATTCCGACGATGAGTGAATATTTAAAGAGTTAGATAATCTTTTGTTGTTATCGTGATGAGATGTTTCAGTATAGCTATTATTATTTTGAACATTTTCGAATTGTTTCGAAATTCTAGGAATCTCTAATACATCGACAGAAACATCTGGATCGTTAGAGGTATTACTTACATCTGTAAAAGGAACGAATATGTTATTAGGTTGTGTTAAATGAGTTAATGAATCATATTCTTCACTTTCTATCTTTTTTTGTTGGTTTTTAAGTGATTGGTTAGTGGACTGGTTTTCATTTTCTAGATCTTTAGGAAAATCGAATTCTCTCCCAAGTGGTTTATATAAGGGTAGCAAGTGCAGCAAAGACGAGTGAACATTAGGATGGTCTGTTCTTAATTGATTGAAAAATTCTGGTCTAATTGTTGTAGGAGATTTTGTCTTTGTTTCATTATCGTCTAATCCCAAGTTTGTTAAACGACCACTTCTCTCAAAAGTTTTTGAAATATTGGTAGTTATGTTTGATGTTATATCACGATTTAGGAATGCAATATCACTAACATCACCAGAATTCAGATAATGTTGTCTTGGATAAGTTGAAACACCGTCCGATTGTGAAAGTTTGTTTTTAATATTTGGGTATCTGAATTGGCTTTGGCTAATAGGTTTTTCCAGAAATCTTTTATCTGAGGGAAAATTACTGTTGAAGTTTTCATGACCATCTTCGCCATTTTCTTGAGACAAAGGAAAATGATTTTGTGGTATTACATAATCATTTGCAGGTTTTTGTTTATTAACATCAGCAATATCGTTGAAAGGTTCAGTATCAGGATAGAAACTGTTTGAGCGTTGCTTGTCAGAATGGTGTAAGAGGATATTTTGTTCCGAAGCTGTAGGTCTTCCATTTTCTTTTTCCGCTACACTCTGAAAAGGACAAATAAAAAGCGTTTTAAATTTTTTATTTATGGTTAAATTAGAAAATAAAGGTATAAAAAACGTATTGTAGCAAAATTTGCTAGCATAAGTAAGAAATAAAGAAAATACAATTTTTTTTTAAAACTCTCAGTACTGTTTTTAAACTCAATATTGCATATAAAATCAACAAGAATTTGTCATTTTATTTGGGATATGTATTTAAGACATATTGGCATTTTTACTTATTTGGTACAAACATTTTTATAATATAAATATACTACTTATCATTTTTAGTACGACAGGACTATTTCTTTCAGACAGCGATTTTGCATTGTCACAATTTCAATATGCCAGGATGCCTGCCAATATCCAATTTTACCATTAATTCTTCACTGCATATTGCATCAAATTTGATACCTAATTTACTTTTTCTGTTAATAACCAATTGAAAATCTTTTGTCTTTTCATACCTACTTTATCTATTTAGAAACATAAGTGAAAGATCAAATAATCACCATTCGGGTTATTTTAAGTGGATAGATGGCAGTTCAAAGTCAGACTAGCCGAACTAGGTAACTTCATATTCGTTTCCTGCTACAAACATCGACATGTTTACTAGGTTTTCAGCATTTAAAAGGACTCTTGTATCATTGATGGTTTCATCAACTGCTCTTATGGGTATGTACCATTTAAAATCCTTCATAGAATATTTTTTATTACTTAAAAAAAAAAAAAAAAAAATGAATAGTGATTTCAACTTTGTGTATCAAAAATGATGCAATGTATGATAGTATAACTTTATTTAGGAAATGACGAGGAAAGGAATTCTGACGCAAAAGGAAACAGAGAACTTAATGAACATAACCTGGAGTGATGAGAGTAAGATGGGTTGGATTTTGACAGTGATGATAGCACAGCTTATAAGATTTATATGTCAAATCAAGAAACTAATGATGTTTGTGAGGGTAGCAGTGATTCAGAAGGTGATGGTTTTTTGAACATTGGTAGTAAGAATGCTGTTGATATCAAAGACGTCGAAGAAAACATGCCAAGCATTAGTAAAAATAAAACAAAAATAAAACTGTCAAACCTCCAATCAAATGGACAAAAACAAATTTATTACTGAATAAAGACCATATTTTATTTCGGGGTAATGAAAATCTCCCCTCTGAGATTAGGAATTTAAGTACACCATTTAGCTTTTTCAAATATCTTTTTACAGATGATTTGATTGAACATATAGTTCAACAAAAAAATTTATTCAGGGTAGAAAAAACCCTGAGAAATGTGTAAATGTAACAAATTTAGAAATTAAACAGTACATTGGAATTGGTATAATGATGTCTATTCACCTTGTTTTCGAAAAAAAAAAAAAAAAAAAAACAATTGATTACGTCGCACTGGCTGCGAGAACTTCCGGTTCGTCTGCTACTAGCTGTAAACAACCGTGATGATTGGCGGGAATTATTCAACTTTCGTTCTTAACCGGAAGCTCAAAGGACCAGAAGTGTCTGCTGGAGAACATAGGCTCTGCCTACAAATACCGTGAATAGTACACGTACAAAACCTCCGATCATATTGGCCATCTGTCATTGGAAATGAAATTATAAAGGAATGCATGCCATTAAGACGCTTTGTAAAGATAAGAGAATTTTTACATTTTAACGACAACAATTACCAACCACAACATGATGAACCAGACTATGATCGTTTATATAAAATTAGATGAGTTATAAACATGCTGTTAGAAAGGTTTCGTATTGTTCCTATGGAGTCGTGCCTTTCTGTAGATGAGCAAATCCGTACTACAAAATGCAGACATACACTTAAGGAATATCTACCCCAAAAATCGCACAAATGGGGGGTTTAAACTGTTTGTCTTATGGGGCATCTCAGGTTATGCTTATAGGTTTGAGATTTATTCTGGTCAGGAGAATGATCAAAAGGCAAATGAACCTGATTTGGGGGCAAGTGCAAGTCTTGTTGTTAGGCTGTGCAGAAACATTGAAAGAAATAAAAACTTCAAAATATATTTTGACAACTATTATACATCATTGAAGTTAATATCTTACCTGGCCAAAGAAGGAATTCAGTCTTTGGGCACCATAAGACGAAATAGAGTACCAAATTGTATTTTGCCCACCGAAAAAGAAATGAAGCAAAAGCATAGAGGTTTAAGTTATGAAAATGTGGATGATTCTAAAATTTCACTTATAGCATGGAAAGATAATAAAACAATAACTTTAACTTCTTCGTTCTGTGGACAGTTACCATTATCTACAGTAAACCGATTTGATAGGAAACGAAAGAAAAGAATTCCCATAGACTGTCCAGCAGTCATTGGTGAATATAATAAACACATGGAAGGTGTTGATCTTTTAGATAGTTTTATAGGCCGACATTACATAACATTAAGAAGTAAAAAATGGTATTTGAGGATTGTTCTATCATATGCTCGATTTGATTATTGTAAATGCTTGGATTTTATATCAAAGAGTAACTACATCCAGAGGAGACAAAAGTAAGATGGTCAACTTGTTATCTTTATGGAAATTCAGAGCACATGTAGCGGAGACTTTGTGTAAGCACGGTGTAAATAACTCCAATAAACGTGTACGAACTTCACCAAATACAAACAAGCAACTTCGCAAGAAATGCCAGAAAGCTTCAGCATGTTATGTGATGTCCGTACAGATCGAATTGGACATTTTCCGATACTTGTTGACAACAGACAACGGTGCAAATATCCCAAATGGAGAAAACTATCATCTGTTAAATGGGAAAAATATGGTGTATAATTTAATATTTCAATTTTTACTTTCTCTTACCCATAAGGTAGAGAAAGTATTGTTTTAGGGTCAAAATTTCGAAAGTGAGTTTTTGTTATATTTACACGTTTTGACGTTCCCTGAATCCGAAAAGCAAATGGTCTATGTGTCTGTCAGTCTGTCTGTCAGTCCGTCTGTCTGTCTGTGTGTCTGTTATCAGCATATCTCAACAATATATAATAGCAGAAAGTCCAAACTTGGTATTCTAAATGTGTATCATATAGGGATGCTACAATAAGCTTTTCGTTGAGATGAAGCAAATGGTTCGTGTACAGGGACACCCAAGAGGATTCATATACATTATGTCTATGGAGGGAAATTGCAGGTAAGTAGAGTTTAACGTCTATAGATTGCGCTAAACCCAATGAAATTAATATATATTTTTAATATGCATAAAAACATGTCTCATGTAGAATATGGTAGGGAAATCATTCACTCTTCGTTTACAGGGGTACACAATTGTAAATTGGTGGAAGTGTATTTGAGGTTGTGTCATGTATTATTACTATAGGATTATGTTTAAGTGCACCATGTGATTTGTACTTAATATTCAAAAGATATACCGGGATGCAAATATTTAAGCGATAACATTCTTTTTTATTGTTAGTAGAAGTGCTTTACTATAATATTTTATCTTGTCCAGGAAAGCTGCTCAGGAATTGAAATGGTTTCCTCATAGAAATATGATAAATAATGTATTTTTTTAAGCTAAATATTCACCACTTGTTTTTTTGCATATTTACTCGTTTTGAGCTTCCTGATTACCAAAGTCAAGTTTTTTAACGCTTGATCTTTTGTCTTTGTATAACTTAAAAACGAATAATTTCAAGAGATCCAAAAGTTGTATTTTCAAATTAATATAAGTTTGTTGCTGGAAAAGTTTGATCAAGACTAATAAGTTCCATAAAATGTTGCGTGTGAAAGTTGTTTGAATAATTTTAAGTGAACTTTTAATTTTAATAACAGATTTAAATTCTATATAATCGTAGGTGCAGTAATGAAACGGAGGGTTGAGGGAGGCGTCCTCTCCCCCATACAGAACTAATTATCATATAAAACTCTTCCGAAGCCTAATTTTATTGTTTTAACATAGGTTTACATAACAGTATTCGTTATCTTACCTCTTAATCTCAAATCTGTATTTATAGTATTAAATTTCAGGGTAAGAGAAAGTCGTGTGAATCTCGCAAAAGATTATTATTATTGTTATTATTATTATTTTATTTATTTTTTAGTTTCAAGATTGCAATATATAAATTAGTCCTGTCGTACTAAATTAAATTCTGTGAAAGACAGAAATTTTCTTTTCTTTCTTTTTTTAAAAACTAAATTTGGACGTTATTGTTGAAATGAAGGTCGAGAAAAAAAAAAAAAAAAAAAAAAAAAACATTAAAGTGGAGATTTTGTATGCAACAGTCCAGATATGTGATGAAACAATTAAATATAGAAGATACAAAACTTTATGAATTTGCAAATGTAAGTACAGGGTGGCCATAATTTAACAAAAAAAAAAAAAATTGACAAAATAAATACATTAAAATTAAAACAAAATAATTAAATATATAAATAAATCTGTATAAAATATTTTGTAACACTTAACCTTAATTAAGATTTAGTTTTAACCATAAGGCTTACCACACACTGACGACACCTGAGACAAAGTTTGACACGACATGCAACACGCGCATACTCTAAATAGAATTTATTTTCCTAGAAATTATATTTAGAGCATGCGTATGTTGCTTGTCGTGTCAAACTTTGTCTCATGTCTCATCAGCATGCGGTAAGCCTACGACTGCACTCCTTTACTTAATGATTTTAACATAAAAATGATTTCAATGTAATGATCTATTATTTATTTTTGTGCATTTTTAGACCAAAGTTATCAAAAGATATTTGGGAAGATTATCTTGGAGAATTATTTAATGAATAAAAACTACCCATATAATATTCAGATTAAAAGATCAATTTAAACATAGTACTGTTATTTAATTTCCTGTTCTTTCAGACTATAGTTAAAAATGATTTTTTGAGGAATTTTACAAAAAGAATATATTTGTGATATTTAAAACTAACGACATAAATAAAGTAGAGTGATAAATGGTAACCCTGACATGGTCCAACATGAGTCATGTGACATGAACCCTATATGCTTTGATTCCCTAGGTAATAGCTTATTTTCAATAAATTTCTGTGGCAAAGGTCTGGAGATCGTTCTTGGCAAAAGTCATAACCGCTAATGTTTTTGTTTATTTATGTAGTTTAATATTCTTTTGTTCTAAATCATTTTGATTTTTATTTTACTTCTGTTTTATTTCATGAAGTCGAAATTTTACCGACAAAATGCTTAAAAATAGTTGAAAAATTATTATTTGTTGCTATATTTAGCTCTTTAAAAGTTTAACTTTTCTTTTACAGACACTTTTAAACTTTGTTGGGAAGCGATAAAAAAAGGGGTTTTTTATTATTTATTAAAATGTGAAATATGTGAAAATTTATTTTAAAAACAATTTATTTCGGTAATAGGACTGTCATGTTACCTAATAATAATGATAATTTGCCGAACTGAAATTTTAAATGCCAAAATAGCGATAAAGAGCCAAACATAGCAATCTATTGGTTTATGTCACGTGATTCATCTTGAACCACGGAAAGCTAATCCATCCATTGAATCAGCACTCTAATTTACTTAAAACACATATTTCTCCTCTTCGACTGGAAAAAAGACATGTTGCCATTGTTTCACATAATATACATACATATTACAAATAAAAAGACATTTGAGAGTACTAAAATATATAAAAAGATGGTGGTAATAATGTCTGATCACAAAACTGTATTTCTGCAGAAAAGTTCAAGTACATAAAAGCTTGTGAATTGATTGCTTTATTCAAAGACATACCCTTTTGATTTTTTGCAGCAATTGCATTAATATTTTTCATGACAGTTCTATTAATAAGGATATATTTTCGTTTTGCACATTTTAATTACTGTCTGTTCAGTCTATATTTGCAAAATATTTGAACTTGTTACTCTCTCTCTGTATATATGTGTATTAATTAGAACCAGCATATGAATATATTTATGAAATTACCATATATTAAGATTCACTTATACACTATTATTACTATTTTTGGTTTACGGAATTTTTGTCTCCAGCATTTCACCCCCGGCATGTCGCCCCCAGCATTTCGCCCCCAGCGTCTCGCCTGCGAAAAATTTTGCCACCGATTTGTGTAAAATATAAACGTAGTGAGAAATAAAAATATAAATGTACATGTAGTATTTCCCGATATATTTTTTGTTCATTCACGCTATTTTCCCTTTTAATTTCAATATAAAACATATGAATTAAAATAAGGTCTTCGAATGAAAAGAAATGTTCGATGAAATTTTTATCGCTGCTAACTAAAAGAAAGTTTAAGTGTATAGTAATATTATTTATTTATTTATTAAATTTTAAGTAAACACACAGTAAATTTATTAATTTATCAAAATTTATTTTATTTTATTTTATTTATTAATCAATTTTTTTTTTTTTTTTTTTTAATTGATAAATAGGTAAATAAGATTACAGAACCAAGAAAACTTTTTCAAGTATTTATCGATAGGTTTTAATCCAAATAAATAGAAAATAAATGGATTTAATAAAAAAAAGTAGGCAGGTTATTAATTTCATATCGCTGTTTAAACACTTATACAAAGTAATTGATTATATATGTATGATTTCAAAACAATTTAATTTTCTTGCGAGATCTTTTAATAAAATCAGTGCTTCGATGTGAAAATGTAAGCCCTTTATGAATAAAATGGAGTAAAATTATTGGTTAAAAATCGCACGTGTAGTTAATAAAAAATTTAAGTGTATTAAGCACTGAATCAATAAAAGAAACTTATGCAGATATTTATTAATATATTTATTTATTAATAAATAAAAAACAAATATAGAGAATTAAACATTTTTCTAAGTACCTATGGATTCTTTTTGATCCAAAACTATTTATTTTTGTAAGGGACATAAATTGATTAAATAAATATATATATATAATAGGAAAGTTATTAATACTTTTTATCAGCTACCAAGAGCAGAATGCTTGGGCCAGTTTTTAAAATTTAATAAGATTTAATAAAATAAATTTCGAAAATAGACCCAAGTATTCTGGTTGCTGATAAGAAGTATTAATAATCTCTCTTTATATTTCTCTTTAAACAAAGGTTTTTCTTTTAGTAAAATAAATACAGAGTTTGAATTATAAAGAGTTTATAAATAATTAGAAAAGTATTTACAATTCATTAAATTATTACTTTATAATTCATTAAATTTGTTTAAAATATTTAAAAGAGGTAATATTATTAGTATTAAAAAATATTATAAGTAATATTCTTTAAAATATATATAAATAAAAAATGTTTCAAATTCTCCATTTGTATTATTTCTTTAACCCTTTCCGACCCGAAACATTTTTACTTTAAAACATTACATTCTTCTGTT
Source organism: Salticus scenicus (assembly GCA_963930645.1). Classification (NCBI taxonomy): domain Eukaryota; kingdom Metazoa; phylum Arthropoda; class Arachnida; order Araneae; family Salticidae; genus Salticus; species Salticus scenicus. Next base: position 17,500,653 of record OZ005659.1, on the reverse strand, counting down.
TTTGCAAACTGAAAGAAAAATATGGACTATAATCGACATTTGTTGATTGAAAATTGTACTTTACACTTTCTGCTAATAGCTCGATCGTTCATTTCCTGATTTTATTACATATAACTGTTCCAAATGCAAAAATGTAAGTGGATGTCGTGGATATCTAACCCCCACGATCGTACGGCCTGGGTCGGAAAGGGATAATAATAATAATAATAATAATAAAAAGAAAAATATATACAGACACGACATTATCTCATTATTTAAAACATGAAAATCTGACATTGACAGATTTTAATTTAGTGCCAGAGGCCTACTGCTAAACTTGTTAATATCGACAAATTCTTCTTTAGTTAATTCGTGACGATCTAAATTCCATGATAAAGTTTTCATTAAATCAAACCAATGTGTTTCAGCTGCAGATATTGTAACAAATAACGTTGGAAGTCCAAACTGTCTTATAGCCGCAAAACAACGTTTTTTCTCTTTTTCCCAATGAGGGGGAGGTGTGCCTTGGGGGGGACTCATGTCAAAGGTGTGCCTTGGGGGGGGACTCATGTCAAAGTTGTACCTTGGGGGGGGACTCATGTCAAAGTTGGGCCTTGGGGGGACTCATGTCAAAGTTGTGCCTGGGGGGGGAATCATGTCAAAGTTGGGCCTTGGGGGGACTCATGTCAAAGTTGTACCTTGGGGGGGACTCATGTCAAAGTTGGGCCTAGGGGGGGACTCATGTCAAATTGTGCCTTGGTGGGGACTCATGTCAAAGTTGGGCCTGGGGGGGACTCATGTCAAAGTTGTGCCTTGGGGGGACTTCATTCAATAAATCCCCATTCAATAAACCGACTGGAATAGGCCCTTAGCACTATTAAGAGTGACGTATAAAAATTCGACAACGCTGTACCGACTGAAATAGGCCTCTAGCACTAACAAGTAAATAAACCAACCTGTTTCATTCAGATCCAAAATTTTTACCAGCATTATAAATTTTCTCGTTATAAATTTATACGCATACTTAATAGATAATGCTAATATGTAATAGTACACTAAGTGTTGACTAGTAAAAACTTAACGAAATCTAATTTTAAATGTTTCCTTTCAACATAGAATATTACATCATATTTTATTTTTAAAATATTTTTTTAAAGCAATATATATATATTTACTTTAACGGGATGATGGAAATTGAAAATGGCTCTTTAAAATTACATGCATAGTTACAAAAGCACACATATGCATTGAAATGTACAATATTACGTTTATTTTTAACTATTTAAATTAAAAAATAAATAAAATATAAATAAAATATAAAATTTTAAACTAAAAAAAAAATAAATAAATAAATATTCCATGTTCCTAGTTTTTAAATTTTACCCTCGATTTTAGATTATTACATTTTTATGAATATCTTCTAAACATAGTTGTGTTTCAATTTTGATTTAATTTTGGTAGCTTTGGGGACTTATCATAGTAATTGTTTAAACTAATAATAATCTAAAAATTAAATAATTGAAAAGTTTTAACATTTAATATTTATTATATATATATGTGTGTGTATTAAAATATTAGTAATATATTAAAATTTTCCATGAAATTTCAGCCTTGAAAATAATTTTTTATTTAAAACAATTTACCAATGAATCCACAAACTAATATCCAAATATATCGATGAGTTGTATACTAATGTAAAATTTAGTGGAAAATTAAAAAAATATATAACATGCAAATTTCTTTTAATTTTCAAAAATTAAAAAAAAAATATATTTTTAAACATTTGCCGTCTTTTTAAGTTAACATAGTATTCGAAAATAAGAGGGAAATGAGGAAAAAAAAAATGCATATAATTTAAATAATTTTACAGATAAATAGTGTGTGTGTGTGTATGTTTGTACTAAGATTATAACGTATTTTACAACTAGATGTTCAATCATTTGAATTGAATATGGTGATAGTATTATTCGAAGATGAAAATAATTAGTTAATGCTAGAAATAATATATATATATATATTGAAATACATAGTTTTATTATTATTATTAATTTGATTCTTTACAATTTAATTTTTATGAGAAATTGCTGAATAATATTATCAATTGTAATGAAATATTCTAGATAAAATCTGCATGTTCCTTTTATTGATTCAATGCTTAATACACTTAAATTTTGTATTAGCTACGGGCGAGATTTTTCAACCAAAAAATTTACTCCATTTTTTCGACAATAGCATTACATTTTAATATTGAAACACTGATTCTAATAAAATATTCCACAAGAACACTGTAAACAGAAGCGTCTTAAATTCAGACAGAAATGTGTCTGAAATACCAATTTAGACACATAAATGTCTGAAACACTTACGTATGCAAAATTTCAGACGCATGTGCTGTCTTAAATTAAGACACGTAAGTGTCTTTTTATAAATGAGCTGAGATAAGTGTCTGAAAAAGGTTGATATGTCTGAAATTAAGACATATTACAGTTTAGACACATAAAATTTCAGACATTTTACAGTTTAGGCACTTAGAAATTCAGACATTTCAAATTTCAGATACTTAGAAATTCAGACATTTTTATTACTTAACAAATTTTCCATATGGAATCTACTTTCAGCAGTATGCATATTCTGTTTTAAAAAATTTTTAACAAATAAATTTAATATTATTTTATATAATATAAGAAGTTAACTTCTTTAAAATACTTAGACGAGAAACTTATTTGGTTAAAAATTAAAAAACAAAGTTAAGTTTTATTTAAAGTTCTCACATGTAATAAAACAAAAAATATTAAGATAAATGATGCATGTAACTTGTAGCTAAGAAAGCGAATTTGTAACTAAACAATCTTAAACAATTTGTGCATAATTGATTCCCCCCCCCCCCGTTTTAAAAATTATTTTCTTTCGCAATGTTTGCCTACACTTCAAAATGTAAAATAATAAATTTTTCGGTTTTCATGTACATAGTTTGTTTTCTTGAAAATACCAGTTTTTAAAAAAATCGTTTAAAATCCATAGTCTACAATTTTTTCATATTTATTGCGCATTTCACAAAAAACTCTAAACCTCTATACAAAAAAAAAAAAAGATAATAATGCGTATTAAGCTTTTGCTATTATGGATAGTTTTATTACAAAGATACAAAACTTCGATTTGTTTTACGGATACTACAATATATTTCATTATGCAAGCAACCTAAAGCGTGTGTCTCGGTGGTTGATTGGGAAGACGCTCGCCTTTGAATCTGTTGGTTGTCGGTTCGATTTTCAGCACCGGCAATGATTTTTTTTTTTTTTGTAAAAATTATTAATGCTTTTTTTTATGCTCTAGGATATACTACAATATATTTTTCACATATAAACAGTATAACAAGCAACTTTTTACTTATTTATTTATGAAAAATATTCACTGTAGACAGAATCAAAAATGGCGGAATTTCAGACACTTCAAGTGTGTGAAACGGTATGCCTTTTAAGATACTTCAAGTGTCTGAAATAACTAAGACACATTTTAGCATCTTAAAATTGAACACCCCAGTGTCTGAATTTCAGACACTTGTATTTACAGTGAAAACAAAACAGTTTTGAAATTATATATATATATATATATATATATATATATATATAATCGATTAAGACACTTTTGGACACTGATACAATTATTTTGGACACTTATACAATACATATATAATCAATATTATAAGTATCTAAAGAGCAATATGAAATCAATAACTTGTCTACTTTTTAAAATTTATTAAATCCATTTATTTTCTATTTATATGGATTAAAATATTTCGATAGATACTTGAAAAAATTTTTTAGTTCAGTAGTCTTGTTTTCTTATTTATCAATAAAAAATAAAATAGATAAATTAATAAATAAATAAATTTACTGTACACTTAAAATTTAATAAATAAATAAATAATATTACTTTACACTTAAACTTTCATTTAATAACCAGCTATAAAAATGTCAATGGACAAATTTCAATCGAAAATCTTATTTTAATTCATGTGTTTTATAATTGATATTAAAAGGGAAAATATTGTGAATGAAAAAAAAAAAAATCTCGGGAAGTACTATATGTATATTTATATTTTTACTTGTCATTACGTTTATATTTTATACCACTCAGGGACGAAATTTACTAGGGGTGAGACGCTGGGGGAGAAAGTTCTGTAAACCACTTCTCGAGGGCGAAATTTCCGGAAGGCGAAATATCCCGGGGGCGAAATGCCGGCGGTGAAAGTTCTGGATTCCATTATTTTTATTCAAACTACCGACATTTGTCGATTCTTTTAGAATATTAGTAAAATTTTGGCAGTTTAATGAATTATTTATATTACTTTCTATTATGTTGTATGTTTGAAAAGATTCTCTCTCTCTCTATATATATATATATCTATATATTTATACATAATATATATAATTTGAATAATTTGATTCCTTTACAACGCTCAGCACATGAAAGAGAGATGAAAATACCAACATATGAAATTTTAAATGAATAATATTATAGTCACGGTGATAATTTAATTTAATTACACTGAGTAGTAAAAACATATTAAAGTACTTACGCAGAAGAGAAAATGACACACATAAATCATAAGCCTAACGATGAGATAATTTGCATAATCAATTAATCCAATATAAACATTCATAAAATCAGGGCGCGAAATTTCCGCTCGCCAGCTCGCCATTGGCGAGTGGAATTTTTATTGTGGCGAGTAAAAATTTGGTCAATTTATAGATGGAATTCTTACACGATACGGTGACAGAAAACATTCTTTTTATAGATTTAAATATGGCAAAATCTTGTGATCTTATAACCTCGTATTTAACCCCTCCTTTTCTCTTCTCGGAGTTCCGAGTCTGTGTATGCGCTGTCCGACGATCGCCCCAGCCTGGGAAAGGAAAAATGGTTAGTGCATGCATGAAAGTTTTCAATCTCTTCGCCAGTTTCGTTTCTCCCACTCTGATTTCTCCAAGCAGAGTGAGAATAGACGAGCAGAGCAGAGAGCCTCATTGGCCGTCGCCCACTATCCGAGAGAAGAG